>OY992876.1:344968002-345223002 GCA_963921405.1 Cepaea hortensis
GCCTACCTCACAGGGGCTTTGATGCACATCCGTCCTAGATACTAGCCTACCTCACGGGGGCTTTGATGCACATCCATCCTAGATACTAGCCTACCTCACAGGGGCTTTGATTCACATCCGTCCTAGATACTAGACTACCTCACAGGGGCTTTGATTCACATCCGTCCTAGATACTAGACTACCTCACAGGGGCTTTGATTCACATCCGTCCTAGATACAAGAATACTTTACAGGGGCTTTGATGCACATCCGTCCTAGATACTAGACTACCTCACAGGGGCTTTGATTCACATCCGTCCTAGATACTAGAATACTTTACAGGGGCTTTGATTCACATCCGTCCTAGATACTAGAATACTTTACAGGGGCTTTGATGCACATCCGTCCTAGATAATAGTCTATCTCACAGGGGCTTAGATGCACATCCGTCCTAGATACTAGCCTACCTCACGGGGGCTTTGATGCACATCCGTCCTAGATACTAGCCTATGTAGGAAATATTGGTCTCTGACACTATTCTACGTCACAGAGGCTTGAAAACATCAGCCCCTGCTACTGGAATATGCTGCAAAGGTGTGAGAAGATCGGCTTAGGTACTAGCCTGCGTCAAAAGGGCCGGGAAAATTCGGCCCTAGATATTAGTCCTACGGGGGACTGAGTGGTCTCGAGGTATGGTGTCCGTCTCGAATGCTGGAGGTCCCGGGTTCAAACCCCGGTGAGGACCGGGATTGTTTGCCGTGGACTTCTAGTAACAAAATGTCCCCTGGTCTCTGGGGAGTGAGATCGGACGCCCGTGTGTATTGTTGCGCACCTAAACAATCCCTTGGCAGTTGGAAATCGAAAAAGAGTAGCCTAACGTCGATGCCCGGACAAAAAAATTTCGAGTAAAAATCTCCCAACATATTTAAGGATCCTCTCCGGTGCTAAGGAATTCGTGCACTGAGCTGAGATTCTCCGGACTCAGGCTTGAGTTAGGAGTAGAAAGGGGCACTTATGGGTTACACCCGTGTGCCGTGATGTTGATCCGTCGACTAAACTAAACTAATAACTAAACTATATTATCCTGCATCACAAGCACGAGGACAGATCGAGTCTAGATAATAGCAATAATATTAGTTAGTTTAGTTTAGTCGACGGATCAACGTCACGGCACACAGGCGTAACCCATAAGTGCTCCGTTTTTCTCCTAACTCAAGCCTGAGTCCGGAGAAACTCAGCTCAGTGCACGAACTCCGTAGCACCGGCGAGGATCCTGAAATACTTTGGGTAGATTTTTAACTAGAAATTTTGCCCGGGCAGCGCCGTTAGGCTACTCTTTTTCGATTTCCAACAGCCAAGGGATTTTTTACGTGCGCAACAATACACACGCGTCCGATCTCACTACCCAGAGACCAGAGGAAATTTTATTACTAGAAGTCCACGTGAAAAAATCCCGGTCCTCATCGGGACTTGAACCCGGGACCTCCAGCACTCGATGCGGACACCAGCCCTCGAGACCACTCAGACCCCCGATAATAGCAATAATATCTTACATTACAAAGACAGTGGGGGGAAAACTACTTTCGAGACTGGCCTTCGTAATGGAAGCTTTGACCACAGATTTTATCAATCAATAAGGCGCCGTCCCCGCAATGAAGGCTGGCTGCAATGGATCTCCAACACCATCACCCGCCTTGATTGTATATTTTGTCAGGTATTATCCTACGTCACAAACATTGCATTAGACGTTGTTGTTAGAGTACGCATTAGACATTGTTGTTAGGATATGCTTTAGACGTTGTTGATAGAGTAGGCATTAGACATTGTTGTTAGGATATGCTTTAGACGTTGTTGATAGAGTAGGCATTAGACGTTGTTGTAAGAGTAAGCATTAGACGTTATTGTTAAAGTAGGTATTAGACGCTGTTGTTAGAGTAGGCATTATTAGACAGACGTTGTTGTTAGAGTAAGCATTAGACGTTGTTGTTAGAGTAGGCATTAGACGTTGTTGTTAGAGTAGGCATTAGACGTTGCTGTTAGAGTAGGCATTAGACGTTGTTAGAGTAGGCAATAGACATTGTCGCTAGAGTAGTCATAAGACATTATTGTTAGAGTTGGCATTTGAGGTTATTGTTACAGTAGCCATTAGACGTTGTTTGAACTTGGCAAGGTATCTCTAGCTATAGACTAGATAGCCCCAGATTTCAACAGTGGGACAACCATATGGTGGATCTCCATGCATTCTAACATGAATCCTAAAATTAGGACAAGAATAGGGAGTTATGGACTAGAGTCGAGAAACGAAAGAGGAGAAAGGAGACATCAAATTCTATAAAGATAACAAAAATGTCTCGAGGAAGGAGCCTGCTGTGGGTATATAAAGAGTTAGACTATCACATTTTTAGGCTTGAGTGCACGTGGGGATGTCGTTGTCAACAACGTACTAACCGTTACACAGGGGCATCTCTGAAGATAGGGGGTGTTATTTTTTCTTTTTAACAAATGATTGTCTCCCGAAATATCATGTGTCCGGTGTCATGTAGAGGATCGTGTGTCCGGTGTTATGGAGAGTAGCATGTGTCCGGTGTTATGGAGAGGATCATGTCTCCGGTGTCATTTAGATGATCATGTGTCCGGTGTTATGGAGAGTATCATTTGCCCAGTGTCACGGAGAGTATCATGTGCCCGGTGTCATGGAGAGGATCATGTGTCCGGTGTTATTTAAAAGATCATGTGCCCAGTGTCATGGAGAGGATCATGTGTCCGGTGTCATTGAGAGGATCACGTGCCTGGTGTCATGGAGAGGATCATGTGTCCGTTGTCATTGAGAGAATCATGTGCCCGGTGTCATGGAGAGGATCATGTGTCCGGTGTCATTGAAAGGATCACGTGCCTGGAGTCATGGAGAGGATCATGTGTCCGTTGTCATTGAGAGAATCATGTGCCCGGTGTCATGGAGAGGATCATGTGTCCGGTGTCATTGAGAGGATCACGTGCCTGGTGTCATTGAGACGATCATGTGCCCGGTGTCATGGAGAGGATCATGTGTCCGGTGTCATTGAGAGGATCACGTGCCTGGTGTCATGGAGAGGATCATGTGTCCGTTATTGAGAGGATCATGGGCTTGGTGTCATGGAGAGGATCATGTGTCCGGTGTCATTAAGAGGATCACGTGCCCGGTGTCATGGAGAGTATCATGTGCCCGTTGTCACTGAGAGGATCATGTGTCCGGTGTCATTGAGAGGATCACGTGCCCGGTGTCATGGAGAGGATCATGTGTCCGGTGTCATTAAGAGGATCCGTGTCTGGTCTCATGGAGAGGTTCATGTGTCCGTTGTCATTGAGAGAATCATGTGTCCGGTGTCATTAAGAGGATCCGTGCCTGGTCTCATGGAGAGGATCATGTGTCCGTTGTCATTGAGAGGATCATGTGCCTGGTGTCATGGAAAGGATCATGTGTCCGGTGTCATTGAGAGGATCACGTGCCCTGTGTCATGGAGAGTATGAAGTGTACGGTGTCATTGAGAGGATCATGTGTCCAGTGTCATGGAGGGGATCATGTGACCGGTGTCATGGAGAGGATCATGTGTCATTGAGAGGATCATGTATCCTGTGTCAAGGAGAGGAGTATGTGTCCGGTGTTATTGAGAGGATCATGTCCCGGGTATATTGGAAAGGATCGTCTACCAGGTGTCAGGGAAAGGGTCATGTGCCGAGTGTCATGGAAAGGATCACGTTTCGGATGTCATTGAAACGAGCAAGAAAGGATTCATAGCTGTCAAAATCGCGGACGTATATCAAAGAATATTGTTGACACTTTACCAGCTTCTAATCGTGTCAGTGATTGGGTGTGGTCTGTGAATGCACGCACAGAATTCGCAGCCAGATGGTTAAGCTAAAGCGGATACATAATGGGGTCATTGGATCCATTCTTGGTCCTATAAGCGCGACGTCTATTACGTGATTACACCATATACTGTATATACCGTATATGGCAGGTACGAGGTGTCCCGGCCAAGATATACCTTAGTATTGCAGAATAAGATATATAGGACATATGTTAAAGAGAGGCAGGTCTTGAGTGAGACAGGTCTTGAATGAGTCAGGTCTTGAGTGAGAAAGATCCTGGGTTAAACTGGTCTTGAGTGAGATCAACTGAAGACACAATCATTCAGGTGTGTGGAATGGACAGGAGTGGCATGGGTCATGGAGCCAATACCAATGAGGCATTGCGTATAGCTGTGTCGAGCATAAACAATGGGTGTTACAGAAATGTCCGGGCAGCAGCTGTCAGAAGACCGGTCACACCCTGTCCATGTCAAGATACACACAGATGGGTCATCAGAGGTCACCAGTGTACGGTTGGGTTGGGGTGTATTAGTGTAAAGAGTAAAGACAAGTGCACACTGTTGTACAAAATGGAGGGGTGTTGGAGCTGGACATGTGCTACTACAACATCTAGCATGAGAATAGAAGATGATACTGTGACGGCAGCCTTTCCGTGATTGAGGAAAGCACAGCCAGACGTGTGTTTGTAATGAACTCTCAGAGCATGCTCCAGAAAGTGGAGATTTGAGTGTTACGGGTGGAGGGGCTAGCATCACGTGACAGGGCGGAGACAGTGAGCACATCATGGATTGTTTAGGGAGTGCAGGTGTGCGGGGTAATTCACAGGCTGATAGAATAGCCGCTACTGCGTCTCCATGGGGGGGGGGGGGGGGGGCACTATTTTATGATAAAGGTGATGTGGTGATGGCTCTCTGGGATCTGGTGGAGTATTATTTTATGATAAAGGTGATGTGGTGATAGCTCTCTGGGATAGGCCGGATAGCTACTTTATGATAAAGGTGATGTGGTGATGACTCCCTGGACTCGGCGGAGCGCCACTTTATAATAAGGCAATGTTTGGAGGCTCTCTGGACGCGAGCGAAGAGCTACTTTATGATACAGGCGATGCGGTGACGGCTCTCTGGCATCTGGTGGAGAGTTACTTCATGATAAAGGCGATGTGGTGACTGCTTTCGGGGCGGAGAGTGCAACTGAAAAGTGTATCCATGTCTGGAAAGACTGCCTCACAAAGGAGTGACGGCGACTTTTTTATGGAAAAAAAAAAGGGGGGGGGGGGAGACAAATCACGTGAGGGAATTCCCGAGTGCAGTGATTAAATTCAGTATCCGTGCACTGTGTTGAGATATTATGTTAGTTTGATGTATGGAATGAGTCTCGCTCTCTTGTGGAGAAATATGTGTTCAAGAGCGATGATTCTTTACAAAACTACAAACGAAAAGAAATCAACCGAAGCCTAGACTGCAAGTTGTTAGATTACACAGTGGAGGTTTGGCCAGATACGAGCTGTATAGTAAAGCTGAATATTTCTACTGCCAGAAGAGTCGTGCAAAAACGCAGCTTGAATGACAAACATGCTTGCTAATTAGTTGAACTTTTAAAGTTAATGCTCTACTCCAGGGTTCTGCTTTGTTGTCATCGATTTATTTTGAGACGACAACATGGCCATTCATTAACGGCTGGCACGTCGTTTGATCTCAGTTTCGCTTGACTTTTCTAAGTTATGGCCACAATAAAACAACAACAAAAAAGACATTCAGATCTTTAACGAATGTGTTAAAAGAATATACACTACGTATGTCAATAAACAAAGTCAGTAATTGACCCTTAAAGACGCCCTCGGGCATACTGGGAGTATTGTACTTGCTCTATATTTGTCAGGAACAATCGACACTTGGTGGCTGACGTGGTCAACAGTTGCATAGAACAATCTACACTAGATGGGTGATGTGCTCAACAGTTGTATAGAACAATCGACCCTAGATGAGAGATGTGCTCAATAAATGTTTAGCACAATCGACATTAGATGGGTGACGTGGTCAATAGTTGCATAGAACAATCGTCACTGGATGGATAATGTGCTCAATAGTTGTATAGAACAATCGACAATAGATGGGTGATGTGGTCAACATGTGTATAGAACAATCGACACTAGATGGGTTATGTTGTCAATATTTGTATAGAACAATCGACACTAGATGGGTGATGTGGTCAATATTTGTATAGAAGAATCGACACTAGATGGGTGGTGTGTTCAATATTTTGTACAGAACAATCGACACTTGGTAGGTGATGTGGTCAATGTTTGTATAGAACAATCGACACTTGATGTGTAATGTGGTCAATATTTGTATAGAACAATCGACACTTGATGTGTGATGTGGTCAATATTTGTATAGAACAATCGACACTAGATGGTGACGTGTGTGTGAAAAAAGAATGTCGTAGTAGTTACTTGTTCTTCTTTACCACTTTAGTGTCGTCCCTGGAGTGAAGGGAATCAACACCCACATTATTTTTTAATCCAATATCTCTATCCTGGAGATATCCAGCAGACTCCGTCCACACACTCCTTCAATCTGAAGACACCTTCCTCTCACTCTTACTCACCCCTGGATCATTCCCAATCTCATTCTTCCCCAACATAACATACTTGACAACTCTAGCCTCAACAAATAAAAACAAGAAATGTATTAAAGCAAAGAGTATATGTAGGAGAAGTGGGTGTGTGTGTATAAGGTGTAGAATGTGTGACGTGTACTCTAAAGTGTCTATAGACTCAGATCATTGTTCAGGAGTATAGTCATTCTCATCCCTGTGCTGAAAACACACCAGCACCATGTATCCCATACAGGTAGCCTCACCCAGGTGATGCTCCTCCGGTCACGGGAAGACTTTCTCCGTTGTCTCTTGAACCACTAGGATGCTTGGACACCCATGACAAGTACTGTCCAATGAGAGTCTTCAATCTGATTCACACTATGAATTTCCTCGGTTATTTAACTCATTGTTAATCAGAAAATTCTAACCCTATTGTCACTGTTATTGGGGAAATCTCAATGGATCTAGTGTCACTGGTTGTAAAGATTCCCCATATTAACACCACAGTCTAAATGTTCTCTGTATCAGTATAACTTTGGTGTGAATGTTCCTGGTATCAATAGTGTATCTCTAAAATGATCTGACTGTTCAATGATACCACTATCACTTACTAATCATAATCTCATCAGCATGTCCTGCTCAGCAGAAGCCAGGTTCCCGCAAACCAACTTGGGTATAAGCCCAATGTAGCGGCCTCTCAGCAACTTCTGTCTTCAAATTCTGAGCCATCATCTTCTAAAATTGTGTTAGCTTCACTGTTGAAAATCAGAGCACACATACGTGGACCTGTAAATGGAACCTGTAGAATAGAGAATACTATGGTGAGGGCAACTCAGTCCTGGCCGGAATTAGGTAAGTGTAGGCCAATAGCAGCACTCAGATCTATAACAGAGATCCGATCTCTGTCATACTGCCAAATAACTCAATCATATGATCTGAGACATGGCAACACCAGGAAAGAATAAAGGAACGGGTAGAAACCCAGCAGATGCCCTACTGGAAGATCCTACCATTTCACATACCTCTTCCCCCTCTCAACCATCTTTAATCTCTCTAATTATTATTCCGCTACATTGTCCTCAACTCCCTGAGTACAATGATATATCACACAAGCTAGTTGAAGCCACACAATAGGATACCAGTGCCGACGCTCCTATGATACTTTCTAGCACCGCACTAATAGTACATTCTATCACTAATCATAATACATTATATCACTGCACCTATAATACATTAGATCACCGCACAGCACTGTACTCTATTCCTAATCATACTCTTAAATTAGATATTATAAATAGCCTACCATATGCCTATTTCAGTTGCTACTCGAGAAACTATGCAATCAGACTGGATCTATGTCCGCGGATAACTATCACCACTTAGACATTATAGTCTCTCTTATGTAACGCAACTCGGAATAATGCACCGATCCTAACACTTCAGAATGTTTTTCTCTACTCCCTCCACCTGTTTACCGCACTGGGTTTTATATGGGTGCTTGAGTGACGTCACCAAAAAATCCAGACGCCAATCAGTCCAGAATCTGGCTTTGTCCTCCTGTTTCTAGACTAACCGGAGTCAATTCGCTGTCAAGTTCACTTTCATCTGGGAAAGTCTTTGTCTCATACAACAAAGATCCTGGCTGTCTGTGAGCCAGAGACCTTACCCCCATATCACAGAATCCTTCCGACCTCTGGCAAACATTCTGTCCATCACTTTCAACGGCCGATTCCCGCCCTGCAGACAGATGACGCCAGTGCCCGTCTCTCGAACAACAACCTGTCAACAAATTGTCGACCGTGTGTAGACATCGCGACGTGACTCACTTTGATCTCATTCCCTACAACATCAAAGGGTTGCTGTTTCTCCAGACTAAGGTCGGGTCTAGTCTGTCATTGATCGAACTAACAAGTTTATTCTGCGACAGATGGGTGATTTGGTCAATATTTGTATAGAAGAATCGACACTAGATGGGTGGAGTGTTCAATATTTGTATAGAACAAACGACACTTGGTGGGTGATGTGGTCAATATGTGTATAGAACAATCGACACTAGATATGTGATGTGGTCAATATTTGTATAGAAAAATCGACACTAGATGGGTGATGTGATCAATATTTGTATGGAAGAATCGACACTAGATGGGTGGTGTGTTCAATATTTTGTACAGAACAATCGACACTTGATGTGTGATGTGGTCAATATTTGTATAGAACAATCGACACTTGATGGGTGGTGTGTTCAATTTTTGTATAGAACAATCGACACTTGGTGGGGGATGTGGGCAATATTTGTATAGAACAATCGACACTCGATGTGTGATGTGGGCAATATTTGTATAGAACAATCGACACTTGATGGGTGGTGTGTTCAATATTTGTATAGAACAATCGACACTTGATGGGTGGTGTGGGCAATATTTGTATAGAACAATCGACACTTGATGTGTGATGTGGTCAATATTTATATAGAACAATCGACACTTGATGGGTGGTGTGTTCAATATTTGTATAGAACAATCGACACTTGATGTGTGATGTGAGCAATATTTGTATAGAACAATCGACACTCGATGTGTGATGTGGGCAATATTTGTATAGAACAATCGACACTTGGTGGGTGATGTGGTCAATATCACATCAGCCGCTTTTATTTCCCGCGGCATTTCACTGTACCCACTTTAGGTTGGGTCGACCTGGGAGTCCAGCTTAAGTTAAGGAGTCCGTCTCGATTAGGAGTCGGACATATGGCCTCTGGTGGGCAGGCAAGCGTGCTAGCTGCTGGACTACCGTGGTGTCAAACATGTAGGACTGGAGAGAGAGGTTACTACAGCAAAGGATATTGATGGCCATAGCAACACATCTGGCATGTACCATTGTAGCAGGTTTAGGGGAGAAGGCACCATTTAACCACAATTATCCTCCGAAGTGGGAGAGTGTCTGCCTGTACGGCGAGGAACCACCAGTCTGCACACAGATAAGCCAGACATGGGACAACGGATACTCACGCAAACCTCAGGTCCTGTATGACATCACACTGATGTTGGACAACAGGATGCCTTCATCCGACATACAGGACTTCGCGTTGGAGCTCAAGCCAACGAACGCAAGCAAGCAAGCAACCACAATTATTTATCTATGTATATTCCCAACTTGGTGACAATTGGCAAGATCGAAGGGAACAGACCAAGGAGAAGAGCAAGAATTAAATACCTGGATGGCGTGGCAACATGGCATGGTCGAGACAGAAACACAGAGCTGATCCATGACTCTGGTGATCGAGTGCGATGGCAAAACATGACCGCCCACGCTTATCGGCATGGCACATGATGGATGGATGGATGGATACCCAACTCAGCCTTCCCTCTATTATCTACTCTCTCTCTCTCTCTCTCTCTCTCTCTCTCTCTCTCTCTCTTTTGATAGTGAATTTTACATGTTTGTTAGTCCTAAATGTGTGGGGTTTGGGACTACTTTAATAATCCAAAACTTCAGAATAGATCTAGGGAATTATTACAGCCACATATCTATAGCAGCAAGTGTTCACTTACCCTAAGATATATATATATATATATATATATATATATATATATATATATATATATATATATATATATATATATATATATATATATATATATATATATATATTTTTTTTTTTTTTTCCGCGTTTCCATCCTGTTTCAGGATATTGCGGTCAACACCAGCATCTTTTCAGCTGTATGTTGATTCCTAGGCTAGATTACGCTCAGTAGCACGCCACGACTTTCTGAGCGACCGGCTCCATACTCTCATAAGTCACTTTTGCGATTCGAACCACTGCTAATTCTCGTCGCGTCACGTGACGAGAGTATTCGGGGTTAGCGGAGAAAGCTGCTAACCCCTCGGCCATGGAGCCGGCTATATATATATATATATATATATATATATATATATATATATATATATATATATATATATATATATATATATATATATACACACACACACACACACACACAAACACACAAAGAGGAAACATGCCATGGAATGTTAACCTGGTCAACAAATACCCGTGTCGACCTACAGGCGCAAATATCTCAACTCTGCTGTTAACTACACCAACGCATTTACGTCCAAAACAGATATTCTGAAGGAACAAACCAAATGAAATGAACCAAAGAAACGAAAGAATTGAACAAACGAGCAGAACGAACGAACCCAACAAACGAACAAACTGAATGATCGAACGAACCGAACAAACAAACAAACCAAATGAACAAACTGAAAGACCGAACAAACCGAAAGAACAAACGAACTCAAATAACGAGTGAACCGAACAAACGAACTGAACGAAGAAAGAAAGAAGAGTAAAAGAGAAGAATAAGAGAATAAGAAGAAAGCAGAAGAGGAAAAGAAAGAAGAAGGAGGAGGAAAACGGAGGAAAGAATGAACAAAGAAGGAGGGGGAGGAAGAAGAAGGAAGAGGAAGAATCACGAAGGAGGAAGGAGGAAGAATGAAGAAGGAAAAATGAAGAAGGAGAAAGAATGAGGAAGGAAGGAAGGAAGGAGACGAAGGAAGGAAGGAGACGAAGGAGATGGTGAAGGAGAAGACGAATGAGAAGGAGAAGAAGAAGGAGGAGGAGGAAGAAGAAGAAGAAGCGGATGAGGATTATTCTACTTCCTGCGTAGGTTGCCGAAAATCTAAGCTGCAAATGTTTCACAAATACACATTAGCTTGACAATTGATACATAAACGGATTGAAACACAATTTTTGAAAGTATAAACTAGTGTATAATCTATGTGGAAGAGTGTATACAGATAGACAAGACAGTACTTACATGACATATTCAAAACAATTGGTACACAATTACACCATACATTAATCTATCACCATTGTATCACAGTAATTAATCTGTCAACATTTTATCCTTGCCCTCGCAATTCTTGAATAGGGTTTTTGGTCACACACCCGTAGGTCAACCTTCTGACAATCAGGTACCACAATGATCGCAATCGTGTCAAGGTTTCTTCACATGGCAAATCTAGTTTTAGCATTTACCTGTCACATTTCTTGTCAAATTAACTGGACTGCTCCGAAAAGCAATTTGTAATACGAATTGTGGACCGAAACTACGAAGTCTTCGCTTGAGAAAGATTGTGTTGACAGACCGAAGTTTCCCTCCAGACTAATCCATGTTCATTGATTTCTTTCTTTTTCTTATTTTGCCCTTTGTCTCCGGTGCTCCGGATTCTGGTCTCCGGATTCTGGTCTCGTGCGGGAAGAGCGTGTCTTCTTCGCTTGGATTATTATTCTTGTTCAACTTCATTCATACAACATTGATTTTATGTTGTTGTGATGACAGTGGTGGGGTTTAACTGTTGAAATTGTTTTTACATTGTTACATCTACTGATTCTGACACAAATACTCTGTATATATGATTCTTAATTCAACTCAACGAATAGGACAGATACTAGATGGCGAAGGGCTGCGACACTCGTGACCAGCGACAAGATGGTAGAAGTTAGATGGTTAGGCTGCTGACAATCGACACTAGTCTGTATTTTCTGCCGAGAAACTAAGTTTCCGGCTAACAAATCACAGTTCTACAGTTACGTGCGATTACAAAATTGAGAATATTTCATGTTTTCAAAACCACTAGGCTAAAAAGAGACAAAGCCTTCCCCGGAAGGTGAAGGAGAGATTTTCATCGTTTCCCACGCATTTCATAGTTTCACGACTGATTTTAGTTGCAGGATCACTTAATTTCGTTGTAAGGTCAGCAGAACCAAACAAAAATGAACCGCTGTTAGTGAACTGCGAGCGTAAAAATGCCTGAGTCGAGTTAAGTGTCTTGAGAATGTATCGACATGGTAAAATGGATAACAAGTTCAGGTATGCCCGAAGTAACGAAAACACACCCAAAATACTGCAATGGAACGCCGAAGGAGTCCTAAAACAACTCCCTTAGCACAAGGCATGTACGAAGACAAGATTGATGTAATATTCACCCAAGAAACACAGCTAAATGCCTGCCCATTACAAATTTTCAGTAAGGGGATATAAAACGATACGTCTCGCCCGCGAGGAACACTAGGGTGAAATTTGGTGCTCAACTACAATTCATTACATGAATCGAAATATCTTTGAACAATAAATAGTTATGTATCACTGGGATCGACATGACAGGCTCCTGGCCGTCTTGACAGACGATAGTTTGTAAAATGGAGTTATATCTCTCATAACACAAAGCCTGGTCTGAATTTAGAGACCATGTGTTGCCCATGCAGCATGATCCCTCTCTCGGCCTGTCTAGTTTACTCCAGATGAAAGGTAACACCAATACGTCTGGAACAAGATAAGCTGCAGATCCTAGACCAGTTGCCGACCAAGGCTTAGAGCCTGGTCTGCCCTGCCATGAGATTTAGTTTTTAGGTTGCATTTCCTCGCATTACCGGCTTCGTGGCCGAGGGGTTAGCAGCTTTCTCCGCTAACCCCGAATACTCTCGTCACGTGACGCGACGAGAATTAGCAGTGGTTCAAATCGCAAAAGTGACTTATGAGAGTATGGAGCCGGTCGCTCAGAAAGTCGTGGCGTGCTGATGAGCGTAATCTAGCCTAGGAATCAACATACAGCTGAAAGATGCTGGTGTTGACCGCAATATCCTGAAACAGGATGGAAACGCGGGAAAAAAAAAAAAAAATTTCCTCGCATTAGGATAAGGCTTGTACCCTCCCAATTGCGCTGATCCGCCCGAAGCCGTTGGCACGATGTGGGGTGGGGTGACTAACATTCGGCGCTAACAGAAACAGGTAGTACCGTTTACTGTCATACGGTAGCTCAGTCATACCTGCCTAAGATCTGACACCGTGGGATCGACATAATGATACAGGAAATGAACATGTGAATCTATATCGTATACAGCCCAGTAGCTACAGATGTAACACCGTCGCATGGAAATCAATTATACCATTTACATAAAAGTCGGAAATCTTAACAGCCGCTCTGACAGATGGGAGTATCCAGATACTGAAAACAGAGGAGATGAAGTGGAGGACTAAGAAATAGATTATAATTTCTATCTAATCAATTAACCAGATGACAACCCCAGTTTCTTCCAGGACATGATGTTCCACTACAACTCCAGACTTAGCTTTCTGCACAGGAGACAATCAAAACAAAATTGATCGCCATGTACTTGACCAATTAACAGGCAGCGACCACAGACCAAGGAAATGTACCATAAACATGGCGTATGTTCAGCAAGAACAAAAGCCATTGCCTCGCTGGAACTAACAAAGAGTTTAATTTTTTTTTTTTTTTTAAGTTGCATATCCCTTACAGGACGTTGCAGTCAACACCTGCATTTTCGGCCGTTGTTAATGTTCTTGGCAAGATTACGCTCAGTAGTTTGCCACTGCTTTCTGAGCTACTGGCTCACATACACCGTAAGTAACCAACGCGGCGATCCGCTGCCGAAGCTCGCGCAGCTGTATTCCTCACGTGGATAAACGGGATTACGGAGAAAGTCGTTAACTCCTTCGCCAGGGAGACCGGCAACGAGTTTATTTGTACAGTTATATCATGCTAGCAGGCAAGTACTGTGAGAACATAATAACACGACATGGCAACATGAAAACAATGGTCGAAGCTCTGAACAAAGCAATACTTCAGGCGGCCACTGAATGCACTCCAAGATGGGCAAGAATAATCTACAAGACCAACTGGGCCGAAGAACTACAAACACTGGAGAACAAAACTGGGGATTCCAGGAAGATAGAAGAGCGAGAACAATAAACTGAAGCAGACATCGCTCTGAAAACCAGCTCAGTAAAATACAAGAGAACATTAAATCAAACACGAAAAGACTGTTGGAGAGAGGGGAAAAACAAAGAACTTTAACCTCGACACAAATGGGAATAAATTATGGAAACTGAAGAAAAATGAAAGGCTATTTTTTTTTTAAAGTGACAATCAAGCAAGGAAACATCTTGCTTACAGATAAGACAGCTGCAAATATAAAAATAGAGGCAATAAATAGTGGTTGATTTTGTTCCCGGCATTTTTCTTGCATTTGTCGCAATGAGAATATGATATCAATTGTGGACCTGTTCTGTCGGAAGCCGCACTGTGATTCGGGGTAGACTTGACCTCCTTGGACTTGATCAGGCATTACATCGTCAAAAAAAACCTACGAAGTGCAAACTGTGATACAGATCGCCAGTTATTAGAAGCAGATGTGAAAGTAAAGCTCAAAAAGCTTACCCGAGGACCAAGGCTACTTCGTTTTCATCTCACAAAAATGCGTACAATGTAGAAGTGAAAATCGTTTTGGGGTCTATGTGTCTATACAAGAGGACATGACACCTGATGAATTGGCAGTACAAGCTAGAAATATCTTGATAACTGCATCCAACGATTTAATTCCGATCAAAAATAAGCATCATAAGCCATGGATGACGTCAGACACGTTAGAATTAATAAAACAACGAAAGGAACTTGAACAGATTGATTGATTGATTTAGGAATCGACATCACAGCATTCGGGGCATCAAACTGAAATTTGGATTACTCAAGCTGAAGTGTAAAATATCGGTACAGGAGTGTCGATTGAGATGGTAGACAATCGACATTACTGTGCGAATATGTGTATATTTCAGTTTGAAGGATTTATCTAATTAATTCACGTAAGTTGTGTGATTTCTGCAGTATGTACCTGACGAGATGCAGCGAAATATGCCAGGCAATAAATCGTGCAATCTATTGTTTGTGTCTTCGTTATTTGAAATGTTGTTTGATCAAGTCTCCAAGTTATCACCTACTTCTGCTGAGTCAGTCGGGTGGCTGAAGGCCAAACTGGTAGATTTATTCAAATATTTAGAAATGTCAGAGATGATATAACCAAGGAGCAATATGATGCCCTAAATATCGGTGGTCATGAAATACCAGAGATTCTATATACTGATGATACAGTATTACTATCCACATCACAGAATGGTATAGAAAAACTAATAACCTCAACCCAAAAGGAAAGTTAAAATCACAACTTTTATCTTATATCTGCGCGTGTGTGTGTGTGTGTGTG
The DNA here is from genome assembly GCA_963921405.1 of Cepaea hortensis. Lineage (NCBI taxonomy): Eukaryota > Metazoa > Mollusca > Gastropoda > Stylommatophora > Helicidae > Cepaea > Cepaea hortensis. Next base: position 344,983,496 of record OY992876.1, read on the forward strand.
TGTGTGTGTGTGTGTGTGTGTGTGTGTGTGACTGTCTGTGTGTGTGTGCGTGTGTGTGTGTATGTGTGTGTGTGTGTGTGTGTGTGTGTGTGTGTGTGTGTGTGTGTGTTGTCACTTCTCTAGCAATCAGAGGATGCTTTTACATATGTGTGTGTCATAAATATATACACATATTCTTCAAACAAATATTGACGTCCCATATAATGTCTGTTCTTTTTTGCTAATGTCGATTGGCGTAGTATCCTACTAACAAGATACTGTCGCTAATAATTGAACTGCTACATCACTAGCGTCAAGTTGTTGCTAATCTTGATTGAGGAAGCATTTGTCTGCTATTCTCTCTCATCTTCTTGCGTTTTATCATCAACAAGGTTAATGAAAGTACTGCGAGGTTTTATTTTCTCATTAAGTCTCATGTGGACTCCGTGGCGCGCCCTGCGGGTCTAAATGTATGCTACGTCGGCTGTTCTTCTTACTACAACGGCTCCGGCAAGATAGCCAATTTATTCTCGAATACGTTACGACATTTAAAACTCATTACAATCGGTTATGGTCTTTCAGTTTCTTTACGTGTTCATCTTTTTGTTTGCGAAATAGACAGACTGGCGGATCGATGGACGTAACGACGGATGGATAAATTGGCAGACATAAACAAAGGCAGGCAGACAAGCAGAAAGGCAGGAAGGTGGGAAAGTAGGTAGGTAGGTAGGTAGGTAGGTAGGCGGGTAGTTGAGTCGGTGAGTCTGTTCGTTGGTTGGTTGGTAGGTTGGTAGGTGGAAACGTAGGCAGGCAGGCAGATAATCACGGGGACTACTAGATTGGGGGGGGGGGGGGGGGGGCTGATGAACTAATTGATAGTATGAAAGCGCTAACGTCACTATAATTGACACACGTCGCTGTTATAATGAATGTGTTAACTAATTAATTGTATCGTTATGTAACTATCCAGATACAGTGAAGCTTATTGTTTGTCGGTCCAGTAATCTACCAATAGTGTGTTGATTCGTTCGTTCTGCTGTTAATTAATCCTTCTCTTGCTTTGTTGTATAAGTCAGACTACGAAACAATGATCATTCATCTGCAACACGTCGATGCTTCTAGAAATACCCCGTCTCAACAGAATGCCACCCCCCTCCCCCCCCCCCAACATCGTACCCTGGCTGCACTGGCTGCAATGTTACAATGGTTGCATGGTTGCGTCGGTTGCATGGCTGCACTGGCGAGGAAGATCACGTGTCCGTGATAAATGATCAAATAAAGACAGGAACTCATTGGCCCTTCACGAGTCTCATTGTGTGTGTGTGTGTGTGTGTGTGTGTGGGGGGGGGGGGTTCAACAAGTAAAGGATGGCCCTCCACGAGTCTCATTGTGTGTGTGTGTGTGTTCAACAAGTAAAGGATGGCCCTCCACGAGTCTCATTGTGTGTGTGTGTGTGTGTGTTCAACAAGTAAAGGATGGCCCTCCACGAGTCTCATTGTGTGTGTATGTGTGTGTGTGTGTGTGTGTGGGTTCAATAAGTAAAGGATGGCCCTCCACGAGTCTCAGTGTGTGTGTGTGGGTTCAACAAGTAAAGGATGGCCCTCCACGAGCCTCATTGTGTGTGTGTGTGTGTGTGGGTTCAACAAGTAAAGGATGGCTCTCCACGAGTCTCATTGTGTGTGTGTGGGTTCAACAAGTAAAGGATGGCCCTTCACGAGTCTCATTGTGTGTGTGTGTGTTCAACAAGTAAAGGATGGCCCTCCACGAGTCTCATTGTGTGTGTGTGTGTGTGTGTGTGTGTGTGTGTGTGGGTTCAACAAGTAAAGGATGGCCCTCCACGAGTCTCATTGTGTGTGTGTGTGGGTTCAACAAGTAAAGGATGGCCCTCCACGAGTCTCATTGTGTGTGTGTGTGTGTGTGTGTGTGTGTGTGTGTGTGTGTGTGTGTGTGTGTGTGGGCTCAACAAGTAAAGGATGGCCCTTCACGAGTCTCATCGTGTGTGTGTGTGTGTGTGAGTGTGTGTGTGTGGGTTCAACAAGTAAAGGATGGCCCTCCACGAGTCTCATTGTGTGTGTGTATGTGTGTGTGTGTGTGTGTGTGAGTGTGTGTGTGTGTGTGTGGGTTCAACAAGAAAAGGATGGCCCTCCACGAGTCTCATTGTGTGGGTGTGTGTGTGTGGGTTCAACAAGTAAAGGATGGCCCTCCACGAGTCTCATTGTGTGTGTGTGTGTGTGTGTGTGTGTGTTCAACAAGTAAAGGATGGCCCTCCACGAGTCTCATTGTGTGTGTGTGTGTGTTCAACAAGTAAAGGATGGCCCTCCACGAGTCTCATTGTGTGTGTGTGTGTGTGTGTGTGTGTGTGTGTGTGTGTGTGTGTGTGTGTGTGTGTGTTCAACAAGTAAAGGATGGCCCTCCACGAGTCTCATTGTCTGTGTGTGTGTGTTCAACAAGTAAAGGATGGCCCTCCACGAGTCTCGTTGTGTGTGTGTGTGTGGGTTCAACAAGTAAAGGATGGCCCTCCACGAGTCTCATTGTGTGTGTGTGTGTGTGTGTGTGTTCAACAAGTAAAGGATGGCTCTCCACGAGTCTCATTGTGTGTGTGTGTGTGTGTTCAACAAGTAAAGGATGGCCCTCCACGAGTCTCACTGTGTGTGTGTGTGGGTTCAACAAGTAAAGGATGGCTCTCCACGAGTCTCATTATGTGTGTGTGTGTGTGTGTGTGTTCAACAAGTAAAGGATGGCCCTCCACGAGTCTCATTGTGTGTGTGTGTGTGTGTGTGTGTGTGTGTGTGTGTGTTCAACAAGTAAAGGATGGCCCTCCACGAGTCTCATTGTGTGTGTGTGGGTTCAACAAATAAAGAATGGCCCTCCACTAGTCTCACTGTGTGTGTGTGGGTTCAACAAGTAAAGGATGGCCCTTCACGAGTCTCAATGTGTGTGTACTTGTTCCTGTCATACGGCCCTAACAAACATGATAGAAAACTTGCATCAAAATATTAACAACAATAATATATGCGGAACGATGTTTATAGACTTTAGAAAAGCATTCGATATGATAGATCATACTATTTTGAATAACGAAGACACAAACAATAGATTGCACGATTTATTGCCTGGCATATTTCGCTGCATCTCGTCAGGTACATACTGCAGAAATCACACAACTTACGTGAATTAATTAGATAAATCCTTCAAACTGAAATATACACATGTTCGCACAGTAATGTCGATTGTCTACCACGGTAATTTTAAACTGACTAACATGTCTTTCTGCTTACACAAGGACGGCTTAAGAAGGTTGATTAGTATAACTTCAGCAAACTTTAACAATCGACTACTTTGTGTGTTGAACAACACACGGAAGGCACTGTCTCTTTCACCCACGTGACCACTCTCGAGCATGTGTCTCCCGACCGATGAAGCCAGACTTTTCCGGTGTGTCGGCCTGCCTAGGCTACCATCTTCTGTGTGTAGTATCTTGTCCAACCAATTCGGAATATGTTCCGAAACCCTGCAATGTAACTGTCGCTCAGTTCTGCCTATGTAGATGGCCTCGCATCTGCATGTAAATTGGTAAATACAATTTGATTTGGCGTACAAAGCTACAGGTACTTTTACTGCTGGGACTGGGATCGGTGTGATTCTGTACCTGGTGACTAGAGCTGCAGCACAGAATGTTCGCCCGACTGCTGTGGTGAGCCGGTCCCGCAGACGTTGCATTACGTCATCTCCTCGGAAGGTTAGCTGGATGAATACTTTGAGTTTAGGGACTGTAGTTACTTCTGATTTCGGTTTGGGCTGTTGGTAGTGGCGCTTTATAAATCCTGTGGAGTACCCATTCAGGTTTAAGGCATTCTTCAGAGTTTTAAATTCCTCTGTCAGTGTGTCCTGGGTGCATATCTTCCTAGCACGGTCAAACAGGGTCCGTACTAAGCCCCGTTTGTACTGGACAGGTGCGAAGCTCTGAAAATTTAAGTATTGGCCAGTCCATGTTTCTTTGCGGTACACCGATCTTTGAATTGTGCCATCTGCTCTACGTCTCATTAGGATATCTAGAAACTGCAACGCTTCGTTGTGTTCGTGTTCCATAGATAAAGAGATGTTTATATGTGTCTCGTTCATTGTGGCCTGGAACGACGTTGCTTGTAGCTCGTCTGTGGTGATAATTAGTATATCGTCCACGTAACGACGGTAAAAGGCCAAGTTATTGATTTCTGAGGATCTCTTTTCTTCTAAGTGTGCCATGAAGATGTCCGCTAGAATAGGTCCAAGTGGGCTCCCCATGGCCACTCCGTCAATTTGGCGATATGACTTGTTTAGAAAGTTGAATTGTATGTTGGTAGTACATAATTTTAATAGCCTCTCTAGAATAGCTGATGGTATGCCTAGTTTTAGTTGTTTGTCTCTAATGCGTTCGCTTATTATATTCACGGTCTCATCTAATGGAACGTTGGTGAATAAAGAGGCAATATCCATGCATGCCATGTGTTTGTTGTTTATGTCCATAGTATCCAATAGTTCCACCAGTTCGAATGTATCCCTGAGTGTTCTTGGATCGAAGGACTGTCGTACTGGCTTTAAAATTTCAGCTAGCCATCTCGCCATTCGGTGTTGTGCTGTGCCGAGTTAACCATGGAAAGGGTCGGTCTTAGTGGGATGTCGGGCTTGTGAAGCTTGGGTAGACCGTACATCTGAGGTGTTTGGGAGCCACGCGGTGTGAGAGTTTTTGCAGTGGCCTCACTGATGAGTCCTGCATTCACAAGTGACTGGATTTCTTTCCTCATTTTTGCATCCAGGTCCTCCGACTTGTTGACTGTTTGCTCTACTCTGAATTTAGATGCGTCTGATAATATATCATCCATTTTTCTCTGGTAGTCTGATATGTCCATCAGTACTGCACCACTCCCTTTGTCAGGTTTCAATATTACAAGGGTTTTGTTGGCCTTTAACGCTTTTAAGGCAGTAAGGTGTTCGTTGGTCAGCGGACATGTCTGTTTAGAGGGGGTTGTGCGATACTGGTGTTCTAAATCTACCAGTTTGGCCTTCAGCCACCCGACTGACTCAGCAGAAGTAGGTGATAACTTGGAGACTTGATCAAACAACATTTCAAATTGTGCTTGCGACTCAACACTGTTAATGTGTTTGGGCTTTATGCAGAATTTTAATCCGTATGCAAGGGCCTCCGTTTCAATGTTGTTGAGTACATACGACGATAAGTTCCTCACATATTTCTCTGGGTTGTCTAGTACTGACGTAGTTATCTTTTCAGTGCTCAGTGATTTGTTGAGGCGAGCATTCTCTGCGATTTTCACCTTGTACACTGTTTCTGTACAGAATTTGGTGAACTTCAAGTAGCCATACAAGCTCAATTCTTGGGTGACGTAGTAGGCAGAACTGTGTGTGCGCTTGAGGTTGGCCAGTTTAGACTGGGTTTCTTCTATCTGGTTTTTTGTCAGTCGTCTCAGGTTTTTTCTTGTTGGTCATATTCTGTCCGCCCTGAGAGATCTGAAATACCGGTGAGGAAATATTCCCGTCTTTAGGCATTCCTCGAGAAATCTCAATCGACACTCCTGTACCGATATTTTACACTTCAGCTTGAGTAATCCATCCAATCGCTTCACTGTTGGTAATGGAAGGCGACGTTTCAGAAATTCAAAACAATGTTTTCCCGTGATGAATTTGAATAACGAAGACACAAACAATAGATTACACGATTTATTGCCTGGCATATTTCGCTGCATCTCGTCAGGTACATACTGCAGAAATCACACAACTTACGTGAATTAATTAGATAAATCCTTCAAACTGAAATATACACATGTTCGCACAGTAATGTCGATTGTCTACCACGGTAATTTTAAACTGACTAACATGTCTTTCTGCATACACAAGGACGGCTTACGAAGGTTGATTAGTATAGCTTCAGCAAACTTTAACAATCGACTACTTTGTGTGTTGAACAACACACGGAAGGCACAGTCTCTTTCAACCACGTGACCACTCTCGAGCACGTGTCTCCCGACCGATGAAGCCAGACTTTTCCGATGTGTCGGCCTGCCTAGGCTACCATCTTCTGTGTGTAGTATCTTGTCCAACCAATTCGGAATATGTTCCGAAACCCTGCAATGTAACTGTCGCTCAGTTCTGCCTATGTAGATGGCCTCGCATCTGCATGTAAATTGGTAAATACAATTTGATTTGGCGTACAAAGCTACAGGTTCTTTTACTGCTGGGACTGGGATCGGTGTGCTTCTGTACCTGATGACTAGAGCTGCAGCACAGAATGTTCGCTCGACTGCTGTGGTGAGCCGGTCCCGCAGACGTTGCATTACGTCATCTCCTCGGAAGGTTAGCTGGATGAATACTTTGAGTTTAGGGACTGTAGTTACTTCTGATTTCGGTTTGGGCTGTTGGCAGTGGCGCTTTATAAATCCTGTGGAGTACCCATTCAGGTTTAAGGCATTCTTCAGAGTTTTAAATTCCTCTGTCAGTGTGTCCTGGGTGCATATCTTCCTAGCACGGTCAAAACAGGGTCCGTACTAAGCCCCGTTTGTACTGGACAGGTGCGAAGCTCTGAAAATTTAAGTATTGGCCAGTCCATGTTTCTTTGCGGTACACCGATCTTTGAATTGTGCCATCTGCTCTACGTCTCATTAGGATATCTAGAAACGGCAACGCTTCGTTGTGTTCGTGTTCCATAGATAAAGAGATGTTTATATGTGTCTCGTTCATTGTGGCCTGGAACGACGTTGCTTGTAGCTCGTCTGTGGTGATAATTAGTATATCGTCCACGTAACGACGGTAAAAGGCCAAGTTATTGATTTCTGAGGATCTCTTTTCTTCTAAGTGTGCCATGAAGATGTCCGCTAGAATAGGTCCAAATGGGCTCCCCATGGCCACTCCGTCAATTTGGCGATATGACTTGTTTAGAAAGTTGAATTGTATGTTGGCAGTACATAATTTTAATAGCCTCTCTAGAATAGCTGATGGTATGCCTAGTTTTAGTTGAGCGAACATTCTGTGCTGCAGCTCTAGTCATCAGGTACAGAAACACACCGATCCCAGTCCCAGCAGTAAAAGAACCTGTAGCTTTGTACGCCAAATCAAATTGTATTTACCAATTTACATGCAGATGCGAGGCCATCTACATAGGCAGAACTGAGCGACAGTTACATTGCAGGGTTTCGGAACATATTCCGAATTGGTTGGACAAGATACTACACACAGAAGATGGTAGCCTGGGCAGGCCGACACACCGGAAAAGTCTGGCTTCATCGGTCGGGAGACACGTGCTCGAGAGTGGTCGCGTGGTTGAAAGAGACAGTGCCTTCCGTGTGTTGTTCAACACGCAAAGTAGTCGATTGTTAAAGTTTGCTGAAGTTATACTAATCAACCTTCGTAAGCCGTCCTTGTGTAAGCAGAAAGACATGTTAGTCAGTTTAAAATTACCGTGGTAGACAATCAACATTACTGTGCGAACATGTGTATATTTCAGTTTGAAGGATTTATCTAATTAATTCACGTAAGTTGTGTGATTTCTGCAGTATGTACCTGACGAGATGCAGCGAAATATGCCAGGCAATAGATCGTGCAATCTATTGTTTGTGTCTTCGTTATTCAAATTCATCACGGGAAAACATTGTTTTGATGATCATACTATCCTAATTAAAAAACTACAAACAATGAAAGTAAGCTTTAATATAGCGACATTAATAAACTCATTTTTATTAGACAGAAAACAAGTAGTATCACACAATAAATCTCTATCCCAAGCCATTACCATTAACACTGGAGTACCTCAGGGGTCTATACTTGGCCCTCTGTTATTTGCCATTTATATAGATGATCTTCCCTTATATCTGTCATCGTCCTGCGATCTATTTGCAGACGACTGCACAGTATATACAAACGCTATTGATCGTAATGAGCTAGAATTATCCTTGCAACAGGAAATAAATAGTGTAGTTAACTGGAGTCATGCAAACCGCATGCAAATTAACATTTCTAAAACAAACTCTATGTTAATAGGAACCAGGCAAAGACTTCACACTCTAAACTCGCAGAGAACTCTTCAGCTGCACATTGGTAGCATGCCTATAGAAAGTGTAACCGAGTAAAAGGCACTGGGTCTTATCATAGATCAGACTATATCCTTTAATTCTCATGTTCATGCTCTAGTTAAACAAATAGCCAAAAAAGTATACCAACTTGCCAAAATTAAAAATTTCCTCGACGAAAACACAAGAAAGATATTCTATACTTCCCACATACAAACACATATTGATTATAGCTCCACAATCTGGGATGGATGCTCCAAATCAATAACAAAACGCCTTTATTCACTCCAGAATAGGGTAGTGTGTCTAATCAAAGGTGATAAGCTTAAGACAAATCTAACCTACATGAATGTCTTCAGTTACTACCACTCCACAAACTCCTACTTTTTAATAAGGCTAAACTAATTCATAAAATCCTATTTCAAAATGCCCCAAGCTACCTTTGTCCATTGTTTAAATATAACGCAAGACATAGCGAACGACTAAATATACTTCATGTCCCTAAACCTAGGATAGATATATAAAACAAGCTTAGCATACTCTGCCACTCAGTTGTGGAACAATCTTCCACAAGAAATCAAAGACACCACCAATCATTATACATACAGTCGCAACCTGTTTGAACACTACCTCAGGATAGACTACATGCCCTCTTTAAAAAAAAAAAAACAGCAAGAAAGACAATAATAATGGTAAATTATCTTGAACGACAACTAGCCAAAAAAAAAAAAAAAACATTCCCATATATATGGCACGTTACACCCACCTTAGGTGTTCATGATGCCCATGTTAAACATTGCCTCAACGAGTCATGTATCATTGATTATTTTTCATGCGTTTTAATGCTTATTGTTCTTTTGTTGTCAAAGAATTGCTTCATAAGAGATGTTGAATGAATGAATGTATGAGAGGAAATAGAGAAGAAGGGCAGAATGTCAGACGGGCCTGCGTGCCCAATTCTTAACCCTTTGAAAATAAAGATTTTCGTTCGTTCGCTTTGTGTGTGGGTTCAACAAATGGCCCTCCACGAGTCTCATTGTGTGTGTGGGGGTTCAACAAGTAAAGGATGGCCCTCCACGAGTCTCAGTGTGTGTGTGTGGGTTCAACAAGTAAAGGATGGCTCTCCACGAGTCTCATTGTGTGTGTGTGGGTTCAACAAGTAAAGGATGGCTCTCCACGGGTCTCATTGTGTGTGTGTGGGTTCAACAAGTAAAGGATGGCCCTCCACGAGTCTCATTGTGTGTGTGTGGGTTCAACAAGTAAAGGATGGCTCTCCATGAGTCTCACTGTGTGTGTGTGTGGGTTCAACAAGTAAAGGATGGCTCTCCACGAGTCTCATTGTGTGTGTGGGTTCAACAAATGGCCCTCCACGAGTCTCATTGTGTGTGTGTGGGTTCAACAAGTAAAGGATGGCCCTCAACGAGTCTCACTGTGTGTGTGTGGGTTCAACAAGTAAAGGATGGCTCTCCACGAGTCTCATTGTGTGTGTGTGTGGGGGGGGGGGGGGTTGTTCAACAAGTAAAGGATGGCCCTCCACGAGTCTCATTGTGTGTGTGTGTGTGAGAGTGTGTGTGTGTGGGTTCAACAAGTAAAGGATGGCCCTCCACGAGTCTCATTGTGTGTGTGTGTGTGTGTGTGTGTGTGTTCAACAAGTAAAGGATGGCCCTCCACGAGTCTCATTGTGTGTGTGTGTGGGTTCAATAAGTAAAGGATGGCCCTCCACGAGTCTCATTGTGTGTGTGTGTGTGTGTGTGTGTGTGTGTGTGGGGGGGTTCAACAAGTAAAGGATGGCCCTCCACGAGTCTCATTGTGTGTGTGTGTGGGTTCAATAAGTAAAGGATGGCCCTCCACGAGTCTCATTGTGTGTGTGTGTGTGTGTGTGTGTGTGTGTGTGTGTGTGTGTTCAACAAGTAAAGGATGGCCCTCCACGAGTCTCATTGTGTGTGTGTGTGGGTTTAATAAGTAAAGGATGGCCCTCCACGAGTCTCATTGTGTGTGTGTGTGGGTTCAATAAGTAAAGGATGGCCCTCCACGAGTCTCATTGTGTGTGTGTGTGTGTGTGTGTGTGTGTGTGTGTGTGTGTGGGTTCAATAAGTAAAGGATGGCCCTCCACGAGTCTCATTGTGTGTGTGTGTGTGTGTGTGTGTGGGTTCAATAAGTAAAGGATGGCCCTCCACGAGTCTCACTGTGCGGTGTGTGTGTGTTGTGTGGTGGGCGGGGGGGGGGGGGTGTTTCAACAAGTAAAGGATCCTCTCGAATGCTTTGATGCGTATTGGGCAAATGGTGCTAGCCCCATATTTCCAACCAATGGAAGTAGAACGGTGATGTATTCACTTTTACTTCCCAAGACGTACGCATTTAAGATTGGATCGGCCTGACAGCTCAGGCCAATTGGAGAAATCTACTTCCAAGTGAATTCAAAGCCGGGACTGCCGGGCCGACCGGCAAGCGCGCCAACCACTGCGCCACCGTGGCTCTGTACGGCGCCAAGTCCGGACTTTAGACCAGTCGGCGCTGGATGGGTGGTGTTAATGTCCCGCTGGTCGCCTCTACCTCCCAGGAAATATCCTAGCACTCATTTAGGCTGGGTCGATCCAGGAGCCCAGTTCATGGGGGAGGGGGAGGGAAGACCAGCATTACTGGACCACCGAGCCGGCAGGCAAACGTGCGTGTGAGCCATCTCAGCACTTTTTCTCATAGATAAAAACGACAATAACCTGTCAAATGATATCAGGCACTGAATGCACTGGGACTACAGAACTGTGCCTCTCGAGCCCGTCTACTCATCTCCCGTGTCAACAGAGGTAATACGATACTGCGAGGTTTTCTACTCAACAAGGTTAATGAAAGTACCACTGGGTTTTATAATGAGCAAGGTTAATGAAAGTACCACTGGGTTTTATAATGATCAAGGTTAATGAAAGTATTACTGGGTTTTATAATGAGCAAGGTTAATGGAAGTAGCACTGGGTTTTATAATGAGCAAGGTTAATGGAAGCACTACTGGGTTTTATAATGAGCAAAGTTAATGGAAGTACCACTGGGTTTTATAATAAGCAAGGTTAATGGAAGTTCCACTGGGTTTTATAATGATCAAGGTCAATGAAAGTACCACTGAGTTTTATCATGAGCAAGGTTAATGGAAGTAGCACTGAGTTTTATAATGAGGAAGGTTCATGAAAACACCATTGGGTTTTACAGTGAGCAAGGTTAATGGAAGTACCACTGGGTTTTATAATGAGCAAGGTTACTTAAAGTACGAAAGACAGACAAAAATGACGGATGGTCGGGCAGACAGGCAGGGAGATGGATGGATAGATGGATGGATGGATAGATGGATGGATGGATAGTTTTAGTTTAGTTTAGTCGACGGATCAACATCACGGCACATAGGTGTAACCTATAAGTGTTCCGTTCTACTCCTAACTCAAGGCTGAGTCCGGGGAATCTCAGCTCAGTGCACGAACTCCGTAGCACCGACGAGGATTCTGAAATACTTTGGGTAGATTTTTAACTCGAAATTTTGACCGGGCAGCGTCGTTAGGATGGATGGATCGATGCATGCATGCATGCATGCTTGGATACTTAGATGATTTAGTTAATGAACAGAGAAACACGGAGAGGGAGAGAGAACATTTGTACGAAAGCATAGTTGAAAAACGCCGCTATTAAAGTAAATGCGTACATTAATTAATGATAAAGTTACTCACCTATCTAGATATCCACAGAACTAGTTATTTGTCTGGCCAATAATCTACAAATTAATGAGATAGCTACTCGCCTATCTAGATATCCACAGAACTAGTTATTTGTCTGGCCAATAATCTACAAACATTTGCGGAAATCGTTCGTTAGAAAGATAATCCTTCCGTTGTTTTGTCCCGTAAGTCCTGATGTAAAACAGTTATCATTGGTAAGCTGAACGTATCAACGTTTCATGAAATATCCACAGCGGAAAAAGTGTGTTCACCGAACATCGTGCAGTGGTGAAGAAAGTTCGCGTTTATCGTATACATAATAAACCACACCTGCTCTGATAGATTGGGAATACCGCGCTACGCATCTAATGGCTTGTGACCACGTTCATGTGGGCAACAGGAGGATGTCGTACCAAAAATAAAACATGAGCAATCATCGATTTCTCCACGACAGTGTCGCCGCGTTCTGCCTCCGCCGGCGGATCTGTCAGAACCAACTTCATTTCCACTGTTCGCCCTAGTTAAAAATTTACTGATGTTTAATTTTTTGTGTGAAAACTACGAGTAGTTTTAACCATAAAAGAGTAGAATTGTGCAGCGAGCGTACACGTCAAAACTAGGGGCCCTTGGGAGAAAATGTGTGCACATGTGTGAGTGTGCGCGCAAATGTTCAAGTATGCGCAGATGTGCGTGCGATTAGTGATTTGTTATTACGGTGTCTAACAAGCTTGAATTATTTCTTGTCGTTTTCTGCCTTTATTGTGTCTGCAGTTAGGCCATCTTTCATTGTCATGTTATCAGACTGGCTAATGTATCTAGTTTTTGTCGCCCCATATTTTACTCATTAGCTCTGAATTCTCTGCTCACGTTTCAGCAGTTCTGGTTTTCTGATCTTCACGTGTAAGGAAATGTGTTGCTCGGGGCTAATTCTGTATACTGCTCATGTGACCTTTCACGCATTTCTTGCACATAAGCATAAACATGGTTCAGTCATTGAAAGCATTTCGTTAATGGTATTAATATTTGTAATTAATTTCTTCTTCTTATAGTCCATGCCACGTGGCGTGGGTGATCATGTCTGTCCATCTCATTCTGTCTTTGGTGCTGCCAATTATTTCTGATAGCGATGTTCCTCCATGTCATGATGTCAGACTGCCCAGCATCTTATCCTCGATCTCCCGCTCCTCCCCTCCAACTTTCCAGGCATCCGGATCAGATCACCTTGCACTGGAGGAAATTTAGACCTTGGGTGATTTTAGAATGGACATAATAACATGTCTAATTAAGTTAACACGCAGAAAAACGTAAAATACCAATGGACATTTTACATCGAAGTATGGAACAATATTAATATAGTTAATATCTAGACAGAATCCACTATAGAGCCCAACCAAACAAAGAAGTCTAGCAGGTTGTGATGTAAGGCTGTGTTCGCTGGCTACACAATAGGATACCGTAACCAGCATGAGACCATTGCCTTTCTCAAGCTTGAGGGTGTCAACACACAAGTGGAGACAATGTTTTATCTTGGCAAGAGATGTGCTTATGTATACAAGGCAAAGAGACTGACTACATGCCCAGGACATAATAAATCCAGTCGCCTACGTGTTATTTTGGGCAAAGTGATCCGTTCCCATGGTAACAGCGGCGCAGTTAGAGCAAAGTTCAGAAGAATCTGCCCAGCAAGGCCATCGGCAGACGCATCAGAGTGATGCTGTGCCCATCCAGGATCTAAATAGAATAATACACATTTTGTTGTTTAAAAAAAACATGAAGCTACAAGAATAATAATTAATTCATTCATTGCCATGGGATGATTAATCGACTCAAGCGGTTTCCCGTATTGGCCTTGGGCTTATATATCGCCGAAATGTTGTAATTGCGAAATGTTGTCTCAGTTAAACTATCAGTACCATAGATTTCCCTAAGCAAACCTTATTTAATCTGATATATAATACAACATGTGTGCTACCATACTAACTACGTTTAAGTAATAATTGTGACACCCCTACTTCTATTTTCCGCCATCCGTTTTTGTTTGGTCCACTCCGACTTTTTGTTTCGTCCAAAACGACTTTTTGCTTGGCACTAAATCTGTTCATTAATGTTTCCCGGAAGCGGTTCCTGTGACGAGTCATGGATGTAATAGCTCCACCACACGCTGTAAGCCAGTGTTTCTCAACCTTTTTTGTGCTGTGCCCCACCAAAGCCTTTCTAAAATTCTTATGCCCCCCCCCCCCCAACATCCAACATATACATAATTTTTAATATTAAAAAATTGAAATATTCACTAAAGAAACTTGAATGGTAGGTTTTAGGAAGAAATCACTAGGAGACTATTGAACAAACACAGTAAGTAAATTTTCAAAACATATAACGGAGAACTGAAATTCAAGTACAAAATAATTTTAATGAAAGATTTTTCTATATTTTTTTAAAAATTATTAGTAATTATTTATTATTTAAATTTAGTGAGATCCTTTCGCTTGATGCTTTCTGCAAAGAGATTTTATGTCAGGTTCCAGTTTAGTTAACTTCAGTCTCAAGTCTCCCCGTTTTGTTATATCCAGCCGATTCCCCCCCCCCCCTTTTTTTTAGCAGCAAATCATTTATGACATTAAATCCGCGTTAGCTAAATGTATCCGAGGGAAAAGACACAGGGGAAAGACTGATGTTTCCTTTGCTACGGTGCTAAGAGGTAGAGAGTAACTCTGAATTCGTTATGGCCAAAGAAGAAAAGGAGTAAAAAGAGAGAGAACCTCACACCGCCCTCAACTGACAAAAAAAGATTATAGTAATTAGGTAAGAATATACGAGGTCTTGGACAGGGGCCTCAACTCTGGACATTAACTGTCATATTTGAGGTCCAGACAGTGGATTAAGGTGTTATATTGTGGTAGAAATAGTGGTTGTAAAAACTAAAAGAGACTAAACAAACAAATCAAGAACAGTACAAAAATAGCTCTTTATTTATCAACTGCTACAAATTTTGGTGACAATCTGTGTTCGAACACATTGAATAAAACATTCAATAACGGATGCTCAATTACAGATACAACAGACAACTGCATATTTCAAACATCAACCAATGGTGGCCCCTATTCAGTCACCAGGACTTAAGACAACAGAGTACACTAAGTACCACAACACAGGTGCTTCAAACAGTAGCTGAGTAGAATGACACAATAAAGGACTTTGACACAGACAACAATAAGACACTACAAAAACATAAGTTACACACCATAAATCCTAAGACGCGACATAAACAAAAGAGTTGTGACACAAATTACTACACCACCATGAACCTAGGCCTGCTGACACTGACTAGTCAGCCGCTCGGTTTTGTAACAACATTTGTTGACCACAGATCAACTCAGGGGATTATTCCCACATCTCAACAAAACAGCACATTTGTTCCTATCAACAAGCCGAAACAGAGCACACTGCCCACATCTTTCATCAGCACGAACCGAGCTCGCTGATTGCTAACACGAAACTTCTCTTTGTCTCGCTAGAGTTCCGGCAGTTGCCAGAGTCAAACTGCTTTAACAGACCAAACCAAGATGCGCCGCTTTGGAGCTATCACATAAATATTAAGATGGAGACGGTAACAATAGTTCTCTTGCACATTTGATTGCATTTGGATATTTGATTCGGTTTCCTCACAAAGCCATGCCATCGCTCCTTTTATATTAAATAAAGTTTTAATTGACTCATCATTTTGCATTTCTGCGAGTTCTTTTTGATACTTATATTTGAAATATCAGACAAATCCACTAACATTGGCTGTATCATCCAAGTTGGGAAATAAATTTGTTTCAAATCAGAAAATCTTTATTTTAAATAAGCCAATAAAATTTTCAGATGATCGACAATAACATATACAGCGGTATCAGTTACTTCACATTTTTGGAGCTAATGAAACTTTTTAAAATTTTTGTTGTATATGTCTGACATAATTCAATAAAGGTAATGAAAACAGATATCTTCGCTTTTTCATCGACAAGAGTTTTATTTGTTCCTTGAAGTTGTTTATTTAATATATTTAGTTTTCCAAAGATATCTGCTAAGTAACTCACAAATGTCTTACCATCGACCGTTAACAGATTTTTCATTTCAGGTTTGTCGCTTTAAAAATCACCAAGAGTATCAAGTAGTTCCATAAATCTTTTCAAGCAGTTCCTTTCCGAGAGCCATCTTACTTCTGTGTGGAGTATAAGTCTCACATGGTCTTCATTTTGTTCTTCACAAAATAACTTGAAGGGACGTTCACATTTGGCACTAGCTTTAATAGCATTGATACACTTTATAACTAAATTTAGTACTTCATTTAGAACAGGCGAAATGTTTTAGCGACCAGGTTTTCCCTGTGAATAACACAATGCACAAGAAGCATTTCTGGATTCTCATCTTTCATCAATTTTAAGCGACCATTTTTCTTCCCAATCATATTAGGACACCATCTGCAGCACAAGATGTTATTTTTTTCATTGGTATATTATTTTAGCTTACTATATATATCTTTGGAGGTAGTGGTGCTTTCTAATGATTTACAGAACAACATTTCTTCAGCAAAATCACCTTTATCAGTATATCTTACGTAAGTTATAAGTACGGCCTCACTGTCTCTCAAAGTTGATTCATCCATTTGCACCAAGAATTTTCTTGTTTTCAGCTTTTCAACAAGTTGTTTTTCAATATCCTCACTCATTTCGTCTATTTTTCTGCTAACAGTATTGTTATTTAGTATTGTTACGTCTTGGTCATCTTTTTCCAGAACCGTTTTAAGAAATGCTGATATTGATGGCTTGATTAAATTATCCCCTATAGTGTGACTTTTCCCAGATTTAGCGATGAGTAATGAAATTTGATAACTAGCCTCAAGAGGACGATTGATATAATAGTTGCATTATGAGCAGTAAATAGCGACTTTAATGTTACCATTTTTTTCAAAATCTTTGTTTAAAGTTTGAAAGTAATTCAAATCTGAATTAAGATGAGCATTATGTTATATGTGTCTTGTCACTAGATCTCTTCTCCCTATATTTTTGTTGCGTATCCCTTACGGGGCGTTGCAGTCAACACCAGCATTATTCAGCTGCTGTTGATGTGCAAGGTCTGCTGCACAAATCGGTCGCAGCTGAGCTTCGAATACCTGGTACCCGGCTCACGAACCGCGTTCGCAAGCCTTTAGCCACGGATCCGGCCCTATTTAGCGAAGTAATAATGAGAGAGATCAAAGAGATGCCAGAAATACTAGTTGGGGGTTATAAAATAAATAATATACGCTATGCAGATGACACAGTATTGGTAGCGGATAAATCAACAGACCTACAACAATTGTTGGACATTGTAGTAACAGAGAGAAAGGACTCTCCTTGAATACCAAGAAAACAGTAACAATCGTGATATCAAAGAAAATGGTGACACCAAAATGTGACATAGAAATAGAATGAAAAATTCTTAACCAAATGGATAATTTTAGATACCTAGGGGCATTTATAACATCAGATGGAAGATATACAACAGAGATTAAGAGCAGAATAGGGCAGGCAAAAGCCGCATTTCAGAAAATGAAGAGTATCTTATGCAATAAGTCACTATCACTGAATGTAAGAAAGAGAGTGCTGAAATGCTATGTAGAACCAGTTTTGCTGTATGGCAGTGAATCTTGGAATGTAAATGAACAAATTAAGAAAAAATTAGAAGCATCAGAGATGTGGTTCCTGAGACGAATGTTGCGAATTCCTTGGACTGCCAGAGTAACTAATAACGACTGCATGAAACAGGCTAATGAAACTAGAACATTATATACAACAATAAGAAAGAGACAAACATCTTTCTTTCTGTCATGTGATGGGAAGAGAGGCATTGGAGAACATCGTGACATATGGAACGATAGAGGGGAAGAGAGGCAGAGGCAGACCAAGAGAAATGATGTTGGATGGATTGAGACGGTGGCATGGAGGAATATCAGCAGCAGAGTTGATCCAGAAAACCAAAGACCGAGATCTGTGGAGAGCCATGAATGCCTACGTCAGCTGGCAGGGCACTTGTTGATGATGATGATGATGATGATGATGATGATGATGATGATGATGATGATGATGATGATGATGATGATGATGATGATGATGATGATGATGATGATGATGATGATAATTATGACGATGACGACGACGATGATGATGATGATGATGATGATGATGATGATGATGATGATGATGATGATGATGATGATGATGATGATGATGATGATGATGATGATGATGACCTTCAAATGTGCCTTAAGATGACCTCGTTTCATTGATTCGTTGGCCAAGCATTGTTGGCATAAAAGACAAAAAGGTGACCGTTCATCGTGGACAGCGGGTATGAAACCAAATTTTAAATATTCCTCCGAATACTGATGAATTTATTTTTCTTGCTTGCACCACTCATTTCACTATGGGCTGAAAGAAAGAAATATAAGATCAATTAAAAACTAAAAACAAATAACATGAACTGGAGTAAACATAGACTAACAATGCATATTTAAAATAGGTATGGCACAATTACCCCACCGCAAAAAAAAAAAAAATACACTTTTTCATTTGACAAATTTTTTCTGAAAAATGATGCTTCTAAAACTGAAATTAATAAAAATTACTAATTGAATTTACATACCATTTATATATCACTTATATTTATATTATGTATATATTTTTTTTAAACAACGAGACTTTTACAACAATTTAACGGACGCTTATTTCAAATTAACACCAACGGCGAATGGTGAGCGTTACTGCGAAACACTGCAGAAACTGAGATCCTGGCACCAACCATTTCGCGCCATTCAGAACAAATATGTCGGTGTGCTGGGGAATGAACAGGCGGACAGATTGGCTGGCTCGGCAAAACTTGGTGGAGTATTGATGCATGACAAGGCAGACGTGATTGCGGCCTTGTGGGAGCACATGTACACCTCGGAGGAGCAAATGGATCACCATAGTCTGGTAAGAATGAGACAGCGAGGTGTGACGAGGGGATTTGGCCGACGCTCGACGCTCAGAGGAAAGGCGAGACGGACATATAATCAGATTGCTACTGGAACTATTAGTGTTGGAACTCTTCGCTGGCTGCTGAGGATGGGGACGGAGCGCTTATGGGAATGTCCCGAATGCTGTGATGTCGGTTCCTAAATCAATCAATCAATCAATCAGAACAAATAGCGCGAAATGCTTAGTGCCGGACTGGTATAACCAGTAGTTCGCCTCTAAAGTCTAACAATGAAATCACATCTACTAACATGGCGGACAGAAGTTACTTATACTGGACGTTTACCCAGCTCGAGTAGCGACTGAGAGTTGCCATACGGTTAACTTAAACTCTGGACGAGTCCATTTTCGAATTGTCCCCCTTAACAATCGAATTGCCCCCCCCCCCCCTTTCCCTGTGGGGTGTGGGCCCCATGTTGGAAAACACTGCTGTAAGCCATGTCCTGTGACGGGCCTCGGGTGTGCTAGCGCCATCACACGCTGTAAGCCATGTCCTGTGACAAGCCTGCGGGTGCTAGCACCATCATGTCCTGTGACGAGCCTCTGGTGTGCTAGCCATCATGTCCTGTGACGAGCCTCGGGTGTGCTAGCCATTATGTCCCGTGACGGGCCTCGGGTGTGCTAGCCCATCGCACGCTGTAAGCCATATCCTGTGACAAGCCTGCGGGTGCTAGCACCATCATGTCCTGTGACGAGCCTCGGGTGTGCTAGCCATCATGTCCTGTGACGGGCCTGGGGTGTGCTAGCCCATCGCACGCTGTAAGCCATATCCTGTGACAAGCCTGCGGGTGCTAGCACCATCATGTCCTGTGACGAGCCTCGGGTGTGCTAGTCATCATGTCCTGTGAAGGGCCTCGGGCGTGCTAGCCATCATGTCCTGTGACGGGCCTCAGGTGTGCTAGTCATCATGTCCTGTGACGGGCCTCGGGTGTGCTAGCCATTATGTCCTGTGACGGGCCTCGGGTGTGCTAGCCAGCATGTCCTGTGACGGGCCTGGGGTATGCTAGCCATCATGTCCTGTGACGGGCCTGGGGTGTGCTACCATCACATGCTGTAAGCCTGAATGCAAGGAGGAATAGGCGAATAGTCTTTCCCTCACTTTCGCAAGAGACGAGCCCAAGCGTCGAGTCCTGCTCATGACATTACCAGCGCAGTTCGCTATCAACTTCGCTAACACGTCTTCTATACTAAAAGCATAGACGCAGATTTCCAGAAAATGGTAAAGGTCCACTAGTAGAAAGAAAATCACTCGGAACAAACAACATTTCAGTGGCAGAAAATAAAGCCTTGGAATATTTGGGAATCGAAATAACACAATGTCTAAATGACATCTAAAATAACCGGTACATTCCTAGTGGCCTATTAAATTCCTTATTTATTTGCTCTACCAATACACAGACGTTTTAAAATGTCAAGATCATCGCACAATAAGTGTGTATAAGACATGTAACAAAGCTGTTACTTAGAATAATTGTGGGAAGAAAAAGAGCCAAAATTGAACTAGATATTAGTGATACATAATGTTGAAACGGTGGAGGACAGAACACAAACAATGCCGTATACATTCTGAGGACCTAGAAAGAGTTACATAACTAAAGCAGATCTCTATTTATTCTTCATAAAGAGTTTGACAGTGAAACACGAGACAATAATCATTGATGGTAAAGATCTGCGAATAATAAAGAACATATAATGGCAGCATACGGCAGCTTTAGAATCAGCAGCCATGTTGGAACATTTTGGTGCATAAAGAAAGACACAAAGTAATAACTTGTGCTCTCCTCCGATTTGTTGTCGCTATACACTGAGCATATGCCCTGGTGTAGGGGTTAAGGACGCTGTCCGTAATCCCGTATAATCTCTACGAAACACAGCTGCGCGAGATTCGGCAGCGAATCGCGTCGCGTTGGTTACTTACGGAGGGTATGTGAGTCGGTCGTTCAGAAAGCAATGGCAAACTACTGAACGTACAAACTTGCCAAGACATCAACAGCAGCTGATAAAAATGCTGGTGTTGACTGCAATGTCGTGTAAAGGATATGCGAAAACAAAAATATACTGAGCATATCATGAAATCTTTAGAAAATGTCAGGGGTCGCGGCTGATGGTTACAACATAAATAACTTACGTTATGCAGATGACACTGTCTTGACAACAAAACGTCAGAATTAACTACGGGAAACGATAAATATAATGGTTGTGGGTGGTGAAAACATGGCGTTCAGCTTGAACAATAGGAAGACAAGCCATGGCAGTATCCCCCCAAAAAAAAAAAACAGATCCTGCCTGGATGTACAATTAAATTCTCTGGTAGTTAGTGTACGGGTTGGGACGTTACGCTGGCAATGGTATGAGTGAGGTAAGACAAGAGTTCGATGTCAGCTCTCGTCATTCGCTAAGGGTGGAAGAGACTGGACAGCTTCCCCGCCGTTCCCCCAGGTCTGCACAGGTGTGATGGCTCTAGCTGGTGCTTGTTACAGAGGTGACAGCTGCAACACATTGCATCCCTCGCGGATTATGCTTAGTAATGTGGAGACAGGAAGGTTTCGCGTCGAATGGCTTGCCTCGCTTCAGAGGTCAAAGATTGTGAGTATTGCGTGGATGTTATGCCCTGATCATGTATGTGTGCGGGAAATGAACAGGCTGATAGGCTGGCAGGGAATGCACCTCTCGGTGGTAGATTACCCATGGACAAGTGAGCGGTGGTCGGGCGCCTGTAGGACCAGGTGGAGATAGCAGTGGAACAGACTGAGAACCCGTAAATGGGAGGGGGGCCTGATGTAGCGGAGGCTCAGCAGGAGTTCTGGGCGACTCTCAAAACAGGGGAAAACCAGGAGAACTTTCCATCAGATGCGGTTGGAAAGATTAGTAGTATGACATTTCACTGGCTGTTGAACGAGTGGACGGAGCAGCTGCGGGAATGTCCTGGGTGCGGTGATGTCGGTTATTAGCTCGTAACTCATAAAAGATGACACATTGCATACTAGTCTACCAAGATGTTCAGTTCGTATAATTTGACTGAATCTGACTTTATATGAAAATACGCGCACGCGAACTGGCAACTTTCTCCTAAGATGTGATGCTGTTACCGCCCCCGCAGGACTCGTTTGGGAAGCATTGAGCGTTCTGCTACATGTGGTTGGTGTGTTTATTGTTTTAATGTCTTTTTGTTCCCAACACAAATATGTCAACATCTCATGTGCAGTTTTTTCTGTACTGCTGTTCATTACCTTATTCCATTACACTGTTAGCACTGTATTATTAATTATTCATTATACCCCCCTCCTCCCCCCCCCCCCCATCTTACTATTACTCTCTTACTACTATTCTCTTAATTCTTCCTTCTCTCCAGAAGGACATCGCAATTTCAATTCAATGAAGAAAAGTATTTCTAATCCTGGAAACACTGTTACTACGTTTACCAGTGTACTCGTATGGTGCATATCCTGTACAACCCTAGGCTGAATGACTTGGCAATTATACATTCCGTTAGTTTGCCATTGCTGTCTAAACGAGAGGTTAACTATACAACTCAAATGAATGCTGGTGTATGGAGTTGAACCTCCTACCTCGCCATCATCGAGCCGGAAGTTTGAGAGCGAGTTCTTATCCTCTCAACCACTCCGACGCCTATCTTCGTATACAAGTGTAATTAGACAGAAACGGCTTCACAGACACTACATCCTGTCGACTGTGTATGCCACAATTCCCCTGAGAGTAAACATTCAGCTAGCAGGAAGACTGCAAACATACACTAATGAATTGTTCACAATCTACATAATACAACCAACAAACATTGCTACAAATACCATTCAGGTATAAATAAACACAAATCGACTTTGAAAATCAGTCCACTGTGGGACTGATAACAACAAGGTTCTGGTAGGCAATGATCTATAAACAGCAACAAGAAGTCTGCACGGAATCAAATATCAGCATTCTCTAGTGGGTCGGCCATGACTATTTTCAATGGCGATTCATTTTCCAGATTTATAGAAAAACTAGCTGACCCGGCCCGGCTTCGCCCAGTTCTTGGTGGGGAGCATCTCATTTAATTCATATAATTAGTCATATAAGCTCCCGTTCCCGTTACCGACTATCTGTCTGTCTGTCTGTCTGTCTGTCTGTCTGTCTGTCTGTCTGTCTGACCCGGCATCGCCCAGTCCTTGGTGGGGAGCATCTCATTTAATTCATATAAGTAGTCATATAAGTTCCCGTTCCCGTTACCGACTATCTGTCTGTCTGTCTGTCTGTCTGTCTGTCTGTCTGTCCGTCCCTCCCTCTCTGTCTGTCTGTCTGCCTGTCTGTCTAATCATTTATTGGTTGCAGTTAGAACAACCTTAGATAAACGAAGACCAACTTACAAAAAGCATTTGAAAGAGCACTTGAAAGATCTTTACATCTTCTCCCAACAATTAACTTGGGTAAATGGAGCGGCGGCAGCAGCATCAGCAGAAGAAGGAAAAGGAGGAGTAGACAACTGCAGCGAAAAGGTGGGTCTGTCTATCTATCTGACCCGGCGTGACTTCGCCCAGCTCCTGGAGTGTAGTGTCTCATTAAATTCATACAACAAAAAAAGTAACTTAAAAAAATGCCCTTCTACACACCATCCATTATTTTTAATGAAAACGCTTTCTAATCACCTGCATGACTACAGTAACTTCTTAAGCAAAAAAAGATGAGTTACAATGTTATGCATTGTGCATCATTTTTATGAAAACTTTGAAAATGCCTTACAGATTGTATCATTATTTATTATAACTCGTATCTCGGTACATAACTATGGACAAAGAGTTTATAAATCTTTGAAAACGATGCCACAATATGACTATAAGTTATACAGAAAAGTTATGCCCCTTGAAATAACTTTTACAGAGTTAGGTCCCCTGAGATATATGAAATTATGATGAAAAATGAAAAATGAAATAATACTGAGTAAGCAGGCGATTTCACACTAACAAAATATCACAGTTGACAGCTCTGGAATGAAAGGAAGGCGTGTAGAAAATTTCATCTCAATCGGATGGGCCGTTCGCGAACAAATAAAGGCCATACATACATACAGACAGAGATACATACAGACAGAGATACGCACATCCTAATTTATATATAAGATGTAAACAGTCTGAGCCGAACTGTCATTTATTGATAGATTAATCTGGGTAATTCAACTTGCTGAAGTCTGAATTTAGGCATCTCACGTATTGTTGTTTACTCACGGAATGTTTAGTTGAAGCATGGCTGGTTCAAAGTAGCTTGACTATCGTGTGTTGTCTTAGATTCGGTCTTGTATGGACAAGTACGGTACTAATTGATTACAGCCGCGTTTTATAGCCCTCTTTCTTTCCCTTGTGTGTTTTTGTCTTTTATTTTGTCTATGTGTTTTTGTCTCTTATTTTATCTATGTGTTTTTGTATCTTATTTTGTCTATGTGTTTTTGTCTCTTATTTTGCCTATATGTTTTGTCTCTTATTTAGCCCCTAAGGTTCTGTCTCTTATTTTGTCTATGTGTGTTTGTCTCTTATTTTGCCTATATGTTTTTGTCTCTTATTTTCCCCCCAAGGTTTTGTCTCTTATTTTGTCTATGTGTTTTTGTCTCTTAATTTGTCTATGTGGTTTTGCCTCATATTTTCTCTGTGTGTCTGTGGTCATCAGGGATGGATTAACCATTAGGCAAACAAGGCACGTGCCTAGGGCACCAAGCATTGGGGGGGGGGGGGGCCACCACAAGTCCTCAAGAAAAATGTGTATATTGTCCCGGTAGCGTAATTGCATGGCATAAGCAAATCGCAAATGTAATATTGAATCGCACATTATTTATATATACATACCCTGTGCTGCCCATTCACTAAATCTGGTAGGCAGAAGTGCCGTTGACTCTTGTTTAGAGGCAGTAAACGTCTTCCATACAGTGCAACTGATCTATACTTTTTCTCAGCTTCAACCAAAAGATGGAAGATTCTGAAAGGATGCCTTGTGAATGAAAAGCTGGTAAAGTCCCTTTCCGATACTAGATGGGAAGCACATGCTGTTGCAACTGAAGCCATTCTAATGTCTCATCCTCAGATTATAGAAGCGTTAGAATGTTTACAAGAAGACCAGTCACAGAAGGGGGACACCAGAAGAGAAGCAGAAAACATTGCAAAGAAGATGCAAGAATTAGAATTTGCTTTCATGCTTGTCTTTTGGGAAGAAGTGTTACAACATTTTCACAGGGTCAGTCAAACTCTACAAAATGAGCACGTGAACTTGAAAACGTGTGCTGATTTGTATTCTTCACTAGCAGATCACTTGCATGAATCTAGGAATGAATTTGAAAGATTTGAAGAAGCTGCAAAAGAAATAACACCAGGTGTGGATTATAAGTCAACTTTGAACCGTAATCGTAAACGAAAGACAGTGGTCATTGATGGTGATGCCCCTGAGGTATCTCAGAATGCCAGAGACAAATTTCGTATATCTGCTTTCTACACCATTGTTGACAAACTTGAGACAGATATGAGTAGACGAGGACAGGTATATAATGATCTAGCAGTTCGATTTTCTTTTTTTGGTCGATGTACCACAAACATCTCAGTGTTGTGAAGGACTAATAAATGCTTATCCTGAAGATCTGAACAATAATTTATATACTGAACTACAACGGTTCCACTCATATAATCGCCACAAGTTTCGTGCATCAAAATCTGACAACAACACGTTCAGTCATGCAGAACTCTACAAAGTAATAGTTAGAGACAACATCGAGTGTGCTTTTCCAAATGTAGAAATCGCTTTGGGCATATTTTTAACATTAATGGTTACGAACTGTTCAACTGAGCGCTCTTTTTCTCAGTTGAAACGTACAAAAAATCCAAGTAGATCGACAATGAAACAAGAAAGGCTTGATTCCTTATCTTTGCTGATGATTGAGGCAGACTTGTTGCGCAAAATTAACTTTGATGATGTACTCAAAAACTTTGCCAGACGTAAATCTAGAAAAAAGAACTTTAAAATGTAAATGTGTGCTCTCTCTGACTTTCTTATCTATCAAAAAAGTTACAGTATTTTTGTCTACTATTATTACAAAATTAATTAACTATTAATTTTAATACAGAAATACCTTATTGTAGGTTTTATATGAGTGATAGTAGTACAAACATATGTGTTTACATTTCACAACTGTTTTTCTTTGTTAGTTTTTTGCATAATATTGAACATACCAGCAGTCAGTGGAGGATCGGGGGCCTGGGGCAGTAGGGGGCACCCATGTGGGTTTGTGCCTAGGGCACCAAGATGGCTTAATCCGGCCCTGGTGGTCATAATCTATTGTGTTCTAGTGGGAGACTTACGTGTATTCACGATCTCATTCCTATCGAGTTGTTAATCCCTGTTATTTTTACTTCCATTTTAATTAATTATTTAAGTATGAATATTCTTCACCAATTCTCATATACCTTAGTTAATTCATAAATAATGAACAATAAATCATTCATAGCGGGATGGTCAAGTCTCTCAGACTCTGCCGTTCCACACAGAATGTTCTGAAGTTTCACCATCGAAGTTCGACAACAAATTCACTGTCCCGATGGTGGACTAATTCGTCGTCGTGTGGTTGAACAGGCGAACTTGAAAAGAGACACAACACGAAATACTTTTACCACGCAATCGTCGTCGTGTGGTTGAACAAGTTACATATCCTTTGTCAAGCTGTCAGCCCCAGCATCCTTAGACTGTTAGTGATTCCTGGGGAAAGGTTTACGTTCAGTAGTTTGTTTGCTTTCTGAACGACCGGCACCCATACCATTTCTTAAAAAACCAATGTAAATCGGTCTGCTGTTAAATCGACCACAGCCGAGTTTCGAACGCGGGTATGCGGGTTTACGAACTGCGTCCGTAACTCCTTCGCTACGGTGTTGAATAAGCGAACTTGAAAACAGACATACCACGAAATAGTTTTAGCACAAATCGTCGTCGTGTGGTTGAACAGGCGAACTTGAAAACAGACATACCACGAAATAGTTTTAGCACAAATCGTCGTCGTGTGGTTGAACAGGCGAACTTGAAAACAGACATACCACGAAATAGTTTTAGCACAAATCGTCGTCGTGTGGTTGAACAGGCGAACTTGAAAACAGACATACCACGAAATAGTTTTAGCACAAATCGTCGTCGTGTGGTTGAACAGGCGAACTTGAAAACAGACATACCACGAAATAGTTTTAGCACAAATCGTCGTCGTGTGGTTGAACAGGCGAACTTGAAAACAGACATACCACGAAATAGTTTTAGCACAAATCGTCGTCGTGTGGTTGAACAGGCGAACTTGAAAACAGACATACCACGAAATAGTTTTAGCACAAATCGTCGTCGTGTGGTTGAACAGGCGAACTTGAAAACAGACATACCAGGAAATAGTTTTAGCACAAATCGTCGTCGTGTGGTTGAACAGGCGAACTTGAAAACAGACATACCACGAAATAGTTTTAGCACAAATCGTCGTCGTGTGGTTGAACAGGCGAACTTGAAAACAGACATACCAGGAAATAGTTTTAGCACAAATCGTCGTCGTGTGGTTGAACAGGCGAACTTGAAAACAGACATACCAGGAAATAGTTTTAGCACAAATCGTCGTCGTGTGGTTGAACAGGCGAACTTGAAAACAGACATACCAGGAAATAGTTTTAGCACAAATCGTCGTCGTGTGGTTGAACAGGCGAACTTGAAAACAGACATACCACGAAATAGTTTTAGCACAAATCGTCGTCGTGTGGTTGAACAGGCGAACTTGAAAACAGACATACCAGGAAATAGTTTTAGCACAAATCGTCGTCGTGTGGTTGAACAGGCGAACTTGAAAACAGACATACCAGGAAATAGTTTTAGCACAAATCGTCGTCGTGTGGTTGAACAGGCGAACTTGAAAACAGACATACCAGGAAATAGTTTTAGCACAAATCGTCGTCGTGTGGTTGAACAGGCGAACTTGAAAACAGACATACCAGGAAATAGTTTTAGCACAAATCGTCGTCGTGTGGTTGAACAGGCGAACTTGAAAACAGACATACCACGAAATAGTTTTAGCACAAATCGTCGTCGTGTGGTTGAACAGGCGAACTTGAAAACAGACATACCAGGAAATAGTTTTAGCACAAATCGTCGTCGTGTGGTTGAACAGGCGAACTTGAAAACAGACATACCAGGAAATAGTTTTAGCACAAATCGTCGTCGTGTGGTTGAACAGGCGAACTTGAAAACAGACATACCAGGAAATAGTTTTAGCACAAATCGTCGTCGTGTGGTTGAACAGGCGAACTTGAAAACAGACATACCAGGAAATAGTTTTAGCACAAATCGTCGTCGTGTGGTTGAACAGGCGAACTTGAAAACAGACATACCAGGAAATAGTTTTAGCACAAATCGTCGTCGTGTGGTTGAACAGGCGAACTTGAAAATAGACAGTGGAAGTATAATGACGAATAGACGTGTGAACATAAACGACTTAACTTCGAAAACACAATGATTAATGTCTCTGCGAGATGGGCTCAGCAATTTACTTCTCCCCGTGATTGGTAAATCTTACTTGTCGAGGTGGTTCAGCCGCCTGTCCCTCGCTCGAAAGGTTGTGAGTTCGATTTCGGAATGCGTCACACGGCTCACGAGTGAGGTTTTCTCGCAGACTCTTTGGGTTGGTTGGAGCTACGGAATTGGTGCATTGTGCGGAAAGAGACCGGGACATATGGGATCAACCCCGGTGCAATGAGGTCGACCCTCTCGCCCTTACACCACTTGACTCTGTCAGTAATGATCTATCATCCCTGAAACTCAGTGATCTGTCATTCCTGGAACTCTTGACTTGTCATCCCTGGAACTTTTGACTTGTCATCCCTGGAACTCTTAACTTGTCATGCCTGGAACTCTTTGATCTGTCATCCGTGGAACTCTTGACTTGTCATCCCTGAAACTCTTTGATCTGTCCTCCCTGGAACTCTTGACGTGTCATCCCTGAAACCTTTTAATCTGTCATCCATGAAACTCTTTGATCTGTCATCCCTGAAACTCCTTTATCTGTTTAGTTTAGTTTAGTTTAGTTTAGTTTAGTTTAGTCGATGGATCAACATCACGGCATACGGGTATAATCCATAAGTGATCCGTTCTCCTCCTAACTCAAACCTGAGTTTGGAGAAAATCAGCTCAGTGCACGAACTCCGTAGCACCGGCTAGGATCCTGAAATACTTTGGGTAGATTTTTAACTCGAAATTTTGCCCGGGCAGCGCCGTTAGGCTACTCTTTTTCGATTTCCAACTGCCAATGGATTTTTTACGTGCGCAACAATACACACGGACGTCCGATCTCACTACCCAGAAACCAGGGGAAGTTTTATTACTAGATGTCCACGTGAAGAAATGTCGGTCCTCACCGGGGCTTGAACCCGGGACCTCCAGCACTCGAGGCGGACACCATACCTCGAGACCACGCAACCCCCATCTCCTTGATCTGTCATCCCTGGAACTCTTTGATATGTCATCCCTGAAACGTTTGATTTGTTATCCCTGAAACTCTTTATTTGTCATCCCTGAAACGCTTGACTTGTCATCCCTGGAACGCTATGATCTGTCATCCCTGAAACGCTTGACTTGTCATCCACGGAACGCTGTGATCTGTCATCCTGGAAACTCTGTGATCTGTCATCTCTGTAAATCTGTGATCTGTCATCCTGGAAACTCTGTGATCTGTCATCACTGGAACTCTGTGATTTGTCATCCTGGAAATTCTGTGATCTGTCATTCCGGAAACTCTGTGATCTGTCATCCCTGGAACGCTATGATCTGTCATCCCTGGCACTCTTTGATCTGTCATCTCTGCAACTCATGACTTGTCATCCCTGGAACTCTTGACTTGTCATCCCTGGTACTCTGTGATCTGTCATCCCTTCAATTGCTGACTTGTAATCCTTGAATATCTTTGATCTGTCATCCCTGAAACTCTTGACTTGTCATCCCTGGTACTCTGTGATCTGTCATCCCTGAAATTCATCACTTGTAATCCTTGAAACTCTTTGATCTGTCATCTCTGAAACTCTTGACTTGTCATACTTGAAACTCATGACTTGTCATACCCAAAAATCCATGACTTGTCATCTTTGAAACTTATGACTTGTCCTCCCTGAAACTCTTGAATTGTCATACATAAAACTCTTGACTTGTCATATTTGAAACTCATGACTTGTCATACATGAAACTCATGACTTGTCATCCCTGTAACACATGACATGTCATACGTGAAACTCTTGACTTGTTATACTTGAAACTCATGACTAGTCATCCCTGAAACTCATGACTTGTCAAACTTGAAACTCTTGTCATCCCTGAAGTTATGACTTGTCATTTCTGGAACTCTGTGATCTGTCATCCCCGGAACTCTGTGATGGACCACGCACACACAATCTAACTCTTGGACCCTATCATGAACATGGCCTTAGCCACACGCCACTGCTACATGTCATCTGCCCACTGAAGATCTACTGATTGCTGGTAACACCAGTTTAAACTCTTGCCACATTGGATTGTGTCACCTGTCTCGTCACCCCATCTCAAAGCAGGAGAACACCGCTGGTGAATACAAGCACGTCTGTCTGCGTACAATGGCCCTGGTTATCTCCCGTTGAGACACCTGCCCTCCGGGACCTGTAATGAGTTATGTATTGTTTATATCGCGGTGTATATCATACTATGAACTAGTATACTTCAGTTAATTCAATCACATGTTGTCATGTTAATTTCCGGTCTCTGTCATGTGCGTAGCGACCTCACAAAGCAAATGAATATGAAATACAGAATACAAAGGGGGGAGGGGGGGGGGGGGGGAATCAATATAATTTCACTCGGAACATTCCCACAAGTGTTCCCCCCCCCTCCCCATCCATCCATCATGTGCCATGCCGGTAAGCGTGGGCGGTCATGTTCTGTCATCTCACTCGATCACCAGAGTCGTGGATCAGCTCCGTGTTTCTGTCTCGACCATGCCACAAGGCCAAGCCATCCAGGTACTTGCTTCTAGGTCTTCCCCTTGGTCTGTTCCCCTCGATCTTACCAGTTGTCGCCAAATTCTTCAAATCATTTCTTCTGATAACATGCCCAAACAATTGTGACTGTCTACGTCTGTCTCTAATCAGTTTACGATCTTCATTTGTTTCTTGAAGGACTTGTTCGTTGGTCTTTCTGGCTGTCCATGGTATCCCCCCCCCCCCCCAACCCCAAATGTCAGTAGCCAACGATAGCTCCCATGCTGATGGTACCAGTGGCAGCCTGCTGGAACGTCCGCCTGCATTTCCCTCCACGGGTTGAGTGCTCACTGCCCGCTGAACCAGCCGCTGGAGAATTGCGAACAGATAGTTACACACAGATCATCATTTCAGGGGCATTGGCATTGGACATGTCTTGGTATAGACTTCTCTGGGGGGACCAGTCACGGGAACAGCCGTAACTTCTGTCGAATCATTTCTTTCTAAAAGCTACTTCAGACGATGGTGCTGGGTGTTTCAATAAGGTTGCACACGCTTGTTTTGTGGACGACGGCTATCACTGCACACTCGGGTAAATCAAATCCCCAGTCTCGTCGCTACAGTCAGGCAATCTGAACCATCACGACGCGAGATTTAAATGTGTGTATGTCGGAACCTAACATACCATATCTATATTTGATGTTTGTAAAATAATTTACTCGTTGTGAATTCTATACGTGTATTTGATTTACTAACTGTGGATTCTAAAACAGTTAGTTGTGCGTTCAATCCTCAACATCATGCTCAGCCGACAGACAAATATCACACACACACATGCACACGCGCACGCGCACACGCACGCGCACACACACACACTCGAGCACGCATCCACGCACACACACGCCCGCCCACGCACGCACGCTCACGCACACACACACATACACACACACACGATAGTGCAGTAGTTAGTAGCACGCTTGCGTACCGGCAGATGGTCATGTGATCAAATCTCCATTTATAAGGGGCGTTCATTTGAAATCCGTTCGTGCCGCACCGCGCGTAATTGCGTACGTTGAACATGATCATGTCATAGTCATGTGATAAGTACTGACCAATGAATAAAAGAGCACGTGCTTATCGTCACATGATGCATAGGTTCTGTTTCTGACCGTTGAGAAAATGGCCGGGTTGATCCAAAATCCGTCCAAAGAAGCTCAAAGAGCGGTGATTCAATTTCTTTCATTTGAAGGATGTCGACCAGTGGACATTCATTGAAGAAGGCAGCGTACGATAACAAATGTGTGTCGGGGACAACAGTGATAGACTGGGCACGAATGTTTCAGAAAGGACGTCAGTTCACGACAGATCTTCGACGGCCGGGTCAAACGCATATTGTTGCAACAGAAAGAAAAAAAAACCATCGCCAAAATTGATGCAGCAGTACAGATGAACCGTTGTCGAAGCATACGTTCGCTAGCGAAAGAATTTGATGTGTCAATTGGGACAATTCAAGAGGTCGTTCGTTAGAAACTGCAATATCGGAAGGTATGTTCACAGTGGGTACCACGGATGTTGACCGACCACCAAAAAGAGGGATGCATGGGATGGTGTTTGAACCACTTGCTGCGTTGCATTGAGGAGGGTGATGAATTTCTCTTCCGCATAGTGGCAGGCGATGAATCATGGTATCACCACTTTCAGCCGAGCAGCAAAAGAGAGAGCATGCAATGGAAGCATGCTGGATCACCAAAAGCCAAAAAAAATTCAAGTTACAGGTTTCCGCTGGTACGGTTATGCTGAGCCCATTTTTTTTTTTAACCATGAAGAGCTATTGTTGGCCGACTTTAAAGAACCTGGTGTCAACATCAACTCTACCCACTACTTGGAAACACTAGACAAGCTGCAAAAAGCCATCAAGAATAAACTACCCGGCATGCTTTCTCGTGGTGTGATTTTGTTGCACGATAATGCTCGTCCGCATGTTGCTAAGATTGTGCAGGAGGCATTAGCAAGGAAGAAGTGGGAAATTCTGCAACATCCAATCTATAGTCCTGATTTGTCACCATGTGATTTTCATTTGTTCGGACCTCTAAAAACAAGCTCTCAGGGGACAACGATTTTACACAGATGCAGACGTAATGAACGCGGTAAACACTTGGTTCAGTGATCAACCACAACACTTTTTTTGCGGACGGCATTCGCCGCCTATCTAAGCAATGGGATGCTTGCCTGAATGCCTACGGCGACTTTTTCTGACAAAGCCATGGTGCATAATTCATTCAAAATTATTGCTTTGTTTAATTCTACCCCACCTGTTAATATTTCTTTCATGTTTTTGTAATAACGCCATTGGAACGGGTTTCAAATGAACGCCCCTAATATAAGGATTTCAAATGTTCATCTGGGCTCCCAAATGGACTCCGCTTAAAATTGGTACCAGGAAGTATAAACAGTCAAGGAGATCGGTGTGGTATCGAGTAGATCACCTGTTGAGTGCCGTTGGTCTATAAACATGTAGAGCTAGCACCATATACCCAACACGCATCGAGACGTTCTAAATACTTTACTTGACATCATCATGTGCCATGGCGATAAGCGAAGGCGGTCATGTTCTGTACGAAAATCAGCTTGGTCTTTTTTTCCATTTGGGTATTTGGTACGTCTGTTTGTCCTTGACAAATATTTTATACTGAAGCAATCTCATTATACGAGGGTTTGGTCAGAAAGTTATGCACCATAATTATTATCTCAATTAATAATAAAGCTCATCTCATCTCAACTCATATTGTTCCTTTTGTACCTTGCGGTGTCGAGGTGAAGTATAAACAGCGGCAGAGTGCTCGTTCGTCGGCTTCATGTATAGAGATTCCTGTGGACTCTGCTATTCCCTCTGTCCATCGTTTACGTGGCCGACCTCTTCCTCTGCCTGCATTTGGTTTGTACATCATTGCTTGTTGTGGTATACTGTTAGTTGGTAATCTAGTTACATGGCCAAACCATTTTACTTGTTGTCTTCTAATAAAATCTAGCGCTGCTACAACCCCCATTTTAGTCTTGATTTCTTAATTTCTGATTTTCTCTCTTCTTGATACATTGAGTATTTTTCTCAGGAATCTCATTTAAATTGTTGCGATGTTTCTTTTCTCTTTTTCTCTCATTGTCCAGGTTTGGAATTGATAGCATAAGTTGGTATGAAGATTGTGTTGTAGAGTGCTTTCCTATTAACTATTGATACATGTTTGTTCTTTAGTATTGGTGCCATTTGTCCAATGAGTTGGTTTGCCTTATTGCATCTATTTTCGATCTCGTCTTCTGATTTGCCATTTGACGATATTCTGCTTCCTAAGCACTTGAAGTCCTTTACTTGTTTCAGGTGGTGTTCTTTTAGATGAATCTCTGTTGATTTTCCCTTCTGTGGTTATAGTCATTGCCTATGTTTTACTGGTCCTAATTTTAATGTTATGTTCCCCACACGCTTCGTTTAGACCATTGGTTCCCAAGTTTTCAAGCAGAGGGCCATATCTACTATTTTTGGCAGTTAAGCGGGCCACAGAGTTATAAAATTATAAAAGTCGTGCAATATCATTCTTACCTTTCTTAACTTTCGTCAACAAACTTCTAAAACTTTAAAGGCAGTCAGTGTCAGTACTACATGCGGCCATTTTTTTTAAAAATTTAAATTAAAATTTATATATTTTTTTTTGGGGGGGGGGGGGGGGGGGGGGGGTAAAATAAAAAGTTCATTTAACAATACATTTTAAATCATTTTCGAAAATCACTATTAATGAATTAATTTACAATTGTAACTGTTCTTCATAACCAGTTACTTAATTTCAGATGTCAGTTTATCAATGTCTGGGCACAAATCTGTCGTGCCCAAAGTCATAAGCGCTGCTAGGTTACTGTCGGTGAGTCTGGAATGTTGCTTTGTTGTTTTTTTTTAAATAACGATCATTGCGGAAAATGACTGCTCGCATCTTAAGTCGTGCCAAAACGACAAATGTATATCTCTGGGCGAATGAACGCAAGTGTTCAAATTGTTCGACAGACAATAGTCGCCAGAATGAAATCATATGAACAGCAGAAGGTGAAGCAGGCAGCTCCAGAAATTTACATCTCAGTGCAGAATTGCATTTCAAATCAGTTACCCCGTGCTGAAGGTTTTGCTGTAATTGACAGAGCTTGGAATCAGGAAATGCGAACGGATTTATGAAGCGGGCAACATTATCCTCCTCTATTGTGAACTCTTAAAATCTCGACTGAAAGACATCCAGAAGACTTTCAACTTTTACTGTGTACTGTAACAAGTCACGTTCTTTTTCACCACAAGCGTCTTCAGAGTTGCAAACGCCTCTAAAGTCCCTTCAGGCAGCCGTCCGATAAACAGTCGTAGTCTCATTTTAAATTAAGAAATGACATCGCACAAATTTGTGAATAGTTTGTTTTTTCCCTGGATCCTCGCATTTAAAGAGTTATATTAAATAACGAGGCCTCGCGTGCCACTGTCTGGCATCTGGCGGGCCACAAGTGGCCCGCGGGCGGTGTTTTGGGAACCTCTGCTTTAGACTATTAATGTGGTTTTGTAATTCTGCTTATGATTTTGCTATTACTACTTGATCATCCGCAAATAAAGATAGAAGCAATAAATGTGCACCAATTGAAGTTAATCTCTTGAAGGTGTATACCAAATTGCACCAGAAAACTGTTGAAATGGCAGATATTAATCACGTACGTTACAAGCAGAGAATTATTACAGAATTTTTGATTGCAGAGAAAGAAACTGTTGTTAACATTCACAGATCTTTGTGTGCGGTTTATGGCACTTTTGCAGTCGATAGAAGCAGTTAGTCGCTGGGCGCAGACAGTTTTGGTTTCTGCAAGTGGAGATGTAGAGCCGGCTGATAAGCCAACAAGGGAGACAATCTACAAAATGTGTGGAATGTACTGCCCCATCCACCTTACAGTCCAGACCTGGCACAATCTGATTTCCATCTTGTCGGTCCCCTTAAGAATGCCATCCGTGTGACGTTCGAAGACAATGAGGGCGTGATTCATGCAGTGAAGAAATGGCTACAAGAACAGGACAAAATATGGTACAGATCTGGGATACATACTCTTGTTTCAAGATGGCGTAAAGCCGTTAATGTTGATGGGGATTATGTTGCCAGCATCTGACAATAACATTATTCGGCTGTGTTTGCATTCCTGCAGGTACCCCCCCCCCCTTTTTTTTTGGTTGCACCTTCTTAAAATATCCTTCTCTCCAGTCTGCTGTTATTTCTTCAGTTTCCACTAAATATTCATCATCATCAAGTGCCATGCCAGCTAGCACAGGCGTTCATGACTCTCCACAGATCTCAGTCTATGGTTTTCTGGATCAACTCAGCATCATTTCTCTTGGTCTGCCTCTGCTTCTCTTCCCCTTGATCTTTCCAGTTGTGACAATGTTCTCCAATGTCTCTCTTCTCGTCACATGACCAAAAAAGCTGTCTGCCTCTTTCTTATTGTTGTATATAATGTTCTAGTTTCATTACCCTCTTTCGGGCAGTCGTCGTTAGTTACTTTGTCCAAGAATTTGCAACATTCGTCTCAGGAACCAAACCTCTGTTGCTTCCAATCTCTTCCTAATTTGTTCATTTACATTCCAAGATATTGTGTGCATTAATTCAGTTTAGCTGTTCACATTAGCTTTAATAGTTTCAACTGGGATACCATCTGGACCAGTAGTATTCCAATCCTTCAGAAGTGTGACAGCTTTTCTTTAGACGGTTCCACAGTTGATATCCAGCTCAATTTCTGCAGGCGGCATATCCGGACAGTATTGAGCCCAGTTGATCTTTCATGCTAGTGAAAACCTTGCAGTATTGAGCCCAGTTGATCTTTCATGCTGGTGAAAACCTTGCAGTATTGAGCCCAGTTGATCTTTCATGCTGGTGAAAACCTTGCAATATTGAGCCCAGTTGATCTTTCATGCTGGTGAAAACCTTGCAATATTGAACCCAGTTGATCTTTCATGCTGGTGAGAACAATGCAGTATTGAGCCCATTTGATTTTTCATGTTGGTGAAAACTTTCCCATGGCCATTTTGAATAATTTTACTCGGCTGATGTATTTTTCTCACAGTGCTGTGAAGGCCTCTGTTTCTTTACGCTGCCGTTACTTCTTCCTCCTCTGCAGTGCAACCTGAATATTGTCTTTTGTTCGCCTTTATCCACTTCCTAACTTCTGTGTGATTTTAAGCATTTTTCATGGATCTGGGGCGTTGGCTTTCAACATTTAAGGCAGTATTTGGCATGGAGTTAAGGTTTTCAGCATTTGAAGGCAATATATGGCATGGAGTTATGGCTTTCAGCATTTGAAGGCAGTACCTTAGCATGGGGTTATGGCTTTCAACATGTGAAGGCAGTATCTGGCATTGAGTTATGGCTTTCAGCATTTGAAGGCAATATCTGGCATGGAGTTATGGCTTTCAACATTTGAAGGCAGTATCTGAAATGGGGCTACCTTTATCTGGAGTAGTAAAAGCTAATTTCACATAAAGAATTTCACATGTGATGTAGATCTTCTCTGGTCACTTAAACAGCACCCACACTTGACACTGGTATCTGTCTAAACAAAATAGGACTGCAGGATTCATTCTACCAACAACCAAGGAACCAAGATTCACCTTGACAGCAAAACTATTAAACACTGGCAACAACAGAAAACAGCATCTTTCCAAGTGATGTATTTATTATGTACACTGGGTGCTGGCCAGTGGATGTGTGGTGGCTGTCACACCAGGCAAGACATCATCAGACAGAAATACACAGACAGGTAGTCATCATATGTTTATTATGAACAAGATCAGATCTGCTACTGGCAACAGCCAAATATAAGACACTACAAAAGATGAAACATCAACTGAAAAAGCTAGTATTGATGCAATTAATAACAGCTGAAACTATGACACTGCCTGACATTCATTCATGATTACACAGGAGACAAGAATCAACACACATGATACGACCAGTTACCAACTAATGCAATACACAGTTTTTGATTACTTATGGTTGTACATGCTTATGGAAATTGTGAAAAGTACAGTGTGAAACAAAAGCTCATGGCATGTCACAAAATCTATGTACATAAACAGAGCCTGTGTTTGTACAATTGATTACCATCTGTATATACACGGACCACTAGACATACAACTGTTCCACATGATACCTAGACCTGTTTTGAGTTTCTCTTTACCTGATAAATGTTGTTATGTACAGGTGTGTGTGTGTTCAGGAAACATATAGGGTTGATGCAAGCACACTCGGACCGAACAGAAAACCTACACAATTAAACTATAAATCTGTGATCCTATTAGTGAGTACATGACCGCCCATGCTTATCGGCATGGCACATGATGGATGTATGGATTAGTGAGTATTCTTTCCTGGAAGTGTCTGATCACAAATATTCCATCCAGAGAAATAAGTATGCAACAAGCAAAGAATTTCCAGTGATCAAAATGACTTCAGAGAGAAAATGGACAATTCTCATGACACCCCCCCCCCCCCCCCCCCACAGAGAGAGAGAGAGAGAGAGAGAGAGAGAGAGAGAGAGAGAGAGAGAGAGAGAGAGAGAGAGAGAGAGAGAGAGAGAGAGAGAGAGAGAGAGAGAGAGAGAGAGAGAGAGAGAGAGAGAGAAAATAACCACAAACATGAACACAAATATCAAGGTGGAACCAAATGATTATGCACAAACCAAGCTAGCCATACAAAGCTGAGGTCATAGGCACAGATCTATAAATAACAACACAAAGGGTATTTTCACAACACTAGAAAATGTGTGGTAGTCAAAATAAAGCAAGTATCAAACACAGCAGTCAACTGTAGCATCACCATGATATGGTTGTATAGGTCAGAAACAAGAACAGAACAGTGGCTAAACAATGAGACACATTCATGAAAGGATGGCTAAGATATATAGAATATCTTAGAATATCTAATACTGTACGACAGAATGCCCAGTCTGGAGCTCAAGGATGTCTTTCATCTGACATCCAGATATTAAAAGAGAGAGACCAAAAATACATCTGCCAACAACTGGCGATGAAGATGTGACAAAGACATGGAAGGTACAAGAGATGACACAGAGACATGGAAGGTACAAGAGATGACACAGAGACATGGAAGGTACAAGAGATGATGACACAAAGACATGAAAGGTACAAGAGATGACACAAAGACATGGAAGGTACAAGAGATGACACAGAGACATGGAAGGTACAAGAGATGACACAGAGACATGGAAGGTACAAGAGATGACACAAAGACATGGAAGGTACAAGAGATGACACAGAGACATGGAAGGTACAAGAGATGATGACACAAAGACATGAAAGGTACAAGAGATGACACAAAGACATGGAAGGTACAAGAGGTGACACAAAGACATGGGAGGTACAAGAGATGACACAAAGACATGAAAGGCACAAGAGATGATGACACAAAGACATGGAAGGTACAAGAGATGACACAAAGACATGGAAGGTACAAGAGATGACATAAAGACATGGAAGGTACAAGAGATGACACAAAAACATGGAAGGTATGAGAGATGACACAAAAACATGGAAGGTAGGAGAGATGACACAAAAACATGGAAGGTACAAGAGATGACACAAAGACACTGGGAGGTACAAGAGAAGACACAAAGACATGGAAGGTAGGAGAGATGACACAAAGACATGGGAGGTACAAGAGATGACACAAAGACATGGGAGGTACAAGAGATGATAAAAAGACATGGGAGGTACAAGAGATGACACAAAGACATGGGAGGTACAAGAGATGATAAAAAGACATTGGGAGGTACAAGAGATGACACAAAGACGGGAGGTACAAGAGATGATAAAAAGACATTGGGAGGTACAAGAGATGACACAAAGACATGGGAGGTACAAGAGATGACACAAAGACATGGGAGGTACAAGAGATGACACAAAGACATGGGAGGTACAAGAGATGACACAAAGACATGGGAGGTACAAGAGGTGACACAAAGACATGGAAGGTACAAGAGAACACACAAAGACATGGGAGGTACAAGAGGTGACACAAAGACATGGGAGGTATGAGAGATGATACAAAGACATGGGAGGTACAAGAGATGACACAAAGACATGGGAGGTATGAGAGATGATACAAAGACATGGGAGGTACAAGAGAAGACACAAAGACATGGGAGGTACAAGAGAAGACACAAAGACATGGGAGGTACAAGAGAAGACACAAAGACATGGGAGGTACAAGAGATGACACAAAGACACTGGGAGGTACGAGAGATGATACAAAGACATGGGAGGTATGAGAGATGATACAAAGACATGGGAGGTATGAGAGATGACACAAAGACATGGGAGGTACAAGAGATGATACAAAGACATGGGAGGTACAAGAGATGATACAAAGACATGGGAGGTACAAGAGATGACACAAAGACATGGGAGGTATGAGAGATGATACAAAGACATGGGAGGTATGAGAGATGATACAAAGACATGGGAGGTACAAGAGAAGACACAAAGACATGGGAGGTACAAGAGAAGACACAAAGACATGGGAGGTACAAGAGATGACACAAAGACATGGGAGGTACAAGAGATGACACAAAGACACTGGGAGGTACAAGAGATGACACAAAGACACTGGGAGGTACAAGAGATGACACAAAGACACTGGGAGGTACAAGAGATGACACAAAGACATGAGAGGTACAAGAGATGATGACACAAAGACATTGGGAGGTATGAGAGATGACACAAAGACATGGAAGGTACAAGGAGGACAGGCTTACCATCAGAAGACATAAAGTCTATGCTCCAGTGGAAGATTAAGAGCAGAAGAATTTTAAAAACTAAATTAAGACAGGTTCAAACTCTCCCCTTTCTGTTTACTACAAATATCAACTCCGCCACTAATGAACTTATCAAACATATGCATGCCACAAGTGTACTTCTGCAAATTATTAACGTTTTGTGTCAGTGGCACAAACACAACAGCAGCAATATTGGTTGCACCCCTGCAAGTTTTATCACTGTATCTCATACACACAACAACAGCACTACTCTCTCGCTCACAGAGGCTCTCTCTCCACATACACCTTTGTTCTATCAGCTGGCTGGACTAAACATGGGCCCGCTGTATAATGACTTCAATCATCCCAGTGATCAGTGAAGCTAGCTGATGTGAACATTTCTAACATGATGAGCAGCATGACTAAATGCTGTTACAATGATTATGTATAAAACTCATAGGTTAGAGATTCCAGTTTACAAAAATGATTCATTTTCTTTCAAAATATTGTACATAAAACACGGCTACATTTAAGAGAATATGATGCAAACAACGCGATGCACAAGGACATCCCAGTTGGCATGAAAATGTTCTCAGTCTGGAGGTAGAAGCAAATCAATGTCACAGACTCAGACAAGAATGACTCACCTTCTACCTTTAAAGGTCACAACTCAATCAATAAAACATAACATGAACAATTGCTGTACAATAGGTTTGCTTATGCTGCGAACAATGTCAGGATGAAGAAATTATAGAAGTCAACAACATATGGCTGGCAACTACAAATGGCGCTACTTGATGAAGTTATGTATGTGAAGTATGTGACTCTGGGCGCTGGCCTGATGTTGCCTAGGCGCTGCTGGCACAGTTGTGGGGTCTAGGAGGGAGGGGGGGGGTCTCTTCAGGGCTTCAATGTAGAGACACTCCATGCAACATCACAGCAACCACATCAGGACAAGTATAAGAGGTATATGTAGTCATAGTAGCATGGTAGTTAGTGCACCAGCTTAACAAGACAGTGTAGTCTGGGTTCAATGCCTAGCAGTGGTGGGATTCAGTCATTCTTAGTAGTATGTCTCATCAAATGGGTACTGGATCATTTTCAGAATTTTCTGAGAATTTAAGTTGGGAGGCAAGGGAACTGGTCATATCACCTCATAAATCCAAGACCTAGAATATGCAATAGTGTCAGGTCTTAGTCAGATATGACAGCTATCGTATGACAGTAGACAGTACTGTCTGCTTTCTCTAAGCGCAGAATGTTCCGTGTCGCTCACCAAACTCGACACCCCACATTGTGCCACGACTTTGGGTGGAGGAGAGCAGCTGGAAGGGTACAAGCCTTATCCTGGTGTGATGAAATGCAACCTAAGACTAAATGTCATGGCAGGGTAGGGCAGACCAGGCCCAAAGCCTTGGTCTGCAACTGGTCTAGGATCAAAGCTCTGACAAGCAGATAGTTAGTGCATTGCTTTGCTGATCCGGCAGATTCTGCAGCTTGTCTTGTTCCAGACGTATTGGTGTTACTTTTCCTCTGGAGTAAACAAGACAGGCCAAGAGATGGATCATGCAGAATGGGCAAGACACGGTCTATAAAAATGAGCCCAGGCTTTGTGCTAGAAAGATGTAAACTCCATCCATGGTCTGGTTATAGTTATTATGCCTTGGTTTTTTTTTTTTTTTTGAAGCACAATGTAACAAACTATGGTTTGTCAAGATGGCCAGGTGCCAGTACAGAATATGTGAAAGCCTAATACTTTCACCCTAACAACAGTATCTA
Source organism: Cepaea hortensis (assembly GCA_963921405.1). Classification (NCBI taxonomy): domain Eukaryota; kingdom Metazoa; phylum Mollusca; class Gastropoda; order Stylommatophora; family Helicidae; genus Cepaea; species Cepaea hortensis. The sequence continues at coordinate 345,025,861 of OY992876.1, forward strand.
TCTTGGATCTGTCTTCATGTTTTGAGTTATGCACCTGTGAGGCTCCTAGTGTGACTGACGAAATGCTGGCTCCTAGTGAGCCGATCTCCCTGGTAAAGGGAATTACGGCTTTCGCCGTAATCTCGTATATTCTCGTGAGTAAAGCAGCTGCGCCCGAACTGGCAGGGGTATGTGAGCCGGTCGCTCAGAAAGCATTGGCAAACTACTGAGCATAATCTTGCCTAGTACATCAACAGCAGCTGAAAAATGCTGATGTTGATTGCAATGTCCTGTAAGGGATATGCAACATAAAAATTCTTAAAAAGTGAGCCTGATGAAATGTTGGCTCCTAGTGTGACTGATGAAATGCTGGCTCCTAGTGTGACTGATGAAATTCTGGCTCCTAGTGTGACTGATGAAATGCTGGCTCCTAGTGTGACTGATGAAATTCTGGCTCCTAGTGTGACTGATGAAATGCTGGCTCCTAGTGTGACTGATGAAATGTTGGCTCCTAGTGTGACTGATGAAATGCTGGCTCCTAGTGTGACTGATGAAATGCTGGCTCCTAGTGTGACTGATGAAATGCTGGATCCTAGTGTGACTGATGAAATTCTGGCTCCTAGTGTGACTGATGAAATGCTGGCTCCTAGTGTGACTGATGAAATTCTGGCTCCTAGTGTGACTGATGAAATGCTGACTCCTAGTGTGACAGATGAAATACTGGCTCCTAGTGTGACTGATGAAATGCTGGCTCCTAGTGTGACTGATGAAATGCTGGCTCCTAGTGTGACTGATGAAATGCTGGCTCCTAGTGTGACTGATGAAATGCTGGCTCCTAGTGTGACTGATGAAATGCTGACTCCTAGTGTGACTGATGAACTGTTGGCTCCCACTGTTCAGTTAGGTCCACATGTTTGACAGAAGACTGGACGCTGTCATGTCAGTGACATGCAAGAGAAGCAGTGTCAGTGTTCTTGACCCGTCACTCGTGTGTCACCAGTGTTCCTGTGCAAAGACCAATGTCTCATCAGTGTACAATAAAATCTATCTTCATACACCACCACTTGCTGAGTGGTTCACTACTACCCGTTGTCTTGATGTAACTATGTACAGCATATATCATATACAGCATGCTAAACTGATATGGTTATTGTAACTGTACAGTATGAGTGGTTCATAAATAATCTATTGATCTGATGTGGTTACTGTAACCGTGTGCAGTGGGGAGTGGTTCATATATAATCTATTGATCTGATGTGGTTACTGTAACTGTGCAGTGTGGGAGTGATTCACTGCAACCTTGATCTCTGATGTGGTTACTGCAACTGTGGACAGTGGGGAGTGGTTCAAATATAATCTATTACACTGATGTGGTTATTGTAACCGTGCACAGTGTGGGCGTGGTTCATATATAATCTATTGCTCTCATGTGGTTACTGTAACAGTGCACAAAGTATTAGTGGTTCACTACAACCTTGATCTCTGATGTGGTTATTGTCATAGTGCACAGAGCGTCAGTGGTGCACCAAGACGTGTTGTCCTGATGTCATCTGCACTCTAATCATGTGTTTGGACCTGGTTGTCTGGAGAAGCGACTTCAGAAACTTCTGGTTATGTATACTGACCCTTCCTATAGCCCTCCCTTACATCTCTCTGTTTTCAGACATGACAAATGTACACATGAAATTATGACAAGTATATTTACATGAAAGCTTACATTTATGTATTAAACCACAGAGAAGTGTATGCTTTGTTCCTTCACATAGATAAATGCTAAACATAGCCACACTCTGATAAAAGGGCATCTGAATCGGATAAAGTAGAAATAATATATACAGCAATCAAGGTTCTGACTGAGGTCACGTGGTTTACTCTTATCGGCATGATAAGTTCGTATCTGACAGCTGATTATGACATTTGATATCATATGTAACAATAAGTGAGTCAAAAAATGCACTGGCATAAAAAGAACACCTGACGGCAGAAAATACTCTACTAACCAATGTCAAATACATATTGTAAATTCAACAAGTAATAAATCTTTACAAAATAAAACCGAGCAAGGTCATTGAAACAAAATTCTCTTGACTGTATTCAACACAACCAAAAGCAGTGTAAAAATATTGCGTAACAAAGCAATAAAATACATACATCCGATCTCAAAAGTTAAAACTCTCAATGCAACAAAATTCACTGTAAATTAACAGTACAACAATAAAACGTCCTCTCTGAGTAATGCATTGTCTGTCGGGCCAACGAAAGGAGCCTATCTTGACACACTGGAAATGAATGCTTCCACTTAATGAACACATGTCAATGAAATATTCATAAAGTGCGTTGATTTGTGTGTCAATCAAATTACAGCTCAAATCAGTTGTGCATCACAATTTACTCAAATTATGCATGATTAATTTGTGCATGAAATGGCTCTACAACTGAAAGGAGGAGAAAACAAGAAAGAAAATAACCACACAAGTGTTGTGCTGTGACTTACCTGACGATTTCAAGACAGTTCTGATAGAACTTCAAATCACAGAAAATGTGTTACAAAACATAACAAATGTCCCATGCACAATGATCAACAGGCAGCACTGGTGGCAATACAGACTCAGGCAACTGGCTAACATTCTTTTCAGATTTCCAGTCCTATTAAAAATTTCCGGGACGAATGTACTATTATGCTCTGATAATGAACCAACATAAAGAAACATATAAGCTGTGATTATGACATGTTTAAAATTCTACAATCTGAACATATTTTTATCATTATACGCATGTGCAGACATACACATATCCTCACTTCCATCTTGCACATATTTCTATTTATCTATGTTAGCGGTCTATACATTATTATGAATACAGTGTGAAGAAACCTTGTGAGGCGACTCAACAGTGAAGCTTTACAAAAAGCAAAACCAGGCATTCCCATTTTCTAAACAGCGAATATTGTTTCTCAAATATATACAATTTAGTGAAGCTTCACATAAAATAGCAGTTATGATTTTGTGACTTAGAGAAAGTATTACAAAAGTACAGGTTTCATAGCAATCTAAATGCCATGAGTACATCCATCAAAGCATGCTTTGATCACCTGGGGGACAGACTGTTTATAGTGTACCTCCTCTACAACTATTTCATGTGATTCTCATTTGTTGCATGGAGGCTACCAGATCACAAATAATGTCCGGTGCTTTGAGTGAACAGTTATGCAAGAATATAGAACCAATTCTCTGCAATTCTATTTCAATATTCTTGACATGGGCAAAATCTACAACTGTGTGTGCAAATCCAGTGAACAATTGTGCACACCACACGTACGCTTGTTCAAAACTGTAAATACTTGGTAAGAATCTCCTGCAGGTTATCAGCCCTGATGAGGTCGTTGTTGGCAATAATGCGACGGAACATGATGGGGCAGTCGATGGACACACACGTCTTGTCACAGTCCTGGGTGCCTTGACAGGCTGCACAAACCTGGATGTGGCAACACGTAAGAAGTTATATGACTATGTCGAGCAATTAAATGTAAGTTAACATAACAGAACAGAACATAGTGTCAGAAGATGGCAGTTGCACAATCATATATGATTGACAGTCATGGTATGTCAAGTAACTGCCTGGTCTTCAGCTGCCTGGGCCTGTTGCCAGCACAATCTGATTTAATTTCTGTGTATCCCTAATGTATCCCTAATCTGTAGCACCGCCGAGGATTGTGGAGAGTCATGAACGCCTGTGCTAGCTGGCATGGCACTTGATGATGATGATGAATATTTAGTGGAAACTGAAGAAATACCAGCAGACTGGAGAGAAGGATATTTTAAGAAGGTGCAACCAAAAAAAAAAAGGGGGGGTGGGGGGTACCTGCAGGAATGCAAACACAGCCGAATAATGTTATTGTCAGATGCTGGCAAAATATTAAGCAGGACCATTCTAGGGAGATTAAGTAAACAATATAAAATGACACAAAGTAGTGCAGCTTTACATAACAGATTTGTGACACATACAGGATGTTGCGGCGATTAGCTTTTATCAGCAAACAATTACATTACATTTAGGTCTTGTAGAGCTAGTTCAAGACTGCGCTTGTTCTACAACAATGATTTATTTCCTAATGTAACATGGCAGTCATGTCAACAAAACTTCGAACTCTAAGGAAGAATCTTGTGTCAGAGTTTGCTTCCATGGCCTTAGTTTCTACCAAGGATGTGAGTTCATGTTAAGCCAGTGTCCTGTACACCAGCATAGAGCCTTGAACTCCATCAAGACCTCTCTGAGTTCCGGCAATGGAAGAGTCTACTGACAAGGACAGATTAAGTGGAAGAGACTGTACTGACAAGGACAGGTTAAATGGAAGAAACTGTACTGGCAAGGACAGATTAAATGGAAGAGATTGTCGATAGACAGACAGACATTAAAGACGAGAGACTGCCTACAGAGAAGCAAAGATTAAACAAGTAAAATCTACCAGAAAATAAAATAAACAAGGTTGCTCAAACAGCAACCCACACATGATAGATAACTCATCTGACATCACTGCTTGGCTCTCCCAGCTTCCAGCATGTAGGTTTGTGTGCACACATGATGCATATTGAAAAGATGAGTATGATGTAAACTTGTGCACATATGTAAACAAATTCTGTGATAAAAATGAGTTGATCACTTCAAGCAGAAGGCCTTACCTGAGTGAGCTGGCAATGTGTCTTCTCCCAGTCCTGAATCCTGCAAGTCAACATGAATGTCACCAGCTGTGAATCCTTCCTACACTGCTCACAGACTGGCAGTTTGGTTTGAGCATCACACACAGGACAGTTGTTGGTGGCGAAAAACTGGGAAATGGTGCCCTGGTGGAGATATCAGATTTCTGTAGTATTCTTAAATGCAACTTAAGTTTGGTGCTAAGTGTAACTACTTTTGACAGTCACACATTTCCTAGTGCTATAATAGCTTGCCTTTTTATTCTTATTGTAATATCTCTACTGTTCCCACACCTCTGTCTACACTGCTAACTAAATAGGTGTATGATTTGCCCACCAGTCAGGTTTCAGTTTTACCCAGGGAGATGCATGTTTAGACCAAACGGCTGTGACTTCCCATCAAGAACATGAACAGTTACTGTTGTATTACACAGGCAGATAGGCTTATCATTTCCCTAGTTTAATCTCATAATCTTTTCACTATGCATGTTTAGAAAGCCACTTTAGTAACATTTTCTAAATTGCTTTTTAATTATATAACCTGCATAGTTGAATACCTCTTGAAAAAAAATTTAAAAATTCAGCGGTACCTTATTCAAGTCTGTAGGTCAATTACAAGCAGAGATATTAATGTTTGTGTCTCAGTTTATCATTAAATATACTCATATAGAAAAAAACGATTTTGACCCTTTCACGATTTTTTGTGACCTACCTACAAACTCACACAACTGTTGGTTACACTGACGCCAAGGGATATTACCACTGCCGCTGTCTAACTCAACAACAGATAACTCTGCCAGTGTGTGTGTGTATATACTCTGCCAGTGTGTGTGTGTGTGTGTGTGTGTATATATATATATTTTTTTTTAAACCACACACACACAGAGAGAGAGAGAGAGAGAGAGAGAGAGAGAGAGAGAGAGAGAGAGAGAGAGAGAGAGAGAGAGAGAGAGAGAGAGAGAGAGAGAGAGAGAGAGAGAGAGAGAGAGAGAGAGAGGTATACATTTCCACGTCATGCTGTTATGACATCAGACCGCGCGAGTTAGAACTGCACATGCATTCTTGTTAGCGGGGGAGATGGGACTGCCAACCCTAATAGTCGAAAACTACATAATTATACGTATAAATGGATGCTAAATTTAATAAAACATACCCAAGTCCAGTTAAAACGGAATTTATGGGTGTGCTTACGTCTTATCACGTCAGTCAGTACTTATGTCAAAGAAACAAATTTGAGAAGACAAGAGGTATAGATTCGTAGCTCGTGGAGGGAAAAATAATATCCATTAACCCTTTACAGGTCACAGCGGCCAATTCCGGCCGATGCCATAAAACGATCGTAGCGTCCGATACTATCATGCATTGTAAAAACGCGATCTCTCGGCTTTCCTACACTTCCGACGGCTACTTTCACTTTCGCCGACAGCTTGACAACGTGGCCGCCATTTGTAAACGCGATAGTATGAATTTGAACGGACTTTTACGGACAATTTTTGATAGTTTTCGGGATTTTTACGCTGTTTTTCAAAATGGATTTCGGAGATTCTTCAAGTGATAGCCAAGATTTCGCTAGGTTCAATTTAAATGACATTAAAGGGCACGAAGTTGACTATTAATCGGAGCTAGATATCAGTGCAAAGCGTTACTTTGCATTAGCAGTCTGAGTCGGACTTTAAAGAAAGTGATTATGATTCTGAAAATGTGTTTGTAAATTGCCGTATAGATGACGGAAAATCACAAGCAACATGCCGTATTTCGTAAATATTTGTGTTCATATATGGATTACAGACAACAATCACGTGAGTAACATATTCTGCATGCTTTTCCCTTCATTGTGTTGTTTATTTAACTAAAATCGGTTGACTAACACCTTATTTGTGATGTTTTTACTAACGCGACCCGAAATTTTACCGAACCTGAAAAAATCTTGCCCGTTCAGGGCTAGAAAACGGACAAGCGTCTGCCCTCTAAAGGGTTAATCAGTTTCTGTTTTAAATCGATCTTGAAATGATTGCGGAATTTAACATCACAAGTATTTTAAACCTCCTTAAATCGGAGACACAAAACATAGTTGCCGAATAAATCCGCAAATGTATTTCTGGTAAAATTCGGCAATGTAAATCGTAGTACCTATGTTTAGACCTAACGGCTGTGTCCTCCCATCCAGAACATGAACAGTTATTGTTGTATTACACAGGCAGATGGGCTTATCATTTCCCTAGTTTAATCTCATAATCTTGTCACTACGCATGTTTAGACCTAATGGCTGTGACCGCCCATCAAGAACATGAACAATTACTGTAGTGTTACACAGGAAGCATTAATATCACAAATGTGCATTTAACCTCCTACCTGTTTGTTTGAGACTGATGGACCCATCACAGGGCCGACTCTGACCACCTTTGGCATGTCTAAGTACCTATCAGAATCAAAATGTATAAACAATGAAAACAACAGAAAGCAAATAAGCTGCTGCTGCAGATGCAATATGTTCCAGTTCACTTCTTCTCCTAATTTGACAGAAAATATTGACTGCCTGAAGTTGTGTCCTAGCCTCTCAGAAAACATTTACACTGCTCAATCATTTTGTAAACACTATTTCTGCATGTGCACTAAATGTCCAGGTTTCAGTCATATGTGAAAATTGCTTCTTTTATGCAACTTCCAATAACAAGAATTTATTGTACTAGATGTTTATTTTGTATTTAATAAAACAATTTGTGCTTGGGTGTCTATTTACAGCAAGACAACAGATTTCTGCACAAAGTTGGGTCATACAACAGTTTCTTGCACGTGTCAGCGTACACACTGAACACAGCCACTCTGTGTTGGGTACACACTGAACACAGTCACTCTGGTTGGGTACCCACTGAACACAGCCACTCTGGTTGGGTACACACTGAACACAGCCACTCTGGTTGGGTACCCACTGAACACAGCCACTCTGGTTGGGTACCCACTGAACACAGCCACTCTGGTTGGGTACCCACTGAACACAGCCACTCTGGTTGGGTGCACACTGAACACAGCCACTCTGGTTGGGTGCACACACACTGAACACTGCCACTCTGGTTGGGTACCCACTGAACACAGCCACTCTGGTTGGGTCCACTGAACACAGCCACTCTGGTTGGGTGCACACTGAACACAGCCACTCTGGTTGGGTACCCACTGAACACAGCCACTCTGGTTGGGTATACACTGAACACAGTCACTCTGGTTCGATACACACTGAACATAGCCATGTAATCGACATGTACAACTAGTTCCTGTCTATATGTTATGTTGCTATGGTCTGCATACTGTCAGCTTCTGTCACGATGTGTCATTATACAGCAGTGTTTCCTGACCACTTGAAGATTTGTCCATTAGAAAGTTGGGCTCCAGAAGCCAGCCAATCTGCCCTCTCATTGGTAAAGGATGACTCTGGCAACATATCCACACAAGTTTCCACAGGCTAGTCACAATCACAGAAAAGACTTATGCATGCTTCAGCCACCAGCATTTGATCTGAAAGTGAATCAGATAGTATAGCGACTGTGGCACAATTAGTGTCTGAAAGCCACCACAGTGCTGCAGTTACTGTCTGAGATTGCATCCTCATGCTGGATGTCACCTCAAAAGTTCTGTTCAATTCTGGCCCTACACCCTTATCCTGGACATTCCCCGTGTAGCAAGATCTATCAGTGTAAATTATTGTATTGTATTTCCTGGCGAGATACACTAACAGTTGCAGAACTGATTCCTAATTTTGCCCTTGCAACAATCTTTACACTCCGTGCCTAAGACACACTGTGTCCCATCTCCGGCTTGGCATAAACTCATGTATCCCTATGAAGTGTACTCTGCACTTGTCCAAGAGCAGACTATTATTGTCATCCATGACACTCCTTCCCTGTAGTAGTTGTCCTTTCATACTATCATTACACAGACAACAACATTCAATGATACTTACCATGTGAAGACATTCACTCCTATAAGAGAAAATATTCTGTCCAAAGGTGGCAATATCTGCTTTGTGATATAGTAGGTGGCATTGAGTCTTAGGGACGTGTCTGCTATCAGTTCTGATGGTTCTTTCACCAACTGTATCAGAGGCAGCCCAGGACTGCCATGAACAATCACATATGGAACCCTCTCCCCAACACGGGGTTCTGATCTGCGATCCAGCCGCAGTCGCCGCCTGCCAAGTGAGAGAACAGCCAGATATTAATATTGCATTACGCAACAAAAACCCAAACAAATGTTAACCCTATGTAGTTTAAAGTAATTGCTAGTAATTCTACCTTTAAAGATCAAGCACAAGTTTAATGAAGGTTAAACTGCTCATTTTCAGTACCATGTTACATACAGACAGTGAAAGGGAAACTGAGTAATTAATGTCACCATCAATAAAGACAGTAGACGGACTAGAGAATTTATCGTAACAGTTAGTGACCTGGTTGTCAATGGCATCTCTTGGCCTCTCCAGAATGATCTGTTTAACATTTTCCCAGGAACTGACAATATTATTATTCCTCTATAATTCCTGCAGGTCTCCGTTCTAGAGAAAAGATGATCACATAGAGCATCTAATCGGACAAAATCCTGTGACTGCTGGAGATTGAAATCCCACTTCTGGCAGGGAAGGCACTGCATTAGTCACTAAAATATTTAGCCACAGCTTTTGCTTACTGGCCAAAACATGAGGAGAGAAGTCCTGAAAGACATTGTACATTCATGTAAACAGAGATAGAAGATAGCAAAGAGGGAATATACCAGACAGTCTTGCATGAGGTGATAAAGAGTTCTAGTGTACAGGAGTTGTGCAGAGACAACATTGTCCATGCCAATTTTCAAGGCACCTGATGATGATGAAGATGAAATGTGCAAACTGGTATATTTTGGTACACTTTATATGAACATGTTTTCACCATGTTACAAAAAGTGCACATTAAAACTTACAACTACTATATTTAAAAGTCACTTAAAACATAGGACCTATTGACAGTCAAACAAATGGAAATCATATTAGAGAAATTAGACGTAGACAGTAGAAAAAAAATTTTTGTTTTGGGCATGTTATGAGAAGAAATAAACTAGAAAACTTGGTGACAACTGGCAAGATTGAGGGGAAAAGATCAAGGGGGAGGCTGTGAAGTAAATACCTGGATGGCTTGACTGCATGACAAGGTCGAGACAAGAACACAGAGCTGATCCACAACTCTGGTGATCGTGTGAGGTGGCGAAATATGACCGCCTGCGCTTACTGACATGGCACATGATGATGAACATAGAATGACAAGAGTTTGACTTTGGAGTAAAATAAGAAGGTCATTCTTGTTTGTTATTTGTTTTAATACTATATCATTCTTGCATTCTCCCCTAATCCTGAGGATGACTTCTGTCTATAGACAGCAAACCTAACACAAATGCGTGCGCGTCACACACAATGATCATTGGGTTAGAGCGATGCACTTCTAGGTATGACCCACTATTCCTGAAAGCGGGATGAAAAAGAAGAATATCTCATAAAATATCACCATGTTCATGTATCACCTCAGTCATGAGGGAACAGTCTGTTGTCACCAGATACGGTGGTTAAGTCTGAACATGCCTAAGTCGCTTAAAAGTCGACAGGGTCGACTTCATTGCACCGAGTTTTATCCCATATGGCTCGGTCTCTTTCCGCAGCACGGAAAGCGTCGCACAAAGCAAGAACTCCGTTGCTTTTAACGACGATCCACAGGAGTCTCCGAAACATTTAACTCGTAAACCGAAAGACGCGGCCCGGAATCGAACCCACGACCTTCGGAGCACGAGATAAACGGCTAGACCACTTCGCCACAGAGACTCCCGTTACTAACACACCAAGACACTAACATTCCTAAGTTAGACATGCAAAGATTGAGACCTCTAACCTGGCAATTTCAAGTGATGGGATGCAGGCTCCAGGTTTGTATCCCATCATGCCCCTGTATTCCTTGGCAAAGACGAGATCAATGATGCTAACTTTGCCTTCAAGCAGTTTGTGCAGCTGGCGAGTCACGTACTGTTTCACCCTGGACAGGTCGTGAGTGGAGAAGAGCACCTTGATAGAGCGTTCCAGAACCTGGCATAAGAACAATGTTTGTGATAATGTTATGTAATCCTCATTTACATCTCGCACATGGTTACTTTGCCACATATCCTCCCAATATAAGCCATATAAAGGGACTACTCAAACCAAACTATTAGCTATAGAACAATTTATTGGCCTACTCATAAACCATTATATCACTTACAGAACAATTTATTAGCCTAATCATAAAACACCATATCACTTATATTAACTAATTTAGCAACCTACTCATAAGACATATCACACATTGAACAGCTTATTAAGCTAGCCATAAACATTATTTCACTAATAGAATAAGTTACTGACCTAATTATAAAAAAAAATCATATCAATTATAGAACAATTTAACTATCTACTCATAAAACATCACATGACTTATATAAAATTAGCACATTCCCTATTCACATATCAGTAATCAGATCTTTATTTAAAAAGTACAATCTGACCAACTAAATAAAACTACTATAAAATAACTCTTATAAAAATAAATCAGCACAATTATGGAAAACTGAGTGGATGGTTCCAAAGATGACTGTGGTTATATATTTATAACTGTTGACCAGTGAAACTGACCTTGGAAACAGCGCTGCAGGCATCCCTGCGGACAGTCTCAATTCCTTTAGCGTCATACACAGGCTGTGCCTGATCTTGGCTCTCGTACATGAAGCCCACGTAGCGCTTCTTTGTCTGCAGCACACAGGGCAGATAGATCTGTGCACATAAACACCTTGTCAATTCAGGACACAATCACTTCTGCTTGCGATACATCAACATCAATCATCGACAATCTCCAGTTATGTCACGTTGGTTCGCATTTCTATTAGTTAAACTTTTCATAACACAAATTGTAGTATTGTAACTATAACAAGAAACATCTGTGGTTACTCCAAACTGATGCCACAGCACATAGGGTAGACTAAAAGGTGATCAGTTTCTTCCAATAGATACCACAGCATACAGTAGCAATAAAGGAACTGTTGAAAAGCCTTGAGGCATATGGTGTTAGATACATATTTGTATAGACAATTCAGCACTCACGGGTTAGGGTGGACAATATCATGCAGGCCACTTTACTTCCCAAGACAATTCCTGGCACCCAATGTAGGCTGGGTTAAGTAGAAGCCCAGGTCAATTTTACAAATCCAAAGTATATGGTGATAATTATTCCTATATAGACTGTTGTACAAACACCAGATCTTTCTCTCATACATTGGCTAACACTGGTTACGAGGCTGACTCTGCAAATCAACAATCTGTGCTGTGCAGATTCATACATATTCGTGCTATCACACAACACCAACAATGAATGCTGTGCAGATTCATACATATCCATGCTATCACATAGCTGCAACAATGAATGCTGTGCAGATTCATACATATCCATGCTATCACATAGCAGCAACAATGAATGCTGTGCAGATTCATACATATCCATGCTATCACATAGCAGCAACAATGAATGCTGTGCAGATTCATACATATCCATGCTATCACATAGCAGCAACAATGAATGCTGTGCAGATTCATACATATCCATGCTATCACATAGCTGCAACAATGAATGCTGTGCAGATTCATACATATTCATGCAATCACACAACACCAACAATGAATGCTGTGCAGATTCATACATATTCGTGCTATCACACAACACCAACAATGAATGCTGTGGTGGAAGCTGTCCACTATAGATGCTGCAGAAGCCAAATAATCAGCTGCCTGACTGCCACAGACAGCAGGAAGACCGAGCCAACAGATCCACACAGGTTTCAATGAATGACAAGCATACATGCCAAACACATCAGCCTTTTGACCCCTCAGCGATGATTAAATCTGATTAACCACCTTCACAAGTTAGTCACTAAAGGATGGCAGTGACTGCTTCCATCTCCATACCCAAGTTGGATGTTTTAATCTTACGTTTCTTAGATTGTGTCTGAAAATCTGGCCATTAACCTCAAATGACCTCGTCACTCATTACAGGTTATTCTATATAGAATACAACAGCAAAGGCTCTAACATACTGAAGCAACTGTTGTATTCATGTTGAGTCTTTCCACTGCCTCACTCCAAGCACCTGACTTTCTAATGTGAAAGGAAGACAAACAAATACAACTACACCCCTACCCCCTGATCCTAGAGAAAACATTTGAGAACTGTCGCAAGATCTATAGACTACTACTGAGAATAACACCCTACTAAGCACAATGAAAAAACTAACAAGTGCCAAAGTATCTGCAGCCAAGAATAACAAATATGTGTACAACTTAAATTGTGAGACATGGGTAATTGTTTAGCCCCACATAGTCTTCAAGTGCATGTCCAACATTTTTGTTTTCTCAAAGATGGTCTCTAGAAGCATACATGCTCACCAAAGGAAATACAAGTTGTTAGAGAACCCCTGAGGCATTTAAACTAAGACAATAAATCAATTCATTATGAATTTATGGTAGACAAGAGAAAGAAGAGGAAACCAGAGGACAAATAAACAATAGAAAACTAGAGACAATTTAAAACCTCAACCTTCAAATGACAACATGGCTCACAAGAGGACTAAGTTTCTTTCTAGCTCCTTCCTATCTCTTCCATAAGTGTTCATCAATATCTATGGATGTATTTCTCCACCAGAAATAATTCTAGTTTAAGCTGTGTTAATAAGTATAATAAAAATAAAACAATATTTGTAACCAATGCTGGTATTGCTGGGCAGGTATTAAAGATACTGGTCAACAAGTGGGCCAGGCTGTATAGCTATCTTCCAACATAAACAAACCTTATCTACTGGGGGTTGAACCCATACCTCTAGAGATACAACACTGGCAATCTATGCCTAAAATACGTACAACTCAAATTTACACATACAAACCTGTACTACAGGAGTTTGAATCCATACCTCTAGAGATGCAAGGCTGGCATTCTAACTACCTGACCATCTACACCTAAATATGCACAACTCAGATGTACACACAGATGACTGTCCTCACCTTCTCAAACCTCAACTTAATGGGTTTAGGAAACATGGCAGTAACAGCATCGGCAATCTCCTGTCCAAGGACAAATGCTTCATCCTTGCTACGTCCAGGAAAGTGAATAAACATGCTGAGGGTGACAACAAAGTTCACAATTAACATTTGTCTATGTATTTCAACAATTAACAAAGATGGGTGTGTGCGTGCGTGTGTTTTGGTTTGTTTTTTTGTCATGTTATAGCTAAAGTTGTGTATGTGCTGGGGCAGCCAGTACTACGTTAAACCCCCTGAGCCAGCCCGTATGTCATGCATTGCAAGGTGGCCAGAGGAAACGCTTTAAAGACACTGAAAATTATCACTGACAGCTTTTGGAATTCATCATAACACCTGGGTGACTGCTGCCAAAGACCGAAATTGGTGGCGTACATCATTAAGCAAGGGTTCAGTTACCTGCAAAGCAACCAGGACTGCAAGAGCTGTGAAGAAAAGGCTAGGCAGAAAAACCACTGCAGGAGATCCTTTTCTACGTCAAGCATTCTTTGCCCACATTGTCATAGAACATTTTGGCCAAAATAGGCCTTATCATAGAACTAATGGCTCCATATTTGATTCAACTCCCCTGGATGAAATGAATGATCATCATTCTTGACGGACAAACAACACCATTGTGGATTATAGTGTTTCTATTTCCCTTAAATGCACCAGTAACAGTGTTTTTCAATTATAATTGGGACAAAAAGTGTTTACTATAATTTCAAGTTTTATGGGTTATATACAAAGCATAAGATTCACATAGTTAAATGTTTAAAAGCATGTGCCACGATTATACAAACTCAAACTACCACATTTTCTACAGCTGTGCAATCAAAAATATATTTAACAGGAGCAATACAGTCTACTCTGTTTTTAAGTTCTCAAAAACTTTATTCCCATAGTGGAAGATCTCATTGGGCTGTGAAGAGTTAAATTAAGCTCTATGAGGTGAGCTTTACCACCACGTGCTATGGGGAATGCCTACACGCACTATTCTATTCTTGCTGAAATACATAACAGATATAGTCACTAGCATTGTTTCAAACAGCTTCAGCGACTATGTGCGAGTTATGTATTTTAGGCACAAATGCATGTAATCAATGACAAGACTAAACCCTTACTCTTATTGTCATGAGCCAGTTTGTGAGCTCTGATCACATTCACGCCTCATGGCATGAAACAAAAACTTTGGTGCTGACCAGGAGAGAAGAATCTCCCCTAAACAGCACTCGGAGGTCGACAGTGGTTGAGAACAGACCAGTCAAGACTTGTTGTGGCAATGGCCAGATTATACAACCGCCAAATAATAGTTTAATAACTGTAGATTTTATTTGACAAGTGTATGTGTGTTAGCATGACTATGTGATATATATTTTACTGGGATTGTGATATATATTTTACTGGGATTGTGATCTGCGATGGTGTTGAAATTACAATATACAATGAGAAACTGTTCAGCGTTTTAGTTTGGTGCTTATCGTTAATATGTCACGTCATGGTTTGTCAGGTACATGCTGTAGAGTGACAAAGTGCAGTGATAATGGTTAAACTAGCTCCGTACTTCATGACCTCTTAAAGGGTGTAAACATCAGTCAATCAATGTACACACCAAGTACTAAAATCAACAAGATACTCCTGCTATCTAAAGGTGGTGTTTACCACAGCTCACTGATGGAACCACAAGTTATGGTGCACTACCAGGCCAATATGAGCCGTGGCAGGCTTGGAACACATCAGGGTGGGCTAGACTCGAACCATCACCCATGGCAACTGTGTGGACTGACTGATAGCATCACAACAGTGTAACCAGCAACCAGTCATAACAATTCTATCTTGTGTCCCGCCAACACGAACATGAATGAGCCATACCAACATGAGGATACACTTGTCAAACCTAGAGTCAACCAGTTAGAACCAGAGCCATATAGTAATGTTAGGAGAATATTACCCTGACAAAATCTAACAAGCCAAGAATAATATGAGCATGGCGAGGATCTCTAAAGTACAACAATATATTCTGTGCCATGACACTTATCTCACCTGTCAGTATCTCCATAGATGACATGAGCTCCCCACTTGGGTGTGCTTCTAACAAGTTCTATGGCTCGCTCCAAGCTCTCTCTTGCCTTTCTCACAATGCTGTCGGCAACTTCTATGCAAGGCATGCGGCCTGAGAAGTTTGCTCCCGTGTAGCCATAGGTCACATTAGCTATCAGTTTCAATCCTAGCTGGCGAGCATCCAACATCCGAGACAAAATCTGAGGAAGGACAATTTACTTTAAGGAAATAAGAACACAAAAGACATGTCTCCATTCTTAACATGCTATATGAGCATCTAGCAAATCGAACTTTGACATGTTTATTTTGCCAGACTGTACAGTCAATATATCCTCCACAACCATCTGTCCCTGTGTTGTTGGTAAGCTTGGCTGCTTATCACTTTCCATGTCACTCTGCCCAACCATCCAACACTGACTCCCTCTGACAACCTGTCACCTGTGTTGTTGGTAAGTTTGAAGGTTGATCACCTTCCATGTCACTCTGCCCAACCATCCAACACTGACTCCCTCTGACAACCTGTCACCTGTGTTGTTGGTAAGTTTGAAGGTTGATCATCTTCCATGTCACTCTGCCCAACCATCCAACACTGACTCCCTCTGACAACCTGTCACCTGTGTTGTTGGTAAGTTTGAAGGTTGATCATCTTCCATGTCACTCTGCCCAACCATCCAACACTGACTCCCTCTGACAACCTGTCACCTGTGTTGTTGGTAAGTTTGAAGGTTGATCATCTTCCATGTCACTCTGCCCAACCATCCAACACTGACTCCCTCTGACAACCTGTCACCTGTGTTGTTGGTAAGTTTGGAGGTTGATCATCTTCCATGTCACTCTGCCCCACCATCCAACACTGACTCCCTCTGACAACCTGTCACCTGTGTTGTTGGTAAGTTTGAAGGTTGATCATCTTCCATGTAACTCTGCCCAACCATCCAACACTGACTCCCTCTGACAACCTGTCACCTGTGTTGTTGGTAAGTTTGAAGGTTGATCATCTTCCATGTAACTCTGCCCAACCATCCAACACTGACTCCCTCTGACAACCTGTCACCTGTGTTGTTGGTAAGTTTGGAGGTTGATCATCTTCCATGTCACTCTGCCCAACCATCCAACACTGACTCCCTCTGACAACCTGTCACCTGTGTTGTTGGTAAGTTTTGAGGTTGATCATCCTCCATGTCACTCTGCCCAATCATCCAACACTGACTCCCTCTGACAACCTGTCACCTGTGTTGTTGGTAAGTTTGAAGGTTGATCATCTTCCATGTCACTCTGCCCAACCATCCAACACTGACTCCCTCTGACAACCTGTCTCTAATACCTTAAACCTTCCTGACTGTCACATTCTCCGGATCTTCTCTTCTCCTAACATACCCACAGATGTACAAATGTCAGGCTCTGATGTGGGTAATCATGTGTCTGTGTGAATTTCCTCTTTCAGTACTTGAACAATTGTGTAGTCACCCATGGGATCCTCACCATTCAGTGGAGAAATGGTGACCACTAATTTCTGACTAGTCTTGGTATTCAGTGTCCATAATTCACCACCAACCAACAGTATAGACAGAATGAAAAAACCTCACGTAAAAGGCAATTGTCACATGCCTTGAGATGTATTGGGCAAAGGGGACCAGCCTCACAATCAGCACTCACAGGTGGGATGTCAATTTCACGCTGGCCACATTTACACAGCAAGGCATTTCTTGGTTCCCATGTTTAAGTCAATCTGAGAACTCGGTTGAGCCAGTTTGTAAGATTCAGCTCTGATGCAAATTCAAAGCCTCGACCACCAGGACAGCAGGCAGGCGTGATACCATGACCCCGATGTCCAAAACTCATGTTCCAGATGCAGTTTGCTTCGAGCAAATAAACTACATGACTGCCAGTCCCAGGCCAACACAGGAACATAAAGTAGGTCAGTTACCTACAGTTTCTACTAGTTATAGTTAGTTGCATATCCTTTACAGGATGTCGCAGTCAACACCAGCATTTTTTGCTGTTGTGATGTCTTGGCAAGTTTACGTTCAGTAGTTTGCCATTGCTTTCTGAACGACCGGCACCCATACAATTTTGTAAAAAACCAACAACGTGGTCTGTTGCCAAATTGTGCGCAGCTGTTTCAGACGCGGGTATGTGGGATCACGAACCGCGTCTGTAACCCCTTTGGCACAGCTTCTACAGCCTACACAAATATGTCACCAAACATGACATATGTGAAGGCCACCTTCTTTTACTGCCTACACAAATATGTCACCAAACATGATATATGTGAAGGCCACCTTCTTCTACAGCCTACACAAATATGTCACCAAACATGACATATGTGAAGGCCACCTTCTTCTACAGCCTACACAAATATGTCACCAAACATGACATATGTGAAGGCCACCTTCTTCTACAGCCTACACAAATATGTCACCAAACATGACATATGTGGGGGGGGGGGGGGGGGCACCTTCTTCTACCTTTCATCTCCCAGCGGATCCCAGGCCATCAAACAATTCAGCCCAAGCCTTCTGTAGACTTGCTCATGACTGGTGGCATTTGGCAGCTGGTCTTCTGCTAGACAAGGTAGTCAAGTCTACTAGATGAGGTAGTCAGTCTACTGGATGAGGAAGTCAGTCTACTAGATGAAGTAGTCAAGTCTACTGGATGAAGTAGTCAAGTCTACTGGATGAAGTAGTCAAGTCTACTGGAATGAGGTAGTCAAGTCTACTGGAATGAGGTAGTCAAGTCTACTGGATGAGGTAGTCAGTCTACTGGATGAGGTAGTCAGTCTACTGGATGAGGTAACCAAGTCTACTGGATGAGGTAGTCAAGTCTACTGGATGAGGTAGTCAGTCTACTGGATGAGGTAGTCAGTCTACTGGATGAAGTAGTCAGTCTCACATCAACCCCTACCTATCTGCCTCTTCTGACATGCACAGATCAGATAGTTATTATTCTTTGCTCCCCTTATACCTCAGTAACACAAGGGCAATGGAGAGACTTGGTTGGTCATATTCTACTCCTAGGTATCAGCTTCTGGTCATGTATTTACACACGGTTTAGTAGCACACTACAGGAATTACCAACTCAATTAGCAACCCTCACTGTCATAAACAATTCACAGCAAGTTCTAGAAGTTCACATTTGACCAGTCACTCATATTTTTTTTTGGTCATTTTAGAAAACCACGACATTTGTACCACTGCAGGAATATGCTGGGTGCTTCACTGACTGACCTAAGTCCAGCAACCAAAGATATCACACTATTTAAGGGACTCAGGGACAGACACAGACAGAAGTCTCAGACTACATGCAAGGTGTATCACTCACTTTATCATCCTTGTACGCTTTCATTGACTTCTTGACCATCAGTCTTGTGTTGAGGATTTCTTCTACCATTCTGTAATAAAACAATAATTGTACATACAAAGACAACTTTTCACAGATCTGTATATACTAACAAAAGAAGCTAAAAAAAAAAAAAAGCATCGGTGACAGCAGCAACTCATTTTCCTCTTCAGTAGAAAGACCAGGTTTATTCCATTGTGAGATGCCTCACTGGTCCAGCAAATCAAGACTCCCCAAGCTATGTCCCTGTCTGTCAACTACTCTCTCATTACAACCCATGTTTAGCTCCATGTGACTTGTCTCACGTTCCTCACGCCCTATCTATCTGTTCTCCTTTCCCTTTCATTCAACTGGTGCTTCTCACAACAGAATAGTACTGAACAAAATTGTCTATTATATATACGGAGAGAGAGGGCACAAAAATTGGGTACAAGACAATTTCCAGGGAATTCTCTTGGAGGGAGGGATAGGCGATAAAAAGAACTGGACATCCCAACTGATATGTTGTGGCCTAGAATATGTCTGCCTAACACCTCACATCCCATCAGCCGTGTCTGCTATGGGACTAAATCTACCTTGGTATATATAAACAGACAATACTTACAAGGCATACAGAAAGTTCAGGAAGATTGCAAAAGAAAATATGTGCCTTCCAAATATTAACTGATCACTTACATAGGTAGGATTCCTCGACGGACTGACGACTTGAGAAACGCTACTCCATTTGGTGAAACAGTAACAAAGTCACGGATTTTCTGAGAATATATTAGACAGATGTATTAGACATTCACAGGCTAAAATGTACAGGAATTATTACCAAATGAAATACATATTTAACCAGTGGTCGGGCCACAATTCACCAACCTTTTCCCTGGGCATTTTTTGCCAAGGTAATTTTGAATTTTGACTTTTCCCCAAGTTGTATCGGTCATATATATATATATATATATATATATATATATATATATATATATATATAGTTTGTGTGTGTGTGTGTGTGGTGTGTGTGTGTGTGTGTGCGCGCGCACACACACACACAAGACATTAAATTTTCCAAGCAAAACCACAAGTAATGCTCAAAGTTTACCACATTCTGCAGAAAGCTGTGCAGTAGTAGTAGTAGTAGTAAATATTAGCAATTAGTAGTAGTAGCAGCAGCAGTAGGTAGTAGCAGCAGTAGGTAGTAGTAGTAGTAGTAGTAGTAGTAGTAGTAGTAGTAGTAGTAGTAGTAGTAGTAGTAGTAGTAGTAGTAGTAGTAGTAGTAGTAGTAGTAGTAGTAGTAGTAATGGTGGTGGTACCAGCAGCAGATCTAGTTACTAATTATAATTAGTAGATTGTGTGATTGAGGTAATTATGGCAGCAAGAAGCAATGGTAGTAGAAGTAGTAGCAATTACAAGTTTTTGTTGTAGTTACTAGTAGTAATACTAGTTACCAGTACTAACAGTTGTAGTTACTAGTTAGTAATAGTAGTTGTAATAATAGCAGTAGCAGCAGTGGTAGTTGTTGTTGTGGCAATAGTGTTAGTTAAAGTAGTACCAGTGGTTGTGACTGTAATAGTAGCAGCATTCATTCATTCATCATGTGCCATGCCGATAAACACGGGTGGTCATGTATGGCCACCTCACTCGATCACCAGAGTCAGCTCAGTGTTCTTGTCTCGACCATACCATGTGGTCAAGCCATCCAGGTATTTACTTCTCTGCCTTCCCCTTGTTTTTTTTTCCTCGATCTTGCCAGTTGTCACCAAGTTCTTCAATGTATTTCTTCTCATAACGTGGCCAAAATATGTTTACTGTCTACGTCTATTTCTCTAATCAATTTACAGTTTTGATTTGTTTCTTATAGGACTTGGTCATTGGTTTTTTCTGTCTGTCCATGGTATTCTTTGCATTTTCCTCATAAAGCACATTTCCACAGGTATCAGATGTTTTTCAGCTTGTCTGCTCATTGTCCACGTTTCACATCCATACAAAAGTACAGGCTCTATGTAGCACATCAACACTTTTTCTTGTTGCAAATGACATCTTTTTATTGGTCATGTTTTCCATCTAGTAAAAGTCACCACCACCACCCTCCCCCATGACAATTCTTGTTCTTATCTCTTCAAAGCATCTTCCATCAGATGTTATGACTGTTCCGAGATAATTGTACCGATTCACTTGTTTAAGAAAATGCCCATTTAGTAGCAGCTGTATCAATATAAGCAGTAGCAAAATCAGTAACAATAATAGTATATAATAGCTGCAGCAGCAGCAAGCAGTCAGATTGCAAAGTCATGAATCGCCGGTCAACTCAAAGCTAGGTAGCTGAAGAAGTGTGTATATTGTGCATTTCTTTACACAATTTTCCTGATCATCTAGGTGTTACTTCTTTGAGTCTCTTTTGAAGATTATCTGTGCTCTTCACTAACGTCACATGCTGTATCTGTGTATCTGTAACAGACTTGTGTAAGTGTAGATAATAAAATACTGCCTCACTCAAGTCAACCCAACGAACTACCCAGATGTATATATTAATATCAACAGAAGCTGCAATGAACTGTGCATAATGCTAATTGCATAAAACATGGTATGGCTAAATAATGAAGAGCATACCTTCAGCACAGCAGGTGACAGGTTTAATGATGTACAGCCAAATTCAAATGCACCTTCACTGTAAAATAGACAATTGTATTGACCATTCAAGTAATTTCATGTTATAAAAATAGTTGGGAGTTATGAAAATAAAAAAATCCCAACAACAGTTCATGTGAAAATTAAAACATTAAAAACAGGACTGATGACTATCAACATGTCATACAAATCTGAGAACTGTTTCCTGATATGGGTCACAATTTGTAGGTCGAGAGCACGGGGGAATAGGTGGCCATATCTTAGTACTGTTAGTGGTGCATGCTGGGAGGACTGTGATAAGAAACTAGGACTTCATTTAACAAATTCACATGATAAAACAACTGCCACTCATAATGATTTGACCCGTTCAAACCCATTGTTGGTGGCTTAAAGGTGCAGCACCCAGCTCAAGAAGTGTTAGCTACAGGTCTAATCATGTTCCATTATTTGTACAAATGAAGAAATCAGGGATGGTGTACTCCCTCCTAGTCCCCCCTGTGTGGTAGATTGGAGACCAAGCTTTCTCAGACATGGGTGAATAAATATGAGGCTTCATGGGCACATACCATGTCTGACCAATTGTGTAGCAGCTGGACATAGCAGACAGTAGGCTAATAGGCTGCTGGCCAGGCTGAGTTTACAAAATGTGAACACTTAATCATATTTATGTGCATGGTTCTGGTATACAGCCACTGGGATGTTGGATGGTATGACAGAGTTCCTACAATGTGTTGATATCTCCCTTTTGTGTGCTCTATGGGATGTTGGATGGTATGACAGAGTTCCTACAATGTGTTGATATCTCCCTGTTTGTGTGCTCTATGGGATGTTGGATGGTGTGACAAGAGTTCCTACAATGTGTTGAGATCTCCCTATTTGTGTGCTCTATGGTATGTTGGATGGTATGACAGAGTTCCTACAATGTGTTGAGATCTCCCCTGTTTGTGTGCTCTATGGTATGTTAGATGGTGTGGTTGAGTTCCTACAATGTGTTGATATCTCCCTGCTTGTGTGCTCTATAAGATGATGGATGGTGTGGTTGTGTTCCTACAATGTGTTGATTTCTCCCCGTTTGTGTGCTCTATGCGATGTTGGATGGTGTGACAAGAGTTCCTACAATGTGTTGATATCTCCCTGTTTGTGTGCTCTATAAGATGTTGGATGGTGTGGTTGTGTTCCTACAATGTGTTGATATCTCCCTGTTTGTGTGCTCTATAAGATGTTGGATGGTGTGGTTGAGTTCTCACAATGTGTTGAGATCTCCATGTTGGTGTGATGAGTCAATGTATAGATGTTTTGGTTGAATAATGATCACTTTTTCTGCATGCAAATATCTCCAAGTCTTCTCCTAAAGATCACACATGGAGAATTAGCAGTGTACAAACTCTGTAGCGCCAGCAATGTTAACAAATTTGGGCAACAGAGGTGATTCTAAGCAAATATCAAACCTCACATTCATGAACATTAAAACATTTATTCTATTCCTAAGTAAATTTAGCACCAAACTTAGAATATTTAACCTCAATTTTAAATATGTACTACTATACAGATCAGAAATGACTGAAAGAATTGCCAATAAACTAAAGCCATTCACTAACTAGTGCTTGCACTGAATAGTGGGACTGAAATGGTATGACAGAACCACCAAATGTGGAGCTTAAGGAAAGAACTAGACAAATTCCAGTCAATTAAAAGATAAGAAAATTATGCTGGCACTGGATCGGACACACACTGAGGACAATAGAACTGGACACTCTCTTATCTGGAACCCACAAAGAGAATTAAATAGTGGGAAGAGACCTAAAACACATGGAGAAGAGATGAATAATTTGGGGAGAACATATGGATGGAGCTGAAGGAGACAGAAAATGCAAGGCCGGCTTGCAGTGAGTTGACTGAAGGCCTGTGCCCCAATGGGGTGGAAGGTGAAGCAAGATTTTATTCTGCTGAAGACTTACTGGGCTTTTTCTAAGGAATCCAGCCTACCAAGGCAGGTAGTGAAGCAGTAGTTGTAGGCAATCATGATGGATGGGTACAATGACTGGAAATCTAGCACAGCTACTGGACTGGTGTAGTATTTGGACTCAGGCTCCAAACTGAGTGGGATGCATTCCGCTGCTTTCTGCCGTGCACGCTGCTGGACACCAGGTGACACTGGAACAAAGTTCATTGGCTTGGCCAGTCGCAGCATCATTGACTCAACTCTGATCTGCATATAGGAGGGAGGTTTAAACAAAATCAGAACATATCTCCAAAGAGCTGATCAAATTACAAGGTAGTTTATCACATGCTATAATGACTGTATATAATTTAATTAAGAATCTCAAATAGTATTTTCATGGAGAGGAGTACAAACAGAGATTTTATTCAGAAATCACAATACATAGGAAAAAGTATATGTTTGCCCCAGTATGTAACTGTGAAATATAATGTCGTTACTTATAGTTTACAAATAATTAATAGCATGAAGGGGGATGCCAAAAGTGGCAAGAAACCTAACAGAAATGAAGTCTTTTACAGAAACATATCTTACACAAAAACAAAAGTTTTGTAAAGTCATGGGAATGGCATTAAAGCTGCAATTGGTTGCACAATGAAATAATAACGATTTCACATAAGCTAGATCACACTTCACGCGATGAGGTTAGCAGATTACTTTCTCATCATCTTACCTACGCTCAGGCAGGCAGTTGTGTTAGGAATAGATACACTGAAACTATCTAACGTTTGGGTTGACATGATAGTTTCACTGAAGCTGCTCCAAAATATGGGTAGACATCGCAGACACTGAAATCACTCCATGATGTGTAGAGATGGTAGATACACTGAAGTCACTCCATGATGTGTGTAGAGATGGTAGATACACTGAAGTCACTCCATGATGTGTGTAGAGATGGTAGATATACTGAAGTCACTCCATGATGTGTGTAGAGATGGTAGATACACTGAAGTCACTCCATGATGTGTGTAGAGATGGTAGATACACTGAAGTCACTCCATGATGTGTGTAGAGATGGTAGATACACTGAAGTCAATCCATGATGTGTGTAGAGATGGTAGATACACTGAAGTCAATCCATGATGTGTGTAGAGATGGCAGATACACTGAAGTCACTTCATGATGTGTGTAGAGATGGCAGATACACTGAAGTCACTCCATGATGTGTAGAGATGGTAGATACACTGAAGTCACTCCATGATGTGTGTAGAGATGGTAGATACACTGAAGTCACTCCATGATGTGTGTAGAGATGGTAGATACACTGAAGTCACTCCATGATGTGTGTAGAGATGGTAGATACACTGAAGTCACTCCATGATGTGTGTAGAGATGGTAGATACACTGAAGTCACTCCATGATGTGTAGAGATGGTAGATACACTGAAGTCACTCCATGATGTGTGTAGAGATGGTAGATACACAGAAGTCACTCCATGATGTGTGTAGAGATGGTAGATACACTGAAGCACTCCATGATGTGTAGAGATGGTAGGTACACTGAAGTCTCTCCATGACGTGTGTAGAGATGGTAGATACACTGAAGTCACTCCATGACGTGTGTAGAGATGGTAGATACACTGAAGTCACTCCATGATGTGTGTAGAGATGGTAGATACACTGAAGTCACTCCATGATGTGTGTAGAGATGGTAGATACACTGAAGTCACTCCATGATGTGTGTAGAGATGGTAGATACACTGAAGTCACTCCATGAAGTGTGTAGAGATGGTAGATACACTGAAGTCACTCCATGATGTGTGTAGAGATGGTAGATACACTGAAGTCACTCCATGATGTGTGTAGAGATGGCAGATACACTGAAGTCACTCCATGACATGTGTAGAGATGGTAGATACACTGAAGTCACTCCATGATGTGTGTAGAGATGGTAGATACACTGAAGTCACTCCATGATGTGTGTAGAGATGGCAGATATACTGAAGTCACTCCATGATGTGTGTAGAGATGGCAGATACACTGAAGTCACTCCATGTGTGTAGAGATGGTAGATACACTGAAGTCACTCCATGATGTGTGTAGAGATGGTAGATACACTGAAGCCACTCCATGATGTGTGTAGAGATGGTAGATACACTGAAGTCACTCCATGATGTGTGTAGAGATGGCAGATAAACTGAAGTCACTCCATGATGTGTGTAGAGATGGTAGATACACTGAAGTCACTCCATGATGTGTGTAGAGATGGAAGATACACTGAAGTCACTCCATGATGTGTGTAGAGATGGTAGATACACTGAAGTCACTCCATGATGTGTGTAGAGATGGTAGATACACTGAAGCCACTCCATGATGTGTGTAGAGATGGTAGATACACTGAAGTCACTCCATGATGTGTGTAGAGATGGTAGATACACTGAAGTCACTCCATGATGTGTGTAGAGATGGTAGATACACTGAAGTCACTCCATGATGTGTGTAGAGATGGTAGATACACTGAAGTCACTCCATGATGTGTGTAGAGATGGTAGATACACTGAAGTCACTCCATGATGTGTGTAGAGATGGTAGATACACTGAAGTCACTCCATGATGTGTGTAGAGATGGTAGATACACTGAAGTCACTCCATAATGTGTGTAGAGATGGCAGATACACTGAAGTCACTCCATGATGTGTGTAGAGATGGCAGATACACTGAAGTCACTCCATGATGTGTGTAGAGATGGTAGATACACTGCAGTCACTCCATGATGTGTGTAGAGATGGCAGATACACTGAAGTCACTCCATGATGTGTGTAGAGATGGTAGATACACTGAAGTCACTCCATGATGTGTGTAGAGATGGTAGATACACTGAAGTCACTCCATGATGTGTGTAGAGATGGCAGATACACTGAAGTCACTTCATGATGTGTGTAGAGATGGTAGATACACTGAAGTCACTCCATGATGTGTGTAGAGATGGTAGATACACTGAAGTCACTCCATGATGTGTGTAGAGATGGTAGATACACTGAAGTCACTCCATGATGTGTGTAGAGATGGTAGATACACTGAAGTCACTCCATGATGTGTGTAGAGATGGTAGATACACTGAAGTCACTCCATGTGTGTAGAGATGGCAGATACACTGAAGTCACTCCATGATGTGTGTAGAGATGGTAGATACACTGAAGTCACTCCATGTGTGTAGAGATGGTAGATACACTGAAGTCACTCCATGATGTGTGTAGAGATGGTAGATATACTGAAGTCACTCCATGATGTGTGTAGAGATGGTAGATACAGTGAAGCCACTTCATGATGTGTGTAGAGATGGTAGATACACTGAAGTCACTTCATGATGTGTGTAGAGATGGTAGATACACTGAAGTCACTTCATGATGTGTGTAGAGATGGTAGATACACTGAAGTCACTTCATGATGTGTGTAGAGATGGTAGATACACTGAAGTCACTTCATGATGTGTGTAGAGATGGTAGATACACTGAAGTCACTCCATGATGTGTGTAGAGATGGTAGATACACTGAAGTCACTCCATGATGTGTGTAGAGATGGTAGATACACTGAAGTCACTCCATGATGTGTGTAGAGATGGTAGATACACTGAAGTCACTTCATGATGTGTGTAGAGATGGTAGATACACTGAAGTCACTTCATGATGTGTGTAGAGATGGTAGATACACTGAAGTCACTTCATGATGTGTGTAGAGATGGTAGATACACTGAAGTCACTCCATGATGTGTGTAGAGATGGTAGATACACTGAAGTCACTCCATGTGTGTAGAGATGGTAGATACACTGAAGTCACTCCATGATGTGTGTAGAGATGGTAGATACACTGAAGTCACTCCATGTGTGTAGAGATGGTAGATACACTGAAGTCACTCCATGATGTGTGTAGAGATGGTAGATACAGTGAAGCCACTTCATGATGTGTGTAGAGATGGTAGATACACTGAAGTCACTTCATGATGTGTGTAGAGGTGGTAGATACACTGAAGTCACTTCATGATGTGTGTAGAGATGGTAGATACAGTGAAGCCACTTCATGATGTGTGTAGAGATGGTAGATACAATGAAGCCACTTCATGATGTGTGTAGAGATGGTAGATACACTGAAGTCACTTCATGATGTGTGTAGAGATGGTAGATACACTGAAGTCACTTCATGATGTGTGTAGAGATGGTAGATACACTGAAGTCACTTCATGATGTGTGTAGAGATGGTAGATACACTGAAGTCACTCCATGATGTGTGTAGAGATGGTAGATACACTGAAGTCACTCCATGATGTGTGTAGAGATGGTAGATACACTGAAGTCACTCCATGATGTGTGTAGAGATGGTAGATACACTGAAGTCACTCCATGATGTGTGTAGAGATGGTAGATACACTGAAGTCACTCCATGTGTGTAGAGATGGTAGATACACTGAAGTCACTCCATGATGTGTGTAGAGATGGTAGATACACTGAAGTCAATCCATGATGTGCAGAGATGGTAGATACACTGAAGTCACTCCATGACATGTGTAGAGATGGTAGATACACTGAAGTCACTCCATGACGTGTGTAGAGATGGTAGATACACTGAAGTCACTCCATGACGTGTGTAGAGATGGTAGATACACTGAAGTCACTCCATGACGTGTGTAGAGATGGTAGATACACTGAAGTCACTCCATGATGTGTAGAGATGGTAGATACACTGAAGTCACTCCATGATGTGTGTAGAGATGGTAGATACACTGAAGTCACTCCATGATGTGTGTAGAGATGGCAGATAAACTGAAGTCACTACATGATGTGTGTAGAGATGGTAGATACACTGAAGTCACTTCAT
This sequence comes from Cepaea hortensis, assembly GCA_963921405.1. Classification (NCBI taxonomy): domain Eukaryota; kingdom Metazoa; phylum Mollusca; class Gastropoda; order Stylommatophora; family Helicidae; genus Cepaea; species Cepaea hortensis. Next base: position 345,054,457 of record OY992876.1, read on the forward strand.
GATGTGTGTAGAGATGGTAGATACACTGAAGTCACTTCATGATGTGTGTAGAGATGGTAGATACACTGAAGTCACTTCATGATGTGTGTAGAGATGGTAGATACACTGAAGTCACTCCATGATGTGTGTAGAGATGGTAGATACACTGAAGTCACTCCATGTGTGTAGAGATGGTAGATACACTGAAGACACTCTATGTGTGTAGAGATGGTAGATACACTGAAGTCACTCCATGTGTGTAGAGATGGTAGATACACTGAAGTCACTCCATGATGTGTGTAGAGATGGTAGATACAGTGAAGCCACTTCATGATGTGTGTAGAGATGGTAGATACACTGAAGTCACTTCATGATGTGTGTAGAGGTGGTAGATACACTGAAGTCACTTCATGATGTGTGTAGAGATGGTAGATACAGTGAAGCCACTTCATGATGTGTGTAGAGATGGTAGATACAATGAAGCCACTTCATGATGTGTGTAGAGATGGTAGATACACTGAAGTCACTTCATGATGTGTGTAGAGATGGTAGATACACTGAAGTCACTTCATGATGTGTGTAGAGATGGTAGATACACTGAAGTCACTTCATGATGTGTGTAGAGATGGTAGATACACTGAAGTCACTTCATGATGTGTGTAGAGATGGTAGATACACTGAAGTCACTCCATGATGTGTGTAGAGATGGTAGATACACTGAAGTCACTCCATGATGTGTGTAGAGATGGTAGATACACTGAAGTCACTCCATGATGTGTGTAGAGATGGTAGATACACTGAAGTCACTCCATGATGTGTGTAGAGATGATAGATACACTGAAGTCACTCCATGTGTGTAGAGATGGTAGATACACTGAAGTCACTCCATGATGTGTGTAGAGATGGTAGATACACTGAAGTCAATCCATGATGTGCAGAGATGGTAGATACACTGAAGTCACTCCATGACGTGTGTAGAGATGGTAGATACACTGAAGTCACTCCATGACGTGTGTAGAGATGGTAGATACACTGAAGTCACTCCATGACGTGTGTAGAGATGGTAGATACACTGAAGTCACTCCATGACGTGTGTAGAGATGGTAGATACACTGAAGTCACTCCATGATGTGTAGAGATGGTAGATACACTGAAGTCACTCCATGACGTGTGTAGAGATGGTAGATACACTGAAGTCAATCCATGATGTGTAGAGATGGTAGGTACACTGAAGTCACTCCATGATGTGTGTAGAGATGGTAGATACACTGAAGTCACTCCATGATGTGTGTAGAGATGGTAGGTACACTGAAGTCACTCCATGATGTGTGTAGAGATGGTAGATACACTGAAGTCACTCCATGATGTGTAGAGATGGTAGATACACTGAAGTCACTCCATGATGTGTGTAGAGATGGTAGATACACAGAAGTCACTCCATGATGTGTGTAGAGATGGTAGATACACTGAAGCACTCCATGATGTGTAGAGATGGTAGGTACACTGAAGTCTCTCCATGACGTGTGTAGAGATGGTAGATACACTGAAGTCACTCCATGACGTGTGTAGAGATGGTAGATACACTGAAGTCACTCCATGATGTGTGTAGAGATGGTAGATACACTGAAGTCACTCCATGACGTGTGTAGAGATGGTAGATACACTGAAGTCACTCCATGATGTGTGTAGAGATGGTAGATACACTGAAGTCACTCCATGATGTGTGTAGAGATGGTAGATACACTGAAGTCACTCCATGAAGTGTGTAGAGATGGTAGATACACTGAAGTCACTCCATGATGTGTGTAGAGATGGTAGATACACTGAAGTCACTCCATGATGTGTGTAGAGATGGCAGATACACTGAAGTCACTCCATGACATGTGTAGAGATGGTAGATACACTGAAGTCACTCCATGATGTGTGTAGAGATGGTAGATACACTGAAGTCACTCCATGATGTGTGTAGAGATGGCAGATACACTGAAGTCACTCCATGATGTGTGTAGAGATGGCAGATACACTGAAGTCACTCCATGTGTGTAGAGATGGTAGATACACTGAAGTCACTCCATGATGTGTGTAGAGATGGTAGATACACTGAAGCCACTCCATGATGTGTGTAGAGATGGTAGATACACTGAAGTCACTCCATGATGTGTGTAGAGATGGCAGATAAACTGAAGTCACTCCATGATGTGTGTAGAGATGGTAGATACACTGAAGTCACTCCATGATGTGTGTAGAGATGGAAGATACACTGAAGTCACTCCATGATGTGTGTAGAGATGGTAGATACACTGAAGTCACTCCATGATGTGTGTAGAGATGGTAGATACACTGAAGCCACTCCATGATGTGTGTAGAGATGGTAGATACACTGAAGTCACTCCATGATGTGTGTAGAGATGGTAGATACACTGAAGTCACTCCATGATGTGTGTAGAGATGGTAGATACACTGAAGTCACTCCATGATGTGTGTAGAGATGGTAGATACACTGAAGTCACTCCATGATGTGTGTAGAGATGGTAGATACACTGAAGTCACTCCATGATGTGTGTAGAGATGGTAGATACACTGAAGTCACTCCATGATGTGTGTAGAGATGGTAGATACACTGAAGTCACTCCATAATGTGTGTAGAGATGGCAGATACACTGAAGTCACTCCATGATGTGTGTAGAGATGGTAGATACACTGAAGTCACTCCATGATGTGTGTAGAGATGGTAGATACACTGAAGTCACTCCATGATGTGTGTAGAGATGGTAGATACACTGAAGTCACTCCATGATGTGTGTAGAGATGGTAGATACACTGAAGTCACTCCATGATGTGTAGAGATGGTAGATACACTGAAGTCACTCCATGATGTGTGTAGAGATGGTAGATACACAGAAGTCACTCCATGATGTGTGTAGAGATGGTAGATACACTGAAGCACTCCATGATGTGTAGAGATGGTAGGTACACTGAAGTCTCTCCATGACGTGTGTAGAGATGGTAGATACACTGAAGTCACTCCATGACGTGTGTAGAGATGGTAGATACACTGAAGTCACTCCATGATGTGTGTAGAGATGGTAGATACACTGAAGTCACTCCATGACGTGTGTAGAGATGGTAGATACACTGAAGTCACTCCATGATGTGTGTAGAGATGGTAGATACACTGAAGTCACTCCATGATGTGTGTAGAGATGGTAGATACACTGAAGTCACTCCATGAAGTGTGTAGAGATGGTAGATACACTGAAGTCACTCCATGATGTGTGTAGAGATGGTAGATACACTGAAGTCACTCCATGATGTGTGTAGAGATGGCAGATACACTGAAGTCACTCCATGACATGTGTAGAGATGGTAGATACACTGAAGTCACTCCATGATGTGTGTAGAGATGGTAGATACACTGAAGTCACTCCATGATGTGTGTAGAGATGGCAGATATACTGAAGTCACTCCATGATGTGTGTAGAGATGGCAGATACACTGAAGTCACTCCATGTGTGTAGAGATGGTAGATACACTGAAGTCACTCCATGATGTGTGTAGAGATGGTAGATACACTGAAGCCACTCCATGATGTGTGTAGAGATGGTAGATACACTGAAGTCACTCCATGATGTGTGTAGAGATGGCAGATAAACTGAAGTCACTCCATGATGTGTGTAGAGATGGTAGATACACTGAAGTCACTCCATGATGTGTGTAGAGATGGAAGATACACTGAAGTCACTCCATGATGTGTGTAGAGATGGTAGATACACTGAAGTCACTCCATGATGTGTGTAGAGATGGTAGATACACTGAAGCCACTCCATGATGTGTGTAGAGATGGTAGATACACTGAAGTCACTCCATGATGTGTAGAGATGGTAGATACACTGAAGTCACTCCATGATGTGTGTAGAGATGGTAGATACACAGAAGTCACTCCATGATGTGTGTAGAGATGGTAGATACACTGAAGCACTCCATGATGTGTAGAGATGGTAGGTACACTGAAGTCTCTCCATGACGTGTGTAGAGATGGTAGATACACTGAAGTCACTCCATGACGTGTGTAGAGATGGTAGATACACTGAAGTCACTCCATGATGTGTGTAGAGATGGTAGATACACTGAAGTCACTCCATGACGTGTGTAGAGATGGTAGATACACTGAAGTCACTCCATGATGTGTGTAGAGATGGTAGATACACTGAAGTCACTCCATGATGTGTGTAGAGATGGTAGATACACTGAAGTCACTCCATGAAGTGTGTAGAGATGGTAGATACACTGAAGTCACTCCATGATGTGTGTAGAGATGGTAGATACACTGAAGTCACTCCATGATGTGTGTAGAGATGGCAGATACACTGAAGTCACTCCATGACATGTGTAGAGATGGTAGATACACTGAAGTCACTCCATGATGTGTGTAGAGATGGTAGATACACTGAAGTCACTCCATGATGTGTGTAGAGATGGCAGATACACTGAAGTCACTCCATGATGTGTGTAGAGATGGCAGATACACTGAAGTCACTCCATGTGTGTAGAGATGGTAGATACACTGAAGTCACTCCATGATGTGTGTAGAGATGGTAGATACACTGAAGCCACTCCATGATGTGTGTAGAGATGGTAGATACACTGAAGTCACTCCATGATGTGTGTAGAGATGGCAGATAAACTGAAGTCACTCCATGATGTGTGTAGAGATGGTAGATACACTGAAGTCACTCCATGATGTGTGTAGAGATGGAAGATACACTGAAGTCACTCCATGATGTGTGTAGAGATGGTAGATACACTGAAGTCACTCCATGATGTGTGTAGAGATGGTAGATACACTGAAGCCACTCCATGATGTGTGTAGAGATGGTAGATACACTGAAGTCACTCCATGATGTGTGTAGAGATGGTAGATACACTGAAGTCACTCCATGATGTGTGTAGAGATGGTAGATACACTGAAGTCACTCCATGATGTGTGTAGAGATGGTAGATACACTGAAGTCACTCCATGATGTGTGTAGAGATGGTAGATACACTGAAGTCACTCCATGATGTGTGTAGAGATGGTAGATACACTGAAGTCACTCCATGATGTGTGTAGAGATGGTAGATACACTGAAGTCACTCCATAATGTGTGTAGAGATGGCAGATACACTGAAGTCACTCCATGATGTGTGTAGAGATGGTAGATACACTGAAGTCACTCCATGATGTGTGTAGAGATGGTAGATACACTGAAGTCACTCCATGATGTGTGTAGAGATGGTAGATACACTGAAGTCACTCCATGATGTGTGTAGAGATGGTAGATACACTGAAGTCACTCCATGATGTGTAGAGATGGTAGATACACTGAAGTCACTCCATGATGTGTGTAGAGATGGTAGATACACAGAAGTCACTCCATGATGTGTGTAGAGATGGTAGATACACTGAAGCACTCCATGATGTGTAGAGATGGTAGGTACACTGAAGTCTCTCCATGACGTGTGTAGAGATGGTAGATACACTGAAGTCACTCCATGACGTGTGTAGAGATGGTAGATACACTGAAGTCACTCCATGATGTGTGTAGAGATGGTAGATACACTGAAGTCACTCCATGACGTGTGTAGAGATGGTAGATACACTGAAGTCACTCCATGATGTGTGTAGAGATGGTAGATACACTGAAGTCACTCCATGATGTGTGTAGAGATGGTAGATACACTGAAGTCACTCCATGAAGTGTGTAGAGATGGTAGATACACTGAAGTCACTCCATGATGTGTGTAGAGATGGTAGATACACTGAAGTCACTCCATGATGTGTGTAGAGATGGCAGATACACTGAAGTCACTCCATGACATGTGTAGAGATGGTAGATACACTGAAGTCACTCCATGATGTGTGTAGAGATGGTAGATACACTGAAGTCACTCCATGATGTGTGTAGAGATGGCAGATATACTGAAGTCACTCCATGATGTGTGTAGAGATGGCAGATACACTGAAGTCACTCCATGTGTGTAGAGATGGTAGATACACTGAAGTCACTCCATGATGTGTGTAGAGATGGTAGATACACTGAAGCCACTCCATGATGTGTGTAGAGATGGTAGATACACTGAAGTCACTCCATGATGTGTGTAGAGATGGCAGATAAACTGAAGTCACTCCATGATGTGTGTAGAGATGGTAGATACACTGAAGTCACTCCATGATGTGTGTAGAGATGGAAGATACACTGAAGTCACTCCATGATGTGTGTAGAGATGGTAGATACACTGAAGTCACTCCATGATGTGTGTAGAGATGGTAGATACACTGAAGCCACTCCATGATGTGTGTAGAGATGGTAGATACACTGAAGTCACTCCATGATGTGTGTAGAGATGGTAGATACACTGAAGTCACTCCATGATGTGTGTAGAGATGGTAGATACACTGAAGTCACTCCATGATGTGTGTAGAGATGGTAGATACACTGAAGTCACTCCATGATGTGTGTAGAGATGGTAGATACACTGAAGTCACTCCATGATGTGTGTAGAGATGGTAGATACACTGAAGTCACTCCATGATGTGTGTAGAGATGGTAGATACACTGAAGTCACTCCATAATGTGTGTAGAGATGGCAGATACACTGAAGTCACTCCATGATGTGTGTAGAGATGGTAGATACACTGCAGTCACTCCATGATGTGTGTAGAGATGGTAGATACACTGCAGTCACTCCATGATGTGTGTAGAGATGGCAGATACACTGAAGTCACTCCATGATGTGTGTAGAGATGGTAGATACACTGAAGTCACTCCATGATGTGTGTAGAGATGGTAGATACACTGAAGTCACTCCATGATGTGTGTAGAGATGGCAGATACACTGAAGTCACTTCATGATGTGTGTAGAGATGGTAGATACACTGAAGTCACTCCATGATGTGTGTAGAGATGGTAGATACACTGAAGTCACTCCATGATGTGTGTAGAGATGGTAGATACACTGAAGTCACTCCATGATGTGTGTAGAGATGGTAGATACACTGAAGTCACTCCATGATGTGTGTAGAGATGGTAGATACACTGAAGTCACTCCATGTGTGTAGAGATGGCAGATACACTGAAGTCACTCCATGATGTGTGTAGAGATGGTAGATACACTGAAGTCACTCCATGTGTGTAGAGATGGTAGATACACTGAAGTCACTCCATGATGTGTGTAGAGATGGTAGATATACTGAAGTCACTCCATGATGTGTGTAGAGATGGTAGATACAGTGAAGCCACTTCATGATGTGTGTAGAGATGGTAGATACACTGAAGTCACTTCATGATGTGTGTAGAGATGGTAGATACACTGAAGTCACTTCATGATGTGTGTAGAGATGGTAGATACACTGAAGTCACTTCATGATGTGTGTAGAGATGGTAGATACACTGAAGTCACTTCATGATGTGTGTAGAGATGGTAGATACACTGAAGTCACTCCATGATGTGTGTAGAGATGGTAGATACACTGAAGTCACTCCATGATGTGTGTAGAGATGGTAGATACACTGAAGTCACTCCATGATGTGTGTAGAGATGGTAGATACACTGAAGTCACTTCATGATGTGTGTAGAGATGGTAGATACACTGAAGTCACTTCATGATGTGTGTAGAGATGGTAGATACACTGAAGTCACTTCATGATGTGTGTAGAGATGGTAGATACACTGAAGTCACTCCATGATGTGTGTAGAGATGGTAGATACACTGAAGTCACTCCATGTGTGTAGAGATGGTAGATACACTGAAGTCACTCCATGATGTGTGTAGAGATGGTAGATACACTGAAGTCACTCCATGTGTGTAGAGATGGTAGATACACTGAAGTCACTCCATGATGTGTGTAGAGATGGTAGATACAGTGAAGCCACTTCATGATGTGTGTAGAGATGGTAGATACACTGAAGTCACTTCATGATGTGTGTAGAGGTGGTAGATACACTGAAGTCACTTCATGATGTGTGTAGAGATGGTAGATACAGTGAAGCCACTTCATGATGTGTGTAGAGATGGTAGATACAATGAAGCCACTTCATGATGTGTGTAGAGATGGTAGATACACTGAAGTCACTTCATGATGTGTGTAGAGATGGTAGATACACTGAAGTCACTTCATGATGTGTGTAGAGATGGTAGATACACTGAAGTCACTTCATGATGTGTGTAGAGATGGTAGATACACTGAAGTCACTCCATGATGTGTGTAGAGATGGTAGATACACTGAAGTCACTCCATGATGTGTGTAGAGATGGTAGATACACTGAAGTCACTCCATGATGTGTGTAGAGATGGTAGATACACTGAAGTCACTCCATGATGTGTGTAGAGATGGTAGATACACTGAAGTCACTCCATGTGTGTAGAGATGGTAGATACACTGAAGTCACTCCATGATGTGTGTAGAGATGGTAGATACACTGAAGTCAATCCATGATGTGCAGAGATGGTAGATACACTGAAGTCACTCCATGACATGTGTAGAGATGGTAGATACACTGAAGTCACTCCATGACGTGTGTAGAGATGGTAGATACACTGAAGTCACTCCATGACGTGTGTAGAGATGGTAGATACACTGAAGTCACTCCATGACGTGTGTAGAGATGGTAGATACACTGAAGTCACTCCATGATGTGTAGAGATGGTAGATACACTGAAGTCACTCCATGATGTGTGTAGAGATGGTAGATACACTGAAGTCACTCCATGATGTGTGTAGAGATGGCAGATAAACTGAAGTCACTACATGATGTGTGTAGAGATGGTAGATACACTGAAGTCACTTCATGATGTGTGTAGAGATGGTAGATACACTGAAGTCACTTCATGATGTGTGTAGAGATGGTAGATACACTGAAGTCACTTCATGATGTGTGTAGAGATGGTAGATACACTGAAGTCACTCCATGATGTGTGTAGAGATGGTAGATACACTGAAGTCACTCCATGTGTGTAGAGATGGTAGATACACTGAAGACACTCTATGTGTGTAGAGATGGTAGATACACTGAAGTCACTCCATGTGTGTAGAGATGGTAGATACACTGAAGTCACTCCATGATGTGTGTAGAGATGGTAGATACAGTGAAGCCACTTCATGATGTGTGTAGAGATGGTAGATACACTGAAGTCACTTCATGATGTGTGTAGAGGTGGTAGATACACTGAAGTCACTTCATGATGTGTGTAGAGATGGTAGATACAGTGAAGCCACTTCATGATGTGTGTAGAGATGGTAGATACAATGAAGCCACTTCATGATGTGTGTAGAGATGGTAGATACACTGAAGTCACTTCATGATGTGTGTAGAGATGGTAGATACACTGAAGTCACTTCATGATGTGTGTAGAGATGGTAGATACACTGAAGTCACTTCATGATGTGTGTAGAGATGGTAGATACACTGAAGTCACTCCATGATGTGTGTAGAGATGGTAGATACACTGAAGTCACTCCATGATGTGTGTAGAGATGGTAGATACACTGAAGTCACTCCATGATGTGTGTAGAGATGGTAGATACAGTGAAGCCACTCCATGATGTGTGTAGAGATGGTAGATACACTGAAGTCACTTCATGATGTGTGTAGAGATGGTAGATACACTGAAGTCACTTCATGATGTGTGTAGAGATGGTAGATACACTGAAGTCACTTCATGATGTGTGTAGAGATGGTAGATACACTGAAGTCACTTCATGATGTGTGTAGAGATGGTAGATACACTGAAGTCACTCCATGATGTGTGTAGAGATGGTAGATACACTGAAGTCACTCCATGATGTGTGTAGAGATGGTAGATACACTGAAGTCACTCCATGATGTGTGTAGAGATGGTAGATACACTGAAGTCACTTCATGATGTGTGTAGAGATGGTAGATACACTGAAGTCACTTCATGATGTGTGTAGAGATGGTAGATACACTGAAGTCACTTCATGATGTGTGTAGAGATGGTAGATACACTGAAGTCACTTCATGATGTGTGTAGAGATGGTAGATACACTGAAGTCACTTCATGATGTGTGTAGAGATGGTAGATACACTGAAGTCACTCCATGATGTGTGTAGAGATGGTAGATACACTGAAGTCACTCCATGTGTGTAGAGATGGTAGATACACTGAAGTCACTCCATGATGTGTGTAGAGATGGTAGATACACTGAAGTCACTCCATGTGTGTAGAGATGGTAGATACACTGAAGTCACTCCATGATGTGTGTAGAGATGGTAGATACAGTGAAGCCACTTCATGATGTGTGTAGAGATGGTAGAAACACTGAAGTCACTTCATGATGTGTGTAGAGGTGGTAGATACACTGAAGTCACTTCATGATGTGTGTAGAGATGGTAGATACAGTGAAGCCACTTCATGATGTGTGTAGAGATGGTAGATACAATGAAGCCACTTCATGATGTGTGTAGAGATGGTAGATACACTGAAGTCACTTCATGATGTGTGTAGAGATGGTAGATACACTGAAGTCACTTCATGATGTGTGTAGAGATGGTAGATACACTGAAGTCACTTCATGATGTGTGTAGAGATGGTAGATACACTGAAGTCACTCCATGATGTGTGTAGAGATGGTAGATACACTGAAGTCACTCCATGATGTGTGTAGAGATGGTAGATACACTGAAGTCACTCCATGATGTGTGTAGAGATGGTAGATACACTGAAGTCACTCCATGATGTGTGTAGAGATGGTAGATACACTGAAGTCACTCCATGATGTGTGTAGAGATGGTAGATACACTGAAGTCACTCCATGTGTGTAGAGATGGTAGATACACTGAAGTCACTCCATGATGTGTGTAGAGATGGTAGATACACTGAAGTCAATCCATGATGTGCAGAGATGGTAGATACACTGAAGTCACTCCATGACATGTGTAGAGATGGTAGATACACTGAAGTCACTCCATGACGTGTGTAGAGATGGTAGATACACTGAAGTCACTCCATGACGTGTGTAGAGATGGTAGATACACTGAAGTCACTCCATGACGTGTGTAGAGATGGTAGATACACTGAAGTCACTCCATGATGTGTAGAGATGGTAGATACACTGAAGTCACTCCATGATGTGTGTAGAGATGGTAGATACACTGAAGTCACTCCATGATGTGTGTAGAGATGGCAGATAAACTGAAGTCACTACATGATGTGTGTAGAGATGGTAGATACACTGAAGTCACTTCATGATGTGTGTAGAGATGGTAGATACACTGAAGTCACTTCATGATGTGTGTAGAGATGGTAGATACACTGAAGTCACTTCATGATGTGTGTAGAGATGGTAGATACACTGAAGTCACTCCATGATGTGTGTAGAGATGGTAGATACACTGAAGTCACTCCATGTGTGTAGAGATGGTAGATACACTGAAGACACTCTATGTGTGTAGAGATGGTAGATACACTGAAGTCACTCCATGTGTGTAGAGATGGTAGATACACTGAAGTCACTCCATGATGTGTGTAGAGATGGTAGATACAGTGAAGCCACTTCATGATGTGTGTAGAGATGGTAGATACACTGAAGTCACTTCATGATGTGTGTAGAGGTGGTAGATACACTGAAGTCACTTCATGATGTGTGTAGAGATGGTAGATACAGTGAAGCCACTTCATGATGTGTGTAGAGATGGTAGATACAATGAAGCCACTTCATGATGTGTGTAGAGATGGTAGATACACTGAAGTCACTTCATGATGTGTGTAGAGATGGTAGATACACTGAAGTCACTTCATGATGTGTGTAGAGATGGTAGATACACTGAAGTCACTTCATGATGTGTGTAGAGATGGTAGATACACTGAAGTCACTCCATGATGTGTGTAGAGATGGTAGATACACTGAAGTCACTCCATGATGTGTGTAGAGATGGTAGATACACTGAAGTCACTCCATGATGTGTGTAGAGATGGTAGATACACTGAAGTCACTCCATGATGTGTGTAGAGATGGTAGATACACTGAAGTCACTCCATGATGTGTGTAGAGATGATAGATACACTGAAGTCACTCCATGTGTGTAGAGATGGTAGATACACTGAAGTCACTCCATGATGTGTGTAGAGATGGTAGATACACTGAAGTCAATCCATGATGTGCAGAGATGGTAGATACACTGAAGTCACTCCATGACGTGTGTAGAGATGGTAGATACACTGAAGTCACTCCATGACGTGTGTAGAGATGGTAGATACACTGAAGTCACTCCATGACATGTGTAGAGATGGTAGATACACTGAAGTCACTCCATGACGTGTGTAGAGATGGTAGATACACTGAAGTCACTCCATGATGTGTAGAGATGGTAGATACACTGAAGTCACTCCATGACGTGTGTAGAGATGGTAGATACACTGAAGTCAATCCATGATGTGTAGAGATGGTAGGTACACTGAAGTCACTCCATGATGTGTGTAGAGATGGTAGATACACTGAAGTCACTCCATGATGTGTGTAGAGATGGTAGGTACACTGAAGTCACTCCATGATGTGTGTAGAGATGGTAGATACACTGAAGTCACTCCATGATGTGTAGAGATGGTAGATACACTGAAGTCACTCCATGATGTGTGTAGAGATGGTAGATACACAGAAGTCACTCCATGATGTGTGTAGAGATGGTAGATACACTGAAGCACTCCATGATGTGTAGAGATGGTAGGTACACTGAAGTCTCTCCATGACGTGTGTAGAGATGGTAGATACACTGAAGTCACTCCATGACGTGTGTAGAGATGGTAGATACACTGAAGTCACTCCATGATGTGTGTAGAGATGGTAGATACACTGAAGTCACTCCATGACGTGTGTAGAGATGGTAGATACACTGAAGTCACTCCATGATGTGTGTAGAGATGGTAGATACACTGAAGTCACTCCATGATGTGTGTAGAGATGGTAGATACACTGAAGTCACTCCATGAAGTGTGTAGAGATGGTAGATACACTGAAGTCACTCCATGATGTGTGTAGAGATGGTAGATACACTGAAGTCACTCCATGATGTGTGTAGAGATGGCAGATACACTGAAGTCACTCCATGACATGTGTAGAGATGGTAGATACACTGAAGTCACTCCATGATGTGTGTAGAGATGGTAGATACACTGAAGTCACTCCATGATGTGTGTAGAGATGGCAGATACACTGAAGTCACTCCATGATGTGTGTAGAGATGGCAGATACACTGAAGTCACTCCATGTGTGTAGAGATGGTAGATACACTGAAGTCACTCCATGATGTGTGTAGAGATGGTAGATACACTGAAGCCACTCCATGATGTGTGTAGAGATGGTAGATACACTGAAGTCACTCCATGATGTGTGTAGAGATGGTAGATACACTGAAGTCACTCCATGATGTGTAGAGATGGTAGATACACTGAAGTCACTCCATGATGTGTGTAGAGATGGTAGATACACTGAAGTCACTCCATGATGTGTGTAGAGATGGCAGATAAACTGAAGTCACTACATGATGTGTGTAGAGATGGTAGATACACTGAAGTCACTTCATGATGTGTGTAGAGATGGTAGATACACTGAAGTCACTTCATGATGTGTGTAGAGATGGTAGATACACTGAAGTCACTTCATGATGTGTGTAGAGATGGTAGATACACTGAAGTCACTCCATGATGTGTGTAGAGATGGTAGATACACTGAAGTCACTCCATGTGTGTAGAGATGGTAGATACACTGAAGACACTCTATGTGTGTAGAGATGGTAGATACACTGAAGTCACTCCATGTGTGTAGAGATGGTAGATACACTGAAGTCACTCCATGATGTGTGTAGAGATGGTAGATACAGTGAAGCCACTTCATGATGTGTGTAGAGATGGTAGATACACTGAAGTCACTTCATGATGTGTGTAGAGGTGGTAGATACACTGAAGTCACTTCATGATGTGTGTAGAGATGGTAGATACAGTGAAGCCACTTCATGATGTGTGTAGAGATGGTAGATACAATGAAGCCACTTCATGATGTGTGTAGAGATGGTAGATACACTGAAGTCACTTCATGATGTGTGTAGAGATGGTAGATACACTGAAGTCACTTCATGATGTGTGTAGAGATGGTAGATACACTGAAGTCACTTCATGATGTGTGTAGAGATGGTAGATACACTGAAGTCACTCCATGATGTGTGTAGAGATGGTAGATACACTGAAGTCACTCCATGATGTGTGTAGAGATGGTAGATACACTGAAGTCACTCCATGATGTGTGTAGAGATGGTAGATACACTGAAGTCACTCCATGATGTGTGTAGAGATGGTAGATACACTGAAGTCACTCCATGATGTGTGTAGAGATGATAGATACACTGAAGTCACTCCATGTGTGTAGAGATGGTAGATACACTGAAGTCACTCCATGATGTGTGTAGAGATGGTAGATACACTGAAGTCAATCCATGATGTGCAGAGATGGTAGATACACTGAAGTCACTCCATGACGTGTGTAGAGATGGTAGATACACTGAAGTCACTCCATGACGTGTGTAGAGATGGTAGATACACTGAAGTCACTCCATGACATGTGTAGAGATGGTAGATACACTGAAGTCACTCCATGACGTGTGTAGAGATGGTAGATACACTGAAGTCACTCCATGATGTGTAGAGATGGTAGATACACTGAAGTCACTCCATGACGTGTGTAGAGATGGTAGATACACTGAAGTCAATCCATGATGTGTAGAGATGGTAGGTACACTGAAGTCACTCCATGATGTGTGTAGAGATGGTAGATACACTGAAGTCACTCCATGATGTGTGTAGAGATGGTAGATACACTGAAGTCAATCCATGATGTGCAGAGATGGTAGATACACTGAAGTCACTCCATGACGTGTGTAGAGATGGTAGATACACTGAAGTCACTCCATGACGTGTGTAGAGATGGTAGATACACTGAAGTCACTCCATGACATGTGTAGAGATGGTAGATACACTGAAGTCACTCCATGACGTGTGTAGAGATGGTAGATACACTGAAGTCACTCCATGATGTGTAGAGATGGTAGATACACTGAAGTCACTCCATGACGTGTGTAGAGATGGTAGATACACTGAAGTCAATCCATGATGTGTAGAGATGGTAGGTACACTGAAGTCACTCCATGATGTGTGTAGAGATGGTAGATACACTGAAGTCACTCCATGATGTGTGTAGAGATGGTAGGTACACTGAAGTCACTCCATGATGTGTGTAGAGATGGTAGATACACTGAAGTCACTCCATGATGTGTAGAGATGGTAGATACACTGAAGTCACTCCATGATGTGTGTAGAGATGGTAGATACACAGAAGTCACTCCATGATGTGTGTAGAGATGGTAGATACACTGAAGCACTCCATGATGTGTAGAGATGGTAGGTACACTGAAGTCTCTCCATGACGTGTGTAGAGATGGTAGATACACTGAAGTCACTCCATGACGTGTGTAGAGATGGTAGATACACTGAAGTCACTCCATGATGTGTGTAGAGATGGTAGATACACTGAAGTCACTCCATGACGTGTGTAGAGATGGTAGATACACTGAAGTCACTCCATGATGTGTGTAGAGATGGTAGATACACTGAAGTCACTCCATGATGTGTGTAGAGATGGTAGATACACTGAAGTCACTCCATGAAGTGTGTAGAGATGGTAGATACACTGAAGTCACTCCATGATGTGTGTAGAGATGGTAGATACACTGAAGTCACTCCATGATGTGTGTAGAGATGGCAGATACACTGAAGTCACTCCATGACATGTGTAGAGATGGTAGATACACTGAAGTCACTCCATGATGTGTGTAGAGATGGTAGATACACTGAAGTCACTCCATGATGTGTGTAGAGATGGCAGATACACTGAAGTCACTCCATGATGTGTGTAGAGATGGCAGATACACTGAAGTCACTCCATGTGTGTAGAGATGGTAGATACACTGAAGTCACTCCATGATGTGTGTAGAGATGGTAGATACACTGAAGCCACTCCATGATGTGTGTAGAGATGGTAGATACACTGAAGTCACTCCATGATGTGTGTAGAGATGGTAGATACACTGAAGTCACTCCATGATGTGTAGAGATGGTAGATACACTGAAGTCACTCCATGATGTGTGTAGAGATGGTAGATACACTGAAGTCACTCC
This sequence comes from Cepaea hortensis, assembly GCA_963921405.1. Taxonomy (NCBI): domain Eukaryota; kingdom Metazoa; phylum Mollusca; class Gastropoda; order Stylommatophora; family Helicidae; genus Cepaea; species Cepaea hortensis. The sequence goes on from OY992876.1 coordinate 345,070,662, forward strand.
ATGATGTGTGTAGAGATGGCAGATAAACTGAAGTCACTACATGATGTGTGTAGAGATGGTAGATACACTGAAGTCACTTCATGATGTGTGTAGAGATGGTAGATACACTGAAGTCACTTCATGATGTGTGTAGAGATGGTAGATACACTGAAGTCACTTCATGATGTGTGTAGAGATGGTAGATACACTGAAGTCACTCCATGATGTGTGTAGAGATGGTAGATACACTGAAGTCACTCCATGTGTGTAGAGATGGTAGATACACTGAAGACACTCTATGTGTGTAGAGATGGTAGATACACTGAAGTCACTCCATGTGTGTAGAGATGGTAGATACACTGAAGTCACTCCATGATGTGTGTAGAGATGGTAGATACAGTGAAGCCACTTCATGATGTGTGTAGAGATGGTAGATACACTGAAGTCACTTCATGATGTGTGTAGAGGTGGTAGATACACTGAAGTCACTTCATGATGTGTGTAGAGATGGTAGATACAGTGAAGCCACTTCATGATGTGTGTAGAGATGGTAGATACAATGAAGCCACTTCATGATGTGTGTAGAGATGGTAGATACACTGAAGTCACTTCATGATGTGTGTAGAGATGGTAGATACACTGAAGTCACTTCATGATGTGTGTAGAGATGGTAGATACACTGAAGTCACTTCATGATGTGTGTAGAGATGGTAGATACACTGAAGTCACTCCATGATGTGTGTAGAGATGGTAGATACACTGAAGTCACTCCATGATGTGTGTAGAGATGGTAGATACACTGAAGTCACTCCATGATGTGTGTAGAGATGGTAGATACACTGAAGTCACTCCATGATGTGTGTAGAGATGGTAGATACACTGAAGTCACTCCATGATGTGTGTAGAGATGATAGATACACTGAAGTCACTCCATGTGTGTAGAGATGGTAGATACACTGAAGTCACTCCATGATGTGTGTAGAGATGGTAGATACACTGAAGTCAATCCATGATGTGCAGAGATGGTAGATACACTGAAGTCACTCCATGACGTGTGTAGAGATGGTAGATACACTGAAGTCACTCCATGACGTGTGTAGAGATGGTAGATACACTGAAGTCACTCCATGACATGTGTAGAGATGGTAGATACACTGAAGTCACTCCATGACGTGTGTAGAGATGGTAGATACACTGAAGTCACTCCATGATGTGTAGAGATGGTAGATACACTGAAGTCACTCCATGACGTGTGTAGAGATGGTAGATACACTGAAGTCAATCCATGATGTGTAGAGATGGTAGGTACACTGAAGTCACTCCATGATGTGTGTAGAGATGGTAGATACACTGAAGTCACTCCATGATGTGTGTAGAGATGGTAGGTACACTGAAGTCACTCCATGATGTGTGTAGAGATGGTAGATACACTGAAGTCACTCCATGATGTGTAGAGATGGTAGATACACTGAAGTCACTCCATGATGTGTGTAGAGATGGTAGATACACAGAAGTCACTCCATGATGTGTGTAGAGATGGTAGATACACTGAAGCACTCCATGATGTGTAGAGATGGTAGGTACACTGAAGTCTCTCCATGACGTGTGTAGAGATGGTAGATACACTGAAGTCACTCCATGACGTGTGTAGAGATGGTAGATACACTGAAGTCACTCCATGATGTGTGTAGAGATGGTAGATACACTGAAGTCACTCCATGACGTGTGTAGAGATGGTAGATACACTGAAGTCACTCCATGATGTGTGTAGAGATGGTAGATACACTGAAGTCACTCCATGATGTGTGTAGAGATGGTAGATACACTGAAGTCACTCCATGAAGTGTGTAGAGATGGTAGATACACTGAAGTCACTCCATGATGTGTGTAGAGATGGTAGATACACTGAAGTCACTCCATGATGTGTGTAGAGATGGCAGATACACTGAAGTCACTCCATGACGTGTGTAGAGATGGTAGATACACTGAAGTCACTCCATGATGTGTGTAGAGATGGTAGATACACTGAAGTCACTCCATGATGTGTGTAGAGATGGCAGATACACTGAAGTCACTCCATGATGTGTGTAGAGATGGCAGATACACTGAAGTCACTCCATGTGTGTAGAGATGGTAGATACACTGAAGTCACTCCATGATGTGTGTAGAGATGGTAGATACACTGAAGCCACTCCATGATGTGTGTAGAGATGGTAGATACACTGAAGTCACTCCATGATGTGTGTAGAGATGGCAGATAAACTGAAGTCACTCCATGATGTGTGTAGAGATGGTAGATACACTGAAGTCACTCCATGATGTGTGTAGAGATGGAAGATACACTGAAGTCACTCCATGATGTGTGTAGAGATGGAAGATACACTGAAGTCACTCCATGATGTGTGTAGAGATGGTAGATACACTGAAGTCACTCCATGATGTGTGTAGAGATGGTAGATACACTGAAGCCACTCCATGATGTGTGTAGAGATGGTAGATACACTGAAGTCACTCCATGATGTGTGTAGAGATGGTAGATACACTGAAGTCACTCCATGATGTGTGTAGAGATGGTAGATACACTGAAGTCACTCCATGATGTGTGTAGAGATGGTAGATACACTGAAGTCACTCCATGATGTGTGTAGAGATGGTAGATACACTGAAGTCACTCCATGATGTGTGTAGAGATGGTAGATACACTGAAGTCACTCCATAATGTGTGTAGAGATGGCAGATACACTGAAGTCACTCCATGATGTGTGTAGAGATGGTAGATACACTGCAGTCACTCCATGATGTGTGTAGAGATGGCGGATACACTGAAGTCACTCCATGATGTGTGTAGAGATGGTAGATACACTGAAGTCACTCCATGATGTGTGTAGAGATGGTAGATACACTGAAGTCACTCCATGATGTGTGTAGAGATGGTAGATACACTGAAGTCACTTCATGATGTGTGTAGAGATGGTAGATACACTGAAGTCACTCCATGATGTGTGTAGAGATGGTAGATACACTGAAGTCACTCCATGGTGTGTGTAGAGATGGTAGATACACTGAAGTCACTCCATGATGTGTGTAGAGATGGTAGATACACTGAAGTCACTCCATGATGTGTGTAGAGATGGTAGATACACTGAAGTCACTCCATGTGTGTAGAGATGGCAGATACACTGAAGTCACTCCATGATGTGTGTAGAGATGGTAGATACACTGAAGTCACTCCATGTGTGTAGAGATGGTAGATACACTGAAGTCACTCCATGATGTGTGTAGAGATGGTAGATATACTGAAGTCACTCCATGATGTGTGTAGAGATGGTAGATACAGTGAAGCCACTTCATGATGTGTGTAGAGATGGTAGATACACTGAAGTCACTTCATGATGTGTGTAGAGATGGTAGATACACTGAAGTCACTTCATGATGTGTGTAGAGATGGTAGATACACTGAAGTCACTTCATGATGTGTGTAGAGATGGTAGATACACTGAAGTCACTTCATGATGTGTGTAGAGATGGTAGATACACTGAAGTCACTCCATGATGTGTGTAGAGATGGTAGATACACTGAAGTCACTCCATGATGTGTGTAGAGATGGTAGATACACTGAAGTCACTCCATGATGTGTGTAGAGATGGTAGATACACTGAAGTCACTTCATGATGTGTGTAGAGATGGTAGATACACTGAAGTCACTTCATGATGTGTGTAGAGATGGTAGATACACTGAAGTCACTTCATGATGTGTGTAGAGATGGTAGATACACTGAAGTCACTCCATGATGTGTGTAGAGATGGTAGATACACTGAAGTCACTCCATGTGTGTAGAGATGGTAGATACACTGAAGTCACTCCATGTGTGTAGAGATGGTAGATACACTGAAGTCACTCCATGTGTGTAGAGATGGTAGATACACTGAAGTCACTCCATGATGTGTGTAGAGATGGTAGATACAGTGAAGCCACTTCATGATGTGTGTAGAGATGGTAGATACACTGAAGTCACTTCATGATGTGTGTAGAGGTGGTAGATACACTGAAGTCACTTCATGATGTGTGTAGAGATGGTAGATACAGTGAAGCCACTTCATGATGTGTGTAGAGATGGTAGATACAATGAAGCCACTTCATGATGTGTGTAGAGATGGTAGATACACTGAAGTCACTTCATGATGTGTGTAGAGATGGTAGATACACTGAAGTCACTTCATGATGTGTGTAGAGATGGTAGATACACTGAAGTCACTTCATGATGTGTGTAGAGATGGTAGATACACTGAAGTCACTCCATGATGTGTGTAGAGATGGTAGATACACTGAAGTCACTCCATGATGTGTGTAGAGATGGTAGATACACTGAAGTCACTCCATGATGTGTGTAGAGATGGTAGATACACTGAAGTCACTCCATGATGTGTGTAGAGATGGTAGATACACTGAAGTCACTCCATGATGTGTGTAGAGATGGTAGATACACTGAAGTCACTCCATGTGTGTAGAGATGGTAGATACACTGAAGTCACTCCATGATGTGTGTAGAGATGGTAGATACACTGAAGTCAATCCATGATGTGCAGAGATGGTAGATACACTGAAGTCACTCCATGACATGTGTAGAGATGGTAGATACACTGAAGTCACTCCATGACGTGTGTAGAGATGGTAGATACACTGAAGTCACTCCATGACGTGTGTAGAGATGGTAGATACACTGAAGTCACTCCATGACGTGTGTAGAGATGGTAGATACACTGAAGTCACTCCATGATGTGTAGAGATGGTAGATACACTGAAGTCACTCCATGATGTGTGTAGAGATGGTAGATACACTGAAGTCAATCCATGATGTGTGTAGAGATGGCAGATACACTGAAGTCACTCCATGATGTGTGTAGAGATGGTAGATACACTGAAGTCACTTCATGATGTGTGTAGAGATGGTAGATACACTGAAGTCACTTCATGATGTGTGTAGAGATGGTAGATACACTGAAGTCACTTCATGATGTGTGTAGAGATGGTAGATACACTGAAGTCACTCCATGATGTGTGTAGAGATGGTAGATACACTGAAGTCACTCCATGTGTGTAGAGATGGTAGATACACTGAAGACACTCTATGTGTGTAGAGATGGTAGATACACTGAAGTCACTCCATGTGTGTAGAGATGGTAGATACACTGAAGTCACTCCATGATGTGTGTAGAGATGGTAGATACAGTGAAGCCACTTCATGATGTGTGTAGAGATGGTAGATACACTGAAGTCACTTCATGATGTGTGTAGAGGTGGTAGATACACTGAAGTCACTTCATGATGTGTGTAGAGATGGTAGATACAGTGAAGCCACTTCATGATGTGTGTAGAGATGGTAGATACAATGAAGCCACTTCATGATGTGTGTAGAGATGGTAGATACACTGAAGTCACTTCATGATGTGTGTAGAGATGGTAGATACACTGAAGTCACTTCATGATGTGTGTAGAGATGGTAGATACACTGAAGTCACTTCATGATGTGTGTAGAGATGGTAGATACACTGAAGTCACTCCATGATGTGTGTAGAGATGGTAGATACACTGAAGTCACTCCATGATGTGTGTAGAGATGGTAGATACACTGAAGTCACTCCATGATGTGTGTAGAGATGGTAGATACACTGAAGTCACTCCATGATGTGTGTAGAGATGGTAGATACACTGAAGTCACTCCATGATGTGTGTAGAGATGATAGATACACTGAAGTCACTCCATGTGTGTAGAGATGGTAGATACACTGAAGTCACTCCATGATGTGTGTAGAGATGGTAGATACACTGAAGTCAATCCATGATGTGCAGAGATGGTAGATACACTGAAGTCACTCCATGACGTGTGTAGAGATGGTAGATACACTGAAGTCACTCCATGACGTGTGTAGAGATGGTAGATACACTGAAGTCACTCCATGACGTGTGTAGAGATGGTAGATACACTGAAGTCACTCCATGACGTGTGTAGAGATGGTAGATACACTGAAGTCACTCCATGATGTGTAGAGATGGTAGATACACTGAAGTCACTCCATGACGTGTGTAGAGATGGTAGATACACTGAAGTCAATCCATGATGTGTAGAGATGGTAGGTACACTGAAGTCACTCCATGATGTGTGTAGAGATGGTAGATACACTGAAGTCACTCCATGATGTGTGTAGAGATGGTAGGTACACTGAAGTCACTCCATGATGTGTGTAGAGATGGTAGATACACTGAAGTCACTCCATGATGTGTGTAGAGATGGTAGATACACTGAAGTCACTCCATGACGTGTGTAGAGATGGTAGGTACACTGAAGTCACTCCATGTGTGTAGAGATGGTAGATACACTGAAGTCACTCCATGATGTGTGTAGAGATGGTAGATACACTGAAGTCACTTCATGATGTGTGTAGAGATGGTAGATACACTGAAGTCACTTCATGATGTGTGTAGAGATGGCAGATACACTGAAGTCACTCCATGATGTGTGTAGAGATGGCAGATACACTGAAGTCACTCCATGATGTGTGTAGAGATGGTAGATACACTGAAGTCACTCCATGATGTGTGTAGAGATGGTAGATACACTGAAGTCACTCCATGTGTGTAGAGATGGTAGATACACTGAAGTCACTCCATGATGTGTGTAGAGATGGTAGATACACTGAAGTCACTCCATGATGTGTGTAGAGATGGTAGATACACTGAAGTCACTCCATGTGTGTAGAGATGGTAGATACACTGAAGTCACTCCATGATGTGTGTAGAGATGGTAGATACACTGAAGTCACTCCATGATGTGTGTAGAGATGGCAGATACACTGAAGTCACTCCATGATGTGTGTAGAGATGGTAGATACACTGAAGTCACTCCATGATGTGTGTAGAGATGGTAGATACACTGAAGTCACTCCATGATGTGTGTAGAGATGGTAGATACACTGAAGTCACTCCATGATGTGTGTAGAGATGGCAGATACACTGAAGTCACTCCATGATGTGTGTAGAGATGGTAGATACACTGAAGTCACTCCATGTGTGTAGAGATGGTAGATACACTGAAGTCACTTAAAGATCAAGGCATATTCTAGGCCATAGCATGTGTGGATGGCCAGTTCCCTTCCTCATTGCGTCCATTCCGGGCAAATTACCAAATATATTTCTTACTGACCATTGTTATGAGGCTGGTTCAACCCGAGCTGTACTGGTCAGACAAATAACCCTGCCAGTGCTGGTGATTCAGCCTGGACCACTGTCTATAGTGGCCAGCTCACTAATCACAATGCCACTGAGCTTCTAAAGTACTGACATTTCAATATTCCAAGCATGGCATTAAACAATTCCAACGGGCTAACCTGGACATTTCAGAAATTTTGGCTTATTTCTGTCTTTTCCATTTCTTTATGCCAATATGCCGGCTCTGTGGCGAAGGAGTTGCGGACGCAATTTGTAATCCCCCATACAGCAGTCGAAATCTGGGAGATCTGGCAGCAGACGGCCTTTTGTTGGTTTTCATAAAATGATATGAGTGCCAGTCGGACAGCAATGGTAAACTACTGAACATAAACTTGCCAAGAAATCATAAACAGTCAACAAATGCTAGGGTTGACTGCGACATCATGTAAAGGATAAGCAACTAACTTTCTATGCTAATACAACATGTGGAAACCAACGGCTGGTAATTACCTGACTTCCTCTCGCCAGTACATCGTAGAACTCAATTCCAAATACTCTGGCAAATTCGCTGGTTTTACCAATCAAGTCAAGCTGATCAACAACGTCCAGTTGGCCCCGGACCCGCCGAAAATAATGCTCAAACACTCTCCACCTGAAGTAGAAAGACAAGTCATTGATTGTAGTGTACAAGGAGGCATCCAGCTTGACAAAGTGCTGCAACATTCCTCCATGCAGTGCACATTTCCTGCAAAGAACATGATGCTCTAAACACCAGCATCTAACTGCTTGTTTGATCTTCTAGCTAGTGCACAACAAAGGCCGTGATTTCCCAACTCTTCCACATTTTGAAATAAGAAAACAATTTTTCCTAGGACAATAAATAGCCAGGACAAGATCATGTGCAGTCAATATTGGTTTTGACTAATTCCCTTGAAACAACTGAGCTCATATTTAGGTCTGACTGGTATGAACAAACAAGTCACTTATCCAAGAAAACGCTGGAAGAGTGCAGACTTCAACATAAATACACCTACTTTCAACATGTGCAGTCAAGTACCTAGCAAATGTACCTCACTCTACTCCTAAGTCCACCCATAGTTTTCTGCCTCACACCTTATAGGCCGTACTCATTTACATATCACGATGGTGCACTGGGGACATAAGGTCAGCCTGCAGTGTTCATGACTACAGGATACACGACGAGTAATCTCATCATCATCATCCAGTGGCTTATCCTGTGTAGAACTTGCCTCCATAATGTCTCCTCTGTCTATGATAGTATTCTAGGCAACTGTAAAAGAGATAGTCTGCCCCTGCTTACATTCTTGGCAACTGTGCAGGAGGTAGTCTGCCCTTGCTTACATTCTTGGCAGTGACCGTACTGTTTGGTGGCCACAGCCATTGTCTCCATAAATAAATCCATTGCCTACCATCATGAACTTGAGATCATAACCAACAACTACTTATGTACCTGCTCTTAAGCTCAAGTTGCCACCTGATCTCATGGTATCACCTTCAAGCAGCAGAAGAACATCACAAACTGATTAGAGAAAATAACATTCAGACAGGATTTTGTGGGGGAATCTATGGGAAATAAACTAGAAAACTTAGTGACAAATGGCAAAATGGGTGGGAAAAGAACAAGAGCAAGACAAAGAGATTTGGGGGTTGGGTGGGTTTTCTTCTTCTTTTCTGTTCACTTGCTTTGAACTAAAGCGTAGTCCATATACGTGTTACTACTTCTAGTGCGCTGGTCTGATTTTTTAGTGTGGATTAGCTTTCCCTGTTACTGGAGTCCCTTGCCATCAGGAAACTTTAGAGGTACTTGTAATTTACATCCCCAAGCCAAGGATGAGAAGTCAACATTTTATTCAATTGACCCATGTAGGGGTTGAACCCACTACCTCAGCATCAGCACACCGGATGTTTAAGAACAAGCTCTTTTATCCATTCAGCCATGCTGATCTCCCAGTCAAAGAGATAACCCGGCGGCTTGGCCAAATGACATAATTTTGACACAAACACAGACCTGATTTAAGACTGGTGAGATTGGCAGCTGGTAATCCATGATCATCTATGCTGATCAGCATGACACATAATGATGATGATGAATCTATGGTGTTTTACACTGGCCACCTGAACTTTCTCAGATCCCTGATACCCATTATATGGTGCTCAACCTCTTTGCTGTGCAAGATGGAAATAAACTGTTGTCCCCACTGGGCATCAACCTTTAACCAATAAACAGATATACCAGTGCACTGATCACTTTGTCACCACATTTTGTCATCTTTCCTCTGACTGGACATGTATTTCAGACAAAACATGATCAAAGCAAACACAATCAGGTATGTATTACATATAACAATATCTTAACTGAAAACACCTTCTGTCCGTTATCTCCTGATGGAGCAAAGGCTCTCAACCAACTGTACTTTGCCATTGTTTTTTGAATGACCGGCACTCATACCACTGTATGCAAAACTAACACAAAGCATTCTGCTTCCAAATCGCCCTCAGCTGTTTCGAACACGGTATGCAGGATTAGATACTGCACTTGTAACCCCTTCATCACAGACGCCAGTCCTTTGTAGACTTGTTCATAACCAAAGTTTTCATTGGTAGCCAGTCACCTCTTCCAACATGCATAGGAGATTAGTTTTACTAGTTTTCACTTCTCTTATGTGCCAGCAATGGCAAAGCAATGGTGAAATACTGATAAAAGCAATGGCAAACTACTGAATATAAACTTGCCCAGTAATCACAAACAGCCAAAAACTGCTGGAGTTGACTGCTACGTCCTGTAAAGGATATGCAATAAACTTATATGTGCTGGCCCCAGTAACACACAGATGAAGTTAAGAACATATAGCATATACACCTGACAAAATAGAAGAGGACAGGCAAAGAAAAGGATGTACATACATAAACAAGAAGTAAGAAGACTACAAAATCATACCTGTGCAGGTGTGCTTGTTGATTATACCACTTAGTGAGACATCGGAAGGAATACAGTGGAATACGTTGGTGAAGGACATGGTAGGCCACATTCTCAAAGCTATACACATTCAAAGTGATCTGAAACATCAATGGTGACAAGTATAAACACACACACACGTTTCAATGGTTCCAATTCTGTATTTTTGCCATTGGTAAGTTCTGGTGTGCCGGTCTCTCTGGCCGAAGGGTTACAACACTTTCTCCGTAATCTCGTTTATCACACAGAGTCTCGTAGCGGGCGAGAACCCCCGCTGGTGACTTGCGGGATAACTGAGTCGGCCGCTCAGAAAGCAATGGCAAACTACTGAGTGTAATCTTGCCAAGAAATCAACAGACAGCTGAAAGATGCTGCTGTTGACAGCGATGTCCTGTAAAGGATATGCGAATTTAAAAAAAAAAAGTTCTGGTGTGCCAGGGTCAAAGATCATACTTGTGACAATCTCATCTCACAGGGTCAGTGATCATAAAAGTGAAGATCTCATCTCACAGGTTCAGGGATCATACTGGTGAAGATATCTCACAGGGTCAGGGATCATACTAGTGAAGATTCTCACATGGTCAGAGATCATACTAGTGAAGATCTCATCTCACAGTGTCAGGGATCATACTAGTGAAGATCTCATCTCACAGGGTCAGATATCATACTGGTGAAGATATCTCACAGGGTCGGGGATTATACTAGTGAAGATCTCATCTCCTAGAATCAAAGATCATACTGGTGAAGATCTCATCTCCTAGAGTAAAGATCATACAGTTGGAGATCTCATATCACAAGGTCAAAGATCATACTAGTGAAGATCTCATCTCACAGGGTCAGAGCTCATACTGGTGAAGATCTCATCTCAAAGGGTCAAAGATCATACTAGTGAAGATCTCATCTCACAGGGTCAGAGCTCATACTGGTGAAGATCTCATCTCATAGGGTCAAAGATCATACTAGTGAAAATCTCATCTCACAGGGCCAGAGCTCATACTAGAGAAGATCTCATATAACAGGGTCAGAGCTCATACTGGTGAAGATCTCATATCACAGGGTCAGAGCTCATACTGGTGAAGATCTCATCTCACAGGGTCAGAGCTCATACTAGTGAAGATCTCATATCACAGGGTCAGAGCTCATACTGGTGAAGATCTCATATCACAGGGTCAGAGCTCATATTGGTGAAGATCTCATCTCACAGGGTCAGAGCTCATACTAGTGAAGATCTCATCTCACAGGGTCAGAGCTCATACTAGTGAAGATCTCATATCACAGGGTCAGAGCTCATATTGGTGAAGATCTCATATCACAGGGTCAGAGCTCATACTGGTGAAGATCTCATATCACAGGGTCAGAGCTCATACTTGTGAAGATCTCATCTCACAGGGTCAGAGCTCATACTGGTGAAGAGGTGATGGCAGTTACACAGGCTTTCATATGGCTGGAATTACAGCATTATACCAACGTGTGTGTACTAAATGACTCAATGAGCATGATTCAGAAGGTCAAAGCTGGATTTGTACGTAGACAGTGGACTGAGTCGCTGCGGAAGTCTGTTGTCCGTAAAGTCACCTTCATCTTCGTCCTGGGACATACAGGAGTCGAGGGAAATGAACAAGCTGATAAACTGGCTGGCTCTGCACCCCCTGTAGATGGCCAGCCCATGGATCCAGCCGATGTTATTAACGTCCTTAAAGATATGGCGAGAACAGAGGACTTTGACGTCAGTGAATCCACATTGCTGTCCAGGATGAAAGACTTGGGTGTAAGAATCGGCATGGCCAGACGCAAGAGTTACATTGGGAAAACAAGGTGCCTCGTCAACCAACACAGAACTGGCACTATTAGCCACTGGACGCTGATGCATATGCTGGGGGGAGGATCTGAGCACCTATGGACCTGTTCGGAGTGCAATGAAGATACCCCAACTGATAACTGAAGATATCTCACAGGGTCAGCGCTCATGCTGATGAAAACCTCATCTCAAAGTGTTTTGTTACTAGGACAGAACTAAGCCATAATCAGTCCCATATTCTTCAACATATACAATAGTGAAGAACTGGAAACGTCTCGGTTCTAACAACACCTGTGGCCATGACAGGCAATATTTATGTTGTGTGTGCTCAACCTGACTAGCTCAAAAATTAACTAACATGCCAGGTAAGCTGACAATAGAATAGTCCACTGTATTTATGCAGCGGCATTACTTTTACACTTACAGAAACAGCAGGAATCACAACCATCCTAACTCTAACAGCATATGAAATTATGTGACAAACAAATTGAATAATTTCAGTTTCTGTCACTAATCCAAACAACGACCTTCAATGTTAACACTGATGGTCATCAAGTGTTATATATACGCTACATTTTTATATGGTGCCAGGTCATCTATATCTATAAAACAGAGTGTATGTGGCTTTGTTTGTTTGTATTGGATGCGTTCGATAACGGTACATCCGATTGAGATGAAATTTTCTACACGTCTTCCTTTCATTCCTGTGCAACCGACTGTAATAGTTTCTTAGTGTAAAATCTTCTACTTATTTAATAACATTTACTTTTTCATTTTTCATTATATAATTTCTATATAGCAGGGGGACTTCTCTAGAAAAGTTATTTCAAGGGGCATAACTTTTAATAACATTTCTATGTACTTTATAGTCATATTGTTGGACTTACTTGCACTATTGTTAAACTCTTTGTCTATAGTTATTTTTAGGCATATAAGTTATAATAAATAATGATATAATCTTTAAGGCATTTTCAAAGTTTTCATAAAAATAATGCATAATGCATAACATTGTAACCCATCTTTTTCTGCTTAAAGAACTTATCAACTGTCATGTCGGTGATTAAAAACAGTTTTCATTATCTATCAGTTATCTATCAGTTGGGGTATCTTCGTTGCACTCCGGACATGTCCATAGGTGCTCAGATCCTCCCCGCAGCATATGCATCAGCGTCCGGTGGCTAATAGTGCCAGTTCTGTGTTGGTTGACGAGGCGCTTTGTTTTCCCGATGTACCTCTCGCGTCTGGCTGTGCCGATTCTTACTCCCAGGTCTTTCATCCTGGAAAGCGATGTGGAATCACTGGCGTCAAAATCCTCTGTTCTCGCCATATCTTTAAGGGTGTTAATAACATCGGCACGATCCATGGGCTGGCCATCTACAGGGGGTGCAGAGCCAGCCAATTTATCAGCTCGTTCATTTCCCTCGACTCCCGCATGTCCCGGGACGAAGATGAAGGTGACTTTGCGGACAACAGACTTCCGCAGCGACTCAGTCCACTGTCTACGTACAGATCCAGCTTCGACCTTCTGAATCATGCTCATTGAATCACTTAGTACACACACGTTGGTATAATGCTGTGATTCCAGCCATATGAAAGCCTGTGTAACTGCCATCACCTCCATCGTCATGCTGCTCGTGGTCATGGAGTGGGCACCACTGGATTCTTGAACGGTTCGGCCCGCTGAGCGGGCTGTAAATGCCCACGCACTTCTCTGCTGCTTTACAACAGATCCATCTGTATAGATGAGTACTTCGGGACTATCTGAGTGATCATAGATGAGCGCGTTAACCTCTGCATTGACAGCGGCAGGGTTCTGCTCTCTGCACCGTCTGTCGAGTGTGATAATGCAGGAGAAGGTACACTTAAAAGCTGGAGGCACCGGCACCCATTCCTTGCCGGGGTTGATACTGGTAAGACTGCAGACCTGTCCGACGACATCTTCCGCCCGACCCATCCATGATTTGCCCCTCTTTAGCCTGTCACCCTTTTCTCTGAATACAGCGTCATGCAGAGGGTGCTGCTCATCTGCACTTATTTTTAAGTATGCACGAGCTCTCCAGATCTTGATCCTGTGTTCCATTGTCGGGAAGTCAAGGAGGTATCTCATTGCTACACAGCTGGTGTCTCTCGTGCAGCCCAAAATGATGCGCATGGCTTCGTTTTGTACCTTTTCAAGTCTTCCAATCTGTGTAGGGCTGACAGTGAGGATGGCCAGGGCATACTCGATGCGTGAAAGCACAAGTCCTTGGAACAGAAGTAATAGCAGTCTTTGCTCGATATTGGCACTCGCCATGACTCTCATTGCTGCCAAACCTTTTCGAGCCTTCGTTATGACATAATCGACATGATCTCTGAAGGACAGGCTACGATCAAGCCTCACGCCAAGATATGTCATTGACTGGGTTCTACTCAGAATGCTCCCATCCATTCTTACTGCCGGCAGGTCTGTTTTCACAATATGGTTGTTTAGTGAGAACCATGTAACCGTTGCCTTTGCAGGGTTGACAAGGGCATCGGCATCAGCACACCATGAGGAAATTCGATCTAGTTCGCCCTGCATATAGTTGGCAACCGCCTGTCTATCTCGACCCTGTCGATACACGAGGATGTCGTCAACGAATGATAGAGTCCTACCCCTCCCATCCAACTGTTGTTCAGTGATCGGCACCGTGTACACGTTGAATAGTACTGGTGACAGTGGTGAACCCTGCGGCAATCCTGGACATATCGTTATCGGCTCAGAAGACCAACTCCCGCATCTTAGCACCACCTTCCTTTGGAGTAGAACTGCAGCTATCCATCGTACAAGGTGAGGGTGCACTTTCAGTCTGAGGAGGGTTTGCATCAAGTGCTCGAAGGATACTCTGTTATATGCGTCCTCTAAGTCTATGGCGACCGCACATGTCTCTTCTCTGACCTGAAATCCTTCGTAAACATCTTGAGCAAAGACCGCCGCATTCAGCCATGACTCTTTGTTGCGTCTGTATCCTCCAAGTGTGGGCGGGAAGCAGCCGAGCTGTTCCAAGTCCCAAGCAAGTCTGTGTGCTACAATTTTCTCCAGTAGCTTGCCAACAGTATTCTGCATCGTAATGATTCTGTAGCCGCTTATCTTGGAGTGGTCTTTGTTCGGTTTTGGCAGCGGCAGCAGGTAGCTGTGTAGCCATTCTTCTTTGACCTGACCCCTCTGGATACTGGTGTTGAATTCTCTGGCCAGTTCTTCCATGTCATCATCTGATATCACCATTAGGTCACCATATCGGATGCCGTCTGGGCCTGGGGCGGTGTTAGGTGATTTCTTGAGCATCGCACGCAATATGTCAACTGTGATCGTCCATTCTTCGTCTGTCCCGACCCCCTCGCACAACTGAGAGAGTGTTGTTGTGGTCCTCTGTCTGGCGGGCTCGTCTTTCTGGTCAGTCTGTTCTATGTAGCGTGCAAGAAGGGCCTTACCTTTATCCGCATCCGACTTTTTCCATGCGAGGTCTGTGCCTTGAAAGTCTGGAATACCCCTACGTTGTGCAGCACCGTTCATGCTCTTGTGGAGGCGCCAGAATGTCGTAAGAGATTGCTCGGAGCACACCTTCCTGCAGAACTCGTCCCATTTGTCGGCCTTGGCCTGTTTGGCGCAGGATTTGAATAAAGTCGTCGTCCTAACGACCTCAGTCTTCAGGTTCGCCAATTCAACCTGTGGCATGTTAGCCTTTCTGGCCTTTTGCCAGTCTTTGACAGCCTGCCTCTTTCCCAGCCACACCTTCTCGACCTCTCCATTCCACCATGGTGGCTGCAGCCATCTTTCTTGTCTCCTACGGGAGGAAGTTAGTTTCCTTCTTCTGATCTTGCTTATGGCGTCTTGACCAGTGGTGTCGTACGGGAAGGCATTGGTCTTGTTTCTTTGACTCATGGCCCCGTCTTTCTTGATCAGGATGACACAAGGGTAGTGGTCACTATCGTGGTATCCCAGTGTGCCCCACCGACACCTTGGTGCGATGGTGGGCGACACCAGAGCCAAGTCAATGATGCTGTCAGAGTCGCCTGGTCGAGTGGCCATTCTAGTGACCTTCCCATCATTCAGACAGATTAGGGCAGCAGATGCCAGGGCGTCCTCCAAATCTTCTCCCTGTCTATTGGTGATGCAATTCCCCCATTGACTGCCTCTGGCATTGAAGTCCCCGCAGTAGATGATATGCCTTTCATCCATATCGAACAAACTCTGCCATTGTCGCACGTCGACCTTCCCATTTCGCGCATAGACGTTAACGATTACAAGCTGCACTGGTGTCATTATTCTTAATGCCTGCACTTGCAGGGCATCGCTGTTCCAGGCGGACATATCGATCTCAGACACTAGTATGTTGTTGCGGACCAGAATGGCCTGTCCGAGGTGCCGCCTGTTAAGGAAACCCTGAAATCCCGCCACATTGACTGTTCCGTCGGTGAGGTGTGTTTCTTGCAAGACTACAATATCGTTTCCGTAGAGTAGTTTTTCAAGAATGGGTCGGCGTTGACTAAATGATGCACAGTTCCAGTACAGTACTCGAACATTTCCGATACCCAATCTGTCACATTTTAAGCGCCTTCTGCGCGCGCCCGCCCTCTTACCACGTTGTGTCCTAGCTGGTCGTCTGGCCGTCATGTTAGGCTTAACTATCGCCACCGGGCGCCGATGATACGCCGAAAGAAGACCGGACGCGCGTGCACGAACTCCGTTGCACGGTCCGAACTCCATTTCACCACGAAAAAACACTTAATCCATACACATTTCGGAAAAAACACGTTCCATTTTACGGGACGAAGAAATGTCCCGCCATCTTGCTCAAGGGAACTCACGCAGTTTTCATTAAAAATAATGAATGGTATGTGGAAGGACATTCTTACTGTGCGCCAGGAGCTGGGCGAAACCACGCCGGGTCAGATAGATAGACAGACAGATAGTCGGGAACGGAAGCTTATTTGACTACTTATATGAATTAAATGAGAGGCTCCCCACCAGGGACTGGGTGAAGCCGGGCCGGGACAGACAAACAGACAGATAGACAGACAAACAGATAGTCGGGAACGGGAGAGCTTATATGACTACGTATATGAATTAAATTAGATGCTCCCCACCAGGGACTGGGTGAAGCCGGGCCGGGTCAGACAGACAGATAGACAGACAGACAGATAGTCGGAAACGGGAGAGCTTATATGACTACTTATATGAATTAAATGAGATGCTCCCCACCAGGGACTGGGTGAAGCCGGGCCGGGTCAGCCAGACAGACAGACAGACAGACAAACAAGCAGACAGACAGACTGATAGATAGATAGATCCCCTCCAGGGCCTGGGCGAAGCCGGGCCGGGTCAGCTAGTTCACAATAAACAAACAGACAAACAGACAGATAGACAGACAAACAGATAGTCGGGAGCGGGAGAGCTTATATGACTACGTATATGAATTAAATTAGATGCTCCCTACCAGGGACTGGGTGAAGCCGGGCCGGGTCAGACAGACAGATAGACAGACAGACAGATAGTCGGGAACGGGAGAGCTTATATGACTACTTATATGAATTAAATGAGATGCTCCCCACCAGGGACTGGGTGAAGCCGGGCCGGGTCAGCCAGACAGACAGACAGACAGACAAACAAGCAGACAGACAGACTGATAGATAGATAGATCCCCTCCAGGGCCTGGGCGAAGCCGGGCCGGGTCAGCTAGTTCACAATAAACAAGTAGTTGGAAGAAAGAATTCATGCTATTAACATGTGGATATATGTTGATAAATGTGGTAAATACCACAACAGGGCTAAACGACAAATGAAGTATTAAATAAACTATGAATGAAAAGACATTTTTGCAATAAAAGCATGGTTCAATAAAATATTTTGTGTCCATAAACTGTCAAACTGGATATTTACTGACAAACAAAGAAAAATATCAGCACATGAACTGATACATTATGTTGGAGGTTTGGATGTGAAGTATCATGATGGTCCACATCCATGTGAAGATGAGTATAGACAAGCTGAACATTCAAAGAAACAACAAGTGCATGCAACAAACCATGAAGTAGTTGCATCCATTTTGTACAATACGATCCCAACATACATACACACATGTCCCTCTCTCTCTCAAATACACACAGACTAACCCACACAAACACACCTCATGGCGAAGCACTCTCCATAGATTGAGTACTATTCTGCCCGCTATATGAATCTCTGACATGCGATCTGCACCCCACTCATCTTTCTCTGCACAGAAATGGCTCTCCTTCGCATCTGAAATAAAACACAGAAACAGCACAGATTTACAACATAATTTTCAATGAAAATGTTCAACACATTTCTAAGGAAAGAAAATATACACAGGGCTGCCTTAGTCAGAAACTGTCTACAAGAAATAAACCTGGCAAAAATGTATGATTATGTTGGACACACCTTTCAGAAATATGTAACACAACTGCCTCAAATGAAAAACAGAAAAAGATATTTTAATTTCAAGGAATATAAAGGAAGACAATATTCATTCAAAATGTATAGAACATTTTCATAATTCATTTTGTAATCTCTCATGACAATTATTGATATAAAGAAATTTTTTACAGTTTATGTTATGCAAAACCAGTCATGTTGTCTGCGCTGAGAAGTATCGTTACTTTTGTTGTAAATGAGCTTCTGTGTACAGACTACTGCTATAATTAACCTTGCCAGCTCAGCAGTGAAGGGGTTATGAATGCATTCCGCAATCCTGCATACAGCGTTCAAAACACAGCTGCATGTGATTTAGATGCAGACCGCTTTGCACTAGTTTTCGTACAATGGTATGAGTGCTGGTTGTTCAGAAAGCAATGGCAAACTACTAAACGTAAACATGCTAAGAAACCACACACAGCCAAAAGAAGCTGGAGTTGACTGCAACATCCTGTATAGAATATGCAATTAATTTCTGTTATAATTAACCCTCAATACTGACGGATATCATTTATATGTCTGTAACTATCCTTCCTTGGTGACAGCTGTAATTTATGTCTGTAACTATCCTTCCATATTGACAGCTGTCATTTATGTCTGTAACTATCCTTCCTTGGTGACAGCTGTCATTTATGTCTGTAACTATCCTTCCTTGGTGACAGCTGTCATTTATGTCTGTAACTATCCTTCCTTGGTGACAGCTGTCATTTATGTCTGTAACTATCCTTCCTTGGTGACAGCTGTCATTTATGTCTGTAACTATCCTTCCATACTGACAGCTGTCATTTGTCTGTAACTATCCTTCCTTGGTGACAGCTGTCATTTATGTCTGTAACTATCCTTCCTTGGTGACAGCTGTCATTTATGTCTGTAACTATCCTTCCATACTGACAGCTGTCATTTATGTCTGTAACTATCCTTCCATACTGACAGCTGTCATTTATGTCTGTAACTATCCTTCCATACTGACAGCTGTCATTTATGTCTGTAACTATCCTTCCTCGGTGACAGCTGTCATTTGTCTGTAACTATCCTTCCTTGGTGACAGCTGTCATTTACGTCTGTAACTATCCTTCCATGCTAACAGCTTTCATTTATATCTGTAACTATCCTTCCATACCGAGAGCTGTCATTTATATGTCTGTAACTATTCTTCCATACTGACAGTTATCATTTATATGTCTAACTATTCTTCCATGCTAACAGCTATCATTTATATATCTGTAACTATCCTTCCATACCGACAGCTATAATATATATGTCAGTAACTACCCCTCCATACTCACAGCTGTCATTGATATGTCTGTTTTTCACTTCAGCACATGTAGTGCCTTTAGTTAAACATGTATGCAAATGTCACACATATATTTTTAGAGTTTACAGGAAAATATATCATCTGTGAGAAAAAACTGAAAATAACATAATATGCAACACTAAACAACTATCATCTCACCTTGCACTCGAGAAATTCTGGAGCACAAATCAATATTTAGTTGGGCTGCCCTCTGCAAGAGATAACCCCAGGACAACATCTGGATCTCAAACCCTACAAGGATGTCTGGGTCAAACCTTGAGAAAAACAAAGCATCATAACAGCCAATGAAATATACAAGTATAAAATCAACATTATCTACTGTTACCACCAAGAAAGTGAGGTATGTGAGTTGCAGAGGCAGCAAGACACATATTTATGATGCAGGTTTTGAAGCACTGATACAGTGATGGAATAAATGTGTAAATGTTGGTGGAAATTGTACAGAGAAATACAAATAAAATAATAAATGACGACATTTGTACCCTTTTATTTTATTTTTAATATCAATTTGTAACTTACTGACATCGCCTCATTTATTGTTTGAAAAAAGTTGCTTAAAAGTCGACAGGGTTGACTTCATTGCACCGGGTTTTTATCCCATATGGCTCAGTCTCTTCCCGCAGCGCTGAAAGCATCGCACAAAGCACAAACTCCGTAGCTCCAGCAACGAGCCACAGGAGTCTCCAAAACAATTCACTTGTGAACCGAAGGGCGCAGCCCGGAATCGAACCCACAACCTTCGGAGCCCGAGTCAAACGGCTTGACCACTTCGCCATGGAGACTCCCGCACCTCATTTATGTGTGTGTATATATACATATGGTAATCAATTCAGCCGTTTCTTTGCCCTCAATAGCTGGCTCAATGCCATATGGTTGAACAAGTTCACCAGCTCCTGTATTGTGTCAAATAAAGTATAATGTATCTGAATTAATTAGGATACATTTCATGATATCTGCAGGAACTAGACAATTGACGAGGTGATGTTCTGCTAACCCATTAGGGTCTGCATAAAACTGACACTTTAAAGTGTGCAGTGGTTGAACACACACATGCACATACGCTGACAAACGCAAGAATTTACAAACAAGTTATATCACAGAAATGTGTTTACAAAACATACACCTCAAAGGGCAGAATGCAATGTGGTAAACAAAAGAAAACAACTGGTACGGAATCATGAAAATTGCTTACTGTGTCATCAGCTGTGTAAAGGTGTTGATGAGGTCTATTTCATCCCTCACATAGGTCACCTCCATGCCCTCTACTGCACACTTTTCCAATAAGGCATCCCCTGCTGCAACTCCATGATCAGGCACAGAAACTGGTCTCTCTTTACCTGTTCCTGAGGACTGCATGGAAGTTGAAGGTTGGGATACTGGTTGTTTAGGCAGCCTTGTAGGGATGTTTCCAAGTGTAGATGAGGTAGCCTCACTAGGTGCATGAGAAGATGGTTTTGGTGATGATGATGCTGCCGATACAGATGGCAAATGATCTGGCACTACACCAGGAGATGCTGCACACTGTGATAGGAATGGGGTGGCAGATGAATCAGATGTACCAACAGGAATCTGCTCTTTCCCTTTCCTTTCACTGATCTTATTGCAAGAATCCAAGTCTACAACAAGAACTCCTGTAATATTGCGTGTGCCATTCTCAGGTGGGATGTCATTCAGAACTGAGTAGAAAAGTGCCTTGACAGCATCAAATTCTGGATCTGGCCTGAGGTCACCTCGTGTTTCAACATGAAGCTCCATACTGAAGGCAGTGACATGCTGGTACTGTAAGCAGAACAACGTAATTGATCACTGTAGGAAAGTGATTTATCTATACACCATATAATTACATCACATGTATGTACAATTCTGGTCTATTCAGTAACAATACAAATCATGTTAGCGGTGACTGAGTTTGCTTCACTGTCACTGATGGAACAGTGTATACAGATGGCTCTGTTCAGTGTGGAAAGAAATTAAGTGAGGATGGAGGTGGCTGCGATCAATGAAGCTTTCAAGTGGACAACATGTACTCAGGTCACAAAGACAATCATAGTATCTGATTTCTGATTCCCAGTGTGTATTACATAAAGTTCAGAATGGACAGATGTGGTAGGAGTGGATACCTAGCACAGATTAAATCTCTTGCAGGAACTGACATGAATATGCTGCCCAGGACCTGATGGAGTGCGAGGTAACAAGTGAACAGACTGGCTGGCATGAAAGGTACCAGTAGTTAGAACACTCATCACGGACACAGCAGACATACTGTAGACTATCTATGAACGACTAATAGCTAAAGACACGGTAACAGATGCTCAAAATAGGGGTTAAGAGTGGGTCTGGTAGGGAGTGACGCTATAAAGTTGACGTGTTGTCAGTGCAACAATTAGCATTTACACTTTCCTGTGATATTAGGTGAGAGAGAAGGGAAGAGAGAGAGAAAAAAGGGGCGGCACTGTGAAGTGTAATGGATGTGTTAGAGGAATGTGTATATCATGGATAGAAAATAAAACCACCGAGGTGATGACAGCTGAAGATGTTGCTAGAACAATGATAAAAACATTTTGGACAAGACATGAAATGCAAGGAGACTTTCAACAAATGTGAATTGATAGAGAAACAACAAATAATGTGAAACATATCTGCACTAATCACCCAAGGCTATGTGTCTACCATCAAAGAAGCTGTAGTTGAAGAGCTAGTGGAAGACCTAGAACTCTATGAAAGCTACAAACACAAACTTAACGCAGTCTACATAAGACATGTAATCCAAGAAAAACACTTCAACATTCCTCTACACTTAATGGTCACTGTGGACCACAAGCAAGCATCAATGTGGGGATGTATAATCAACAGATAGCTCAAGAGAAGAGGTGGAGTTGGACAATTCTACAGAAAAATGCTGAGCAAAAGAAGCAAGGGAAGACGGTGTATGCGGAGAAGTCATTTTAAGATTCATTCTATCCATTCCATTTTTGACGTGTTCCAACTTTCCATTTAGGGTAAGACTTCTGGCATTCTATGAACCAATGTATAAGCTATTTTTAACATTTCAGTAGCATACAGTAGAATGAAGACGATCAGGTATCATCCATAGTATAAGATGATCCCTACTGGATGAGGTGATTCCGTTGGAACCCCGATGTCATTAACTAGATCCATTTTGTTGGAGCATGATTTAAAAGGGATAAATACACTAGTGGTTTGCCCTTTTTGTATTCTGCCAGATTGTGTGTGGTTTGACTATACAGCTTTTGTCTAAAATGACAGACCATGTAAAGTAGCCAGGGGAGGGCTTATGTCTAGCATCTCTACCCGCACCATGTCATAGAGTTTGAGGTAGAGTATAGCGATAGTTGCCTCACCAACTTACTCACCTCCTCTCAACGACCACCACCTGTGGTTGGTCTGCGATCACTGCTGAAATTATTCAAGGCTAACCTCTATATCGAGAGGCTACTCCAGCATCTATCCATATGTCTGGTATGTCTCAGCATCATGTAATGGGGTGGAGATTTATTTATTTATTGTGTGTGCTCATGTGTGAGAGATTTTAATATAGTGTGTATAGATCTTGAGGAACTAGTACAAATGCACAGATTGATTAATATGCTGTATTCTCAGTTAGCCAACTCTATGCTATCAATCTCAAACCTGGACTTTATCCAAATTACACCTTCGCAAAATCAACACCTGCGAAATGAGATGCCTGAGGAGAGCTGCCAACTTAATAATCCGAGACAGAGTAAGAAATGCTATTATCAGACAGACTGTGGGATCAACACCTTGTGCCACATTTATTGAAAGACAGAAGATCAAGTGGTTTGGCCATGTTGTTAGAATGCAACGCCAGCAACTACCATCAATGGCCTTACATCAAAGATCATCTGCGACGAGACCATGAGTACGTCCAAGAAGAAAATGGATTGACGACATTACAGACATTTTACAACCACACAGAATGACACTATCCAGTGCCGCCCACCAGGCGCTGGAAAGCAAATTATTCCTCCCCACAATGCTTGACAGCAGAAGTGGAAGAAGATGATGATGATGATGATGATGATGATTCTCAGTTAGAAGTGAACTCTGTACGTCTAAGCCACTAGTCAAATACTAGGTCACGGCTATTGTTGGAGATTGAGTCGCCTGTCCCTTACCTTATGCTGCTCAGCTGAAACCCAAGTGAAGTACCAATTTCAGCCGGAAATAAGAATCAATGCCAGCTCTAGAAATGATCAGATTAAGATTTATATGTATGGACAGTGAGTGGCACTGACAGGAGATAAAGATAGATACACTGAGTACAAAATAGATGACATAAAGCTGTAGACACATTGTATTCCAACCCATCGCCTCCAAATAGTGTAGATGTATCCTAAAGCAGCAAGTGTACATGAATACTTCTACAAGCGCTAATTAACGGTCATAACACTGTTTATCCAAGCACTACTTCCATGACTTGGCCGGTAATGCTGAGCTCACTGTCACAGAAATTCACTGATCTTAGTTAATGAGTTAACCAGATGACATGAAACACACCTTGTGCAACACTTTACTATCCTGCATGTGTGTCTGAGCAACTTTAAACCCAAATGAGTTTCTGGGTGTTGGTCCTTCAATCTGTGAAACATCATTCAGTCCCAGATCAGAGGCCTGTCGCTGAAATCACAGATTATACACATTAAGTGACATCACAAACTTAAGTGGAATCATACAGGTTACACATTAAGTGACATCACAAACTTAAGTGGAATCATACAGGTTATACACATTAAGCGACATCACAAATGTTATACACATTTACAAAAATCACACAGATTGCACATATCTGACAGACACTCTCAATATCATCTACATCTAGCAATAACCATATCATACTATAGGAGAGAAACTTTTCTTGGAAAGTGTACTCAAAATGGTTAATGTTTAATTCACTTTACAGCACTCATCTCAAAACTCCGGACAAAGTCATGGGTGCTCTGTATCCCCTTGGCAAATATTGCTAGATGTAGATGATGTTGAGAGTGTCTGTCAGATGTAATTCCTATGATATGCAGGGATGTGATGAATGGTGGTTGTGAATACTTTGGACACATTCCTTCAGCTCAACATAAATATCCGTTAATGCGGCTGTTCCATCTGAAGATGATAATTACCAGCCATTCACAGACTATCCTTAAAACCTTGTCAATCACCAGTGATTCAAATAATGGCAGATCCACGCATTGACTGCCCCACACTCCAGCTTGGTCTTGGCATTACATCCATGAAAACCCTTGAAGGAATGTGTGGCTAGTCAGGCACCCACTCACATGTGTCCATTTAAAACTGCATGTAGCATAGGCTTAGAATCAAACACAATGAACATCAGATGGCTACCTCAAAACTGCTTTGATCACAGCAACTTACACTTTCATACTTGAGAGTCTAGCCCTGGACAGTAGCTCAGCTGATGTTACCACATATATGGACCGAACATGGACAATACTTTTATCAAACCATCGTGGGTGCAGCTGAATTCATGATGTATCAATACTTTCAGAATATAGAAGAAATCATGAACATAAAAGATGGAGAGACCAGTTTGCAATTGGTACCTTCCGATCAGTTATTGGAACTGTCACAGTCAGTGAGAACCAATCAGTTATTGGAACTGTCACAGTATTGATCAGTGAGAACCAATCATATAAAACATAATTTCCAACTTTGTTGCCCTCATACTGCAGGAGAGTGGTTTCAGAGCAAATGCCACTATTATATGCCAAGGCTACGTATGTTGTAGTGCTGTGGTGAAGGGCTTACGAAAGCAATGTGCAATACTGCATTCGAAACACAGCTGCAGACAATTTGGAAGCAGACTGCCTTGCATTGTTTTTCATACAATGGTATGAGTTCCTGTCATTCAGAAAGCAATGGCAAACTACTGAGCTTAAACTTCCCAAGAAACCACAAACAGCTTTAAAAAATGCTGGGGTTAACTGTGATGTCCTGAAAAGGATATGAAACTATCTTTTTATGTATGTTATGCAAACCAGTCGGAGCCTAGTACTGCTTTGCATTTAGTTAGCTGTGCTAAATGATGGATGTCCAACTAAGCTTGCATCAAGATCAGGTGATACTTACAGAGCTATAGATCTGATTCTTACATTAACGCAGTTTCTTCCTCAGCCAGATGGAACATGGAAGCACAAGAAAGTGACCACTTGCATGCGTTGTCTTCGTTGATACACAAACGTAAACATGCTTTTTGCCACCCATCAATAGCAGATGAGTGGGGAACCCCTTTAATGCATTGCATTAGAAATGCCTGATGCATGACAGCTAGAATACCATTTATTTAACCACCGTAATGGAATAAGCAGTGGGAAAATCATGGATGGATAAAGAGAAGGCAAAAGAGAGTGGCCTATATTGTGAAATAAGAGGCTCAGAAATGATAGGGAAGTAGAGAAGGATGAGGAAACACACAAGAGTCTACACACCGCAGAAGTACCATTCCCTAACAGAAGTTTTACATCAAGGAACATTTTCCTGCACGAGCCGCAACATCCTTTATACCATCATTTGCAAACATTGTGATATGAATATATTGGTGAAATCTGTCTCTGTTTAGCAGATTCCGTCAACACCTGCAGGATATCCGTAATAACACCCCTAAACCCGTCTCTACCCACTTCAACAGCACAGATCACCAAGGTGTTTTTGATGTTCAGGTCACTGAATATCTCCAATCCAATCATGCTCGTCTGATGAAAAACATCGTAAAAATACAGAAAACCATCTCAACTTCCTGATGGATTGCCTATCACCACATAGCATTAACACTCAGCAGTTTCATTTAACTGGTGGCATTTTTTTTTCTCTTTTGCTTCCCACCCTCCCAGCTGTCATTCTTTCCCTGTTTCTAACTATAGCTATCTTTTACCCTGTCTATCTCGGGGAGATTCTGTGTGACTGTACAAGTATGAAGTTACCAGTAGTATCTCAGTTTGCCAAGTTTGGCAAAGCTATCAATAGCAATATAGTGTGCATCTATAAGGATATCACTGCTCACCCATATAAGTCCACTTAGACTTTAGTATCCCCTTAGTACACACATAAAGGAGCACAGAGAATGAGTTTCGTTATTATCACCACCATACTTAGGTGTACACATCATTGCTCTTTGACATTCGCAGACTATGGCCAACTCTTTACTGGCACTCACTAGTCTTAAGGCTTTGAGGTTTCTTTTTGGACAGATGTAACTGTCCTTATATAGCCACAAACCACACTTATGTATACATGTTAACTGAATTTATTCTTACTCTCAATTCTGTTGAATTAAATGGCAATTTCTGGGATGAGTGGCAAGAGAAGGGAAGAAAGGTAGGAAGTGTGAAGTGTAAATGTGAAAACTCATCATTATCTGCAAAAAGAGTAGAAACTCACGACTAAGGCATAATAATACGGTTCACGGGTGCACTTTTCAGGAGACTCCTGAGAGTCGTCGCTGGCGCTACGGAGTTTGTGCTTTGTGTGGCGCTTTTGGCTGGTCGCCCTGCAGAAAACAGACTGCGCCGTGTGGGATAAAACCCAGGTCAACGAAGTCTTTCTGGTGGCTGTCGATGTCATCGACGATGAACTGTATTTTTCATGGAGAACTTTTGTGTTGGTATTCTGGCGGCGGCATTATGCACAGTGTAACCCCTGTGCAGGCTGTTGGTTTGCCGAGCTTTTCACATTGGGCAGTGAGGAGCATTGTGTGTGATATTTATTGGCAGAGGAACGGAGCATAATGGGGACGACCCATTTCTGTGAAGTTGGAACAGCGACTAACTAAACAATAACCAAACACATTATTCCCCATTAACAAGATACACATGCTGAAACATGCACTAGAAGAAGCTGACAGCAGCCAGTCGACAGCACCAGGTGTGTGTGCAGTTCTACTCACCTGTGTCTGTGTGGTCAGAATGGTCTTGCTCAGCAAACTTTCAGTGTTGGTGGATATGTGTCTAAGAATTGGTATATCTGGACCGTCTGTGCTCTTTTGTGCAACTTGTGGGGTGTTTTTTGCACTATCTTGTGAGCTTTGCTTTGCACTGTCCTGCGGAGAGCTGATTGGAGTACAGGCAATGTCAAGTAGGCCTTTCAGTGATTCTTTCATAGGAGTGCTGCTATGGGAGTTATAGGATGACAGGGGTATTTCTTGCTTGATTGTCTGGGCTTCCACAGCCGACATTCTCTTTTTGGTTTTCTTGTAGTGTTCATCTAGGGTCTGTGACTCTGTGGGTGAGGATACTTCTGGCACATCCCTAGCACAGTCATCAGCAAACCTCAGTTTTCGTTTTCTCTGGGCTCTGGAAGCTGGTCTGGAGTTAGGACTAGATTCTTGTGACCGAGCAAATGAAGGTGTTGAGAGAGGAATGATGGAGCGTTGCACAGAGGAAGAAAGAATCACAGGGGTGGTGTTGGGCGTACAACTGACATCCAAATCTGTGTCTACGCACGCAGAGCTGTCCATTTCTGGCGAGGATGTCCGAGATGGTACTTTCTCGCCCATGCTGGCGTCTAGTTGTTCTTTTGTCTTGTTTTGTTTACGTAAGTTAACAGAAAGCTGTTCTAAATTCTGAAGAGATGTATTAAAACTGCCATTGTCTTCACATTTCTTGTGTTGTTCATCTGTTATGGCATCCACTGCAATGCATCTTCCATGAGATTGCCTCGTCTGTGGAGAACTGTCCACTGGTTTAGTCGCCCTGATGTCCACCATTTTATTCTGCAGCCATTTTTGCACACTTCTACGACTAGGTGGAGTGCAGACAGGGGACACAACCATCAGTTGTTCACCAGTCAGCAGAAACTGCATCTGAGGGTCCTGTTCCAGTCTGTCCCTCAGTGGCCTCCCCTGTGACTGTGAGGTCAGTAGTTTGGAAGAAGAGAGAGAGTGACTACGCCAGATTTGAATTCCTATGATGTGCTTTGATGTGATGAATGGGGAGAATTCTGACAGCTGCAGTGGAAAAAAAAATACAATGTATTAACTGTGACTCTCATAGCAATTTAATAGCATGTCAAATGAAAACAAGGTACAACCCATTAGATACATCGAAATGTCAGTAGCATTACAAAGCCTATTCCCATGCCATGAGACATACTGGTAATATGGCTCCAGGCCCAGGTTTGTAGCCCAGTGGGCACTCAGAGATATAGTCAATACCACACTGAAAACCTAACCTAGACAATGCGTGGTACCCTAAGGCTGCCTCAATCCTGGAGCCACACAGTTAAACAAAAAACCCTGGCTCAGGGGGCTATTTGAACTTAAGACCTTCAGGCTGACAGGCATGTGTGCTAGCCATTAAATACGGTGGCCATTTATTATTGGAGTGCTCACAGAAATAGTCATAAAATATACGCACTATTTTCAGTTAACAAACAGAGAGATCAACTTTTGTAGGGAGACGTATACTTTAACAAATAGACTAAACCATTTTATAGAATGCAAAATGTTGAGGGTATTAAAACAAAATATTTACTGCAATCAAGTAACAGAAATTAAAATGGGGAAATAGTGGGCAGATATGAACAAATAAAGCAAGGAGTAAGACCATAGAGTGTTTTATAAATAGATCTCATCTCCCTCAATAATGATAACCTGTTATATATTTAATGCTACACTGAGTCTCTTGCTATAAATAATCAATCAGATTTGTTACTTGGAGACAAATAAACTATACATCAGAAAAATACTGATCACAAAAACTAGCCCCCTGAATCTGACAATATCATTTCAGCACAAAATATGTAGTACCAAATCACTATCTATGAAATCTACTGCCATATACAAATAATGTGCATATATATAACCATCAAATACAGCAAAGTCTAAAGTATATATCCAACATAGGCTAGATAGTCTCTGACAACAGAAAGAATACACACAACATGAAAACAAAGAAATACAAAAAGACAAACAGAAATTACTTGTATAGCATAGGAAACACAAAGTGGGCTGTGACTTGAAGCATTGCCATTATGATGAGAATGTGTTACTCCAACTGTAACTCTAACCTCTTATCTTAACCATCATGATGAGAATGTGTTACTTCCAACTGTAACTTTAACCTCTTATCTTAACCATCATGATGAGAATGTGTTACTTCCAACTGTAACTCTAACGTCTTATCATAACCATCATGATGAGGTCAACATGGCAGAATGGATAAGAGCGCTTGTTCTTAAACATCTGACATGCTGGTGCTGAGGTAGGGGGTTCAATCCCTATATAAGGTCGGTTGGAATAAAATGCTGACTTTTCATCCTTGATTTGGGGACGTAATTTACAAGTACCTCTGAAGTCACAGTGGGTTCACCTGGTGCCGAGGGACACTGGTAATAGGGAAAGCTAATTAAAGACAACATTCAGTCCAGTGTTGCTCAAAGTAGTGTGTATGGACTACACTCAAACGAATGCAGAAAAACCAACACACGCAATCATAACAATATAGTCTCAAATTTTCACATGCAAGTGCTATACAATCCAGTGTTACATAATTCACACACACTAATGTACATATATTTTATATACAAACTGTGGGGTTCAGAAGAAACGTGGAGACAGCTTTATTCAAAGCCTCAGATGTTTCATGAATTCAGTTTGCAGGAGTGACCTCTTGCTCCATTCACATTATGTATAACTGTGTGCACTGTCTTGAGATTATCCTCTTATATCACCCAATCATGTGATTTGCTGTGTTTAAATGTAGTCCAACACTGGTGCTGGTCCCACTTGATTTCTTCATGTCCGGTCTAGTTTCTGGATGCTACATTTTAAAATCATAGGTGTGTGATTTCTGTAACTTAAATGTGTTGCCATGTGTTGTTTGTGTCCAAATGTGACACTGAAAGCATCTGCTGGTGGTAAGATGTGTCAAGCAAACAAGCTGGATATGCAATATTTGTAACATCTGTCCAACAATTTCATGTGTGTAACCGCATGTAACATTGATTTCTGCTGCCATTCTTCCATCCAATGTTAATATGTTAAGTATCTGAAATTGTTGCCTGGTTTAGCTTTAATTTTCTATGATGATCTTTGTTTCTATTTCTTTACTGCAAAGGTCATCATACACAATCTGCTGCCTCAGTGGTCATAGTCACATTCTGTTCTGTTGCTTATATGTTACAGTTTTCAATGTGTTGGGTCATTTATCTTCTGTATTTGCTTATATGTTACAGTTTTCAATGTGTTGGGTCATTTATCTTCTGTATTTGCTTATATGTTACAGTTTTCAATGTGTTGGGTCATTTATCTTCTGTATTTGCTTATATGTTACAGTTTTCAATGTGTTAGGTCATTTATCTTCTGTATTTGCTGTGGATTTCAAATGTATGTATATAAGTCATTTTTGTCTCTGTATCAGTTTATTATGCTCTGCTTAAGTGTCATTTATATTTATGTTGGTTTTGTTTAATTTGGGAGTATCTGCAGCCAAGTGGTCCAGCCATCTGCCTTGCACTCTGATAGTCATTTTCGAACTGTATTTCAGACAAGTGCAATTTGTCCAGAGATTCCTGGAGGTCACTGCTGGAGCTGAGAAGTTTGTGCTTTGTGTGATGCTATGGCCAGGTGGCTTACCATTCTGTACAGAGACACCACAGAGCCTGCTATGATATGGCGTTATTCATCAATGTAATTCTTCTTTGCCATGCACTAATTGTTCATGCGATGCTGGCAACACTGAACACCTGACGCTGTTCTAGGTGTACCCACAATGCTTTGCCTGTGCTAATGCTGCCTACATCTGGACAACCAGAAGATCTCATTCAGTTAAATATTGGTTTTTATTCTCTCAATTTATAACTGTCTATCTTCACTTGATGCCGGTTGTTATTATTATTTTGAACATCTCCACCCATGGTTTTATATTGTATCGCCTCTTAATTTCATATTCAAATTATGGTGCTAGTTTCATGCTAATACATACATGTTCTTTTAAATAATAACATACTTCCTAATAGAGGGTTTGATTCTAGAGAATGGAAAGACACCTGATGGAAGACATTTTTTTACAAATAAAATATTTATAAGAGATGGACAACAGCAAGCTGTTGAAGTGTACTAGAGTGACAGTGCTGGGGATTTATTGCAACCTTCATTATAGAGGCAACACTTGATGGATGGATTGAATAATGATTCCACTAAGGAGTGGTTTGTCTTTCGGTAAGCTAACAAGCTTGGGGTATTTTTAATGCACAGATAATAAAGAAAGAAACTGTCTATTCTGGTGATGGGCTAAGTACCTTTGGTGTATGTTTTATGTAATTGTATCAATGTCTCTACTGACAAATACTCTAGACGCAACGTCCATTCAGATCAATTCCATCTTCTTTCTGTTGATTTACTGACATTTTACAGCTTTGTGGCAACTTCAAAACTTCATTTCTCATTGTTATCCACAGACAGCTCTATATACCACCTTTACATTGTCAATAGTGAACTTCCAGGGAAGAGGCAAGAAAGTGACTAGGATGAGGTCTATTGGAAGAATGTGAGCAAGCAGACCTGTGAGCATCAGAAACATGGCAGCTCCACCATGACTATACATTTGCCCATTCTTCACCTCTAATTCAGACTTTCTTTGCCAAACACACCATGCCTCTGGTTGGTCAGGCCCTCTACTCTCCTGGCAGGGCTCCATGTGACTATTGGCTGTTCCCCCAAACTGAAAATGCTACTGACAGGGGCCTGATTTGAGTCACAAGAAGACATTATGCAGAAAGTGACGACCATGTTGTACTCCATTCCTAAAGAGGATTTCCTGTATTATTTCAACAATGGTGATACCGCTGGCAGCCAAATCTATAGTCCCTGGGACAGTACTTTGAAAAGGACTAGGTTTTCCAATCACCAGACGATAAATGTAATTTTTCCAGCCAAAGATCTGTTACTTTTTTAACAGACTTCATACTACTATGCCGACAGTAACGAATGTTCATGAGGCATAACATACCCATTTCAGTGTATTTGCAGCAAACTAACATCCTAGAGCAGAAGGTTAACTACAGTTCAACCAATTTGACAGGAGAAGCAGAGTGGCACTCGGTAATAGTTAAGTATGTCAATACAAATCATGATCTTATTTATGATATACATATATGCACCAAAATACTACACACAGTTATTACCTTATTTACAGAAGCTAAGTGCAATACAACAGCAACATATAAACCTTACCCTAGTCAAAACATCTTCAATAATCTAAATTCATACTGCAAGCAATATTATCATCACACATACGACCAGCCAACATAGGAAATGACAAAGCTGTCCATTCTCCACATGACAAAAAATAACACAAATGGGATGAGCAAAGTCAACAAGCCTATACCTCTACTAAAGAGACAAAATGATCACATACAAACAAAATATCTAGGGGAATGAATGAATGAATGAATGAAAGGACCCTCACCCTTTTAGACTCCACTTTTAAAACTCGGCCCCCATGTTCCCTACAATGACAAAGCATGCAGAAGTGAGGCATTTTTACAATCCAAACTGTTTTGTGGATATAGATAAATAAAACAAAACACATTCAACATTAACATATGAATGTGAACAATATGGGCAGCTACATTTGCATATTCAGTTCTTTACAACACATACCTGATTTACTGATAAAAGAAATCACAAAGAAATTCAAGCAGTCATTTAAGTTAACTATGACACATTATATAATGTATGAATGTTGATTATTTGGGGAGAAGGGGGAAAAGGCAATGCAATAGTCTTGTGAGATTTTAAAAAATGTCAAAATCTGTACCTCATTAAGTGTGACAATGAATGTCAGAATGGCAATAACAAATGTTAAACTGGCAATCTCATGAAGTGAAGTAATAAATATCAGGTTGATAACTAATGTTAGACAGAATAAATCATAAACTAACATAAATGTCAGGCTGACAACCACATCAAGTAGAGTAACAAATGTCATGACTGAAAACATCATAAAGTGAAGCAAACAATGTCAGACTGACAACCTCATCAATAACAACAAATGTCAGACTGACAACCTCATTAATAACAAATGTCAGACTTACAACCTCATCAAATGAAGTAACAAATGTCAGGCTGACAACCTCATCAAGTGAAGTAACAAATGTCAGACTGACAACCTCATCAAGTGAAGTAACAAATGTCAGGCTGACAACCTCATCAAGTGAAGTACCAAATGTCAGACTGACAACCTCATCAGATGAAGTAACAAATGCCAGGCTGACAACCTCATCAAGTGAAGTAACAAATGTCAGGCTGACAACCTCATCAAGTGAAGTACCAAATGTCAGGCAGACAACCTCATCAGATGAAGTAACAAATGCCAGGCTGACAACCTCATCAAGTGAAGTAACAAATACCAGGCTGACAACCTCATCAGGTGAAGTAACAAATGTCAGGCTGACAACCTCATCAAGTGAAGTAACAAATGTCAGGCTTACAACCTCATCAGATGAAGTAACAAATGTCAGACTGACAACCTCATCAAGTGAAGTAACAAATGTCAGGCTGACAACCTCATCAAGTGAAGTAACAAATGTCAGGCTGACAATCTCACCAAGTGCAGTAACAAATGTCAGGCTGACAACCTCATCAGATGAAGTAACAAATGTCAGGCTGACAACCTCATCAAGTGAAGTAACAAATGTCAGGCTGACAACCTTACAAAGTGAAGTAACAAATGTCAGGATGACAACCTCATCAGATGAAGTAACAAATGTCAGGCTGACAACCTCATCAGATGAAGTAACAAATGTCAGACTGACAACCTCATCAAGTGAAGTAACAAATGTCAGACTGACAACCTCATCAAGTGAAGTAACAAATGTCAGGCTGACAACCTCATCAAGTGAAGTAACAAATGTCAGGCTGACAACCTCATCAGATGAAGTAACAAATGTCAGGCTGACAACCTCATCAGGTGAAGTAACAAATGTCAGGCTGACAACCTCATCAAGTGAAGTAACAAATGTCAGGCTGACAACATCATCAAGTGAAGTAACATGTCAGGTTGACAACCTCATCAAGTGAAGTAACACATGTCAGACTGACAACCTCATTAAGTGAAGTAACACATGTCAGGTTGACAACCTCATCAAGTGAAGTAACAAATACCAGGCTGACAACCTCATCAAGTGAAGTAACACATGTCAGGTTGACAACCTCATTAAGTGAAGTAACAAATGTCAGACTGACAACCTCATCAAGTGAAGTAACAAATGTCAGACTGACAACCTCATCAGATGAAGTAACAAATGTCGGGCTGACAACCTCATCAAGTGAAGTAACAAATGTCAGACTGACAACCTCATCAAGTGAAGTAACAAATGTCAGGCTGACAACCTCATCAAGTGAAGTAACAAATGTCAGGCTGACAACCTCATCAGATGAAGTAACAAATGTCAGGCTGACAACCTCATCAAGTGAAGTAACAAATACCAGGCTGACAAACTCATCAAGTGAAGTAACAAATGTCAGGCTGACAACCTCATCAAGTGAAGTAACAAATGTCAGGCTGACAACCTCATCAAGTGAAGTAACAAATGTCAGGCTGAGAACCTCATCAAGTGAAGTAACAAATGTCAGGCTGACAACCTCATCAAGTGAAGTAACAAATGTCAGGCTGACAACCTCATCAAGTGAAGTAACAAATGTCAGGCTGACAACCTCATCAACTGAAATAAACTTTTAAAGAAACCTACAAAGACAAGTGAGCAGCTTCCATGCATGCTTTCCTGAAAAGATGAGGTAAAAATTGATAGTCAGTCATGTATTCATTTGAGTGCCATTAGCAATGACTTTGAGTACCAGTTACAAATATAACTAATAATGACTAACAACTAGAATCTGTTTGTGTGATCTGTGACTGTGTACCATGATCCTCAATCTGATGTACTTTAAAGCTTAATTTTCCACTCTCATTATGAATGGTCATAGAATGTCTCATTCTCCGCTTCAAATGTGAATGCTAAGATGTTAAATTCTACGCTCTCCTAGTGAATGTTCAGGAGATTTTGCATTTCCACCCCAATAGTGAATTCAGGGGATGTTCCATTCCCAGTTGCAAATGCAAATGCAATCTTATGATGTTTCTTTCTCCTTTCATAAAATGAATGTTCAAGGGTCATTCCATTCTACATTTCAATAGTGAATGTTCAGGTGATGTTCCATTCTATGCTTCAATAGTGAATGTTCATGGGATGTTCCATTCTATGCTTCATAGTGAATGTTCACTGAATGATAAATTCTATGCTTCATAGTGAATGTTCACTGGATGTTCTATTCTATGCTTCAATAGTGTATGTTCACGGGATGTTCTATTATATGCTTCAATGGTAAATGTTCAGGCGATGTTCTATTCTATGCTTCAATAGTGAATGTTCAGGTGATGTTCTATTCTATGCTTCAACAGTGAATGTTCAGGTGATGTTTTATTCTATGCTTCAATAATGAATGTTCAGGTGATTTCTATCTATTGTTCAATAGCGAATGTTCAGTTATTTTCTATTCTGCGCTTCAACAGTTAATTTTCACGTGATGTTCTATTCTATGCTTCTAAAGTGAATGCTCAGGTGATGTTCTATTCTATGCTTCAATAATGAATGTTCAGGTGATGTTCTATTCTATGCTTCAACAGTGAATGTTCAGGTGATGTTCTATTCTATGCTTCTATAGTGAATGTTCAGGTGATGTTCTATTGTATGCTTCAATAGTGAATATTCAGGGGATTAACATGATATAAAACCCACAGAACTGGCATGCAGTTTTTGCTTGATTAATAACTGGAGGAGCATGTCCCAGTTCAACTTCTGACATATATGTATATCTGTGTGGTGTTTGATTGGCTAATACATCTGAATCTATACAGAACTCTCTCTCTCTCTCTCATCAAGTGCCATGCCAGTTGGTGTAGGCGATCATGTCTCCCCACATATCTCGGTCTTTGGTGTTCTGGATCATCTCTGCTGATGATATTCCTCCATGCCTCTGTCTCAATATACCCAGCATCATTTCTCTTGGTTGGCCTCTGCCTCTTTCCACCTCCATCTTACCAGTCATCACGATGTTCCCCAATGCCTCTCTTCTCATCACACGACGAGAGAGAGAGAGAGAGAGAGAGAGAGAGAGAGAGAGAGAGAGAGAGAGAGAGAGAGAGAGAGAGAGAGAGAGAGAGAGAGAGAGAGAGAGAGCCATTGTATAGTGATAAGTGCACATGTCTGCCTGACGGTGGTTCAGGTTCAATCCTCAGCAGAGGCAGAATCTTTTTTTTTTAACCAGTTACGGCTCTGGGGTAGACCCAGCTTCTTAAATGTGAGTACCAGACCATTTTAAGAATGTGTGTCAATGGTCTGGGAATGAAAGGTGAAGAGGAAGCGAACTGGTCGCAACACCTCATGGCCTAGAGTATGCCACTTCACACAGCTGCATTGTCTGCTATAAGTGATCATCATGTGCCGTAACACCACAATCACCTGTGTCTTATCAAGTTTGCGTTCTTGTCTCATCCACATGTTAATATATTAGTCTTCCTCTTCCCTTCAAGGATAAACAAATTGTGAGCAGGGCTACCAGCCTAACATGGGTGCCCTGGGAAGTAGAGGTCACAGGCATGATAGTCATATCACTCACTGAGTGCTGATTGGGAAACACACCATACACCCTGCACATCAATTGTGTCATAAGGGGTGTTTTTACTTTTTATATACGAGAGTAAAATAATAAGTAGGTCACAAATGACTGTAGAAAAATAACTAAAGATGGCAACAACTTGAAACCAGTTTATTTTTATACATACATTGTCCCTTTATTTCTCAACATAATTTCCACCAACATTGGTGCACTTATCCCATTGTTTTATCAGTCCTCCCAAACTGGCTGCATAGAACTGCGTGCTTTGTTTTTATTTACCTGCCATTCCACAGAACTGTGTGACTTACTTATTGACTCACCCTCATAACTTTTTCTACTCAGCTATGCACCGCTTCACAGGACAAACATTTTAGGGGCTGTGAGAGAGTGTTGTATGCTAAATGTTGTTCACATAAATTGCATACAACGCACCGCCAAGACTTCTACTATATTAGGAATTGTGAATTTACAATGAACAGCATCAAATTCATATTGTTTTGCTTAACTACCCAAAGTTACTGTATCACCAGTTTCATTGTAATCCCAGGGAATAAAGCACAGAAAGCAGGACGATTCTGAGATATAGTTACTGGAACAAGCAACATGTAGTAAACCAAACCAACAGATAGGTACAACACTCAAGTCAGTTCACACAATACTGCAGTGCATCAAGTGAAAGCTACGTTGTTTTAATAATAATCAAAACCTGGTAAATCAAACTCACATGGGTCTGTCTGGCAGATCTTCAGGATTGCTGCAGAAGGCAACAGGAGGCTGTACAGAGCTGAGACCAAGCGCATGCATGTTCTCCTCCACCGCACCACGACTGGGGGGTGCTTTTACAGGACACACAGTGATGTCTTCAGCATTTCCAAACTCTGCCACGTCCTGCAGCTGTCTGTCTTTACAACTACTACCACTTTCACTTTCTTTGTTGGGTTTTGGCCTTGTATCTGTTTTCTCTGGTGGAGGATTCTTTTTGTCCTCGTTTGAATTGACTGCAGTGTTGTTGGTCTTCTGACTGCTACTGTTTGGGCGTTTTTTACCCTTGGCAGCTTCAGAAGGTTCTGAATGTAAGTACCCCAGATCACCTTGAATCAGTTTAGTTACAAGCTTATCAGCAAGGCCAGTCAACACATTGTCTGCATGTTTTGGACTTGAAGAAAATCCAAAGTGGCCTGACTGTATTTCTTCAGTTATCTGCTGACTGGCATATTCAGATTTACACGTGGCTGCTGTATAGATATCTGCACCGAAAGAATCTATTGTGCTCTTTGTGCTATATTTCTTCTGGGATTTTTCTTGAATCTCTTCTGAAAACAGTCTACTGTACTTTTTATTCAGTTCTGAAGTATATGAGATGCCCAATAAATCTGCTTGCCCCTTTCTGTACACATCAGTTGCAACCCCAAACTTCTGCTCAACACCTTCTCTACAGGATGAATTGTGTGCTGCATCAGCTCCGTGTGAACTCTTAGAAGATGCTTTGGGAATAGGTCTGCTCACACTGTCAGCTGAGCTCGGACTCCTCTGCTCATATTCTGCTTCAATAACATTGCCTAACAACTCTGACACTGTCTGGCATGAGAATAATTTATCTGCGGTTTTTCTGGCCTTGTCTGCTTCATGTGGTGACCTGGAAAAGTCTTTCCTTCTGCTGGAACTCTCTCTCAACATATTGGAAGAAATGCTAATGTTATGTTTCTTGTTTCGTGCTTCGCCTACAGTTGGCTCGCTACAAGTATTCTCACAGGTGAGAGATTTCTGGCTTTCTACAGAACTTTTATTTGTAGGAAAGGCATTGCAAACACTGGTTATTGTCCTGTCAGCCTGGTAGCCATCACTGTAATCATGTGCCTGTTGAATCATGTTGGCATTTGGGTCAGGTCTATTTCCAAATGATTCAACTGTCAACCAAGGGTACCATAATGGCTTCGCCTTCTTCATTGGTGGAGATACACCAGTCAGACTGACAGGCTGAGCATGGCTTTGGTAGCTGGGTGACATTGGAGATATTGAGGCAACTGTACAGTGATTGTTAGGAGACTTCTCAACTGTACATAAATTGAGTGGACTTGCTGCAGGATCTGAGCCAGGAGTGTGGACGGGCCACTGCCAGCAGTATGGGAAGCACAAGCATGGGTTCAGTGTACTGTGAGCAATGTGACCTAACTGAGAGTCAAAGCTGTGACCAATGAATGGATAAGCAGGTATCTGAAGTGGGTGCAGTGGCTTCAGCATTTGTTCTATATCTTTAATCTTCATAACTGTATCTGTTTGATCTTCCCTGTAGGTTAGATTCCTCTGACTGTGAAATCTTTCATACATGGATGTTTCATCCCTTGTGTCTGAAACTGTGGGGATTTCTAGGATTGTAGGCCCTGGAGTTCCACTGAAGTCTGGCTGAGGAGACCTGAGAGCCTGATAGATGTTCTGAGATTTGTTGGCCAATTCTTTACGGTCAACAACTGGGTCATCAGATCTGGCAGACAATGGAACAGATGATACAACAGCTGCTGGGACCACATCTGCATCAGGCATGTTGTCCAAATGGCTTGTTCTCAGCTGTTGCTTACCAATAGGGGAAGGCAGAGTCTGCAATAATGGCTGAGGTGGTGTCTCACATACAGGAGATTTGCAGACAGGCATTTTCATTATTACAGACTGTACATGGGATGCCGGCAGTAACTGTTCTGTGGCAGGTCTAGCATCAAGATTATTGTCTACATTCAAACTGACTGGTGCAATGAGTTCAGCTGTGGTTATATTTACTGCACTATTAAAACGAGATTTGTCTCTTTTGGCTCTTTTTCTCTCACGACGCTTGTTCTTTTTATGTCGTGATATCTTTGTCTTCTCATGGTATTTCATTTTGATTTCAGAACCGTGGTCATATGAGTTTACTCGTGAAGTACTTATAGCTAACACTAATGGATGTTTAACATAAGTCTGTCCCTCAGTGGTTCCACTTATGGGTACCTCCAATGTCTTGCAAGGTGAGGTCAAACTGGAATCCATTTCAGTGTCAGAACAACTGTCTTTGACAAGCTGGGAGAACTCAACGTTAAAATTATGTCTCCGAGTGTCAGATTTATTCATATTTGTAGATGCTTCTGAAGCTCCACTTTGTGGAATGGAAGGAGAACTAATAATATTTGAAATCTGAGGTAAGATTGGGCTGGTTGCCTCTGTAATCTTGTCTTGAATCTCTGCAACTGGTTTAATAAAACTCATATTTTGTGACATACAATTAGATGCTGGTCTATCTTCAGCCAGCTGCTGATGGCAGCTAAGTTGGGATGTCTGTTGATCTGGTACTTCAGTTGTCTTGGATGGTGATAAATCACTGCAAGGACCTGGATTTGACAAGGACAGTAAAGAGTAAGAACTTTGTGGGTTTTCCATTTCAATGCCTTTATCAACACTGGTAAGCTTCAGAATATCACTCATAGACAGACTAGTGCTCTTCACTTGAGCTCTCTTGGGCTCTGGAGGTCTGATAAGGGCTGCACTATCTTTGCTATCAGAATCCATTGAGTCATCTGGAGTAGTCAGTCGCAGTATGTCTTTCATGGAGAAAGAGGCACAATTGACTTGTGCCCGCCTAGTTTCTAACAGCTGCAGTGTGTTAGAGGTGCCAGCATCTTCACACTGGCCTGCAGGCTCAGTCCGCAGAGAGGAATCAGAAATATGGTTGAAGGAAAAATTAGATGGAATAGGTGAAGCAGAATTACTGATTAGTCTGCTGAAAGGTATTGGTTTACTGCCCAGATTGGAGGCACCATTACATCCAGGTTTCAGCCTAGTTAATCTCTGGGAATTCAAAAGTCTCCTGGACACTGCAATCTCATCAGCTCTGTGATGACTTCCTCTGGTTGGTTGGCATCTGTTCTTGTCAGTTGGTGAGCAGGCCACTGGGGGAGATATTGCAAATTCATCTGAATTCTGGGGTGAAATAAAAGACATGTGTTCCAGTGATGGAGTGAATGCTGTGTTATGGTCACTGGTGGCCAAGTCTGAGTACTGCAAGCTGTGATTATGCACATTATCAATGGCCACACTGGACACAGACTGACCATCTGCCTGGGTCTCCGTCAGATTAGCTAGTGTGGCCATGTGTAACAAACTCAGACTGTTTAGAAGCTTATCACCTCCTGATGGCTTCTTCTTCTTGCCTCGTGTGGGGCGAGCTCTGTGTCCACTTCTGACAGCTTTGCCAAAGTCCACATTGATCTGATGTGGTTTCCTGTTGTGCTTATCTCCTTTATGCTTTCTGCTATTTTTGGGACCTTTACGATGTGACGCACGGCTATTAAAATCTTCATCACTAG
The DNA here is from genome assembly GCA_963921405.1 of Cepaea hortensis. Lineage (NCBI taxonomy): Eukaryota > Metazoa > Mollusca > Gastropoda > Stylommatophora > Helicidae > Cepaea > Cepaea hortensis. Next base: position 345,112,392 of record OY992876.1, read on the forward strand.
AATCACTTGAGTCAGCTTCAGAAGAGTCAGATATATCAGTGTAATATGTATACAGTGTCCTCTTCCTCTGACGCAAATGTTTATTGTGAGACAAGGCATCCTTCTCTGTTGCAGCATTTAACTCATCATTCGAACTGCTGTTGCCATCATCCATAAACTGTCTTCTATTAACCAAATTACTTCCTTTATCCCTCTTTGACTTTTTCATGGCCTTCCCATGTTTTTTGGGTCTATCACTGGAGTTAATAGATACACTTGAATCAAGGTCATTGTCTGAATCTAACTTAGCCATTGCTTTGTTTCCTGCCTGCTCCCTTGCTTCTGATATGGGAAACTGCTCAAAGGCATCCTCATTTGAATCTTTACTTGAAATGTCATGACTCATATCTAGTTCTATTGTTGCATCATCATCTGACTCATACAGAACATTAGTCTTGGCATCAGGCAACTTCAAATCTTTACAGCTACTCTGTAAAGACAAATCTTCTTCTGAAAATTCAGACAGCTGTGATATACTTTCTATCAAAGCCTGTGTCTCTCCTACAGGTTTCTCCAAAACCTCTGCCAGTAATACACTTTTCCCTGAATCCTCTATCTGCAAAGGAATTTTCCTTAGATTCTCTCTCTGCAATATACTTCCTTCCACATGTGCTAACATTCCTTGCTCATTTTCACTTGTGCAAACTTGCATGTTATGCTGCGATGAATTGTCATGTACTGTGTTTTTTATTTTGTCATATTTCTCATTACAAATGAACAGTTGTGTGTGCTCTGTAGTGTTACACACCTCAGCTGCTGAAAATGCTATGGATGTATCTTCAGATGGGGCATCCTTCTCTTTGCTGGGGATGCTATTCAAACTTGCTACACAAGTTTCAGATAATTCACTGACATTGGTACTGGACAAGCTTTCACACACAGCAGATCTACAGTCATGAAGAGGTAACTCTTCATCATCAGAATTAATCTTTCCTGTCACAAAATTATCCATGATGATTGTGCCACTGCTGTCAGAATCTGAAGAAATATCCTCAAAGAATGCCATCTGACTTTTAAGGTAATCCTCCTTCTCTTCTTGAATCTTCACGCTGTCTGAACATAACGTAGTGTTTACAAGAATGCTATGGTTGATGAAGCAACTATTTTCTAAACCTGTTTCTTGTGATATATGCAGATTTCTTGATTTCTCTTTAGTTTCGGGTGTTAACTGTCCTCTTCTGATGACACCACTTGATTCTTGAGGTTCAATGTTATCGAAACAACACTCAGAGCTTGGAGATAGTGTATTCTTGGCATCTGAACATAATGCAGTATTGTTTATTGCTCTGGTGCGGTTGGCTTCTGTTAGTAAACAAGGTTTGTCTTGTGTACTTTCCATGAGCTCTAGTTTGTTCAGCTGAAGGTCTGCAAACAACCGTGGTCTCACACCAGCATTTCCGTTCATTGCCGACTCCTTGAGCAACAAACTCTGTTCACTTCTGCTATATCCATTCTTGACTGGCTGATAGAAATGGAGCTTATTTCTGGTACAAGTCAGCAACATGTCAGGTATTCCAAGTTTTGATTTCAAAACTGTTTCATCAAGAACATCATCTTCATCATCAGAACTAGATGAATAATCATTACTTCTCAGTTTCTCCATGTTTGCTAGAAATTTTTGTTGAAAATTGCAAAAGTTAGATATTTTCACATTTTCAAAAAAAATGTCTTTAATACCTTCATCTGTCTTGGAGTTACTGAGTAATTTGTTTGCTGTCTTGTGTTTTGTGAAGCTTTCTTTAAACATGAAAAAGAAGTGGTCATACATAAACTGACAGCAGTTGTGAATATTTTCACTGGCCCCACTAATGGAGTTGCCGCGCACATTTCCACTAATGAGGCCAGCCAGCACGTTTTTTGATTCCGCCTCATTTCCTGCTGGTCTGGGCAAAGCTGCCTCTTGTTTTGTGACCAAAGTGTGTGCTGATCTGAACCTCCCATGCCTCCGTGACCGTCCCCTTGAGGCTCGGTGAAAGGCCTGGGATACAGAGGTAGCCTGCTGGTTGAACGCATGAAAATGCATGTCTTCTTTCATAGCATCTGCCTCACTACTGGCACCATCGTAGCAGTCTACAGTCTCCAATTCTTTACCTGATACTCGATCCTCTACACTGCTTAATGGAAAGACTATTCTGACTATTTCTTTAGCAGCAAGTTCCTCAAACAGATCAGCCTTGACCCGCTGTGCGGGGTCCAGGTTTAATTTCTTCACCTTCACCAGCATGACCTGATGACCCCTGAATTTCCCTACAACAATGTAATGAATCCCTTCTACAAGTCGTTTCTGTCTTTTTCTCCTCTTCTTTTTTGGTTTTAAGTATCTATTTTTAGAATAAATGGACCGCAGTTTCGCTTGCCTTGGACTTCGTCTACTTTCGGCAACAGTTGAGGCATCATCATCCAAGTGAGCCAACCGCAGCGAACTGCTGCTAGGTGATAGGTTGTCTCTGATTTCATGATCATCAGCATCTGATTCCTTCTGAGAGCTTGTGGTGGACTCTACATCTGTTTCATGGAAAGAATCGTGTAATCCATTTACACCCCCATTAGTCTGATCTGAGCGTGGCACCGGAATTTTCAGGCGTAGAGCCTTCACATTTTTCTGCCAGTTTGTTTTCTCTCTTCGCCTACCATGTCCTGGAGTAATTGAAGCTTTGGTGTGGAGATTACAACTCGGATCCTGTGTTGGAACTGATGGTATAACATTTAACCGTTCTGAAGTCTCATTATTAGGAAAGCCGTTCAACGTTAACTTGTCGCTTATGCCTTGAAATTCATTCAAACTAGAAGCATCTTCAACTTCTGATGACTGATACTTTCCTGATTTCCTTAAAGACAATCGTCTAAACTGTTTTGGCCAGCGTGAAGAACCTATTCTGCTTTGAAGACAATGATCGTTGACCTGATCTCCACCAGTGTCTTGTTCCTCAGGTTCTTGGATTTGTGAACTGAGGTCAGTGTTGCTATCACTGTTGTCATTTGTTGACCCAACAAGAGTTGAGCTGAAGGTTGTGTACACATGAGCATTTTGTGGTGCTGCGCAGCTGGCCATATGTTCAGCATGGATATCCCTCCTGCGTGCGTTCACCCGAGTATTGAAAGGGGAGGTCTCAGTGGCATTCTTGTCACACTCAGGTTCCTGATCACCACTGTGGCCAAGAACACTCCCACTATCAATTTTGCTTATTAGCCCATGCTGGCCCGGGGAACGCAACCCGTTTTTTGGCTCCGGGTTGGAGCTATTTAAACTAGTCTCTGGTTGCTGCTGTGCAAATTGCTGCTGTAACTGATACTGCTGCTGTTGGTGGTACTGCTGCTGATAAAAAGACTGCTGCTGTATAACAGGTGTTGGATTCATGTAGGTGTCCTGCTGGTGTGGGTAGTAGTTGCCTGGAGGCTGTGTGGGTGCTGGAGTTGTCTGTGGATAGAAGTTGTTGCCTTTGTGGCTGAGCTGTTGAAAAGTCAAGCCAGAACTGTCCTCAGATGGTTGTGAGCTGAAGTGTCTGTTCAAGTTATTTTGTGGCATATGCTGATGACCTGAGAAAGAATTTAAGCTTCCATCTCTTTGTTGCTGAGCAAACGGAAAATTATTACGTTGAGGGCTGATTCCTGTATGCTGCGGACTGTAAGCTGCTTGCATTCCAGGACTAAATCTTCCATTATAGTTTGCTGGTTGTTGTCCTGTATATTGTCGCAACCAATCTGAACTAACAGGAGAACCCCGTGGCACTGTTGAAGTTGACCTGGTTAATGATGCACTTACTTGACCAGCATGAAAGAAACTGGGAGGTGCGACTTTGTTGGGCGGAAAATCTGTGTCAAATTTAGACAAACTGCTCTCTTCACTACCACTGTCACCACTCCGCCTGTCCACACTTACCACCGGAATGTCCAAATTCACTCTGTTTGTAGACCCATCCGCCGATACAAATGGGTATGGCGAAGGCAGGCTCACACTGTGTTTGGCCAGATCAACCTCAGTTAATTTCACTGCTTTAACGATCTCGCGGCCTATCTTTAGCAAACTGTAACGCCGAGCATCCATTGGGTGCATTCTCACCACCTTGATATTATGCTTTCTGCTTTCAACACTTCTGAAGAACTTCAATTTCTTAAAAACTGGAGTAGGCACATGAAATGTATATGTGTAAGATGGGTTTGACTCTACAGGGCCGCTAGCGGACCCTAAGTCTGTACTTCGGTGAAGGCCCAGTTTCTTCAGTCTACTCTGTTTTCCTAATCGGGGGTGACAACTGCCTAAACTATAAGACCTGTTTATGATCCTAGGTTTCAGATCACTGGAAAAATCCAGGTCAGTACGATCTGATTCCTCCGATGAAGTCATGCCAGCCGTATCTGAATTGGCTTTTTCTGTCATTTCAAACAGCTGTTTGCATGGTGCTTCTAATGTAATGAAATCTTTCACTAAAGGGCTTCCTAGATTTACATCTGAGGAGGGTGTTGATTTTGGTGTTTCTGACTCATTGCTGTTTGGAAAGAGATTTGGCACGACAGCGGATGAGGTACTCTCCCAGTCAATGTCTTCTGACCCAACATCAGACACTAACTGGAACAGGCTGGACAATGAAGATTTGTCATTGATACCTTCCATGTGAACAACCGGCTGGTCAATGCTGGCAGAGTTGCTCTGCATACCCAGATGATCAGCTGAGAATGGGGGCAGCTGACCAGGGTGAGCACTATGTTCAAATATTGGTGAATGAATGGTATCAGCACTTAAAGAGCGTTGATGCATTCTGCTGGTTGCAGGTATAGCATTCATGTCCAACTCTGCACTGACACTACCTTCTCCAAGATTGTTGTAACCTTGCCAGTCATTCATCCCCCACTGTTGTTGTTGCTGGGGTTGCTGCTGCTGCTGTTGCTGCCACTGACTGCCCACCTGGAAGTTCTGCTGCTGCTTCCAATGCTGTTGCCAAGCATAGTTCTGCATCGGCGAAGGCATACTGGACTCTCCATTAAATGAAATAGGGGCTGTGTGAGATTTATCCTGCCTGCAGTTTGTAGGGAGGTTCATGGCGGGCTGTGAATAACCACAATAGCCCACTGCCAGGTGTGCAGGAGCTGAGAGACTTGTACTTCGAGGCCTACCTGGCTTTCTGACGCCTTGGTCAGTTCTCCTTGTATATTTCTTCCTGGGCTTTGGTGCTGCTGGACTTGATGTAGGTTTCTTCATAACAGCTTCCCTGTCTTCTTTCCTTATATTCATTCGGACAGGCTCCTCCATGAGTAACTGTTGTATCATTGGAGTAGAAGTGCTTGATTCAACTTTCAGGGCCATACTAGATGGCTGATCGTGGTCCAATGGTACTACACATTTGCTTGAAGGTGAATCTGTACTGACTGGCCCCACTGAACACTGAGTAATGTTAGGCTTGAATTCAAGTGTGGATATTTTTGTGGCTAGCAAATGTTCTGATGATTTACCGCCAGGCATGACTGTCTTACCATCGAGTACATTAACATTGGTACTTTCACCAAAATCTGGCATTTTTGTTAGAGAGAAACCGGTTCCAGAAGCCAATGGTGGAGTGTTATTAGCAGACTGCAGGCAACCTATAAGAGGGCTACTTTCAAAGTGGTTCTTTGAGATAATGGATGTTGGACTCAGACAAGGAGGCTGTGGAGATTTGAACTCACACGATTCAGCAATGGCTTTTGCTTTTCTACCTTTCTTTTTGGTAGGCTGTGGAACAACTGCAGTCTGTGTCTCTGGCCCTGTCACAATATGAGAACCTGTAGGCTTATTTAAAACACGAACTTCCGTCTGCATCTGCTGGTGTGGTCCTGTACATGTCTGCTGGTGCTGTTGTAGATCTGGTGCTGGAAAGCTGTTAAGGCCACTGGATGATGAATGACATGTCTGCCCAAAAGGCATCTCAGGCTGAAGAGACTGAGTAGATCCTGTGCTGTTGGTTTGTTTAACCGAAGTGCCAGCAACGTGACTTCCAGCCAGTCCTTGATAGTAGCCTGGATAACCCTGAGAACACCAAGATGACTGCGAAGGATAACGGACACCATGGACCGGGGACTGATAGGCTGGTGGATACGGTTGTTGGGGGGATGAATGATGAGACTGGGATGGAGATTGATACGGGGAAGTGTACAACTGTCCACTGGCTGGTTGATAACCTGAACTGCCCTGGGGAGACTGATATGGTTGACTAATAGATGGGGACTGATATGGCTGACTTCCAGGAGACGAGGCGTATGATTTGTTAGACGCTGGCAATTGATAAGCTTGACCAGCAGCTCCTGAAGGAGAAAAGGGTTGACCAGAAGGTGACTGAAAGGGTGGATTTGAGGAGGAAGAATGGTAGGATTGAGGTGTGTGAAAAGTCTGGCTAGATCCTGGTGACTGATACGGATGTTGAGATGGACTCTGGTATGGCTGTTGGTATGACTGGTTGGATGCAGGGGACTGGTATGAAGGATATTGATATTGGTGGTGAGGTGCAGATGGCGATGGCGTCTGATATGCTTGTTGATGGGTGGGTGATGCATACGGGTTGTGAGGAGGGGACTGGAAGGTTGTTGCTGGGGATGAGGAGTGAAAAGCTGCTTGCTGTGATGAAAATGCAGCAGACGGTAATTGTGGCTGATGTTGTGGCCAGTTCTGATAGTTCTGTTGATGTGACCAGCTGGGGCCCTGACCATGCCAGGTAGCACTGCCTGCACCTGGCTGCTGAGACCAGCTTTGCTGTGTCCAGGAGCCACTCCCACTGGGGAAACCCTGAGTGCTGGCTACTGCTCTCCCTGTTGCTCCTGTCCTCCAGTTCACATCGGTCCTATTGACAGTACTAGTGTCAGCTGTTGGATTCTGAGATGTCACTCCAGGTACTTGTGAAGTGCCTGGGCTTTGACTTGTTGTTGTGCTAGTGGTTTGACCTTGGTCAGACTTCACATGTGAATCTATTCAAATAAAAACAAAATACTGATAAAGTCATTACAGTACAAAACACAACTCAGAACAGAGAACAATATTACAAACTATTAACAAACACAAATTAGTTGATAAAAGTTATTTACAACTGTTGGTTTGTGTATGATTTGAATCCAATAGCCTTTGCCTAAAAAGACAGACCAAGCCAGACAGCAGTGACGGAGAAGCTCTGTATGTCGCCTCTCATCCACGTCACAGAGTTTTGAAGCATTTTATAGTTATAAATGTCAGCCTTATTATTTCCCATCTCAAAGAGATAAACAAAACCTGCAATTTATAAAATGAAGAACATTGTATCCTATAAATCCCTATCTTTGGATAGACACTTAGAACCAGTTTTAATATTTAGCTGGGATTCCTGAATTAGGAAACAAGCCACACACAAAAAATTTAAAATATTAAAATAAATTGATCACTTGAGGCCTTATAGATGTAGTTTTACAGATGAATGTTAAAACTTCCGAGGCCAGTTGAGATGTTTTAAAAGAGGGTCAGGCAACTGACCACAATCATCAGAAAGAGGCAGCTAACATTTCTAGCCACATGAGGAGAGAATACTGGAACATGTGACAACTGAAAAGATGTGTATAAGGAAAGAGAGGAATGCAGTGAGGAGATTCTTGATAGCCTTGTGTCATGGCACAGAAGGCTGTCAGCATGCTTGAACTGCTGCTAGAGATTGTGACATATGGAGAGGCATTATCACCCAAACTAGTTGGTGTGGCACTTGATGATGCTGATTTAAACAACTATATTGTTGCATGTATACCATTGCTGATGTCTGCTGGGTTTTGTGGGCTAAGGCATAAAAGCCACTTGCCCAGGTGGTCGCCACAGTGTGCAGGCTTGAATTACAGCTTTGAGGAATAAAATACAGGTCCCACAATGTGTAAGGCCAACACTGTATTCCTTCTGCCCTGTGCCCCTCACAAACTACTATTAGCACTACATGCAACATTTATATAAAGCCAGATGTAAAGTCAGTGTAATTAAACCGGGCATTCAGTACACAACTTACATTACATCTTGATCATTTGTTGTATGTGCTGGTGTTTAGCACTGTAAGCTGACTACTCTAAGAGGAAAATAGCAAGCATGTACCAACCCCGGGTCAATTACATCACACTTACGGAAGTTTTTTTTTTGTCATTGGGAATCATTTAATGAAAACATAAAGAGAATTGTTTTTTGTTTTTTTTCACCCAATTTACTTAAAGCCTTATAAAAGTATACCACTGCAAGTTACAGATGATCAAAAAATGCAATATAGTGACAACGGAAGTTGCTGTCACTATGCAGAGATTACCTGTAGGTCTTCTAGTCGGCCACTGGTGGGAATGTTTTCTTGTTATAACATAAAGCATTAACTTCCGGTTTCAAGATGGCGACGGACGGTCGTGTTGTTTTGTGTTCATTAACTTTTTCGCGTAGGGGATGGATTTATTCATCTCTTGCGTGTAATTGGTGTGCCAGGATGTAAAACCAGGAGTTTCTACCCAAGATCTGCGCGGGTGCTACGGAGTTCGTGCATCGAGCGAAGCCATCCTTGAGTGAATTTTCAGCAGCGAGTGTGGTTCTCAGCAGTCTGTGTTTACGTTTTTTCAACATGGCGGAACAATGTTCTCCGAGCGGTCAGCAGTCAACATGACGAAGCGGCGTGGTAGCCGCGCAGGGAGAAAGAAGCAAGGTAAGCGAGGTGGTTTGAGACGTTTTAGACTCAAGTGTCACCGTCTAGGACTCAGGAACATCCGTATTCTATATTGGAACTGTGCCAGTGTAAAACAACGGGGCTCTATTTTAGAAACCCTAGTTTACAGGAACGACATTGTAGCACTCCAGGAGACGAGACTGGGTGATCAGCTACTTCGAATTGCCGGCTTCAAATGTTTCTACAACAGACGACATCTGGGAACGGCGATTCTCGTTCGCGACAGCATGGTGGCGTCAGAGCTAGACATGTCCAGTTGGGACAGTGACGACATACAAATACAGGCGTTGAGAGTTCATTCCAGTATACCATTCGTGTTGGTTAATGTGTATGCCCGCAATGCGAGTGTGGACGCCCAGAAGTGGCAGTGCTTAAGTGGCATATTAGGCCACGAGAGAAATATTTTCTGTGGTGACTTCAACGCTAAAGGCAGATCATGGGGAAACACTTCCTCCAATACACAAGGGGAGGAGCTCGAGACTGCACTGGAAACCATCGACCTGGTTTGTATCAACAGTGGCTGTGTCACCAGGACAGCAAACCGTCCGGGCGATGAGGACAGTGCTATTGATCTGGCGCTAGTTTCACCTTCACTCACTACAGTGTGTAGATGGGGTGTCCTAGGACACCATGGCAGCGACCACCACCCTTGCAGCATATTGGTGGAGAAAGGCAGAACCAGGCAGCACAAGCTAAAGGTAAAAACGTTCCAGTATGACAGTACAGGGCAAGATGTGGTGAGTAAAATAAGACGTGACAAGCGCAGAACGTTTCAGGGCAGGAAAAAAAGCTGGGAGCAGCCACCGTGGTGGAGTTTCGAGGTGGAGAAGGCTTGGGTGGATAAGCGTAGTGCTGTAAGGAGATGGCAAAATGCCAAGAAGAACAGAGCTGGTCATCCTAGTCCCTGCTTGCACTTAGAAAGAGAGATGCACACAAAAGTAAGCTATTTCAAAAAACTGGTCAAGGTGGTTAAAAGCGAAAAATGGGCAGAGGTGTGTCAAAGAGTAAGCACAGACAAGTCACTGAAATTGTTCTGGCGACTACATAAAAGCATGAGTGGTGTAGTCAAGAATAAGAGCATTTCTGACTTTCAAGGTGCTGACCTCATCTGGCAGAGGACTGACGAGGACAAGGGCAAAGCCCTCTTTGAACGCTACCTTGAGCAGAGCAACCAGACAGACATGGGAGGCCGAAATCTGGCCAAGGAGGTCACCTCAGACAGATGCAAGGCCCAGAACACTTCGGATGAAGACACAGTGACAGTGAAAGAAATCAAGGCTGTGCTTCGACGATCAAAAAACAGTGCTCCAGGTCCTGATGGCATAAGATACGACGACATAAATAGGTGTACCGACAATGAGCTAGAGAAACTAGCAGACATGTACAACAACAGTATAGGGAGTGCTAGCATCAAGGAGGAATGGTTACACAGCTATCTGATTCCCTTGCCGAAGCCTGACAAAGACCATAAAAAAATTCAGGGATATCGAATTATAACCATGCAGAATACAATAGGCAAGCTGCTGGAGAAGGTAATTGCCAGGAAAATATCAAGCCAACTAGAGAGGCAAGGTGTTTTCCCACCTACCCTGGGTGGGTACCGTCCAAAAAGAGAAACCTGGACCAATGCAGCAGTCTTTGCCCATGATGTCTATGAAGGTTTCCACTCAGGCACTGAAACCGTTGCTGCAGCGATTGATCTTGAGGACGCATACAACAGAGTACCACTGGATTTTTTAATGTTTCAGCTTCTTGAACTAAACGTAAGTCCATTCCTCCTTAGTTGGATCGCTGCAGCCCTCTTCCAACGGAAAGTAGTGAGCAGATTTCTGGACCTGGCAGGACATTGTCATATGCTGATGATGTTTTAGTGTATCGTCAGGGTAAGGATAGAGAGGAGGTTGCTGTGGAACTACAAACCGAACTCAATCGCATAAGTACTTGGTGTGATGAAGCTGGGGCAATGGTCAACCCAACAAAGGCAACAGTGACTTGGTTCTCGTTGAATAATCATATTGTCAACAATCCAACACCAACTGTAATGCTGTGTTCAGAGACGGTGGAAAGAACGCAGGCAATGAATTACCTGGGGATACGGTTTTCCAACCATCGAAGAGAGAATACAAGTTTGCAGGGCACGCGCCTACCTCAGAATTAACGCAAACACACAACATCCACTGCATAGTGAAATTAGGAAGGTGAAGGGCAGCAGGTTAAAAAGAGGACGGTCGTGGATGGGTCAAGCCGAAGACATTCTTCAACAGGTGTGTTCACTTGAGGACTTAGAACCTGGTGAGGAGTGGGTGCAAGTGCCAACAGACTTCTGCACATCCTTTTCAGTTTGCATCCAACTAGACAGAAAATGCAGACAAGAAAATCCGGCTGCTGTTGAGGCTGAAGTACAAGCGTTGATTTTCGAGAATTCGCTAGACGGTGACGCGGTCATCTACACAGATGGGTCGGTCATCCGACATGTGAGAAGCTCATGGGCCTTTACAGCTCGGGCTGGAGGGAGAATTGTGAAGGAGGACTCTGGTGCTTTCACTGAAACCACAAGTAGCCTGACCATGGAAGTCATGGCAGTAAGTAAAGCAATAACATGGCTTGAGACACAGACATTCACTAGGGCTTGTTTCTTTAGCGACTCAATGAACATGATCAAGAGGATAGAGGAGGGGTCGATCCGAAGAGAATGGTTGCTGCCTCTGAAGCGGTCTCGGCTGGCAAAGATTAGTTTCATCTTCGTGCCAGGGCATGCGGGAGTACAAGGAAATGAGCGGGCTGACAAGCTCGCAGGTGAGGCTACTGTGGAGGGCGGACGCACCATGGACCAGGCTGACATTTTGAATGCTCTATGAGAAGTGAGACTTTTGCGAGAACCAAGTGATGACTGTGAATCTACAACAATGGCCAGACTGCGAGAGCAGCAAATTAAAAGAGGGGTGGCCGAACAAGAACACTACGCAGGAAGCCAAAGAAGATTGATAAACCAACACAGAACTGGCGTCGTTAGCCACTACACGCTGCGGGATTTGCTGAGGAGGGGATCCGAGCACTTATGGACTGAATGGTTCGATGTGCAACGAGGATGATCTGTCGACTAACTAACTAACTAAAGCATTAAGAGGTATACTACATCTGCTGCTGTAGTGATTTCTTTGGGGTAACTTAATTGGTTATACAGCCGCAGTTCTACATAACACAAAGTAAAAATATGAATAAAATTGGGTGGAACTGCGACAAAGCTGTGAAAATGTAAACAATATAAAATGACACAAAGTAGTGCAGCTTTACATAACAGATTTACGACACATGCAGGACGTTGCAGCGATCAGCCTTCATCAGCAAACAAACACATTCAAAAACACAACATATAATCAAGGAGATCTCCTGTGACTGCATCAAAAGGTTTCAATTCTCATTTTCTCTTCATTGCTTTCATCCTTTTGTTCTTCTCGTCCTGTCGTCACCTTTTTGATGTGACTTAAGATTCACTCCCATACAGTAGAGCAAGTTATAAATAACATTTCTGTATTCCTTCTGACATTCAATGACAGGACTTATATCAGTCTTAAATGTTTGTCATGTACAACTGTTCTGTTACCTGGAATTTTATCAGAGGCACCATCAAACTGGGGTAACAGATCAACTTCATCATCGCTGTCATCTGTGTTCATGACGATGTCAGAGTCTGCAATGTCATCCCATGGGTCGTCTAACTGCAGCAAACTGGTGTTCAAACTGAAAATACAGCCACGTCTCTAATTATACATGACACCATCTACGTGTGTGCACCCAAGATTAAACCAACTTACTTACAGATTATTTGGACTGGTCAATATGAAAATCAATGTTAAACCACCAGATTATTTACACAGCTGAACGTACATAATATATGATAATGTGTATAGCAGAAAAAATTCAGTGTCACCGTGTTGCCTGTAGTGTGTTTCTCACAATGGTCTAACTAGCTTTCCTGCATTCCATTCCCTTGGTACTTGTTCAGTAGTAATGTCCTGACAAAGTTGTTCCCCATATTCAGGGGTTGAGAGGTTGTGGTGCCAACCTCAAGTTTAGAACGTACAGGGTTCATCTCAGCATAGAGCTGAGCATTTTTCCAAGACCCATTGTCATCTAATGATAACCAAAGTCCCCCTAATATCTTGGGTAGTTAGGTATAGATAAAGGTGAAGAATGCGAAAGGTCCTGTGTGAGAGTACCGCATTTAAAACATTCAATCACATGGCAAAAAAGAGTAGGCTGAAAGATCAATGCACTCGCAACATTGTTATAGAAACAGAAGCCCAGGGGTGGATAGAGCCCATAGCTTGAGATGGAATCTGTCTAGAGGAAGCACACCTGACACAAATCAAATGCAAGTGAAGTCAGACAAACTGGCATTTGAGGTGCATAACTTGGTGAAGTCCTCCTTACATTAGAGGGATGAAGAAGCAGTAGTTCCTCATGCTCCTCACTGACAGCACCTCAGCAGAGAAGACATCCCAGATAAGAGTGTAAACACTGACAGCACCTCAGCAGAGAAGATATCCCAAATAACTGTGTAAACACTGACAGCAACTCAGCAGAGAAGACATCCCAGATAACTGTGTAAACACTGACAGCACCTCAGTAGAGAAGACATCACAGATAACTGTGTAAACACTGACAGCACCTCAGTAGAGAAGACATCCCAGATAACTGTGTAAACATTGACAGCACCTCAGCAGAGAAGACATCCCAGATAACTGTGTAAACACTGACAGCACCTCAGCAGAGAAGACATCCCAGATAAGAGTGTAAACACTGACAGCACCTCAGCAGAGAAGACATCCCAGATAACTGTGTAAACATTGACAGCACCTCAGCAGAGAAGACATCCCAGATAAGAGGGTAAACACTGACAGCACCTCAGCAGAGAAGACATCCCAGATAAGAGGGTAAACACTGACAGCACCTCAGCAGAGAAGACATCCCAGATAACTGTGTAAACACTGACAGCACCTCAGCAGAGAAGACATCCCAGATAACTGTGTAAACACTGACAGCACCTCAGCAGAGAAGACATCCCAGATAACTGTGTAAACACTGACAGCACCTCAGTAGAGAAGACATCCCAGATAAGAGGGTAAACACTGACAGCACCTCAGCAGAGAAGACATCCCAGATAACTGTGTAAACACTGACAGCACCTCAGCAGAGAAAACATCCCAGATAAGAGGGTAAACACTGACAGCACCTCAGCAGAGAAGACATCCCAGATAAGAGGGTAAACACTGACAGCACCTCAGCAGAGAAGACATCCCAGATAAGAGGGTAAACACTGACAGCACCTCAGCAGAGAAGACATCCCAGATAAGAGGGTAAACACTGACAGCACCTCAGCAGAGAAGACATCCCAGATAACTGTGTAAACACTGACAGCACCTCAGCAGAGAAGACATCCCAGATAAGAGGGTAAACACTGACAGCACCTCAGCAGAGAAGACATCCCAGATAACTGTGTAAACACTGACAGCACCTCAGCAGAGAAGACATCCCAGATAAGAGGGTAAACACTAATTGCAAAGATATGATGCATCAGTCTCTCGAAGTGCTGCTATGTAGTTTCTACAAGCTTCTGGCAAATGTCAGCCGTAGTTTTCTTAAAAGTTGGTGGTAATTTGCTGAAAAGTATACCAAGTGGCCGGTCTCTCTGGCCTAGGAATTAACGTCTTTCTCCGTACTCCTGTATATTCTCGTGAGTAATGTAACCTGCGCGAGAATCGATAGCGGCTCTCGTCACGTTGGTAACTTAGGGGTATGTGAGCTAGTCGCTCAGAAAGCAATGGCAAACTACTGAGCATAATCTTGCCTGGTACATCAACAGCAGCTGAAAAATGCTGATGTTGACTGCAACATCCTGTAAGGGATATGCCCCCCCCCCCCCCCCCAAAAAAAAAAAACCAATATCAAATTAATTTTCAATCTTCGTGTTAGTATGGAGCACAACCGCTTTGCTTTACTGCAAAATCGTAATCCTGTGTACAGCATTCGAAACACAGCTGCGAGCAATTTGGCAGCAGACCGTCTTGCGTTGGTTTTAATAAAATGGTATGTGTGCCAGTGTTAAGAAAGCAATGGCAAACTACTGAACGTAAACTTGCCAAGAAATCAGAAACAGCCCGAAAAATTCTAGGGTTGACTGCAATGTCCTGTGAAGGATATGCAACTAACTGATGTTCAAAACATGAAGTCTCTGTAGCGAAGTGGTCAAGCTGTCTGCTTCGCGCTCCGAAGGTTCTGGGTTCGATTCCTGGCAACGTCTTTAGGATCACGAGTGCATTTTTCTCGGACACCCCTGGAGGTCGTCGCTGGAGCTACAGAGTTTGTGTTTTATGCGACACTTTTGGCAGGCTACCCTGCGGAAAGAGACCGAGTCAAATGGGATAAATGCTGCAGAATCTGCAACACAAATGACGACAAGGAGGAAATGTTGCAATGACTGCTACAATGACTGTCATCCAGTTGGTACTCAAAGCTATCTTTGTGGGTCATCATGAGTCAAGGCTATAGAATAGAGGGGTACTGGGTCACCTGTATCAAGAGGGTAAAATCACCAAGCTACTCAAAACCAATGAGGACATGGCATAAATGTGTGAACTGTTAATTTATGTCTTCAAAGAATGGCAACTTATTAATACATGCACTGTGATAAAATCACTTAGGGATGGTATGCTATGAATCAGACTTGACTTTACCTAGTTCCACTGGCACCGGCGCTCTCCTCATTAATAAACTGAGTCATAAGTAAAGATTCTTCTGCTTCTTCCTTTTCTCCTTCTTTATCCAAGATAATGCTTTGATTAAGTATGCTGTCTTGATCCTCCAGAGTGGCCAACTGTGAGGGAGGAGGACCAGATTCTTCTAAGAGAGCAGCTAAAATGTCAGCTACACTGCGATCTTGGGAATCTGCAGAATAGTCATCAGGAACAATGTACACACTAGAACAAGTGATTTAAAACAAAATGACTCTCTGAACTAACATGGGGCCCTACTGTTAAAGCTGGCATAGATACCTTTCACACTGGAGCCTTGGTGGCATCGTGGCTGACTCACCCAGACAATTAAGATAAAGGCCCCTTGTCCTCACCTTCAGATGTATTAGGTACATGGTGCTAGTCCAATATTTATAGACCAATCAGAATGTGATGGATGGTGTGATCAATATCACGCCAGCCTCCTTCCCTTACCAGGACATTTTCTGGTAACCATATTGGTTTGGGCTGACCTGGGAGACATGGTCCAATGTTCATCTGTGTCAATGGGTATTCAAATACACGACCATTGGGCTGACATGCAAGCCAGTATTGGCCATTGCACTAACGCAGCTCTCTTACCACGAGAGGGTCTGGGCTATATCCCCAGCAGTATTTTACAGCCATTAGGTCTCTAGAGCAGACCCAGGTTTACATAATTGGTACAGGATCATTTTCAAAATAATCTACGATGGAAATGTAGCAAGAAAGACAACTAGCCACTTCACTTCATACCATGGACTAAAATGTGTAAAAGCTTAACACTTCATACCACAAACGTAGTATCTATATGGGACATTCGCGGCAAGTAGGTTTTATAGTTAACCAAAGTTTATGCTTTTAAATATACTGCATGTCAAATCTAGTTCTCTGTATGTCCGCCCGCCCATACATGTGTATGCGTGCACGCAAGTGAGTGAACCATGTTTTATTTAAAAGGTGAAAGCATGAATATTTTGTAAAATACAATAAGCTTAGATGAAAGCATGAACATCCTGTGAAATATAATAAGTTTAGGTTGAAGCAAAAATATCTCTATATGATAAGTTTAGGTGAAAAAACTGTCCCTAATTTGTAACTCCAACTAGCAAAAAATGTTAATATTTAGGTTGGCACACAGAATGTAAACATCCCGGCAGATCTCAAGCCTTACCTAGCACGTCCGTCTGTGAAGCTATACGTAAGAAGCTCTGACTACAGGACACCACCCGTTCGATAGAATTCATACTGACAATTGGTGCATACTCTTCGTCCACTCCTACACCTCCACTCTCAGCGTCATCACTGTCACTGAGCATTATGGTGTTCTGAGAGCCAACATTGCTATCTGTGAATGGAAACAATAAATAAGAGATGTGAACATCTGAATATAACGGGTTTTTCCCCATGAATGTAATCTGAATCAAGATTTGTTTAAAAACTGGATTTGAAAAACTGGAAGTTCTTGTGGTTAATCACCAACTTTGTTCTCAGCCACAAAAGGCGGTCATCGACACAGTGCAAAAACTCCTTAGCACTGGCGATTATCCAAATGTGTGCATTTCAGAATCTCACAAGCTGTATACACGCTATCCTTTTTTCCCCCTTCTTTCTGTGTGTGCTTTATCATTTTAAAATGTCCCCCTTGGCAGTGGCATATACGACCTGCCCTTTTAAAATTCCAGCAGCCAGGAAAATGTTGCACACATGATGCGCACATGAAAATGAAACCTATGTCCTCCCATTTGTTTACCATAACTGTCAAACTGTCATTTACTGCCAATATAGTACCCTGCAGTATATGGCAGGGAAGTCTTGAGCCTGAGGAATTAAGGCCGTCTGGCTATTGCAGTCGCCGCGGGTTAGTTTTCTTTTTGCCCCTGACAGAAAAAAACTCCACACCTTAACGAGGATTCGAACCCGGGTCTCCCAAAGTAGAATCTGGCATTCTAGACAGTCGGCCAGCCGCTCCTCTTGTTTACCATAAACAGGCCTTAATTGATTTGCACTTAAATTACTGATGCACTGACAGTGGATGGGGTTCTGGCGGGGGGTTCCAACCCCTCCACCAGTCAGTTAGACTTCAATGTTGACTTCTCGCTCGGAAGCAATGGCAAACTACTGAACATAAAACTAAGTAGAACATCAGGGTGGGGTTGGTGTTGCACAGGACCTGCAGCATTTAAACAATAGATACAAGGTACATGACAACACTGGGTACATTTATGTGACAAATCCTTGCCATTACAAGTTGGACCATGATTCTTAACCTATATTTACTTATGACTGCAAGTCATGGAGAGTAAGCAAATAGGCAAGAAAATCCCTTGTGTCATTAAAAGTGTTCAGAAAAAATGCTTACAGTGCATGCTGAAAGGAGTGCTACTAAATATTGCACATGCAACTAACATGAGCAATGAAGATATTTTAACAGAAGCTGAAAAAAAAAAAAAAAAAGAAAGAAAGAAAGAAAGAAAGAAAGAAAGAAAGAAAGAAAGAAGAGAGAGAGAGAGAGAGAGAGAGAGAGAGAGAGAGAGAGAGAGAGAGAGAGAGAGAGAGAGAGAGAGAGAGAGAGAGAGAGAGAGAGAGAGAGAATGAATCTGAAGGATAGTCACTGCTCCATATGGGAAAGGGAGAGTTCAGATATTAAGTATTGATTTTGTCATATGAATCATACCAATAAATTCTCCCCGAAAGCTAATAAACAAACATTGTGTCAGCTGTGCATGTAAGTGACTCCATGCTGGTACATACCTTCCCTAGACACATGGCTCTCTACCTGGGATGCTGGGTGCGAAGGCTGTGATGGGAAACTTTCATCAGATTGGCTGTTTCTAAAGTATGATATAAAATAACACACTCATGATCAGTTTTGTTGCATACTAACAGACATATATTACGTAATATGTATTTCAACATTATTGTAAGTAATCATCATCAGGTGCCTTGACGATTGGTGTGGGTTGTCATGCTTCTCCATCTTGCAATCTCCGACGCCGTATATCAACTCGTGTGCTAACACCCTTCCAGGCCATGACACAAGACTGTGTCTCACAGTCATCTCACTCAATGTGTTTAATTTACTTGGTTTAGCAGTCCTAGGAATTTCCTGCATTCTTCTGTAAAACCACATCTCCAAAGCTTCTGGGGATTTTTTTACTTGTTTATTAATTGTGGATTCACAACCATACGATAGGACTGCTTCCACGTAACATGTAAGAATTCTTTTTCTAACTTCCAATCACAAATATTTATAGCATACTATTATGCATTTTTTACGAAAGTAATGTATGTATTTTCATGAGTTCATGTAAGAACTCTTCCTCAATCTATGGAGGGAATGTTAAGCAGCCATGTAAAGAATGTAATTTTTTTTGGGGTAAACCCAATCATTCAACCAATGACAAAATATGAGATGAATATAACTATCATCCTCACAAAATCAAATAGACACCCATTTATACACATTTTAATTGCATTCATATTTTAAAATTAACTCATTGCACTGGCAAAATTGTTAAAAAAGAACAACCTGCACATGGATTAACAGGGCTCATTAGTTTGGTTAGCATATGTCTAGAGGAAGAAAGCATCACATAAATGCATGCCAATGGGGCATGACCTTTGGGGTTTAAAACTATGCGCAACACACTTAACCCTTTGAACCCGACGCGCTGGTATACCGGCTTGATGTACTATGTATCAGAGACCCTACGAGACGGTATACCGCAGTGTTTCCCAACGTGGGGCCCACGCCCCACAGGGGGGCAATACGATTGTTAAGGGGGGCAATTCGAAAATGTGTCTACCAGTCATCAGTCCTTGATGTAAAGTGGACTGTTTTGAATGACCATGGGAGTGATCACATGCCATGTTTAGTCCTGATCTCTAAATCCAGGAAAGTTAGGGAGAGTGCGCAAGACCTTCCGGTATGAGTGGACCGACAGCCTTCTTGGACGCCTCAGACAGGGGGCATGCAACAGGACCGTTAAAACTCCTTTTTTGCATCCCCCATGGTGGACTCCAGAAGTAGACCATGCTTGGAAGGCAAAGAGAGCTGCAGTGAAGCAGCTAAGGAAAGTGTGACAGACACCCCGAAGCTCACGAGAGGCGGTGGATACAGCAGAAAATGTCAAAAGAGATAGGGTGGAGGTTTTCAAGCGCTTTGCTTCAGAGGTCAAAAACGCAAAATGGGAATGTTTCATGAAGGAGATTGGAGGTGATAAAACACTGCGAAAATTCTGGAAACTGCACGGACAAATACAAAGAAAGGATCGGTCTATGACAGTGGGAACAATTTATAGAGATTATAATGTGCGCGTGACAACGGACAAAGAGAAAGGGGAGGCATTTCTCCAGAGATTTTTAGCATTTCTCCAGAGATTTTTAGCGCAGACCAATCATAATGATGCAGACACCAGGGATACGGATAGAGAGGAGTTATCTGGCTCCATGAAGAATATGCATTATGAAGACATCATACGGGTTGAAGATGTTAAACATATTTTGAAGAAGGCAAAAGACACGGCACCAGGGCCTGATGGGGTTAGGTGTAGCCACATGAAGGCTTTGAGCGATGTAGACCTGAAGGAGATGACCGACTGCTTTAACCAGAGCATTAGGACAGCATCAGTACCGTTGGATTGGGTGCACAGCTATCTCATCCCTCTCCCAAAACCATTCAAGGATCATTCAAAGCTTAGCGGCTTTAGGATCATCACCCTTCAAAATACATTTGGGAAGGTTTTAGAGAATATAGTCACGGTCAAGCTGAAGAGAGACTGAGACTGAAGTTAACTAAATTGGAACCTGACATAAAATCTCTTTGCAACAAGCATCAAGCGCAAGGATCTCACTAAATTTAAATTATAAATAATTACTAATAATTAAAATAATATAGACAAATCTTTCATTAAAATTATTTTGTACTTGAATTTCAGTTCTCCATTATATGTTTTGAAAAGTTACTTACTGTGTTTGCTCAATAATTTTCTAGTGATTTCTTCCTAAAACCTATCATTCAAGTTGCTTTAGTGAACATTTTGATTTTTGAATATTAAAAATTATGTATATGTAATTATGTAGATTGATTAGAGAAATTAGACGTAGACAGTCAAAATTTTTTGGACATGTTATGAGAAAAAATGGACTGGAGAACTTAGTGACAGCTGGCAAGATCGAAGGGAACAGACTAAGAGGAAGACCGAGAGGAAAATACCTGGATGGCTTGGCCACATGGCACGGACGAGACAGGAACACTGAGTTGATCCACGACTCTGGTGATCGAGTGAAATGGCGAATCATGACCGCCCACGCTTTCCGGCATGGCACATGATTGATTGATTGATATGTTGGGAGGGGGAGGGGGGCATAAAATTTTTAGAAAGGCGTAGGTGGGGCATAACGCAAAAAAATGTTGGGAAACACTGGTATACCGGCTTCCACGTGTTTTCTGTTTATATCTCACTGTTAATCGGCAACCAGCTGACCAATAAGCATCCAGCTTATATCTAGACATAGCTAACATGTTTGAGGTCACTCTCCTGCCGAAGATTCAAAGTTTTTGATAGTTGACGAGGTTTTGGGCCAAAATAAGCTGTCAAAATGGAAATTGGTGAAGAACAGTATGGATTTGTGGAAGGAAAGGGTACAAACAATGCAATATAAACATTACAGGCACTAATAGAAAGATAGGGGGATGAGTGGTCTCGAGATATGGTGTCCGCCTCGAGTGCTAGAGGTCTCGAGTTCAGGCCCTGGTGAGGACCGGGATTTTTAAAAGTGAATGTTTTGACAAATCTACAAAAACGATGGCAAATTTACATTTCCCCCCAAAATTGCATAAATATTATTTTTTAATCACTTAGAAACATTTTTTTTTTCCTCATGTAGAAACATTTACCGTTTCTTGTTCACCAATGATTTTTTTTCCCCAGAAATAATGTCTCTTTCAGGTTGAAATATTATTAGTATGCCAAAAACAGGTAATGACCCGGAAACCCCAGGGTACAGGATATTTACCCTTGTTACTGGCAGGGTTCAAAAGGTTACCTCAAAAGAGGAACGTATAAGAAGAAGAATCAATTACTAAGCATACATTAATACACAAACTTGGGTGTCTACTCATAGTACAATTTGCAAGTGAAAAACCAGCATTGTATGTGTCTTGACTAAACATACATTTCAACTTACACAGAATTGGCAGTTTGAATCATTTGGATAGCATTTTAAGTACATTCACATTACAACAGATTTTGTTATAGTGCAGAAGATGCAATAATTTCACTGAAGTGTACACGGCACAATGTCATCAAGGAGAATTTTCAGAAGACACACTTTATGGCTTTCAGTATTAATATATTTCACAGATATTGCGCTTTTCTCAAATTATTTATGATTATTGCTTCTAGAATGTTTTTATCTTGCCATGGTTTAAGATGGTAACTTCACGTCGACAGTGTCAATATTTGCCATTTTGCTTGGCATGTTTCTACAGTGTCGCCTTCTCCCTCTGGCAATTTCACACTAAAATTTTTCAATTTTTATTATTACATCAGGGCACTCAATGACAAGATTTAATGGATGAAGAGTTACTTCTGCCTCAGCATGTAGTTGAGTCTTCTGATGGGATATGCTCCTGGTGAAGATCCCATAAACATTGTTGACATGACAACAAAAGGATTTTTAATATTAACTAGGCTTAGTTGATGCAGTGGAAACAGACTAAGAGAAGTGACCACACTTTCAAAAGCAATTCTGTGGATAATGTGCTATCAATACTGCATGTTACAGGAAAGTCCTACAGAAAATAAAGTGTCAACTAATGTAGTAAATTTCAATGCCATCTTGTCCAAGCCTCATCAATTTTCAGAACACATATCTTGACCATAAACAACAAGGCAAGATGTTTTTTTTTCCCTTTTCAACATACAACTTTTTATACTTTTTACAGTGCGTTCATTTTAGACTTAGCATTATTTGTACACATCACACAAGGCGACTTTATTCAAACTGTCAGCTTTTACATGCACTGACAAATTATTGTAATATTTGTTTACTGCAGTAGTCTGTAACCAAACTTGCAGTATGTATCTCAATACTGCCTGCAAGCAAGGTAGCCATCAATGACATCATGAGCAGGCTGCTAAACTGACTCAAACATAAATATATCATGAACAGAATAGAATATTTTACAAGACATATAGAAATTGCTGAAGAGCTACACTGCTTAACATTCACCCTTTCACAAAGACAGAAATCAAATGAACGTTATTCTTAACAAATCTAGTCATAAAAGTTAACAAGTCAACAAAGGGATTCAGCAACAGAGAAAGGGTGCTAGTAAACAATACAGATAACCAGCTAAAAGAGAGAGAGGAACTAGTGTCTAATGAAACAATAAAGATATCTCCATCATGATTAAATACGCAGACTAACCTGAACATCTGCTGTTGTTTCACTATGTTCAAAAACCTTGCAACAAGCTCCTGCTCACTAGCTGAAGGCACCACACCATCCCTCTCTGTGTTAGAAGACAAGATGTGTCAAATATCAATGCTGTGGTTGTAATGTGGTTCTGTTCTTTGTGCTGTGTGTGTTAGCATGTGACCTTCTGCCTATATCTGAACCTTTCAAACAAATTGTATTCATTTATGATGTGTTTTCTGATACTTCAGAAATGCCTGGGTCTCTGTGCACAAGCCATAGAGGGAAAAGTTAAACAGTGCAACACTATACAGAGTAAAAATATAAAGGAAACTTGTCACACATCACTACCATCATGTGCCATGCCAAGAAGCGTGGGCAATCATGGCTGACCATCTCACACAATCACCAGTCTTAGATCAAGTCTGCTTTTGTTCCAATTGTGCCACGTGGCCAAGCCAACCAATTATTGATCTCTTTGCCTTCCTCATGTTCTTTTCTATCAAGTTTACCAGCTGCCACCAAGTTTTGAAGTTCTCATGATGTGCCCAAAATGTCATTCTCTAATCAATATATGGTTGTTTTCATTTGTTACTTGCCTTTTTTTCTGTTCATCATAAGCAATATGAAATGCCTGAGAATAGTTGGTGAGATGGAGACAGAAGAAATATCACAGATACCACTGCCTGCACTGAGTTTCTAGAGAGACAACCAGTACATTGTGGTGGTGGCTAGTTGAAAATTACTGCTGTGTGCCTACAAGGATGATGTTCCTGTAACACAGCTAGAGTCAGCTAGACTCTACCAAGATCATACTACTCAATTCAGTCCACTTAAGGAGACACACTTGGCTCAAGATGGAAAACTTCAACTCCTCCCAACACTTAATTACAAATTTGGACCAAATATCACCAGTCTTTCTCTCACTCACTTTCTCACGCACATATATCCCCATCATCATCAAGTGCCTTGCTAACTAGCAAGGGCGATCATTCTTCTCCACGTCATGTGACCTCTAACAGCAGGTATCAATCTGTGTGCCGACACCTTTCTATGCCATGACAAAGGCTGTCAAGAATATTCTCTCACTGTCTGGACAAATGGGTAATATAAGATACAGATATAAACTGCCAGCACTGTGAATGAGCATATGGATAAAACTCTGCATACGTGCACATAGGGATGGAGGGAGGGAGGGGGAGGGAGGGAGGGAGGGAGAGAGAGAGAGAGAGAGAGAGAGAGAGAGAGAGAGAGAGAGAGAGAGAGAGAGAGAGAGAGAGAGAGAGAGAGAGAGAGAGAGAGAGAGAGAGATCCATGTGTAGGTAGGCAGACAACTGAACAACAAGGCATGGTTTCTGACATGTTGTTGTGATCAATGAAAATGACAATGTTTCCATTCAACATCAAACTTTTGGAAATGTTACAACTAAAGTGGTGACCTACCTTGCGAGCTGTCAGGCTCCAGCTGTGAGGAACCTCCGGCATCCCTCCTCCGCTGCTTCTCATCCTCCCACAGGGCAGTCAAACCAGGATTGGCACCAATGTTGCCTTAAAATGACCAACAATTTAAACTGCCCTTATTTGTTTTACAAGCAATACAACATAAGACAATACAGAGGCATCTTACAAAGACACATTACTGCACAGGACATTTGTTTGCATCAAGAAGCAGTAACCGGGCAATTAAGAAGGGAACTGGCTACCACCCCTAAATCATGGCCTAGAATATGTGAAGGCCTACAACTTCATATCCCAACAGCACAGCAGTATCTGCTATGGGAATAACCTTTGTCCTTTTAACCGAGCAGTTGTGATGCTGGTCTCTCAATCAGGACACCGGTTTCTAACCGAGCAGTTGTGATGCTGGTCTTTCAATAAGGACACCGGTTTCTAACCGAGCAGTTGTGATGCTGGTCTCTCAATCAGGACACCAGTTTCTAACCAAGCAGTTGTGATGCTGGTCTCTCAATCAGGACACCGGTTTCTAACCATGCAGTTGTGATGCTGGTCTCTCAATCAGGACACTGGTTTCTAACCAAGCAGTTGTGATGCTGGTCTCTCAATCAGGACACTGGTTTCTAACCAAGCAGTTGTGATGCTGGTCTCTCAATCAGGACACTGGTTTCTAACCGAGCAGTTGTGATGCTGGTCTCTCAATCAGGACACTGGTTTCTAACCAAGCAGTTGTGATGCTGGTCTCTCAATCAGGACACTGGTTTCTAACCAAGCAGTTGTGATGCTGGTCTCTCAATCAGGACACTGGTTTCTAACCAAGCAATTGTGGTGCTGGTCTCTCAATCAGGAAACTGGTTTTTATCCATCTCTAAGGCAAATGATTTGCGTCCAATAGTAATTAAATGAAGGAGTCAAGGACAAGGAGTCTAGGACAAGCAGTTTGAGATCTTCTAAACAACCCCCCAGCAACACCAGTGTTGGTACAAACACAAAAATATATATTTTTTTTTTTTTAATAGCTAGCAATAGCAATGTTATAGAATGGTAACAAAAATGCACAGAAAGGTTTCTCAGCGGTCAAGAATGTACTTCTCAGTGACGCAAATGTAAGTTTCCACATGTCAAATATTGAGAAGGTTACTTCTTAACAGTAGTAATGTTATAGGTTGATATGTAGAAAGTTTGCTAACAGTATCAATACTTACAACTGTGTGTGATATGGAGAATACTTTGTGTGATATGGAGAATACTTTGTGTGATATGGAGAAGACTATGTGATATGAAGAAGACTGTGTGATATGGAGAATACTGTGTGATATGGAGAATACTTTGTGTGATATGGAGAAAAGGATCAGACGTTGTGTGATATAGAGAATACTTTGGCAATTGCGCCTAGCCATGAGGCCTAATTTCAACACAGCTGAAAACATTGGGTTTGCAGTACATATTGCAAGCACAACTAAAGATGGTACTATATTTACATGGGCATGCACATTTTTAAACAATTTGCTTTCAATTCTTTGGTCAGGTAATAAAAAGCATTCCTGTAGCCCATGTCTCTATTCTGTTTTTCTTCTTCTTAAAGACAAGATAGACGCTGAGGAATTGAATGACTGGGAAGCTTCACCGCCAACCCAGTGGCTCAAACATACGATGATGATGATAAACATGACATTTGACATATAACCACACAAAAATGAATGCACTAAACATAAGTAAAGCAACGAACATACTTGCTAGTTCATGTCTATTTAAAATATCAGCTGCCACCACATCCACCTCTAGTTCACACGTGCTCTGTCTCTCAATCTCAGCTGGGAGCCACAGGTCACTGCAATACATTTTCAGATATATATTATAAATGGTGAGTATGTCTGTGTGTGTGCGAGCATGTTTGTGTGTGTGCCGGCGCACATATGTGCATGTGCACAGAACAAATCTAGGGTGCACTTTTGTGTGAAATAACAGCAAATTGTATTAAACTGTTTCACAGGCATTTATATGGCAATTTTTCAATAAGAGTTATTATAAATGTCCGATAACAGATGCTTGTCATTGGAGTGTGAAGTATTAGACCTTCACATATTCTATATAAATGTCCCATGACAGATACTGTCATTGGAGTGTGAAATATTAGACCTTCACATATTCTATATAAATGTCCCATGACAGATACTGTCATTGGAGTGTGAAATATTAGACCTTCACATATTCTATATAAATGTCCCATGACAGTTACTGTCATTGGAGTGTGAAGTATTAGACCTTCACATATTCTATATAAATGTCCCATGACAGATACTGTCATTGGAGTGTGAAGTATTAGACCTTCACATATTCTATATAAATGTCCCATGACAGATACTGTCATTGGAGTGTGAAATATTAGACCTTCACATATTCTATATAAATGTCCTATGACAGTTACTGTCACTGGAGTGTGAAGTATTAGACCTTCACATATTCTATATAAATGTCCCATGACAGATACTGTCATTGGAGTGTGAAATATTAGACCTTCACATATTCTATATAAATGTCCCATGACAGTTACTGTCATTGGAGTGTGAAGTATTAGACCTTCACATATTCTACATAAATGTTCCATGACAGAAACTGTCATTGGAGTGTGAAGTATTAGACCTTCACATATTCTATATAAATGTCCCATGACAGATACTGTCATTGGAGTGTGAAGTATTAGACCTTCACATATTCTACATAAATGTCCCATGACAGATACTGTCATTGGAGTGTGAAATATTAGACCTTCACATACTCTACATAAATGTTCCATGACAGTTACTGTCATTGGAGTGTGAAGTATTAGACCTTCACATACTCTACATAAATGTTCCATGACAGTTACTGTCATTGAAGTGTGAAGTATTAGACCTTCACATACTCTACATAAATGTTCCATGACAGTTACTGTCATTGGAGTGTGAAGTATTAGACCTTCACATACTCTACATAAATGTTCCATGACAGTTACTGTCATTGAAGTGTGAAGTATTAGACCTTCACATACTCTACATAAATGTTCCATGACAGTTACTGTCATTGAAGTGTGAAGTATTAGACCTTCACATACTCTACATAAATGTCCCATGACAGATACTGTCATTGGAGTGTGAAGTATTAGACCTTCACATACTCTATATAAATGTTCCATGACAGATACTGTCATTGGAGTGTAAAGTATTAGACCTTCACATACTCTAGATCACACCATAACTAGGTAAGTTGGCCAGTTCCCTTGATCGCCACCCTTCCTTCCCAGACAAAAGCCAGAACATTCTAGAAGACCAGGTTGACCCTCATAAAGTATGTTGCAATCAACCCCAGCATTTTTATTTTGCTGTTTGTGATTTAATGGGCAATGTTCTGTTCAGTAGTTTGCCATTGCTTTCTGAATGACAAATGCTCACACCATCGAAATCAACACAGGGTGGTCTGCTTCCATGTTGGGGAATTGTGAAACATTCACTGCCCCTAGGTCACAGCGCAGGCATAGTGCCAGGACAATAATCCTGCCACAGCTACAGGCAAGGAAGGGACATCCCCTAGACTGCCAATCACACACCAACCACAAGTCTTTAAAAACACACCAAAAAAAAAAAAAACAAGTACTTTCTCCAAACACCTGTTTCAGAATGTAATTCTCACTTGCACTTTCGAGTTGGGCAACTCATATTCAATCTGCTGGCACAATACAAATATACTGAGATTTCAGCGTTACTTGAGCACTTCAATGTTTGTTAACTTTCTCAGAGAAACAAACACAAGTCCCAGACACCTATCAACAAGTCTTTGCCAGAGACAAACATAATCAACAATAACGTGACCTGAACCAATACGGACAATGGTAAAACATATTGATTATCATCCTATAGCAAAATCCTTTGCAGACAATTATGAACATCAAGACCACCAGAAAGACTCAATTGTTTGACAGTTCTCCGTTCTCATATATTTAAATGCCAAGGGTGTCTTTACTCTCCTCCATATGACTTAGGCCCTGCCTCTTCTTCCAGGAAGCATGCAATCCATGACTGTTCTTTCTAAACCACTGTACCGTTTGATGAAGCCTAAGTAGTTTGCTTCCAGACATGCTGCTGCTTATCAGTCAGTTTTCTTCTATGTTCAGCCCTTGTAGAATGATAGCATTGTTTCTCTTCTTTGCCCGTGGTATTCTAATTCTGATATGAAGAGGAAATTGTAAGCATTCTCATATACCTAGTATATGTGTCACCAAATTTCATGTTACAATAATAACTCACACACCTTGGGATGTTTTCCTGGTGCCAAACATGGTCCACTGGTGATGAGGAAGAGGATGAGGATGAGATCTCTGGAGAAGACACCTTGAGTAGTGAAGTGTCATGGGTTTCCTTCAGTGGAGTGTTCATATTCTTGACACACTTGTTAGTACTTTTCTCATCTGTAAATAAGTTGCATAACAGAATTGACCACAAGTTCTATTATGTGAAACATTATATGGTGATCTGCATTTGTGACATAACACAACACTTGAGTTTAAACTCAAGATACACATAACTCCTTACACATAGGTAACAATATATTTTAGAATATCTCAGAAAATTAAATGATAAAACTGCTCAAAGATATTAACATTTATGGGGAAAGATCTCAGAATAATCATTAGATTACTTCAAGATCGATTTAATACAAGAACTGATTACTTGATATTGTTTTTCCCTCCATAATATACAGTTCTGTACTTCTCGTCCTTCTGAAATTTGTTTTACAATGTAAGTAGACCCGCAAATCACGTTTTATGTAGATG
Organism: Cepaea hortensis; assembly: GCA_963921405.1. Lineage (NCBI taxonomy): Eukaryota > Metazoa > Mollusca > Gastropoda > Stylommatophora > Helicidae > Cepaea > Cepaea hortensis. The sequence goes on from OY992876.1 coordinate 345,141,566, forward strand.
TCTAGACTTGTTCTAGTATGTATTATTAAATTTAGCTTCCATTTTTATGTTTACTCTGTGTGTGTGTGTGTGTGGGGGGGGGGGGGGGGGGGGGGGGGTGAGAAGAGAGTTCATAGGGAGGAAATATGAAAGGGGGGGGGGGGGGGGGTGACATTCTGAACTTATGGTGAAGGGGTGCATGAGCCAAAAAAGGTTGAGAACCACTGCAATAGAAGATTAAACAGCTAAGAGTCCACATCTTTAGCTCACAAATAAATCCTGAATTGTATTAAAGACTTGATCACTGACATTTAATTGCACTACTTACCACTGGCTCTTTTTCTGAACTTTAGTGCACCAGCATTGAGAAGGTTCATGCCATAGAGATTATAATCAATGAACATCTGAAATAAACATCATGCCATAGAGATTATAATCAACGAACATCTGAAATAAACGAACTAAGATCTATTGTTAAAAGATTATATATCAACTATTAGCCATACTGAAACATCGAAATATACCTATGAACGCAGAACGACAGATAATAAGTAGCATATCCCCCCCCCCCCCCCTTCTCGCACGCTTTCACCCATGCAAGCAACACAATGTGACATGGAAAGAACCTCCAGAACAATATCATATACAGAATATATAGAGTGATCCTCCCTCAGATATAGCTGAATATGCAATTGTCTTAAATCAATGATGACAATACATGCATCTGACAATACATTGCTGTTTTTTTTTACATAATGATTAAATAGCAGACTCATTTTATAAAGTTTGTTGAAGCCGAGAGGTCTTTAAAAAGAAGTCAGCATTCATTCTAGAGACTTGTGTATGATGATTCAGGTATATTATACTAGGCAATCTCCTTCCACACATTCAAACTAGGGCACGATTAACAACAAGAGTCATTTGCGTTCTCTCTCACTTTGGCATAACATATTTACTCCGCTGTGACATTTGAGGTGAATTCTTGCTCTTTTGTTCTTTCTTAATTATTTCTCACTGTCATAGCTCATACCTTTGGACAGTAACACCCACACAGTAGGTTACTGAATACATTCACTGGTGTTAAAATCTTTACAACTACTCAGTTGTACTTTACTGTTTATTTTTTTTCTTTATTTCCTATATTGTTGTTTATATTCCATCTTTCAATCTATCTCAGTTATGGCATGGCATATGCCAGACTCCTTTTTAAACTGTATTTGTCCTTGAAATAAAACCCCCAACCATTTCTCTTACCTTTCACCAAACAGATCAGTATATATCATCACTTTGTCTGGGCATGAGTTGTCCTTTATCACTGTTGCAGGGACACTTACGCTACATCATAGCCCGTTCCCAGCACTATTAGTCCAATGTAATGATGTCTCTATGCAACACTTCATTGCTAGGCGGCACCATGACCCATTCTTCTCCATGCACAACCCTACGAATGTCACATACTTGCAACTGATTGTGCCTGCAGTTATTGCCACTCAAGACCCGCCTCTCTTCAACCTATGTCCCCTGGTATCACGTACAGCTGCCTACAGGGGATGATTCCCGTCTGCCGTGACCCTGCGGTACAGCTGGGTATTGAGCTCCCTGTGTTTTTCATATACAGATGGCAAGACAAGAATGTACTACATACATACAACAGACCACAACGTTATTCGGCCCAGATGTGCTTGACCTCATTTTGTATGCACTCTGTTTGCTATGAAACAAACATTAAACATAATGTCATTTTCCTCCTGGACTATTCAGTCCAAGTATGTCAAATGATTTATCGTGCCTTACTCTAACTCAGTGTTCCCAACATGGGGCCCACGCCCCACAGGCGGGCAATTTGATTGTTGGGGGAGGGCGCAATTCGAAAATGGAAGAAATCGGCTGGATATAACAAAACGGGGAGGCTTGAGACTGAAGTTAACTAAATTCGAACCTGACATAAAATCACTTTGCAGCAAGCATCAAGCACAAGGATCTTACTAAATTTAAATAAAATTACTAATAATTAAAATAATATAGACAAATCTTTCATTAAAATTATTTTGTACTTGAATTTCAGTTCTCCATTATGTTTTGAAAATTTACTTACTGTGTTTGCTCAATAATTTCCAAGCGATTTCTTCCTAAAACCTATCAATCAAGTTTCTTTAGTGAACATTTCAATTTTTTAATATTAAAAATTATGTATATGTTGGGGGGCGTGGGCGGGCGGTGGGGTGGGTGACATAAGAATTTTATAAAGGCTTAGGTGGGGCATAGCACAAAAAAGGTTGGGAAACACTGCTCTAACTCATAACGTGAATAGTAGATATGATTTAAATGTACCATTTCATGACATAGCACACTAAAACTGATCTCACCTGTAAGGCATAAGGTAGATGGGATTCATGTGGCTGAAATGGTTTGTTCATAACAGCTCCTCCCAGTAACAAGTCTGCAGCTCTGAAACATAGAAAGTGATCCATTTTATAATGGAGAAAATACTAATTAAATTATGTGTTAACTGAATGAAACAACATATACCAGTTTCTAAATAAAATAAATCCTAGAGACATTTTCTGGAAAATTCTGATTCTCAAAAATGGAAATAGTCTCAAGTGAAACCACATCACTTCATCTGAGGGGAAAACATACACACCAACAAATACTTAGTATGTGACTGAACAGAACCAATCCCTAGACAAATAACAGAAGAATCAAAATACACATAGTAGGATGCAGAGATGCTTACATATCAGGATCATACTGATCAAACATTGTAGGGAAGAAGACCCTAGTCTGGCTAATAAGTATACTAGTCTTTCAGTTTGTCTGCTCATTGTCTATGTTTCACACCCATACACAAAAGTACAGGTTGTATGTAACACTTCAGCATTCTTTTTCTCATTGCAGTTGACATCGGTTTATTGGTCAGTGTGTTTTCCATCTTGAAAAGGCTACCTTTTCTTGTTCTATTCTTGTTCTAATCTCTTCAAGACACCTCCCATCAGAATGTAGTTACTCTGGCAGTCTTGGAGAGTCTCCATAGCGAAGTGGTCAAGCCGTTTGACTCGGGCACCGAAGGTTGTGGGTTCGATTCCGGGCCGCGTCCTTCAGTTCACGAGTGAAATTTTTTGGAGGCTACTATGGGTCGTCACTAGAGCTACGGAGTTTGTGCTTTGTGCGACGCTTTCCGCGCTGCGGAAAGAGACCAAGCTATATGGGATCAAACCTGGTGCAATGAATTCGACCCTGTCGACTTTTTATAATGTATTTTATAATGTTCCGAGATAGTTGTACCAATTCACTTGTTTAAGAATATTCCCATTTGCCCATATATTGCAATGTGGTATTTCTATACTCTTAACATAATCTCTCTGTCTTCTTATAATTTAATTTTAACCCTACTTGTTCACTGTGTACAATAATCGCATCTACTAAGTGTTGCAGATCCTGTTCGCTGTCTGCAATCAATACTGTATCATCTGCATACCTAATGTTATTGATTTTATTTCCCCCAATGGTGACTGCTGTATCTCCTGAATTTCTCATATGTTCACTGTATAGAGAAAAATGATCTGAAGACATTATGCTCACTTAATAGGCTGACATTGACCTACTTCATTATTTATGGCAACTTGTTTCCAACATACGCTGTTAACAAGGCTAAGGTCCTTCCAATCAATTTGTAGATCTGCAAGCATCTTTATCACAATTTCTTACTTTATCGAAAGCCTTTGTATAGTCATTAAAGCATAGATCTAAGTCTTTGTTTACTTCTATAAATCACTCTATTCATGTTCTTAGTTAATACACAGCATTTACTGTACCCTTCTACAAATGTATACTGCTGTTCCCCTATTTTGGGTTGTGTATTCTTCCCAACTCTTTGCATGATGATTCTTAGCAAAATCTTTGTGGTGTGGTTCATTATGCTAATTGTTTCATGTTGATCATATTCGAAGGCTCCTGATTTCTACAAAATTGAAATAAATATCACCATCATCAAGTGCCCTGCCAGCTGGCGTAGGTGTTCATGGCTCTTCACAGATCTCGGTTGTTGGTGTTCTGGATCAGTTCTGCTGATGGTATTCCTCCATGCCACTGTCGCAATCCATCCAGCATCATTTCTCTTGGTCTGCCTCTGCCTCTCTTCCCCTCGATCTTTCCAGTTGTCACGATGTTCTCCAATGCCTCTCTTCTCATCATATGACAGAAGAAAGCTGTTTATCTCTTTCTTATTGTTGTATATAATGTTCTAGTTTCATTAGCCTGTCTCAGGCAGTCGTTGTTAGTTACTCTGGCAGTCCAAAGAATTTGCAACATTCGTCTCAGGAACCACATCTCTGTTGCTTCTAATTTCTTCCTAATTTGTTCATTTACATTCCACGATTCACTGCCATACAGCAAAACTGGTTCTACATAGCATAAAAAGACTAAAATAATTCAGGAGGCATCATATATTGTGTTCAGCAGTCTGGTGACCTGATCGATTCCATATTCCTCTAAGGCACACGTGTCAAACTCAAGGCCCACAGGCCACATATGGCCCGCAGTACAATCATATCAGGCCCGGGAGGTCTCAACCGACGTACAAATATATTCGGCCCAAGAGAGAATGTTAGGTAAATATATTTTTTATGGTCACGATATAAAGTGCAAATCAAATTCCCTAATTAACAGTCTTCCAAATGATAGGCTACCCAAGAGCGTTCTCACTGCGATCAGAATATGCGAAAATAAAAGTTGTGTAGTGAATTAGTGTTCGTCATTTTAGTTACCTAGCAAAGTTCAGATGCTCGTTTTGGACTGGCGCATAACAAATGAAAGTAGTGTAATGCCCGGATATTACATCACCTTTTCCCGCTATGGCTAACCTGATATCAATCAAGCGTCTATTTCGGTAGATGCACAATCTTTTAAAATCAAAGCTAGCCTTTAAAATGGCCAAGAGAAAAGTTGATTCTGAAAACAGAGCCTTTCAAAGCAGCTGGGAGGCTGAATATATGTTTACTGATATTGGCGGTAAACCTGTATGTCTAATTTGTGGAGATAATGTGGCTGTGATCAAAGAATATAATCTGAGACGGCACTACGAGACTAAACATCAAGACAAGTTAAACAGCCTGAATACAGAGCAGAAGCTACAGAATGTAGAAGAATTGAAGAAGCATATAACATCACAGCAGATGTTTTTCACCAAAGCAAAACCACAAACTGATGCTGCAGTCAAAGCAAGTTTTATTGTGTCAAAGGAGATCGCAAAATCAGGTTGACCATTTACAGAACTCTCCTTCTGTAAATGGTCAACCTGATTTTGCGATCTCCTTTGACACAATAAAACTTGCTTTGACTGCAGCATCAGTTTGTGGTTTTGCTTTGGTGAAAAACATCTGCTGTGATGTTATATGCTCGGTCATACCATTCTAGTTCTATTCTGTGTTGGCACCAGCTCATGTATGAATGTAATTTATTTTGAGTTATGTCTGTCGAACGATGTAAACCATGCGCAAGTGCACAGACATGTTGGCCGCACTCATCTCTAAGAGATACACTGCTAAGTGCACATGGAATAAAGAAACAAGTTTATTTCAGCGGTTGAACCTTCTGTTGATATGATTGCAACATTCATCTTCATCATGTGCCGTGCCAATAAGCATGGGCGGTCATGTTTCGCCATCTCACTTGATCAGAGTCGTGGATCAGCTCAGTGTTCTTGTCTCGACCATGCCACATGGCCAAGCCATCCAGGTATTTACTTCTCTGCCTTCCCCTTGTTCTCTGCCCCTCAATCTTGCCAGTTGTCACCAAGTTCTCCAATTTATTTCTTCCCATAACGTTACCAAAATAAATGTTGACTGTTTACATCTAATTTCTCTAATCAGTTTACGATTATCATTTGTTTCTTGTAGAATTTGGTCATTGATTTTTCTGTCTGTCCATAGTATTACATTAGGATAATAATTTGCAACACGCCGAATTGAAATCGACATAAACGTTAGGTTAATTGTTTCAACAACTGAATAGCTGAATGTTTAACTGTGGCTTTCATACAGTTTATTGTCACTAATATATAGCCACTACGAGTCAGAATCACCAAATGATTGGCAAATGTAACCAGAATAATTTTTGAGGTGACATTCGGTTATTTTTTTGTGTCCAATCTGAGGACATTACGCGTACTCATGATGTTAAATTCCCCTATTATTTCAAGACGACGTTAAAACAGAAACCGTTTGCTGGATATTGTTTTTCCCTCCCCGCGCTACGAATCTATACTTCTCGTTTTCTCAATTTAATTTCCAAGACAGAGTTACAAACTTTATAAGATGTAAGCAGACCCATAAATTCCATTTTAACCCTTTACAAGGCATAGCGTCCGATTCCGGCCGATGCCATAAAACGCGCATAGCGTCCGATTCCGGCTTTGAATACTAGTCATTTTAAAAATGCGATCTCGCGAATTTCCGAGACTTCCTGTTCCTTTCTACCAGTCTTGCTGATAGAGTGAAAGCGTGGGTAACGTTTGCAAGTGTTTTCATTAAATTTGATCAGATTGTTCATTAGTTTTCGGGATTTTTGTGCGTTGTTAATGAAAATGGATTTCCTCAATTCTTCAAGCGATAGCGGCGATTTCGAAGGGTTCAATTTAAGTGACATTGAAACGCACGAAAGTGACGATGAATCAGAGTTTGATTTCAGTGATATCAGCGTGTGCAGCGTGCACACTTCAGATCTTTCGAACTTTGAAGAAAGTGAATCTGATTCAGAAAATGTCGCTGAAGAAAGTCGGGCGGGGCCGTCTCGCGACGCAAACGGTTGCAGCAACACAACAACACTGAATATCGAAGAATTTAGTGAAGAAACTGGCGTCAACTTATCAATAACAACTGATGATCGTTCTCAGCGTGCATTCTTTCTTAACTTTTCGAGGAACAAACGTTTCAAATGATTGCCGATCAAACAAATACGTATGCTAAGCAAAAGATCGAGAGAGTAGATGATCGAGGCTGGGTTCCAACCAATGCAACCGAAATGCAGGCCTATTTTGGTCTGCTCATTTTATTGGGGATCTACAAACCTCCTCGTTTGGAATTGTGCTGGTCTGCAGATATTATGTTGGGAATGGCAGGTGTGAAGAATGTGATGCCGCTCAAGAGATTCAAGAAGCTGGAGCAGTATTTACATGTAGCTGACAACAACACAGCTGACGGCAGTGACCGCCTCCACAAAATTTGGCCTCTCATTGACATGGCTAATAGGACTTTCTTACAACATTACAAACCTAAGAAAGAAATTGCCATTGATGAGGCAATGGTGCCATTCAAAGGCAGGAATGCACTAAAACAGTACCTACCAGCTAAGCCAACAAAATGGGGAATGAAAGTTTGGTGTGCTTGCGAGTCAGCATCTGGTTACCTCCTCCAGTTTTCTGTTTACCGTGGCAAAATAGATGGTGCCATTCAGCATGGACTGAGCCATGATGTAGTGATGCAGCTTGCTGCCCCCTTTTTGGGGAAGTATCATCACCTCTATTTTGATAACTTTTTTTCGTCAGTTGCGCTTTTTACTAACCTTCTCCAAGAGAAAACTTATGCGGCAGCAACAGTAAGAAAGAACCGGAAAGATCTGCCTCTGGCATTCAGAGAAAAAAGAAAAATGCAGCAAGGGGACCATCAAGTCTTCCAGAAAGAGGATCTGCTTGGTACTGTGTGGCATGATAAAAGGGATGTCTTCATGCTCTCCAACAATACCTCACACACATTGACCACTGTTGAGCGATGGGACCGGCACACTCACACCAGAAAGCCTGTGTCCTGCCCTGCTGTCATCAAACTCTACAACCAATGCATGGGAGGGGTGGACAAGGCAGATCAAATGAGGGGGTATTACTCTACACTGAAGAAGTGCAGAAAATACTGGCGCTACCTCCTCAGTTTTGTCTTCGATTCATGCATAAACAATGCATTCATCCTGTTCGAGCAGTCCACAGCAAAGCCCAGCAAACGCTACGCCCTTCTGGACTTCCGTCTGGATTTATATAAGCAACTAATCGCAGGATTCTCCAGCAGGAAGAGGGCTGCAGGAAAGAGGAAAGGCCAAGCAGTAGCTCCAGAAAGTGTCCACAACCACAAGCTCATGAGGTTTGAGGGCAGGAAGAAAGCCTGTGTGGCGTGCAGTCACGCCAAACGCCGTACCCCTGCAGGACGAACCATTGAAAGTTCATATGGCTGTGATGTGTGCCAAGTGAACTACTGCAAGGATACTTGTTTTCCCCAGCATCTTGGAGGCGAGTGAGCAGTTGGCAGTGTTTGTACATAGTGTATATATGACTGACACTCACAAATAATGTGTTATATTTTGTAAATATTTGTGTTCATATGTGGATTATACCAACAAGACTGGATTATTCATATGACATGCGAGTACAATTATTAATCTGCATGCATTTCTTTTCATTTTGCTCTTTATTTCACTAAAATCCATTCACTAACAACTTAGTTATGATCTTTTTACTAACATGACCTAAAATCTGACTAAAACCCTCAAAAATCTTGCCCGTTTAGTTAGAAATTGGAAAAACCTGTGCCCTGTAAAGGGTTAACTAAACTTTTAGCATTGTTCTAGTATGTATTATTCAATTTAGCATCTATTTTTACCTATAATTTGTAGTTTTTGAATATTAGAGTTGGCAATCCCATCTCAAACTGAAATTATAAAGATGGCATGCTGTAATGTGGTATCTCAATGGCGATAAATGGCGATTTTCACTGTCATACTCCTGCGATGACCATTTAATATTGTTATGGAATATTCCTCTCGCTGACAGACACAGCATGTAGACAGTGCATGCAGACTGACGTCATCACAGCATGAGGTGGTCAGTGTATATATCTGTGTGTGTGTGTGTATATATATATATAAATCTGCAGCAGTTATCTCTCCCTTAGTTAGGAAACATTGGCAGTTCCTATCTCCCTTTAGCGTAAGTGTTAAGAACAGTGATGTGTGTAGGTCACACTGTCAAAGGGCTCAAATAGTATTTTCCTCTTTGTTAATATTAAATGATAAACTGACACATAAACATTAATATCTCGGCTTAGAATTGACCTACAGACTTTAATAAAGTATGTTGGATGTGTTTTTTCAAGAGGTATCCAACTATGCAGGTCGCATAATTAAAAAGCAATTTAGAAAATGTTACTAAAATAGCTACTAATAAATATATTGCATACATACTTGCGGATATTGGCCGGGCTGAACAGGTAGATCTTGAGGAAGTACTCCTCCTCTGGATGGTAGCCATACATAGGTCTGCAGAACACAAAGCACAACAATTGTAAATGTTGAAAGACCTTAAGCCAGTAGTTCTCCCATGTTCCTGACAGATACTACTTCACCTCCTCCAAACATAATTAAGATAACAAATTGCTGATAGAGTTGCTAGAGAATCCCTTATAATAAGCTATATGTGCTAACTGCTAAATAAAACCATCTACGCAAACAAGTTTTATGGCCAAGTTCAACAAATTAGCAGCCATTCTCCATGGTGAGACTTAATTAAAATGAAAGAAGAAGGGAGACTTTATATAACAGTGCAGTTAGTCTTGGTTCCAACTTCATGGCAGAGGGTCCCCTCATGATGCTCCATTCCTGTGCCAATGAATATCACACACAATACTCCTCACTGTCCACTAATTAACAAGTGTGTCCCTGACACAGACAATGAAGTATTTCTGGAGGGAAGCAGAAAGACTACCAACCCCACTGTCCCCCCGAAACTTAAAGACACAGAGCTCAGCAACCATAGAAGACATATGGAGATGAATCCAAAAGATAAGAATGTGCTCTAGAGATAAAGATATCTAGCAGTGTTTCCCCAAAGATAATGAAATCTAACACCATATCCCCAAAAGATAATGTCTATTTTTGATTTCAGACATCCATGTAATTTGTAAGTAAATAATGTATTGTGTATTCACAAATTACTTACTAGGGAAAGTTATATACTCCAGTTGTCTCCTATATGATGAAAATGATCTTACTTTTATTATGACAATGTATGCAATGTATATACAGGAAAGCTATTCGGTTTACATCGTTCAACTATAACGTCGTCATCACAATGGGACATAACTTCACGTTACATCGTTACGTTCCGCCATAACGTCGTCACCTGTGTTGCTATGCCGCACCCTTGCGGAGGAACTTGCTAGCTTGAGGAGGAGCTATCTAATGTCGCGTACTGTTACCGCTGTGGAACATCTCCTTACTTACCATGCATGAATGCTGTGTGACGAAAACTGGCCAGAATGTGTGCACAACTTTTGTGAATTTGACGATGTTCATGCTATTCGATGGCAGATCGCTAACTTAGACACTAAAGCTGGCTTTGAAGGGATGGAGGAAGCTGACACTGATGAGTTGCTTGCATCACATGGAGAAGAGTTGTCTAATGAGGATCTAAAGCAACTTGACATGCAGAGAGCTCAGCAACCCCCACACCTCGAATGTTGACAGCTGAACATTTGGCACAATTCTTTCAATTGATTGATGTGGCAATGGACATAATAAATGAGGATGACCCGAACAGAGAACAGAGCTCCAAAGTGTCGAGAGCAGTACCAAGTGCCATCAACTGTTGCAAGGAACTTTACTTAAAGAAAAGGAGACAGGCTGTGGAGCACACAATGGACACATTTTTTGTTCAAGCAGAGAAGAGCAAGGAAAAGCGGCATGAAGAGGATACAGTTTCATCCTCAGATGAAGAGGCAGAATTTAATGCCTCTACGTCCCAATAACTCTACCAATCGCCCTCCAACTCACCTCTATTTAGCCAATAAATATCAACAACCATCAAAATAAACATTACATAATACACTGTATTTCATTTAATTCTATGAGAAAGTGTTTCGCTATAAGTCGTTTCACTTAAAGTCGCATTTTCCAAGAACGTAACTCCGACGTTAACTGGGGCCTTCCTGTATAAGCATGTTTGTATACATGTAAGTTTGTATGAATGTGTCAAGCAACCACATGTAAGCTACAGATATGTTACCCAATGACAATACAGAATGTGGTTACCTTCTGCATGATGACAAGTGATTAGAATGAGCTCTGAAATCTGCAGACACTGATTCTCAACACTGGTACAGTTATGGAATTGCATCCACCAGAATGAAAATAAGAAACATAACTTGCACACTGCACAATGACTACTAGGGCAGACGTATGACAAGTTCCCTTGCCAGAAGGTGGTAATTTCAAACCAGTTCCTGTAGCATCCAGTCCACGCACAAGCAGCTAGTTTAGATTCCTTCAAGGATCATCCACTCAAAGAAGAAGCACATTATTCTCTCCATGTCACTGTTATAATTTAGCATCAACACACCGCAAACTACATAAAACTAGTCTGAAGAGACTCCAACAGGTACAATTATGAGGTCAGCCCAGGTTCGAAACAATGGTGCCCAATATTTATTTCTTCTCAGAAGTATATATATCTGACAGCATACCACCAAAGATAATATATGACAGCATACCACTAAAGATAATGATACCTAACAACGTATCTCCAAAGATAATGATATCTAACAGTGTATCTCTAAAGATAATATCTAATAGCATACCACCAAAGAAGATATCTAACAGTGTATCCCCAGAGATAACATCTAACAGCGTATGCCCAAAGATAATGATATCTAACAGCACATCCCCAAAGATAATGATATCTAACAGCGTTACCGCCAAAGATAATATCTAACATTGTATCCCCAAAGATAGTTGTATCTAACAGCGCATCCCCAAAGATTATGATATCTAACAGCACATCCCCAAAGATAATGATATCTAACAGCACATCCCCAAAGATAATGATATCTAACAGCGTTACCGCCAAAGATAATATCTAACATTGTATCCCCAAAGATAATGATATCTAACAGCACATCCCCAAAGATAATGATATCTAACAGCGTTACCGCCAAAGATAATATCTAACATTGTATCCCCAAAGATAGTTGTATCTAACAGCGCATCCCCAAAGATTATGATATCTAACAGCGTTACCCCAAAGATAATATCTAACAGCATATCCCCAAAGATAATATCTGAAGAAAACAGGTCATTTCACCTCATAATTGTGACCTAGTATATTTAGAGCACAGGTGTGTTACCAAGGCCCATAAGGGAAGCAATGAACAGTAACACCATACTTTAATGAGTCTTATGGGGCAACTGGGGAGGGTTGGCCATAGGCCAGTTAACCCAACCCACAGAAAACAGCTACAAAATGCAACCAATCATGGACACTTCATATAGAAGGGCTCAGCTGTGACAGCTGATCACCTATCTTGCACTGGGTGATCAAAGGCAGAAGTGGGGTCAGTGTATGAAGACCAAACACTACATACATTCACTGCAGTATCTGCCAGTGGTAGCTTTTACTAGAACTGACTGGCAATGAACAGATAATTACTGAATCATAAAGGCCAAGTGCTAAGGAGAATTAGAACCAGGGCAATATTGTCTACAAGGAAATGCACTTTAGGTACGTCACTGATCAATAATTCCTCAGTATTCTTCTTCTTCTGCGTTCATCCGGAGTTTCTTTTTTTCGGATGTGACTGCGTTGTGCCTGTTTACAGCAGAGCTGCGTTCTTGCACCGTTAGGCCGACACATCCAACTTCTGCGGGCATTTGTTGACCAGGTTAACCTTCCCGGGCCTCAGTATTCTATTTTGTTTCTTCATATTTTCCTGAATTACCTGAATACTCACAGTGTATATGCACAAAGTAGAATAAAAGATCAAACGGTCCTAAAATAATAAGCTCCATGTAGGCAATATTCATCACAATATCATCAATGTAACTCCCCACAAGTTGATTGTAAAAAAAAATGCACACAGACTTAAAACTACGTTTCAAATGTGTGGGAATAAAACAATCACATTCTAAGTCCACACTGCTTCAGAAAAACAATGTGCAGTAACAAGCAAGAACACCGTACAAGTAACTATAAATTAGTGGGCCAATTCACTTGGAAGGCAGAAATGTACATGAGCAGTTAGCCCTAGCAACAGAAGTGAGGCTGATGACCAGCGGTCAACAGTGCCAGCACCCCACATACTTAACTTCACATCCCGCAGACACATACTCACACATACAAAATTACACGCGATAGATGGGAGAGCCTGCCTGCATCAGCATCGTCCAATAATCAATAGTACTCCTGGTAAAGCGGGGCTATATTTTTCCCTTGACTCAGCTCAACATAACTGGCACATTCTCTCAAATACTATCTCAAAGCAGCACTTCCTTCCACTTTCGTCCAGATACACCTCTGGCCTGCCACATACATTCAGTATGAGAGTCCTTCGTGGCAAACCAGTCATAATAAATGTGATCATCAAATAACAATCAACTTCATATCACAAATATCATTTCTACTCTAAGTAAATGTTTTATGTATCATTTCCGTGGGTTATGCACGTTTTGTGACTTACTACTTCCTTAATTTTATTTACCTTATTAAATTTCAAGTGAAAAACAACAGCATTAATAACAACAAAACTAAGACTGAAAAATTTTAGGAAATAACGTAAGCAATTTTACCAGGAAATGTAGGAGTATTTATTTTAATTCCTTTATTTTAAATTAATCCACGGACCTTCTTAGTCATATTTTGTTGGTTTTTTTTAACGTTCTCCAATATAGGCTCGGCAGCAGAAAACCCCTTTTAACATGACTATAGTGGTTAGGGCTCATGTTTACCATGACAATGGTCTGTGTTCAATCCCCAGCAGTGTGGTCGGCCCAGCCTCATATAATGGGGTCCAGACAACTGTCTCAGAATTCAAACAATGGATTCCCTTAGTGATTGTAAACACAGAAGTCACCAACAATGTATTGCATGATTCCTTGCCTGACATAATTTGCTGCATCTTGTCATTTCTGGGTATTGTCTTGAACAGTGGTTCTCAACCTTTTTTTGGCCCATGCACCCTTTCTCCACATGTCATGTCATTCCCCCCCCCCCCTTTCCAGCGAACGAAAAAATAATAACTCCCCCCTTTCCAAAATCTCTCAAAAGGTGCAATTTTTATATTCACAATATTTTATTAATACACCAAATTAATCATATTATAATAAACAAACAGTTAAAACATCAAAGAACTGTCACTTAATAAACGAAATCAGAATGCCAGAAAATTGTTTTTCATCAAACAAAATGCTCAATAGAAAACCAGGATATTGTGCCTGAAGCCATTTTGAGTCTGCCAATCTGTGGTCTTAAATCCCCCCCCCCCCCCCCTTGGGGAGAATTCCCCACTGGTTGAGAACCACTGGTCTTGAAGAAAAGACAGAGGAAGGAAAGTGGTCACCACATCTCAGTATGACATCCACAGAATAGGCACAGGCACTCCCAGGTCAGTATCTGCTATGAGGCTTCCTTGACTCTTATAAAGGAAGTATGCTTCAAGTATGAAGGACCACCAATTTTGAAGATGGAAGTTCAGACCACATCACAACAGAAATTATCAAAGCCTTAGAAGAATATACAATAGACCAGATCACCAGACTGCTGAACACAATATACGATACTGGAGATATACATTCTATATTATGTAAATCTATATAGGGAAATCAGGAGCTTTGGAATGTGATCAACATCGAACAATTAGTATAGAGCTACATCACAAAGATTTTGCTAAGAATCATCATGCAAAGAGTTAGGGGAAAGATGTCTAATGCAATGAGCAAAAGTGTGTTGAAGTGCTGCTACATAGAACCTGTACTTTTGTATAGGTGTACAATGAGCTGAAAAACATCTAATGGCAGTGAACATGTAATTTCTGAGGAAAATGCAAAGAATACCATTGGCAAACAGAAAAACCAATGAGAAAATTCTACAAGAAATAAATGAAAAATGTAAACTGATTACAGAAATTATAATAGTCAAGATTTGTTTGGGCACATTATGAGAAGAAGCAAACTGGAGAACTTGGTGACAACTGGCAAAATTGAGGGGAAAAGAACAAGGGGAAGGCAGAGAAGTAAACATCTGAATGGCTTAACCACATGACATAATCGCGACAAAAACACAGAGCTGATCCATGACTCTGGTAATTGTGTGAGATGGCAAAACATGACCGCGCATTTGCATCAGCAGGGCACAGTATGATGATGCTTGTTGGAAAACCCACTTATGCAGAGAAGTAGAAGTATAGGCCACAAATACTGTACAGAGCATATTTAACTATGTTACACGTGAGAGATGATGTATGTTTATTACGGTCTACAGACATGGTGAACATGATTGGCTGAATTCTGTTAGTCCCCCACAGTATTTAACTAAGTAAACACGGTTAGCAAGGGTAGGAATGGCAGTAACAACCACCTTGAAATGGTTTAATGTACTGTCTGGGGGAGGAGTTCAAAGTAATAAGTGGGACAGTCTAGGATCCTCTCTCTCTCTCTCTCTCTCTCTCTCTCTCTCTCTCTCTCTCTCTCTCATAAATGCAGGCATACCATGTATGGTATGCAAGGGAGTGTGTATTTGTGTGTTATTGAGTGGGTGCACAACTGTGAAAGTTTGTGCAAATGATGTTAAGTATGTATGCAGGTATATATATATATATACACACCCTATATATATATATATATATAGGGTGTGTGTGTGTGTGCACGTGCGCGTGTGTGAATGTACATGCACAATTGATGAACGAAAGATGAGTGATTGGAAGGGCCGATTCTAAGACAGGCCTGCGTGCTCAATTTGTAACCCTTTGAAAATAAAGTTTGTTCATTCATTCATTCAATATATATATATTCATTCGTTCCTCCATTATTTTCCCATGCTTTCTCTGCCATCTTCTATTTCTTGTCCGATTGATCTTCTGAGTTTAGTGTGGTCCAGTGTTTATCTTCTCAAAATACCGCCAAAAGAATGTTCATTGTTTTGTTCCCTATATATGTTTGTGATAAGCTGTCCTTCGTGCTTGACCTCATTGAAAACATAACTACTCATCCTGACTGCCCCTGATATATTTAACAATTCCGTGTTTCTAGAAATTTGCATTTCTTTTTTACCAATTCTCCAGGATACATGATAAAAACTGGTTAATGCTACATATGAGAATTCATTTTTCTAATTTGTAATAACAAGAACAGATTACGTAACATGTTGTGTCCAATTCTGCTCTCTATTTCTGTGGCAGTCTATTAAATTCTATACATTGTTAAGTGTGTACCTAAATATCAATGCCCTGACCTTCCTCATATGAGTACCAACCAAAAGATGTGCTTTTTATTGTATAGGTACCATTTAAATGTATTATCAACATGGCTCATTCAACATACATTGGGAAATAACTATGGAAATCAATGTGTTGTTACTCACTAACTCTGAAATATCATAGCCTGAATAAACAATTTTAGGCATTTAACGAGACACAGTTCAGTGCTGAAAGGTATACATGAGAGAAGAGTGGAGGGCAAATATACAAGGTAAAGCCAATGTTACGTGTGTATGTGAACAACATCAAGAGATGGACAGGAAGAAGTCTGGGCAAATATACAAGATGAAGCCAATGTTATGTGTGTATGTGAACATCAAGAGATGGACAGGAAGAAGTCTGGGCAAATATACAAGATGAAGCCAATGTTATGTGTGTATGTGAACATCAAGAGATGGACAGGAAGAAGTCTGTCTGGGCAAATATACAAGATGAAGCCAATGTTGCTTGTGTATGTGAACAACATCAAGAGATTGACAGGAAGAAGTCTGTCTGGGCAAATATAAAGCCAATTTTATATGTTTATGTGAACATCAAGAGATGGACAGGAAGAAGTCTGTCTGGGCAAATATACAAGATGAAGCCAATGTTACTTGTGTATGTGAACAACATCAAGAGATTGACAGGAAGAAGTCTGTCTGGGCAAATATAAAGCCAATTTTATATGTTTATGTGAACATCAAGAGATGGACAGGAAGAAGTCTGTCTGGGCAAATATACAAGAAGAAGCTAATGTTATGTGTGTATGTGAACATCAAGAGATAGACAGGAAGAACTTTGGGCAAATACAAAGCCAATGTTATGTGTGAATATGAACAACATCAAGAGATGGACAGGAAGAAATGTGGGCCAATATATAGCCAATAATAAGTGTGTGTATGAACAAAATCAAGAGATGGACAGGAAGGAGTCTGTCTGGGCAAATATACAAGATGAAGACAATGTTACTTGTGTATATGAACATCAAGAGATGGGCAGGATGAAGTCATTTCTGGCAAATATACAAGATGAAGCCAATGTTATGTGTGTGTATGAACATCAAGAGATGGACAGGAAGAAGTCTGTCTTGGTGCACTATAGAAACCTATGGCAGGAAGTGTTGGAGAATCAACCTTCAATGCTGAGATGAAACTGAGTGCTGATTATATGCATCAACATGAGGACTGTCAGCTCATGAATCAACATTCTGTAGAATGTAAAATCTTGGACTGAATATCATAAAACACCAGCAAACTAAGCTTTCAAGCAGCGCTGTAAACTAACCATCAATCAGACACAATTAGTGGCTATAGGCTGAATGTGTTATTCCCCAATTACATCAGAGACGCTTTGAAGATGTTCAGACTGCAATGATGATAAGCACAGTGAACTCAACAGATGAATATTCAGAATGAAGCTACAACGCTATCTGTACTCATTGCCAAGCAGAACAATAACTTCAAGCATCTAACAACTGCCTGCATGTCTTTAACTTAAGCAGTCTATGTATGCAGCTACTGGGCTATCCCTTGCCATGCACATTTAGCAGCATAATTCACAAGATAACTCAGCAGACATTTTATCAGAAAGCATCAAGTCAAATGGTTTGGCCATGCAAGTAGGTTACCAGTCAACAGCATACCACAACAAGCAATGATGTACAGACCAGATGGAATCAGAGGAAGAGGCGGACCACGTAAACGTTGGACGGAGGGAATAACAGAGTCCATGGGAATATCGATATTTGAAGCCCATAATCCAGCACTCTCACAAAGTTTATACTTCACCTCGACACCGCAAGGTACAAGAGGAACATGATGAGATGAGATGAGATGAGACTGAGCAAACAAAGTGTCAGAGAGACTATGACATCTACAACAGATTAAGTTCACCATCCTGAAGTATTACACTTTACTAAAGAGGCCACACAAAGGAACATAGACATGTGTGTTCATCAGGGAAAGAATTTGTTTAGTATAGCAGTAGTAAACTATGTATTCTAAAGAATACACTACTCAACTTGTCTAAAACTACTATACAGAGAGACCAACGGGAGGAGGGAGAGAGGGATGAAGTATTCCTAGCACACATGGAGGAACCCAAAAAGTGTGTCACTGGAAGGAAACATTGGGGATTATGCCAGCCCAATGGGGAAAATTCTGACCAAAAATAAAAACCTTCCCGACATGATGAGGTAAGCATACTGCCTAGGTTATATATAAATTGAAAAACCAAGCAAGTGATTTTATACATAAAAGGAAGGGGCTGGGGCCTTATCTGATTCTCCCACAAGACAAAAATATATAAACCACTGCATTTAAAAATTAGAGGTGTGGGAGGGAGATGGGGGAAAAACTGAAAAAGACAGAAAGAAAGAAAGAAAGAAAGAAAGAAAGAGAGAGAGAGAGAGAGAGAGAGAGAGAGAGAGAGAGAGAGAGAGAGAGAGAGAGAGAGAGAGAGAGAGAGAGAGAGAGAGAGAGAGAGAGAGAACAGGAAATGTGATAAAATGTGGGAGAAAAAAAAACCGATGAGACTGCCAGCAGTGTGTTTTTTACAATTAAATGTATGAAGCCTAGCACAAGAGAAAAAAATTCATCACTTTCATTCGATTATTTGCCAGCTTTCTTCTATTCCAGCACACGGCAGAGGAGGGGATACTGTGCCATAATAATAGATCAAGCTGAGGCTACAGGGAAGTGATGATAAAAGAAAAGAGAAAATTACAGAGAAGTTGGCCTGGTAGTGGCAAAACTGAAGTGGATGGAAGGAAGGAGGGAGGGATGGGTGTGTGGGAGCAGTATCAGTTTATTGATTGCTGTAGTTTGAACTCACAAAGGCAATGAGAGGGAAGGAAAGGTGGAACTGGGACACAGCCTGTGAATGAAATAAATGAGATGCTGGAATACAGAAGACATACAAGCTTTTCTGCCTGTATGTAAATAACTGGGGATGTGGTGTGTGTGGTGGTGGTGGTGGTGGGGGGGGGGGGGGGGGGAACTTGTGAGGTGGGGGGAGTTTTTTCCAGGGATGGGTATGAAAATGGAGGAGGGAAAGGGGAAAGATTAGAGTGGACAACATACAGTGGGTAGTGCAGGTTTTCTACACTGATTGTAATAATTTCAAGTGAATGATTTATGTCCAGACACAAACAAGAAGCTAAGTAGATAGAGGCTAAATATTCTATGCAGAGGGGAAAGGGAGAAAATATTTAAATAAGAATTTCTAAACGTGAAATCAAGATGACTTAGAGAATGGGAATGGAGGTATGAAAGTATCTGCAACACAGAGAGGAAAATACAGATGTTTCTTAGGAGAGGATGAAGGGATAGAGAAGATGTTAATAAAACAGGCAAAGTATGCTTGAGACAGCCAAACTGAAAGAGGGAGGATGAGGAACAGCAGAGGAAGAATGTGCAGCAGCAGCTGCAGAAGAGAAGAAAGAAAAAGAGGAGAAGAAAGAAAAAGAGGAGAAGAAAGTGCAGCAGCAAGGGATCGAGGAAGGAAGAGGAGGAAGTAGCTTCAGCAGGAGGAGGACTGAAAATATGTTGCTAATGAACAAATACTGAAAGAGAACAGAAAAGACTGTCCCTTGAAACAAAGATGTCACAGATGACAAGTCATGCAGCAATGGAAAGTATTGAGCAAAATGAGTAGATGTATTCAAATAAAGTCATTACTCAGCAGAAGTCACCATGAAAAAAAAGAATCCTCAAGACTGCAGGAGAAACAAATTCAGAAAAACACAAACACTTATTGTTATCACAATCAACACCACTCAACAGTTAAACACAACAGAGACTATGACACAATGAAACTTCACAAGGTGGTAATGATTTCACAGGATTTCCATTGGAAGCAGCTCTACAGTGGAGGAAAAATATGTGCAAGTTCTATCTAAACTAATGTGCAACAATTAACTGCTTATCAAACTGAACAGGTGTCACAGTGGCATAATGGCTAGTGTATTTGCTTGTCAACACAGTGATCTAGGTTCCATCCCAGCAATGGCAAGATAGAACCAGTACTGCTGGGTATGACCCAGACCTCATAAAATGGATACCAAATAACTTTCAGAATGTTTTTGAAATTGTGCAGGAAAGAAGTAGCTGGTCACTGCAATCTCGTTTTATGACCTAGTGTACGTGAGGACTTAATATATCACACGCCTGCATGTACATGACTTGAGGATATTTTTAACTTTTTTTCAAACTGCATCCTTCCTATTCCTAATTTATCAAAACATTTAACTTTACCCCTAATATACCTTATAAAGTTAAACATGCTCTTATCTATGATTACAAAATAAAACAAGGCTATTATGTGGCTTCATTTATGTGAAAAGTCCATTTTTACACTGAAAAACTAGATAATATATGTGGTAGCCCATATGAACACTGACAAATTAGTTCATTTTTATGAAAGTCCATGCTATTTATACTGACACGCTAATTAATTTATGTGGGAGCACAAGTTATTTACACTGACAAACTAGTTAATTTCTGTGGCAGCCCAAGTTATTTACACTGACAAACTAGTTAATTTCTGTGGGAGCCCATGTTATTTACACTGTAAAACTCAGTTAAATTATGTGGGAGCCCATGTTGTTTACGATGACAAACTAATTTCTGTGGCAGCCCAAGTTATTTACGCTGACAAACTAGTTAATTTCTGTGGGAGCCCATGTTATTTACACTGTAAAACTCGTTAAATTATGTGGGAGCCCATGTTGTTTACGATGACAAACTAATTTCTGTGGGAGCCCATGTTGTTTACAATGACAAACTAATTTCTGTGGGAGTCCGTGTTGTTTACAATGACAAACTAATTTCTGTGGGAGCCCATGTTGTTTATAATGACAAACTAATTTCTGTGGGAGCGCATGTTGTTTACAATGTCAAACTAATTTCTGTGGGAGTCCGTGTTGTTTACAATGACAAACTAATTTCTGTGGGAGCCCATGTTGTTTACAATGATAATTTCTGTGGGAGTCCATGTTGTTTACAATGACAAACTAATTTCTATGGGAGCCCATGTTGTTTACAATGACAAACTAATTTCTGTGGTAGCTCATGTTTACATTTACAAACTAATTTCTGTGGGGAACCCATATTACCTTATAACTTCAAGCCAATTGTGAAAATCACAACTTATATCTTAGCATAGCAAAAACAAAGATAATGCA
This sequence comes from Cepaea hortensis, assembly GCA_963921405.1. Lineage (NCBI taxonomy): Eukaryota > Metazoa > Mollusca > Gastropoda > Stylommatophora > Helicidae > Cepaea > Cepaea hortensis. The sequence continues at coordinate 345,162,989 of OY992876.1, forward strand.
TACAGATAAAATTACTATGGCGAAAGAAATATATGTTAATGAGGGAAAATTGTAGGTGATGGACAATTTTTGAATATCTTGGGTCACTGATTACCAAGAATGGTGACATAGTGAAAGAAATTAAAAGACAAATATCTATTACTCTTCAAAGACTAAAACAACTGAATAAATTGTGGAGTGGGACAGAAAAAACTACAAAAATTAGATTTTTAAGAGCATGCATCTTTCCCATTGCAACATACGCCTGTGAGACCTGGACACTTACTAAACAAGCTGAACAGCGCATAAATGCCTTTGAATATAAATGTTATAAACGAGTTCTAAGAATATCTTGGATAAAGAAAAAAGCTGAATAATGAAGAAAGTTGGTTATTAAAGATGATAAAACAAAGAAAATTTAAATATTTTGGTCACTTGAAACCAAAATTTGTAGAGAACAATAATGAAGGGGTATATGCCTGGAAAGAGAGGAAGGCCAAGGAGAAGATGGGTGCAGGATGTGGCGGATGATCCCAAGTTTCAGGCGCTGGACATTTTGCTTATGATTGAGAGGTTTTCCAGAAGGTTGTTATGGGAGCGAGGTTCTGCAAAGGACATGCTCCTGAATGAGCCCGTATTAATACTAACAAACTAATTTCCGTGGAAGCCCATACTGCTTACACTGGCAAACTAATTTCTGAGGAAACCTATGTTGTTTACACTGATAAGATAACTAATTTGTGTGGAAATAAATAAATGTTTTGCATGTCCTTTACAGGACATCGCTGTCAACATCAGTATCTTTCAGCTGTATGTTGATTTCTTGGCAAGATTACGCTCAGTAGTTTGCCATTGCTTTCTGAGCGGCCGGCTCAGTTATCCCGCAAGTCACCAGCGGGGGTCGAACTGCTCCCAGCTCTCGCCCTGCTACGAGACTCTGCGTGATAAACGGGATTACGGAGAAAGTGTTGTAACCCCTCGGCCAGAGAGACCGGCAATTTGTGTGGAAGCCCATATTATTAACGCTGACAAACTCATTTCTGTAGGAACTCATCCTATTTACACTACAAAGTAATTTCTCTTCAAGCCTGTGTTATTTAAGCTGACAAACTAAAGACATTAAAAACTGACAAGGCTGAAAACTACGTTACTTGATATTAAGAAACAAAATGTGTACAGCTTAGCAGAGATACAACAGTTAGGATACAATGTTCTAACATTATGACTAGGCACATGCTCATCACATACCACAAATTGTAGCACAATATAGACACAGGAAAGCTTATACTAAACCAGAAATGAACACAATAAAATATCTAAACTTAAATGTCCAACATGTTTGCATGTTATTCTGAGTGTAAATGTCATTTCTAAATATGTGTAAAGAAGTAATTTCACAAAGAATGTGCCCTTCACATGGGCATTTAATGTACAAAATATTCACTATCAACCATGCGTGTTCAGTTAGTTGCATATCCTGTACAGAAATCAGTCAACCCCAGCATTTTTTGGCTGTTTGTGATATCTTGACAAGTTTACGTTCAGTAGAATGCCACTGCTTTCTGAACGACCGGCACTCATACCTTTTGTATGGGAAACCAACGCAAGGTGTTCTGCTTTCCAATCAGGCGCAGATGTGTTTCGAATGTGGTATGCGGGGTTACAAACTGCATCCGTGACCCCTTCGCCACCATTAAGTGTTAAGAAGAAAATATGTGCGTACAGTGTAAGAAAGACCGACATGCTGGTGGACTGATATACAAGTAAAGGACCCTTTTTAGGCCTTGAGGCATATTGGGCAGGTATATGGTGCTAGCCCACTATTTGTATAGACCAATCAGCAGCTTTCTGATGGCTGGAGAGCAGCACAGCCAGCATACTGTGTCTGTAACATGACTCACAGGGTATGCTTGGGAAAGTGGATACTGGCATGCTCCATGTGGAATGGCGAGCATCCAAGTGTAGTGACTAGCATTGCTCAATAGGATTGTGAGCACATAGCTGATTTTCTGCTTGGGGCAATGAACAGGCTGATAGTTTAGCTGCTGCTCTCTGATAGAGGTGTTGTGGTGAAGGCTCTTTACAGTCAGGTGGAGAGTACAGCTGAATAGACACAGTATCCATATCTGGAAAGACTGGCCGGGTCTGGACAATACTCAAATCTTGGAGGGGAAGCCAGGCAGACTTATCAAACTGCTGCTGGAATCCACAGCATGGGAACTTATTGGTGGCTGGTGGAGAGCGGACGGAGAATGTGTAGGGATGTCCCACATGCAGTGATGTCTATTATGACATGTAGTATACACCAATGGACACTGACCGGGTGTTGTGGTCAACACCATGCCAGCCACCTGTACTTCCTACAACATTTCCAGATACCCGTGTTCGATTGAGCTGACCTGGAAGCTAGAGTCAGTATTTAAAACTTCCCAGTATTTAGAATTCAAATACGTGACCACCGGGGCTTTTAGATCGTGCTAGTCACTGCATGACCACAGCTCCCTGATGAATTAGTATAGGAGATATTCTACAATGGCACAGGATCTCTACAGCCAGAGCAATAGACCTGGCAAACAGACAACTCAACAAACATCCACAACTGCCCTCGCACAGAGTAAAAAATAATCTAAGCAGCAGCTATCTTCAGTCAGCCCCTGAATAAACAACACAAGACAAAACAAGAGCTGGCACTCAATAATTACGGTACTAAAACAAATCAAGCACTGAATAATTACGGTACTAAAACAAATCAAGCACTGAATAATTACGGTACTAAAACAAATCAAGCACTGAATAATTACGGTACTAAAACAAATCAAGCACTGAATAATTACGATACTAAAACAAATCAAGCACTGAATAATTACGGTACTAAAACAAATCAAGCACTGAACAAGACTGACTACTAGACTGATTTAAGAATTGACATCACTGCACACCGGACAAACCCATAGATGCTGCGTCTCCAGGCAGAAAAATCATGTAATGATGCTAACTGTTCCAGAAGCATGCAAGTTGTCATGTCATACTCTTCTTCTCCACACTCCTCCTTGCCAGACCAATGCTTATAACCAAGTGTATGCATCCTTAAATATGTTGTTCCATCTATCATTTTATCTACATCTAGCATTCATTCATAGGTAGACTTCAGAATATTTGCCGTATCCATTGTAAGTGTCCCAACAACTGGTGCTCCAATAGCTAATAAATCTGCTGGCTTGTTACCTGCATTACTCAGACAGTATATTCTATAAGTCCATGTACAGCAGAAATGTTAGTGTTTGGTGTCCGCTTATGTCACAACTGTCCACCATGGTGGACACCAGAGGTCGAGAATTCATGGAGGGCAAAGAGGGTAGCCATAAGGAATTGGCAGAGGGTGCGGACAGCAACCAATTCAGTGGACACAGAATTGGAAGAAGCTGAAAGGTATAAAAAAAGTAAAGGTGCAGGACTTCAAACTCCAGGCAGCAGAGGCAAAGAGGATTAAGTGGGAACAGTTTACCAATGAAGTCGGTGGGGATATGACATTGGGAAAATTCTGGAGGCTGCACCGGCAGATGAAAAGACAGGTGATGCCTGTCATACATGGCACCGTTTATGATGATAACAACTGACCTATGACAACAGACAAGGACAAAGGTGAGGCTTTACTTGCACAATTTTTAAAACAGACGGATCAGCAAGATAGGGCTATTAGAGATAATATCAGAGAAGCCTTGTCACGGGTCACTAGGAAGGAGGACTGTGAGATTAAAGTGGAGGATATTAGACGGGTACTGAAACGGGCTAAAGACACAGCGCCAGGTCCAGATGAGGTGAGGTACTCCCATATGAGGAACATAAATGATGGGGACTTGGAGGAGATGGCTCTTTGTTTCAACCTAAGCAGCAATACGGTGGAAATACCCCACAATTGGCTGCATAGCTACCTGGTCCCACTCCCAAAGCCAGGTAAGGACCACTCCAGACTTAATGGATACCGAATCATAACCCTGCAAAACACGTAAAGCAAAGTCCTTGAAAAGATAGTAGCACGCAGGCTCCAGCAACATTTGGAAAGATGGAATCTGCTTCCCCAAGGACTCGGGAGCTACCGGCCTGGAAAGGACACCTGGGCCAATGCTGCAACTTTTGCATTTGATGTCTACGAGGGCTTCCAGGATAAACAGGAGACAGTGGCGGTAGCTCTTGACCTGGAGGATGCGTATAACAGGGTCAGGTATGATCGTTTAATACACACACTGTTGGACATGGAGGTCTGCCCTTGCCTTGTTAGATGGGTTGCGGCAGTCCTTTATGAGCGTAAGGTTGCACTGCGCATGGGTACCTGGACTTCTGACCCCTGTACTATTACACCTGGGATGCCGCAGGGATCTGCCTTGTCCCCGGTGCTCTTTAACCCTTTACAGGGCAGACGCTTGTCTGTTTTGTAGCCCTGAACGGGCAAGATTTTTTCAGGTTCTGTAAAATTTCGGGTCGCGTTAGTAATCACAAATAAGGTGTTAGTCAACCGATTTTAGTTAAATAAACAACACAATGAAGGGAAAAGCTTGCAGAATATGTTACTCACGTGATTGTTGCCGGTAATCCATATATGAACACAAATATTTACGAAAGACGGCATGTTGTTCGTGATTTTCCGTCATCTATACGGCAATTTACAAACACATTTTCAGAATCATAATCACTTTCTTTAAAGTCCGACTCACGACTGCTAATGCAAAGTAACGCTTTGCACTGATATCTAGCTCCGATTAATAATCAACTTCGTGCCCTTTAATGTCATTTAAATTGAACAGAGCAAAATCTCGGCTATCACTTGAAGAATCGCCGAAATCCATTTTGAAAAACAGCGTAAAAATCCCGAAAACTATCAAAAAAAGTCCGCAAAAGTCTGTTCAAATTCATACTATCGCGTTTACAAATGGCGGCCACGTTGTCAAGCTGTCGGCGAAAGTGAAAGTAGCCGTCGGAAGTGTCGGAAAGCCGAGAGATCGCGTTTTTACAATGCATAATAGTCTCGGCCGGAATCGGACGCTACGCTCGTTTTAAGCGATCGGCCGGTAATGGCCGCTATGCCTTGTAAAGGGTTAATGTCTACACCAGCAAAATCGCAGCTATTGAGACACCAGGTATGGGTAGAATCTTGACATTTGCAGATGATGTGCTAGTGTACAGACAGGGCAGAAACATGGCCAGTTTGGCGAAAGACGTACAGGTGGCGGTAGACAAGGTGACGGAGTGGTGCAGGGACACAGGAGCCATTTTAAACCCAGACAAGGCATCGGTTGTGTGGTACTCCCTGGATAACCGGATCGTCAAAGCAGACATCCCAGGTATTATGTTGAATGGATGTCCTCTTAGTCGAGAGAGTAAATTGAAGTACTTGGGTATCACCTTTGACAGGTGTTTGTCTTTTAAGGATCATATGGAGGATTTGGTGGTGAAGGCTTGTAGGGGACTTAATGCATTAAGGGCTATGGCAGCAACCAGGGTAGATCAGAGGATGCTGTACAGGCTCTTTCAGCAGTTAATAATTTCTGTCAATGAGTATGGTTTGGGGCTGCTGACAGTGTCAAAAAGCCAGCTTGAAAGGTTGGAGCGCATACAGAATGCTGCCCTGCGGTTAATACTGGCATGCACAAAGGACACCAATTATCTGCATGAGGCATATACTGGCGCTGCCTACAATGACGGATAGGCATAGGGTCCTTCAGGCCAAATGGTACCTGAGAGTTGCCGCAGACAGGGATCACCCGCTGCATGCAGCAATGGATATGGTAAAGGGTTATAGACTAAGACGAGGCAGGTCCTGGATGGCACAGGCAGAACTTTCTATACGTCAGGTGTGTGATCTGGAGACCATCAATTGTGAAAGAGAGTGGGTTGAAGTTCCGGATGACATGACGGACTGCACAATGTAATAATAACACTGGGTCGTGAGTGCAGAGAATGGGCAGCGGGCCGCACTGAGTTTGAAGTGCAACAGCTGATCCAGAGCAACACACATCAAGGCGACACAGTCATCTACACCGATGGGTCAGTGGTGAGAAACAGACGCAGTGGCTGGGGCTTTATTGCAAAGGCTAATGGGCGAGTCTTGAAAAAGGAGAGCCTGGCATATGAGACTACGACCTCCAGCATGAGAATGGAGGTGGAGGCAGTAACAGTGGCATTCCGGTGGCTAGAGGAGACTACTGCAACACACATTGTGTTCATTACGGATTCAAAGAATATGCTTAGCAAGGTGGAGAAAGGAATGTTTCGTGTGGAATGGCTCTCGTCGCTTCAGAGGTCACAGATTGTGAGAATTGTATGGATATTTTGCCCTGGCCATGCTGGTGTACGGGGGAATGAACAGGCTGCTAGGCTAGCAGTGAATGCACCTCTTGGTGGTATCTTGCCTATGGACAAGGGGGATGGTGGTCGTGCGCTTGTGGGACCAGGTGGAGAAGGCGGAGAAACAGATTGAAGAATCTCTGGAAGAATCTCAAAACTTAGAGAGAAGACCAGGAGAACATTTAATCAGATAGCGGTGGGAACGATTAGTAGTATGACTCTTCACTGGCTGTTGAACGAGGGGAATAAGCACATATGGGAATGTCCTGAGTGCAGTGATGTCGGTTCTTGACTCAACTCAACTCAACAACTCAACTCAACTGTCAATTTAGAACTTAATGCAACACACAATGAGAATCTATTACTATGACTTCAAAGCTGCCACGATCAGATTGCCTCCACCCTTATACTTTAGGTTATACACCTGTAGGCTCCATTTTGCTCAGCTACAATTTCTCCATGTACTCTAGCTAAGAAACTCCATAAAGATTTCTCGCCACGAAGCACATTACAAAGAACAAGAAAGTTTTGCCATCTGAAAATGCAATGTTGTTTGACAGTTAACATTCCCTCTTGGTTCATTCTCTTCAGCAACGCCCATTTTATTGTCATCATCATAATGCACATATCCATTGCCAAATGATGTTCTGCTCACATCATACCAGAAAGACTGATCATTCAGCAGTTCCTCATACAGCATACATCTTCATGCAACTTCTCTCTCCTTCTAAGAAACCGAACACCACAGAATCACACACGCTGCGAAAATTCATTCAAGGATAGCTTCGCTCAATGCACGAACTCCGTAGCATCGGCGAAGATCTTTAGAAGAAACTCCTGGTTTTACATCCTGGCACACAAATTACATGCAAGAGATGAAAATATCCATCTCCTACGCGAAAAAAGGAACGGTCACAAAGAAGAGTAATAAACCAACACAGAACTGGTGTCGTGAGCTGCTACACGCTGCGGGATTTTCCTGAGGAGGGGATCCGAGCACTTACGGACTGAATGGTTCGATGTGTAATGAGGATGATCTGTCGACTAACTCACTCACTCTCCTTCTAAGAACCATGCCTGCCTTTCATTACTGTTCTTTCTAAGCCAGTTTGACAATTCATTTAGCTAAAAGTATTTCAGAACCATGTTCTCCCCGTATATTGTTCATTTATATCTCTAATTCTCTTCTCCTTGCATTGTTAGGTCTCCCTCTATTTCATTTGCCCTCTGCGTTTCAGGAAAAAGGCTTCATAATTATCCTATTTTCAGGTTTCCTCAATGTGACCCATCAAGCACCAGAGTCTGCTTCTGACATCTTGTTTAGCTGGAATTTTAGTTTTCTCCATGTTAGTCCTATTGTTAAATATGTGAAGTTTATTAGTAATTGTTGTTCTCTGTATTTCTTACCCATACAGTAGTACAGATTTGAGACTGGTACTAGACTTAATTTCTTCAACTTCCACAAACTATCTAGTGCTATGAAAGCCCCTCTTGCCTTGTGTATTCTTATTGTAATATCTCAATCTGTGTCCCCACCTGTGTCTACATTGCTACCAAAATGTGCGTAGGATTCCACCTCATCAAGAGAGGTTTCTCCAACAGAGATCGGGTCATCATTTGCTTGATTTATTCTCACTATGTCTATCCCCAATGAATCTTTAGACCTTATTGTTGTAACCTCCCACCAAATGTTCAATTTATCTTGCATCTGAATTCCTGTGTGGGACATGAGGGTATTGTCTTCATTCAAGTCTAGATCATCAGGCTGCTCTATCAGAATCCACTGAATTCCATTTCTGGTGGTAGTTATTCTTGTCTTCAGAATCTAGTCTACAGTCACTAAGAATATTAAAGGTAACAAAAAGCATCCCTATGACACTAATTAATACAAATGTACCTATCAGTTTCCCCTAATGGATCTCTGCAGCTCATGTCTTTGTATGTTGACTTTATTAACCTTCCATGGGATTCCAAAGCAAATCATCAATTTTCAAAAAGATTCCCTATCAATGCTGCTAAATGCCTTTTCAAAGTCCACAAATCCAATATAAAGTAGCAAATTCAGTTCCATACTTGGTTCTATTATTATGTGGCAATTGGGTCAGTGCAGGATCTGTTTGGTCAGAAGCCTGGCTGTTCATCCCTTAATCTTCTGTCCATGGCATCTCTTAATCTCTCCAGAAAGATCATGCCTAATAGTTTTCCAGGAACTGACAAGGACATTATTCTCATATAATTTCCACACTTTTACTGGTGTCCTTTCTTTGGAAGTTTTACCAAATACCCTTCTATCTCCAGTCTGCTGATATTTTTATCCACTTTCTAACTTTTTTATTAGCTTCTGTGTATTTTTCATGGGTGCTGACTTTAGTGGCTTTGGTTATGCTATTGTTTAAATACCAATTAATAGGATCCTTGTTATCAGCTTGTTCTGCTCCCTTGGATTTACCTATTTACTATAAAAGTGTAATTCTGACGACTGACACCTGCAGCTGTCTAAAGTAGTGACCCAGGCATTATTGTTGTTATTATACCCATGAGCTCTACCACAATGTACTTCTACATTTGAGTGTGAACCTTGAATACATGAGACTGGATATTTGGAAGTTACCAGCCATGGCACGAGAGGCTATGTGAATGTCACTAGAGGGAAGTTTTTCAACCTACAATTAAAAACTGTTGGAAAATAGTCGGATCATTTGCGTTACAAGTCTGGATGCCTTAAAGATATAAAGTGTGAGTGACTCAGAGGTTCTTACAGCGCCAGTCTGTGCCAGGTCAAAATCCAGTGACAAAATAAGGAATTTGAGAAAGCTATACTCCCCTCTGCTTTCAGTGTTGTGGATCAGATGGTTAAGCTGCTTTCATGAGGGCAAAAAGGAGTACAGTACACACATTACAGATCTTGTGAGCATACTGCACATATCATGTGTGCCCTGCAAATGTTGAAGATCCTGTTTGTGGTCAGGGAAGACATGGACAAGGTCTGTTGGTCAAGCAGTGAGTGAGGCATGCGGTGATGGATATGAGCAATTGGAATAATAAGGCAAGAGAAGTCCATGGGGATTCAGTTAGAGCTTAGCGGCCTCAGTTCGAATATTATAAATGTATATACTGCAGTGGTCTCTGCTATCAATAAGGAGCACTGGGACTGGCTCAATGAGCTGGAGGAAATCCCAGATGGCAGGCTTCTCATCCTTGGGGATTTTAAGGCTCAGAGCAGAATATGGGACATTAAGGGGAAAACTTGTGGATGCCATAGTTGAGTCATGTAGTTGGTATTAAAGATGGGAGGCCAGCTAGAGTGGCAATGAGATCTGGGGATGCAGATACTGTTATTAACTTGGCATTTGTAACCTGGTCAGCAGTATCGAAAACAAAATGGACCGTTTTGGAGGATCATGAAAGCGACCACCTGCCATGCTCTGTGTTGATTTCCAAATTGAGCAAGTTCAAAGCCTTCAAATATAAGCAGATAAACAACCTTATTGGACGCATCAGACAGAAGCATGGATTAAACCGAGCAGATTCACTTTTGTGCAGCCCCCGTGTTGGACCCCAAAAGTTAAACTTGCGTGGAAGTCTAAGAGAGCGCAACTAAGCAGGTACAGAAATTACGAAAGACACTGCAAAGCACACAAGAAGAACTGGTGATGGCGGAAAAGGTGACAAGGGAGAAAGTTGAGGAGGTCAAGCTCTGTGCAGCAGAGGTCAAAAGAAGCTAATAGAGATAACTTCATGAGTTGAAAGGTGATAAGACTGAGTAGACTCTGAAACTACACAGACAAATGGGTAGAAAAGTCTAACACAATGCCAACTGTATATTAGGCTAATGGCATGCCCATGACAACAGACAAGGAGAAAGGAGCTTTCCTGGAGAGGTTTATAACAGATAGATCACAACGATGGAGACAGTAGGGAAGCTGTTATAGAGGAACTAGCAGCTTTCATCACTGACCACGGCTATGGCGATGTCGTACAGGCAGAAGACAATGTATGTATTGAAAACAGCACAGGACAATGCGCCAGGGCCTGACTGAGTTAGGTACTCCCATATGAAAGATTTGAGTGTTGTTGATTTGGAGAAGATGACTAATTGTTGTAATCTGAGCATTAGCACAGCATCAATGCCCCAAGAGTGGGCTATTTAATTCCACTTCCCAAGCCAGGAAAAGATCCTGTGTGCACTCTGCAAACATGAAAGATCATGTGTGTGTACTACAAACAAATATCCAGTGTGGCAGCAGCACACACTGAAGACCCTATAAGCATGAGGCCATAATTGGCTGCTGCCCTGGTAAAATTCCAGCAGTGACCAGCATGTTAGCTTGGCAGCCTGGTGTTGGTGTGTTCAAATCCCCATCAGGACAGGGATCATTTGTGTGACTGACCTGGTCCCCAATGTCAGCCCAGTCTACAACAGCTACCAGGAAATATGGGACGTAAAGCCAGCCAGCATGATGATGTTCACATCACCCACCCAGTGCTGATGTGTCTACACAAATATGGGGCTAGCACTGTATTCTTGATTTACTTTATTCCCTTGTAGACACATACAATCATGTGAATTCTGCAGATTATCCACAAAATACTAAAACATGGGTGACAGAAGAAGAATGATCAGTTTAAGCAACAAAGATGAGGCTACATAACACAAATGGAATCAAGTTGTGTGTGTGGATAGATTTGATATCTTCAAGCTGAACTTACACTAGTTCAAGATATGCGTCTGTAGTAATAACTTATTTAAAAGGACATAAAATGTAAATATGTAATACCAAAGCAAGAGAAAAGAAGTCTAGAAGATGAACTTCACAAGAACACAATCATAAATATTGCAGGAAGCCTTCATCAGTAAACAAAGACAACGTGAAGGACAGAAATTACACTCAAATAACCAAATTCAGGCATAACAGTTTAATGTAAACACAATAGAAATGACAAACTGGAATGAAGTGAAATTAGGGTACAAAGGAACAAACCAAATGGAAGCCAGGATCTATAGGAAGGTAAGGCAGTGATGCATGGTCAGAGAGAATGGAGGGAAGATTGTCAAATAAACCAAAAAAGTAGAGAGATATAAACATTAGTCCCCTACAAAAGAGAAGACAAAGATACAGATGGGGAGGGGGAGACAACACAGAAAAAAGACAGGATAAATTGAAGGTGCTCGAACAGAAGGGATAGAAAGTAAACACACACAAAGGAATTTGCAGCAGATGCATACACCAAGCTTGTTTCAAGAGTATCAACTGGTCATAGTGCAGAAAAAGTAGCAGAATTAATTCAACACCACACAATCTTAACTATATCACCCCATCATTAAACCAAGAGAATAATGATCAACTAATAAAATGAATAACATTTAAAAACAAGAACAACGTGGTTTGTTTCTAGGTAAGACTGTGAGAGATACTTGCCCTTGTCAATGATTGATGATTTTCTTATGATAAATGTCTTAGCAGCAAATACTTGCACCCTCTAGTATTTTCATTGAATTTTCTAAGGTATTTTCACATAGATGTTACAAGTGAATGTTGTATATAAGACAGCTGATTTTTGCAGCTGCATCACTACTTAATTTTATGAGATTTCTGGAATACCAGAAAAGCTATACGACATTTCATTCATTCATTCATTCATTCATTCAGTAGCATACCCCTTGCAGAAACACATTTGAATATAAACTTGGTTAATTTTTAAGTGGTTAGCAAAGACCTTGGCCACTGAATTTAAAAATAAATATTCAAGTGCTGTGCACTGAACATGCACACCAAATGATTACTGAACATATGTGTATAGTAAACACATGAGCTAAAGACACATGAAATCGAGATATTATACACCCTTTAAAAACCAGTCTGTTGTTTTTTGGTTTTCTCTGAGTGAATGAGTCATCATTGTTAGTTGTTAGTCACCGTTCCAGCTTCACGCAAAGGGTCACCCCCATAATGCTCCGTTCCTGTGCCAGTGAATATCACACAAAATGCTCCTCGCTGCCCCATGTGAAAAGTGGAACAAACATCAGTACTAACAAACCAACAGCACGCACAGGCAAGTACATGCATAAGGCCGCTGCCAGAATGCCAACACAACAGTTTACAACAAAAATTAGTTCATCATCGAGGAAGCGGCAGCTTCACACATTACTGCATAATGCAAAACTAGCTAGTTCAGAAACCAGCCGCCGCCATTTTCTGATTATGCAGTTCACAATATAAATAACTGCGGACAGATGTAAAACCACTCCACACAAAATCCACAGCTCACGGTGTCACTCCACGAACTTAACTCAGCAGTTGGGCAAAGGAACCATGTACTACCAGTCCAACATGAGGACAACATGAGAATGTAAGCAAGCCGTAGCCAAAAGCAAAAACACTCCAGAGGTCTTAATAGCTCAACGGCCTATCCGCAATATTGAACTAGAAGACAGATTGAGCCGTCATCATCATCATGCGTCAACCCGATAAGAGTCCACTGCCTTGATTTGCCATCTGACAATCACTAAAGTCCCAGACCAGGTCTGCGTTCTTGTCCCTACTATGCCATGTGACCAAGTCATCCAGGCATTTGTCTCTTTCTCTTCCCCTTAGTCTAATCCCATCATGTTTGTAAGTCATATATCACTGAATAATGAACAATGGTGAATCCTGAGCAGATACAGCTTAAATAAGATGTGCAGAGCCATACTGGCACAATGTGTCTGAGGTAGAAATAAACTAGACATAATTCAGGAGCCAGCCCCTTTTTACTCAGGAGTCAACATTTGTTTTTTTCAAATACGGGCTAAGAAAATGATTGAAGATTCCGACCCCATGTAAAAATGTCTAGGCGCCATGGTAACAGGGCACCCCGGATTTCTCTATCCCTGAAATCTGTCAGGATTTCTTTTCAACACCAAAGGTGTTTAAAATTGTGATTAATTTCCACGTACTTATGATTATAGATTCAAAGTAGTGCATTCAGATCTGACTTCAAATTCAGACAACACAATTAATATTAAATAACAGAATGTTCAGGAAAAAGACAAAACTGTTGTGTTCATGTAGAATGCTGGTGTGTGTCCTGTCAAATGGATGTCATGACAGACAAAGAAAGCACACAAACACAAACTTGGTCTAATCTAAACAAATACTTACATGCCAGACACCAGAGAAATCTTGTACACATGCTGGAAGTGTGAGTTTGTCAGACGATTGGCTACATTCAACGCCTTGTCCAAACTAGCAGCAAACTGCCTGAGGTAGCGATCAGATGGCTGTGTCCCATCGTACGGCACATACAAATATGGAAATACTCCATGTACGTGCATGCATGTCTTCTGTCCTGAATGAAAGAAACAATACAAATTGTGACACATCAGCTACAGTACACCTCACATGCATTATGAAGCAACAATCAGATATACAAATTTAGCAAAACATGATCATGTTGCAAGATTTAGTATATCCCGTTCTCTAATCAGTTTACAATTTTCATTTGTTTCTTGTAGGACTTGGTCGTTGGTTTTTCTGTCTGTTCATGGTATTCTTTGCATTCTCCTCAGAAACCACATTTCCACAGCCATCAGATGTTTTTTCAACTTGACTGCTCATTGTCCAAGCTTCACATCCATACAAAAGTACAGCCTCCAAGTAGCACCTCAACACTTTTTCTCGTAGCAACTGACAACTTTTTATTGGTCATGATGATGCTTGACCACGTGGCATGGTCGAGACGAGAATACTGAATTGATCTAGGACACTGGTGATCGAGTGAAATGGTGAATCATGACAGCCCACACTTACCAGCATGGTGCATGGAAGATGATGGATGGATGGTGGATATCCCTGATTTTTGCAATAGGGTTAGCTGTCCTTATTACCAGCCCCTCATGGGTTTTGAGCATTTCTATACTTCAAAATTGTTTCAATATTAGATCATTGTGTATGAAATTCAGTGTTACACAAAACATTTGCAGCATCTTGAAGATAATGATTAAAAAATGGCAGGCTTGCCATACATAGCATTTGTGAAAACTTGATATCATAAATGCAGTTGGTATATGAAACGCAGGAATTTGAAAAGCAGCAGGAGCTAGAATTATATTTTAAGCTGCCAAAAAGACAAGTTTGGTGAAACACAGCCATCTTCAGGTTTAGATGTAACAACTACCACCTTTGACACATCAGCTGCTCTCATTCTCTCATGCAGACTTCTGCATCGCATCATAGCAGGGACAGTGTGGATTTTTATAAAACAATAGCACAGTATGCTCTCCCTTATCCTGACAGTGGATTGGAGTAGTCCAGCCTTCACGGACAAATGTGACAAACTCGGAGGATGTATGTGCATACTGCACATGTTAAAACTCTGCACATGCCATTTGAAGTGTGCAAAATGCCATGCTTCGATCGTCATTGTTTGCTGAGAAAAATTACGTGGTGCATTACTTTCTGAACGACACTTGTATTTCAGGCTTCTATCTTCTTCTTCGTCGTCCCTCAGGTTCCTAACTTATTACAACTGATCAAGAAATCACAAGACAGATTTTTGGGGAGAAATATGATCGCCTACAAAGCACAGCATGGCACATGATGAATGATATGTTGCTTAATAGTGAAATATTTAAATCTGTCCCTAACCGAATTTTCCTTCCAGTCCCTGGTGTGCGTTAAGTTTCCAAATTCCTCAAAACTGTATAACTATGAACACACACATTTTCAAAATGATGAAAGGATATGCAAGTTTCCAGGTACAATCAACTGACATGCAAGACAATACTGAGTGCTAGCAAACAGTAGGCTGGCTGTACTCACCTGCTGGTGTTGAACCAAAGATGCGCAGCACGGGGACCCGGCTGACTGGAGTATTTCGAAACTCTGAGCGAGTAGTGTCCAAGCCTGGAATAGGCTTGGCTTGGTAGTAATTGGTGGTCACAATGCGCAAAGAAAACATGATGACTGACCACAATGGTCAGGTTTGACTAGCCATCAGCCATTTGAGTAATGTCGATGTTCTTTAGATACTTGAAATTGGTTTCTAGTAGATAAGAAAAAGTAAATGTTTAAACATACAGGGAAAAAAATGTGACAAAATAAATTTATGTAACAAACAGTCTCAGGCACAAACTCTAGAGTTCTGCTTGAAGTCATGTACCCACTATATCTTGAAATGCAATTCCTCACACAGAAACCTATACTGCCTCACAGAAATTGGTTTGCAAGGGCAAAAATTACCTTTGAAAATGATACTTTTCCCCCTTGTTCACATGATTAGTATTTTATTTATTTTATAACGATGTATTTATGTTCTGTCATAAATCTCTCACATTTCAAAACTACATAAAACGTGCATGCAGCTGAAGACAGTGTGAACAGTAAATAAAACAAAGTACACCAACCCTTTTCTTTTTTTTAAGAAGAAAAAAAAAATGCAGAATAAAGCAGTGGAAAGAATTGTATGTAAATATTCACATTTGTATGTAAATGTGTCTATTAGATGGTTCCAGAAGTTGTATTCTATCAATGTGAGATAAAAATTTAAATGTCTGATACATGAACCACAAACACATCTTCACAAGTTGATGCTACAGTCAGTGTTGTTTCAGACTGGCTTCAGACGTAAAGCCAACCAACAGGCTTCCGAGTGAAGGCATCTAGCAAGCAACACTGCTGCTCACCCTTACCTTATTTTTTTTTTTTTTTTTTTAAAGAGAAAAATATTGTGTATATAGTGTATATATATATACGTGTGTATATATATATATATATATATATATATATATATATATATATATATATAGAACCCTAGCGAGTGTGGCTTCAAGCCCGACAAGTGTGGTAGGAAAATAGGAAGGGTAACGTATATATATTTGTATGAATAATTGCCGTGGGCGCCGATGTTTCTTTGTGAAGTTAAAGTAGTGGAAACCGCCAATAATAGTTTATTTTAACGGCTAAATCCAACTGCTAATATTATATGTAGTAATGGTAGTTTACTAAACACGCTGGGAAAAGGGTAAACGTAACCGAGTCGGGAATTACCTTTACTTTAAATGTAGAGCGATGTGGATGAGTTGTGATAGTCGCATAACTTTGTGAAGTCGGGTAGAACGCAATTTTGATTTGTCCTTATCATAGTAGAATAGGCCAGACTAATCGAGCAGTTAGTGTAGGAACTAACACGAGGCAGTTTAGCAGTGTGTGATATTTCGAGGATGTGGTAGTGATTGTCGTGGTAGGGGAGCTTGAGTTTCTCAATGACCCTGAGAGCTATGCCGGCGGTAGCGTAGCTACCAGCAGGGCCTCCCAAGCCAGACAGGTCAAAGGGTAGAGAACAGACAAAGAGAAACACCCTGGTCCTCCAGGTTGGGGGTTGAAGCGTGGGGTTAACATCCCCACCTTTGTAAAAGCCTTTCTTTGTTACGAAACAGATACATGAGCCTCGATATCGGACTGACTTATCTGGACAATGACCTTGGAACGTTAAAGGACCATTAAAAGAACGGAAACATACAAATACCTGGGTACAATCTTCAACTGCTCCAACATCATAAGGGAAGAAATACAAACTAGAATCAACTCTGGAAATAAGATATACTATGCACTACAACATCTACTAAAATCAAAGGCGCTATCTCGTAACACCAAAATCACAATATACAAAACACTGATCAGACCAGTTGTGCTGTATGGCTCTGAAACCTGGAGTACAACGAAAGGAGACGAAGCCTTGTTACAAACCTTTGAGAACAAAATTTTAAGACGCATCTTTGGACCCATTAGGGATACACAAAGTGGAGAGTGGAAAAGAAGAAGTAACAAAGACATTTATGATCTGTTTAAGTCTCCGCTAATCACTGGTATCATGAAGGCTAATAGACTACAATGGCTGGGGCATATAGAAAGAATGGAAGATAATAGGGAAACAAAACTCGCTTACACTCAGGAAATAAATGACCGTAGACCCCGAGGTAGACCAAGAAGGCGGTGGAGAGATAATACATGTACAGACCTGCAAGCACTTGGAATCAACGACTGGCAAGAGAAGGTCCACCAGAGAGACGAATGGAGACGGATTGTATCTGCAGCAAAGAACCTCAATGGCTCGGAACGCTGAAGAAGAAGAAGAAGAGGTAGTGATTGTGCAGAATTATAGTTAATACTAAATATTCCGACGCCGCGTAAATAGGGAATCTTACGAACCACGTGGGGGAAGGTCAAAATACTAGCGTAGGAGACCCTAGGCATTTTCATTAATTCTCATTGGCGATTTCTCACAAATTCTCAACCATGATCTTGCCTGCCACTACATTAACCTTCAGTCTATCAGTCTATTTATTCCATAATGATAATAAAGTAAATTGTGTGTATTTTAAAATATGTTACATAGAATAATTATTAAATATGTGCTAGGAATATAGCCTCAGAATTAGAGCACAAATATTATCTTCTTCTTCTTCTGCGTTCATCCGGATTTTTTTTCTCCGGATGTGACTGCGTTGTGCCTGTTTACAGCAGAGCTGCGTTCTTGCGCCGTTAGGCCAACACATCCGACTTCTGCAGGCATTTGTTGACCGGGTTAACCTTCCCGGGTGCACAAATATTATTATGTCAGTAATCTGTGTAGCAGATTGTATGTATATACAATATATATATATATATATATATATATATATATATATATATATATATATATATATATATATATATATATATATATATATAATTATTATATTTATTATATGATTATATTTTTAATTATTACTTAATAATTATTATATTCACTTATAAGAAAGAATACCCCAAGGTAGACCAAGAAGACGGTGGAGAGATAATATATATACAGACCTACAAGCACTTGGAATCAGCGACTGGCAAGAGAAGGTCAACCAGAGAGACGAATGGAGACAGCTTGTATCTGCAGCGAAGAACCTCAATGGCTCAGAATGCTGAAGAGGAAGAAGAAGAAGAAGAAGAAGAAGATGAAGAAGAAGAAGAAGAAGAAGAAGAAGAAGAAGAAGAAGAAGAAGAAGAAGAAGAAGAAGAAGAAGAAGAAGAAGAAGAAGAAGAAGAAGAAGAAGAAGAAGAAGAAGAAGAAGAAAGAATAGAATAATTTTATTGAGCTGTTTTCCTTAGGTCAGTGTGTTGCTATTGATCCTAGGATAGGGAATGATAGGGAGCAGGGACAGATAGCTATTTTGTTTCTGCATGTATGAGATGTAAATGGCCATCAGTAAATAGTCCATGGCCGATCTTAGATGTATAGATGTCTTGACAGAAGATTCACTTGCTCTCGCTGTATATATTTCACAGATTTGACACCTTCAGCGGCAAGCTTTAGAGGAGCAAAACCTGTATGACTCCTTGTGAAGCAACTAACCTAATAAACCTCACCATAAATGATACAACATTGTGGTTAAGATCTACAAAAGACATTTATATTATAGCCAGAGCCTTGCAGCACTTACTAAGGTGGAATAGGGACAGTATCGCTTCCATGAACATTATATAGCAAGCAGTATTGTATAGGTCAATTCACCCGAGAAGGAGAAACTGAAGGGAGAGTTGCCAGACTGAGTCCCAAACCCAGAGGACCAGAGTCTCAAGATAAGTGGCCAAGCTTTCCCGTTGGCCACCACCATCTACATTCCAATAAAAATCTATTTCAGGCCAGATTCAATGATTAAAACATTTTAGTTGACTCAACCTAGAATAATAGACGTTAATATAATACAGGGAAGTGTATCCCTTTTGTGTACAGGGCTGCCTCCCATGGAGCACCCAGCGTGTCTTATATGATTAAACTGTAACAATGTTAGTTTCTCAAATTTACAACCGCTAGTTGTTACCTTACTTAGTAACCTTAGTCATAGTAGAGTGAGAAGATACAAAAGTTTGTTGCTTTTATATATTGTACTCTGTCTTTCTCCGTGTTGGTGAGAGTGATTAGAGTTAAGGGGCTCGAGCTTTTTATGTCAGGCAACGTAGCTAGACAACTTTGGCAGACTTTATCATACAAGTATAGTTGTACGCCATTCCTGTCTGCCTGAACACTGTCAGAAGACTTGATCTGTTCTGGGACCTTGGATCCTTCTAGAATCACGAGCTATTCAGTCTTGTCTTCCCCAGTGACTTATTTTTCTATTCATAGAAAGTCTATCCGCAGCAACTTTGATAGATTCACTATCATAGTAGCTGAAGCTACGCTACACAAATAATACCTCAAAATAGATTATTCTGGTTTTAGTAGAATGCAACTTTAATTCAGAATTTTGTGATGGACCACAAATACCATTTCTGATCTAAACTTCTATGGGACGAAAACATGAAAATCTAGGATCTAACTCAACTGTGCATTAGCTTTATCATACCTTTCAATGATTAGACATATTATACATGATTCTTCATCATTTAAACAGCTGCAGGATGAATTTGACAAGACTTCTGTTTAAGTGAGAGACTGCTTTGCAGATACAGTGAAATCCATTTAAGGCCATCTCGGAAGTGGCGATTTTCTGTTGTGAAGAACAATTTGTTCATCCCCGACAACTTTTCTTCTTTGACTCTTATCTCTTATAAGAGGAATTTCTGATAAGAAAGAACTATTTCTTGGTCCCGGGTCAGTTTGCCTTATCAGGTCTGCACTGAATTTGTATAAAATATGAATAAACAGTTTAAAACTGTCCCACAACTTACAAGCTACTGAAAATAGTGGAGGCAAAAAGAAAAAGTGGACATAAAAGAAACTGCATCACACAGGCATGAAAAGACACGGGTTCAGACTTATGCAGAGTGAAGACAATTGCTGAGAATGTGTGACATGATCAGACAGCTTTAATATCAGTCGTTGGACTAACTAATTGATGTTGATGAGTATATCACATAAAGGACAATAAGTTTACTCACCGACTTTTGTTATTTGTTAAAAGTAAATATACAATAACTAATTTCACTTCCAGCTCACATTTATTTAGATTTTGGTTCAGAAATAGCTAACTCTGGATCCTAAAATAAAACTAACAGATTTAGCAACAAATGTATCTAGACACTGCAATAGGGAATTGTTTTATTTCATTTTGTCACTACCCACAATAACATAATTTGTTTTAAAGTTTCAAAATAGTTACTAATTGTTTTGTTAATTTACTTTGTTTGGACTACCTTCCAGGAAACACTAAATTTGTGGAATTTACAAATGATTCATAAGAAACCACTCCAAGGAGTGTGAGCCACAGTAGAACAGTGCCAAGCTTGCCTGCCAGTTCGGTGGTCAAGTATTTGAAACCCCTTAGGGGTGGGTTTTGTTTAACTGGGCTATGAGGTCCTCTCAGCCCATCATGAGTACTATGAACTGTCTTGGCAAGTCAAGTCAGTTGCTGTGATACTGAGAGCTGATTAGTCTATAGAAAATATGGGGCACAATATACCCCAAGGCGTGTAAATAGAAAACAATTCTGCATTTTGAAGGAATGCACATTTAAAAATCTCACAATGGGCTGAAGTTTTAAAACCAGTATTAATGTAAATATAGTTGGCAAGGAAATCCATTATCAGTTCTTGAACAAAGTTTGACAAAGAATCTGTTACATGTTGGGTCTATTGTGATTCATTATTCAAACTGAAAAGTGACTACTTGTAGTCTCTTTCTGTGACTTGTTGCTCGGTTCTGCTTTGACTTTTTCTTTTGGTTCTTTCTTACAGTTAGATTTGCTATTTGTGACAGGTGTTGTCAGTGCCTGAATAAAAGATTCTGTTTGTTTTTCCTTGTTTTGGTTGATGACTTTGGTTTCATCTTTTTTAGGTACACGTTTGTGGTAGCTCACAGTTCATCCTGTCTGTTCCTGCCTTCTGTTTGTGTCGTCTTTTCTTGACTGGATATTCCCTTTCTGAACAGTTCATGTAGTTGGGAAACAAGACATGGTTAATATATGCAGTACACCATACAGTGATGAACTACTGAATGTTTACCTCCAATCCCAATATTGCAAGGTCCTATATATAGTCACATCATCTCCCAGGCATTTACTTAAATGCCAGACAATTTACCAACTGCAAATGCGTCAAAGTCAGTAAATTAAGAACCTAACTAACCTAACCTAACAGTAACCATATCATAAGTCAAATTATGCCAAGTGACTTGAGCAGGAGTATTTCACATATTTCATAGTATTTTATCAATCGACATAAGAATTTACTCATTTAGACATTCCATAAACTGTTGATTATACTAAGTTTCTTTTTCAAAGAGTAAATTACAGTTAGTCTTACTCAATAGTTTCATTACTGCATTAAACTAGTTTCCTGTGCTATTATTTTTTAATACCTGACAACATATGGCCTACTTGCAGCTGACAAACTGCATTCCTAAGCAGGAGTTCTGGAGCCTTGTGACAATGTGATAAATTAACATGTGGTGAGCAATCTCTCATCAGCTAACCCTATGCTGTCTACAGTATGATGGATCTCTATACAGTGCAGTCGTCACATCCAGACAATTTCACGACCTCTATTAACTAAACCAGCTCCATGGCGAAAGGGTTACAGGCGCAGTTTATGATCCCGTATACGCGCGTTCGAAATACAGCTGCGCGCGCTTTGGCAGCAGACTGTGCTGCGTTGGTTTTTTTACAAAACGGTATGTGTGCTAGTCGTTCAGAAAGCAATGGCAAACTACTGAACGTAAACTTGCCAAGAAATCACAACAGAAAAAATTCTGGTGTTGACTGCAACGTTCTGTAAAGGATATGCAACTAACTATTAACCAAGTTAATTCTGTGGCGAAGGTGTTATGGACGCAGTTCGTAATTCCAAATACCCATGGTCGAAACACAGCTGCTCGTGATTTGTCAGCAGACCACGTTGCGTTGTTTTTTTTAACGAAATGGTATGGGTGCCGGTTGTTCAGAAAACTACTGAACATAAACTTGCCAAGAAATCACAACAGCAAGTAACCAAAAGAGATGTAATCACTAAATTTAATTTCAATCATTAGGAGAAAAGTTACTAACACTATTCAATCACTAGGAGAAAAGTTACTAACACTCATTTAACAATCTGAGTCCACTATTTCATGGTTTATTTTCATTATAGCATGTGCACCATTACTGGTGTGTCAGTTTATTTTCTGGACTAGACATAACAGCCCAAAGAGACATCATGTAGTGTACAAGCTAGGATTAGTACTGCGCTTACATGTACAATATTGTCAACATTGTTTTACTAGCTAGCTCCCTTTTCTCTCTTTAATTTATGTGCCTCAAACACATAATAATAATGAGTATTTGACTAGTAAATCAGAGAAAACATTTTGTTTAATCATCCTAGGAAAACAAAAATAATTACTGTCAACTGCCATGTATTGCCAATATAGTACCTTTCAGTGTATGGCATATGGGGGGGGGGGGGGGGGGGCGCGTCTTTGAGCCTGAGGAATTAAGGCTGCCTGGCTAGTGCAGTCACCATGAACTGTGCAGATTAGATTTTTGTTATAACAAAATATCAATAAATTAACTTAGCAATCACGTGTGGAAAAGACTGGCCACCTATTCCTCCGTGTATTCAGAGTCATGGCAGATTCCTGCTTCAGGACTTGTTTGTGTCATATATATGTGCAGTCCCAGTGCCATGTCTCCATCTAGAGGTGCTAGAAATGTGTTATATATATGTGTAGTCCTTCTGCCATGTCTCCATCTAGAGGTGCTAGAAATGTGTCAAAATATATGTGCAGTCCCGGTGCCATGTCTCCATCTAGAGGTGCTAGAAATGTGTTATATATATGTGTAATTCCTCTGCCATATCTCCATCTAGAGGTACTAGAAATGCTTCCATCTCACAATGCTCCCAAATGATAGTAGTCTAATGGTAGGGTCACCAAAGCTACACAGGTCAAAGGTTAAGACACAAACCTGCTGCCTTGAAAGTAAGCCAGTCAAAGCATAGAGAAGTAAAACCTAAAAAGAAATAGCTGCTCACTCTCAATGCATTAGAACACATGCTTAACAATGCAATGTAATGTAACTCACTGTATGGTGTCACAGATGTTTCTGTCATCAATTTAAATATTTTTAATTGTATATAATACTTCATTATTGATTAATTCTTTGTACTCTGTATTATGCATATTATGATTTGCATCTCTAGATGAGTTTGAAATCAAGAGTGGAGTTAAGGTTGTGTACTTGCTCCCAACCTCTTTGGAATATACTTTTCACTTCTATTGAAATATGCCTTTCATGATCAGGATGGTGGTAGCTACATTCATTCACACTCAGATGGTGGCCTCTACAATGCTCAGAGATTGAAGGCCAAGACCAAAGTAAGTAGATTATTGATCAGAGAGTTGCTTTTTTGCAGATGATGCTGCAATTATGACCCACTTTGAGGAAGAATTACAACACCTACTATCTGCATTCTTCAATGCTTGTTCTAATTTGGTTTAACAATAAGCAAAAAGAAGAAGAAACAGCGACACCGTCAGAGAGCTCCTGTTTGCTGATGATTGCGCTCTATACGCCAACTCAGAGACAGACATGCAACATAATGTTTCAGCTTTCTCACATGCCTGTGCCAACTTTGGACTCAATATCAATTTGGAGAAGACTGTAGTTATGTATCAGCCAGCTCCAGGGAAGAATCACACTGTGCCGAATATCAAAGTGAATGGTAAGTCTAAGTGTTGTAGCCAAATTCACCTATCTTGGCAGCACTGTGTCACAAGCTGCCACAATTGATGATGAAGTGAATGCAAGAATCTCCAAGGCCAGCGCGGCCTTTGGCAGACTGTACAAGAATGTATGGGACAGAAATAGAATAAGCCTACAAACAAAGCTGAAAGTCTACAAAGCAGTTGTAGTATCCACACTGCTATATGCTTGTGAAATCTGGACTGTTTATCAGCGACACGCTAGGAAATTAAACCACTTCCACACAGTCTGCCTTAGGAAGTTACTGAAGATTAAATAGCAAGACAAGATCCCTGACACTGAAGTCCTAGAAAGCGTGTCCATGCCCAGTATCCACACTCTACTAATGAAAATTCAGATTCGCTGGGCTGGTCTCCTGACTCGCATGCCAGATCAAAGGCTTCCTAAACGAATTTTTTACGGCGAGTTGTGTTGTGGTAAACACTCCCAAGGCGGCCAGAGGAAACACTTTAAAGACACTCTGAAAATCTCGGAAAAATCTCGGACCATCTCTGCTGGTCTATCAAGCCTGTGTCCTTAGTACTCTTCTTTGTGACAGTGAAGCCTGGTCAACTGACACCAAGAAAAACATTTAAGGGAGGCACTATTCGCAGTGGAATTGCGAATAGAAAAAAATTATATTCGCAATCGAATTGTGGGAAGTAACAAACATGGCACAGCGTCTGCTCACTAGTCAATTTTAGTTTGGGCCATTAAGAAGTCTAAGAAGGTGGTTAATTTAAATAGGAATGTTCACTTCTGCGAGTTTAAGAGTTTAATTATGCCGATTTTTCCATAATGTTTAATGAATCACTCTTCTTCTTACTTCTGTCCGTTCTTTTGGCATCCCGTTTTATTTTTACATTACGTTAGTCCTGTTTAAATATCAAGAATAATTTTTCAGAACAGGTATCCCCAATACAAATTAACGAACCCTACAAATAATTCTGTCCCCAGGCGAGTTCAAGAATTGTTAACTTTCGTTTCTGTACACTTACTGTAACCAGGCATCCATGTTTGTTTACGTTACCGTCCTCCTATTTATGTCCTGATAATATCGCAGCAGTGATGATTCTCTTAATTTGACACTTTCTATGGCTTCCATTGCATCCTATCTGAGTGACTCTGTTCTGGTCCAAGCTGACAGTAATATGCTTCGCCTCAGCAAGACATGAATATTAGGTGTTGTTTATCTTGCTCCGCAAGACCTGCCACTTGTCTTTCTGTTCTTATCTGTCCTCTACTTTTGCTGTCTTGGGAAAGGAGCTTAGCCACCCGAACACGAGTGTTCTCTCTCTCTCTAAGTCTCGATCTCCCACCTCTCCCTTTCTTGTCTTTACCACTCTTTAATATCTTTCAATACATCTTTCTCATATCTCTGTCTCTCACACTATCTTCGTTATCTATCTCTCTCCTCTCTCTTTTCCACCTGCTTCAGATATACCGGGTTTTCCTGCACTTTATATGAGTAGCATTTCCTTTTCCTTGTTTATTTATTAATTAATTAGGCCAGTCAATCGAAAGCCTGGTGTTTGAATTGCCTAATCTAATACACAAAATCCGTAGAAAACATATGCCTAAAGCGAAATCATCAGACAAGCATTGGTGTCACCTAACTCCTGAAAATGGAAAAAAAAAAGTCACCTCCCCGTTTGGGAATCGAACCTCGAGCTCCCGTGTAGCAGGCGGAAACATTAACCACTATGCTACTGAGGACACGTTAACGGATCAACAAAATATTGTAATGTGGACACACGCGTAGGAATAATCACGTGACCTACTTCGATTGCGAATATAATTTTTTTCTATTCGCAATTCCATTGCGAGTATAATTTTTTTCTATTTGCAATTCCATTGTGAATAGTCACTCCAAACATTTAAACAGCTTTCATATGCAATGCCTATGAAAAATACTTGGTATTAAGTGGCAAGACAGAATCACAAATACTGAAGCATTGGAAAGATCGAGTTGTGTGGCGGTTAACAGGAGAATGGACGATAGAATACCAAAGGATATCTTTTTTTGGTGAATCACAGATGGGTAAAAGATCTCGGGTCGCCCTCTACTACAGTACAAAGATATGGGTATGTGGAACATGATTGATACAGGCATTGATATTGCACCCTGGGAGCAAGTCACTGCTGATCACATTGCATGGAGAGAAAAGATCAGGAATGAAATATAGACAAGAGGAGAAAATTATTGCAGACAGGTCACATATGTGAAACAACAATTGGTGCATGATGGTGGAAATGACCATGTGTTCATCACGGGCATCCATTGTGCACGAACATTTACTACGTGAATTGGTCTGATCTGTCAGATTTACAAGCACCATGGGTTGTTTTTTTAAGACAATGTAACAAACTATCGTCTGTCGAGACACCAAGGTACCAATATAATGATGAGCAAAGAGTTGTAGATTTTTTTTTTCTTTTTTACAAGTTTAATATTTCTAACAATATAAAGATTTACTAAAATAGCATCTGTGATAGACATCTTTCTTAGACCCTAGTCTCTTGATCTCATTTACAAATGTTGGGCTTTTGGTCAATCTGCCTTTGTTTTTAGTGAGTTCTATTTGACTATCAAATAGTACTCATCAGTTCTCAGTACTGTTTGTTTGTTTTACTGATATCAGTGGTTAACACTTATTACTTAACTCAATTGTAAAAAGAAAATTACTTCAGTTAGAATTGATTAAGTGTACGTACTACAGAATGTAAATTTCTCTAAACATAATATAATGCGATTTAAATATCTTTTAAAAGCCACCAACCATCTGATTTACAACCATGTCATTGTCATCACATTTACAAATTACATGCAATGCGTGCTAGCTAACCCAACCCGACTTATAACATTTCTGCTCTCCCGCCATTTTTGTATTCAGCCGTTATAAATTGTTTTACAAAATTATAATGTGGGTGACATGCCTGACACAACAATGCCAACACGTTGTCATTTTATAATAAACAATGACATTTACCACTGAAATGTACACACACAGTTGAGTCAGCAATCATTCTCCTCTCTTCGCAAACGTCGGTACCATTGTGAATCTTCACGGACGGGTAACTCGATACAGGCAACTTCTACATGTAACGCGTCTGCTATTGGAATGACCGTTTCTCAAGTCATCACTATAAAGTTCATCAAAAACTGAACATGCGTTCGGATTCCTGCATTGTTCTACCAGAAATCGCGGCCACAATTTTGACGAATTTGTGATTACTTTTGCTAAGAATGAAAGCCGACATGAAAGTCATGTAGCGCCCTCTACTAAACAATATTTTGCGTACTGGCGTTATTGCCCTTGGTTGATACGCGTGACTGAGCGCGGGCCAGACCTTGGCCACGGTCTTCAAGGAGGTACCCGAGCTGTCATTTTTTCCCTTGTTCTTCTTTGTTCCTTGTCCGAGGGAAGTGCGTCACACGTAGTTGTGGATCTCGTGGTTGGTGTGTCCAACTACACCATCCATTTGTTTAAGATTTGCATCCAGTAGATAGATTCCATCCCTAGTAACAGGCGGACATGGGCCTTACGATCCACCCTTTGCTATTTCCAAC
Organism: Cepaea hortensis; assembly: GCA_963921405.1. Classification (NCBI taxonomy): domain Eukaryota; kingdom Metazoa; phylum Mollusca; class Gastropoda; order Stylommatophora; family Helicidae; genus Cepaea; species Cepaea hortensis. The sequence continues at coordinate 345,190,549 of OY992876.1, forward strand.
TGTCGTGGGATGTTCAACTTGCACACCGGACCTCCAGTTTTGCGTCCTTATCCAGAAGGCTCGGTGTCTCATCTCACTAACCAAGAGACCAGAGGGACGTGTGATATGAGATAACAAAGGTTCGTGGGAAAAGTTCCTGCCCTCTCCGCGTCGGTAACTTACGGGATATTTGAGCCGGTCGCTCAGAAAGCAATGGCAAACTACTGAGCGTAATCTTGCCAAGAAATCATTAATCAGCTGAAAGATACTGATGTTGACAGCGATTTCCTGTAAAGGATATGCGAAAAAAAGGGGGGAGGGGGGTCTAACGCAGTACCTTCTGAGGTGAACACAGTAATCTCTCAGATACGACTCACCTAATTCACTGTAACCCTTCCTCCTCTTCTTCTTTCGTTTGCTTGAAATTTGTCTGTATCTGCAATGGTGTCTCTTGTATGAATTTCACTGTTTTTTTTTTTTTATTTCACTCGTGGTCCATAGAGTTCCACTGTTGTTTCTCTAGGCCAGAAGGTTAGCCTAGATATGTGGTATTTTGGGCAGTGTCGGAGTATGTGATCCGCTGTCTGCGGTGCCAATCCACATGTGCTCACGGCTGGTTCGCCAATCTTGAATTGTGTGTACATGTGGCTGCGTAATCTATTGTGTCCTATGCTGGGGCGCAGAATAATTATTTGTTCTTGTCTGTCCATAATGTAGTAATCGATTTGAGCTAGTGCTAGTGACTTTCTGATTGATTTCATCATTTTTTCCCCCTTTTGTTAGTATGTAATAGGTGCATCAGGTTGATCCTCTATTGCTCCTTCCTTAGCTAGTTGATCAGCTCTGTTGTTTCCGGGTACTCGACAGTGGGATGGTATCCACTGTATGGTGACATTATGCTTGCTGCCTAGTTTATAAAGTAATGGAATAGAAAGAAAAAGCAGCAGTAACTCTATAAGTGCGTGATTTTGCACAAATGCATTTGAATATAAATGTTATAGACGGTTTCTAAGACTATATTTGATACAGAAGATAACATTTGCGTCCATATGACAAGATCTGAATACTGAAGAAAGTTGACTACTAAAAACGATTTAACAAAGAAAATTGAAATATTTGGTCACTTGAAACGTCATGAAAGTTTGGAGAGAACAATCATGAAGGGGTATATGCCAGGGAAGAGAGGAAGAGGAAGGCCAAAGAGAAGATGGGTGCAGGATGTGGCAGATGATCCCCAGATGGGTGTTTCGGACATCTTGCTTTTGACCGAGTTTTCCCGAAGGTTGTTATGGAAGTGAGGTTCTGCAAAGGAAATGCCACTGAATGAATAAACGAATGATCAAGCCATTCAGTTATTTATCTCTTTGTCGTACCCCAGCTCTTGTCGCTAATGTTGCCAGGTGATACTACGTTGTCAAGCGTATCTCTCCTCACAACGTTCCCAGAGGGAGCCGTGGGTGGGAGGGGGTGAGGGAGGAAATTAGATCCCATGTGCAAATTGTGAACGTTAAACATCCACGGCAGTAGGAAAGATTAGGACATGGGCCACCTGCTTGGGAAAGTTGTTAGGAAACCTAGCCACGGGTAGACAGAGCCCGTGACCTTGGATGGAATCTGTCTGGAGTAAGTCAACCGTTTACAAATTCACGCCAAAGTTGGACATGCTGATCTTTGAGGCGTAAAACTATGCGTGGCGTACTCCCGTCAATGAGGAACGATGGATAATAATGAATGTGCCCGCATATATTGACCGTCCTCGTCTAATTTCTCCAGGCTGTTTTCGATTTTCATTTTTTCTTGAAGGATTCGTTATTCAAATATTGAGCACAACCCACTACTGGCAACGCTGATCGTATTCTGGTATGAACCTAAGACCTATCCACGTCAATGCCGCGTGGTCTAGTGTTTACACACCCGCTTCACACGCCAGTGATCCGGAGTTTGTTTCCGGGTCCGGTCAAGGATATGTCACTACTGACGAGCTCAAACGAGAGCGAAACTCGAGTCTAGTGCTTCCGCATTGACGTGGATAGGCCTTAGGTTCATACCAGAATACGATCAGCGTTGCCAGTAGTGGGTTGTGCTCAATATTTAAATCTCAAATCCCGAAACAACCAAATAAATCGATTTGTTATTCGTCTATTTGACCGTTCGTTGTATTCTTTACATATCTTCGGCAACCATATTTTCACTGCAATTAGATGGTTTTCGGTTTGTCTACCTATTGTCAATGTTTCACATGCATATAACGGTTCAATATAACACTTGAACACTATCTGTATTACTGTAATTGACAGCTTCTTATTGGTGAATATGTGTCATTCTTGGAAAAGATCATTTTAACAATGGCGATTCTTGTTCAAATCTCTACAAGTTATTTCCCGCAAGATACGATCCCCTCTGTTGTGTGGTCCTTGTTGTGGTTGAGGGACCTTCATGTTCCAGTAACCTCGAGAGCCATGCCGACGGTAGCGCAGCTACTGTTAGGGTCTCCCATGTCGGACAGGTCACAGGGTGTGGACCAGACGAAGTGATACACAAACCTGCTACCTTGTACGTCAACAGGGGACAGTCAACCCGAAGAAGTGCTTTTCCAAGTCACATGTGCTGAGCCACAGGCTTGGCGAAATTGCAACGCAACTCACTTGATGACGATGATGATGTCAGATCTTCTTCTTCTTCTTCTTTTCGTTCATCCGGAGTGTTTTTTCAGATGTGATTGCGGTGTGTCTGTTATGCGCCCTTGGGCCGAAACCCGTAGGCCAACACATCGACTTTAGCGTGCTTTTTTGACCAGGTAGCATTCCTGGGAGACTCTCACTTTTGCAGTGCCATCTGCTACACCGCTGGCCAAGTTGGAACGGTCGAAGACAACGGTCATCCCTCAAAGGAAGGCAGGGACAGTCCATAGCATTTTCCGCCATCCAAGGTTGCTTCCATGGTTGCAGGGCCGACACATAGCGCCCTGATGCTGGGCTTACCGAGGGAATCGTCACGTCCTGCTCATGGCTGCTTTAGTTCCTCACTTCCATGTGTTGGGCATCTCGATTGCCACTGGCCGCTCAAGCACACACCAGGATCGGTCAGACTGTGGGCGTCATCCACTCGGTAAGCTTTGCTTTTGACTTCGGACCACGCAATGGGTTCGCTAGCCTTGCGTTCCATTTCGTGTTATTGAGACGTTTTTTCCACTTTTGTCTACTCTCTATGAGTTAGATACAGACAGTTTTCGTAACCATTCCATTCGACTGGGGCACTTCTCTGACTTTTTTGTACTCGCTCACGAGGTAGGCTACATGTGCTGCCGGCTCAGCACCTTACCTCTGTGCAGCAGTGAACGAGAAACGGCCAGGCCCTCTCTTCCGGGAATCCCTCATATCCCCCAGCTGAGAGCCTTCGAACAAGTATCAGAATTGGGCATGTAGCTTGCACAGTATCTCACCTCTATTTTTCGGAGGGTGGGTATGGGCCCGGCTCTCAGATCCGAGGGTTTGTGGCTTAGAGGCGTTCAGCCTCAACCCTCGACAGAGAGCCTTAGGGTATTGTCCGGACCAGATCTTTTGCCTTCGTGGGCCTGATTTAAATTTTGACTGCTATCCTCAGTCTAACCTGCAGAGCAGCAGGTTGTGTCTCTCTTAGTCTGGTCCCTATCCCATAAGCTGTCCGATATGTAGTTTTCATCCATCGGCAAGCAAATGGGGTCGATGGGACACGCAAGCTCCCCCACCACGTCAAGGTGGAGACACATCGGGGGAGCCATCGACATTTGATAGGGCAGACATTTGAAAGATGCGTCGCCGGCACGTAAGGCCATGCGATCAGCGCAAAGTTATCCAGAGTCACCAGTGGGAACGCCGCGCCCCGCGAAGGGCAACGACGATTGGTTTTGAACTAATAAAAGCGCTCTTTTCGCGAGGGTTGGAGCTTGGTAAGCATGTATTAGCTCTAGAATTGCCACAGTTATCCAAGTAGGATCGTGTCATCTAAGGAACCTCGACTGATTTAATGAGCCATTCGCGGTTTCACCGTGAGACAGTGTGAACTTAGACATGCATGGCTTAATCTTTGAGACAAGCATATGACTACTGGCAGGATCAACCATATATCTATCGGACAGACGGACTATTCACGCACACGCAAGCCAAGAGTAGCATCGCTAAAGCGCGCCCTCCCGGTACAAGGTGATACATGCAAAACCACTGGACGCCTACCGACGAGCTTTCAAGCTACGCCGGCAGGACTGACCGGAAAAAAAGCTATACCAGCTTACTGACTGCAGGCCCACTACTCATCGAGAGAGAGTGGGCGCTTATCGAGACTTTGTCGAACGGTCATACAAATTTTGCTCTTTTGCCCGCTCAAACCACGACCCTGGCTGCACGATGCGGTTACATTCTTGAAACGCCTGCCTCGCTAACTCACGTTGGCTGGGAAGACCCCATTTTGGTGCACCTCACACAGCCATCCGAGACAACGAACGCTAGACGCGGAACTGATCTAGCGAACCAGACCAGCCCCATTGATGTCAGATCTTATGACTGTCCCGAGAAAGTTGTAAAAATCTACATTTACTTGGATGTTACACTCTGCTGTTATTTTCTTCTTTGCGATAACCATAATTTAGTTTTCTTACAATGTCATTCTAGCATTAGCTGTGTACTATAATAGTGTCTACTAAAGGATCCAGATCTTATTCATTGTCTGCGGTCTATACCGCATTATCTGCTACTATTGCTGCTACCTTTCGTCTCCAAATGGATCATAGGTCCTCAAGCAACTCATGACAAGTCTTTCATAGACTTCTTCATAACTGGTTAGAATTTAGTTAGTTAGTTAGTTAGTCTTTCCTCTTGAGCCTAAGGCGGCGCATAGGGCAGAAGTCCTGTCTCTCCATGCTTGGCGGTTCGCTGCTACCTGTTGTAGATCTTGGATATTTACTTGGCCATTGAATGAGCCTTCTCTAATGATGGTTCTACGCAGGGTCTCTCTTGGTCTTCCCCGTTTTCTTTTCCCTACTGGTGACCATATGAGGGCTTGATAGGGGAGTCTTGACTTGTCCATTCTGAGTACATGGCCGATGTAGTTCCAACGGCGTCTTCTTATGAAATTGGATACTGTATCTTGCTTAGTCTCTTGTCTTATTTGCGAATTGGTTCTGAAGTCTGTCCAGTGGATGTTTAGAAGTCTTCTAAGACATTTGTTCTCAAAATTGTCTAATTTTTTATCTAAAGCTACCGTTGATTTCCAACTTTCACATCCATACGTTAACACTGGAATCACACAAGAGTTGAAGATTTTAAGTTTTGTGTGTTTGCTGAGTGTCTTTGACTTCCAGATGTTTGACAGTTTATTGAAGGCACTAGATGCCAGTGCGATTCTAGATGATATTTCTGGTGTTGAGTCCCCTGTAGATGTCATTTTGCTTCCTAGGTATGTAAAGCTGTTGACTTTTTCAAGAACGTAGCTGTTCAATTTGGTGTCATCTGAACTGTTGGTAAGATCAATAGTCTTTGTTTTTGTGGTGTTAATTTGGAGACCAATTTGCCCTGAAACATTTTGGAGGTGATTTATTTTCTCTTGGGCATCCGGGTGTGTTGAACTCAAAAGCACTATGTCGTCGGCAAAGTCCAGGTCTTCTAGAATTTTGTCAACCCAATGGATACCCATATTTGTGTTGTTTGTGCATTTGCGCATGACCCAGTCGATAGCTATTCCAAAAAGCATCGGTGATAAGACACAACCCTGTTTCACTCCTGTTTCGACTGAGAACCAGTCAGAGTTGCCTGTTTCTGTTCTTACGCAGCAACGTGTTTCTTTGTAGAAAGATTTTATGACGTTGGTATATTTGGTAGGAAAACCATAGATGTTAAGTAGATTCCAAAGTGAAGGACGGTGGATACTGTCGAAGGCTTTTTGAAAGTCGAAAAAGTTGGTGATTAATTTCGACTGGAATTCTACGGAGTCTTCAATGATTATTCTGAGGGTGAAAATGTGGTCTATGCATGACCGTTTTGGTCTGAAGCCTGCTTGTTCTTCTCTGAGCCTTTCATCTATCGCCTTTTTCAATCTCTCAAGTAACATGCGACAAAAAAGTTTTCCTGGTACTGACAATAGAGTGATACCACGCCAATTATTGCAATCAGACATATCGCCCTTTTTAGGCAGTTTGAAAATTACACCATCTATCCACTGTTGTGGTGGGGATTCGCTTTGCCAGATTTCATTGATCAGCTGTAACAAACGTTGTAAGGTGTTCTCATCTGCTGCTTTGAGCATTTCTCCTGAGATTTCATCTTCACCAACAGCTTTGTTGTTCTTCAATTTTTGGATGGCTGCTTTAATCTCTTCCATGGTGAATGACTCGCAGGAGGCATCTAGTGGGGTTAGAATTTGCAGTTACAATTTCTACGGGACGAGATAGCCAGCCTTACGATTGTCATTAAACTGTGATTACTGCCTATAGTGCCATGAGGTGTAGAACTGGCTCACGACAACCGTCCACATTCATCTCTTAATTTATGCATGGTAGGTTACAGTGTTGCTATTCTCCGCTTTTCTTAAGGCTCAGGTAACATTGTGGCACCGTATCGTCTGTATGTGTGATATTATTGGTGTTATTTTTTTATGATGGCGTTTCTCTGGTGTTTAAAAATTTTTATAATAGTTTTATTGTAGGGCCGAGGGAAAAAAGGAGGGTGGGGGTAATAAATATCTAGAACATTACGCATCCGTGAAAGAAAAAATAAAGAGAAACACACAGCTCTCTTTACAGATGTCAAGTCGGTTGATTCAATACTGAAGAGCAGTCACGGTGTAGAAAAAGTAGACCTAAGAACGGCAACCCAGGGGATGTCGGAAATCCAAGAGGGTTGTAATTGGGATGAAGGAAATACCACAATGTGATATACGAGTAAATGGGCATATTTTTAAGCAAGTGAATCTATACAATTATCTCGACATCTGATGGGAGATGCCTTGAAGAGATTAGAACAAGAACTGCCATTGCGAAGGTAGCCTTTTGCAAGATGAAAAACATACTGACCAATAACAAGATATCAATTGAAACGAGAAAAAGAGTATTTAAGTGCTACATAGAACCTATACTTTTGTATGGATGTAAAGCGTAGACAATAAGCAGTCAAGCTGAAAAACAGCGGATGGCTGTGGAAATGTGGTTTCTTAGGAAAATGCAAAGAATACCATGGACAGCCATGGACAGAAAACCCAATGAACAAGTCCTTCAAGAAACAAATGAAGATCGTAAACTGATTAGAGACATTAGACGTAGGCAGTCAACATTTTTGGGCATGTTATGAGAAGAAATGAATTGGAGAACTTGGTGACGACTGACAAGATCGAAGGAAAGAGACCAAGGGGAAGACCGAGAAGTAAATACCTGGATGGCTTGGCCACGTGATATGGTCGAGACAAGAACACAGAGCTGATCCACGACTCTGGTGATCAAGTGACATGGCAGTACATGACCGCCCAAGCTTATCGGCATGGCACATGATGGATGGATGTCATATCTTTGTCTAATCCTATATCTTCCGTTCTCCCTGGCTTAGGTGTTAACGACTTTTTCCATAATCACGTATGTTCACGTGGGTGACGCAGCTGTGCGAGATTCGGTAGCGGATCGCGTCGCGTTGGTTACTTACGGGGGTATGTGAGCCGGTCGCTCAGAAAGCAATGACAAACAACTGAGCACCTTGTCCAACTCTTGTAGTGTGGTTTTAACTGCTGAACACCACGCAGTTGTCCCGTATTCCAGTCTTTATGTAGTTCAATTTTTTAGTTTCTCCCTGTGCCCTCATCATTAAGTTGTTTCATTAGCTTCTACAACTTCCTTGTGTTTCTTTCAAAGTTCAGTGACTCTGTTTTCTCCTGCCAGCTTTTCCGTCTAGCCCCGCAGCTTGGCCCTTTAAAATTTGGCTTTTGTGTGCTGGTATTTATTGTGGTGCTCTTGGCTGGGTTTGGCCTCTGCTTGCTTTCTACCCACTTCCACATCATTATACAACTGTTCCAGTTCACTACTCCAGTAGGGTTTATAATATTTACGGGCTCCTCTTGGTACTGTTCCTCGTGCTGCCTATAGTATGCATTTCCTAAACTATTCAACTACTTCATTTATGTCTTTCTCAGTGTTCAGGTTTTTAACCAGTACGCCGGTGCGATGCTTGTACATTGCCCAGTCTGCTTTCTTATAGCTCCACCTCGAGAGGGTGTTGCTATCACTTACAAGCTCATTTTCTACAGTTAGAAAGACTGGCCGATGGTCACTGCCACCAAGTTGTTTCCCTGTTGCTAACTCCCTCCGCATTCCAGTGCATTATTTTTAGTCTTTGTTTGGTATGGCCAGACGCTCAATTCTCATGTCCCCTGGCTCCACGGGACATCTGAGAAGGACCTCCAGTTGTTGTGGTTGGACCCTTTCGAGGCATAGGGCCCGGCACTGCTCCTGCCTGGGGGTCCAAAGCAGGGCGAGCACCTTAACATTTAGCAGTAGGCGACATATTTCATGGCGTAATTGCGTGGCGTCCTGATTTCTGTGATGCGCCTCCTGGCTGGTTGCCTCCGTCTTCAGCACCTTTCCTTTGCTAGAGCAGACTGTGGTCTTACTCGAGTTTAGATGTGTAGGCACGCACACACGTGTCTGTGCACGCATGTACGTGCATACACATCTAGAGCTTTCTGGTTATGTCTCGGCGCCAGTGACTCTCCACCGCCCCTTCTCCTATTAGTTAAAACAGTTCCGCCACGAGAAGGCCAGGAGTTGGACCTTTGCTGCAGACGTGATGAATGCATGAGCCATGGGGTAATTATGCAAGGTTTGGCGCTCACCCCATCTCCCACCCCAGCTACATAACAAGAACATTTGAAACCAGGAGTATGCTACAATAAGCACAGTTCTGGGGGAAAATATTGAAGTATTTAGAATATTAATGTATGATTTGTGTAGATCTTAAAATGACGAAATTCTACCTTGGACAGCAATGGGATTTACCAAATATCCATGCTTTATTTGGTTATGGGATAGCAGGGCAAAAGATACTGAACAAAGAAATAGTTGCCGTTGAGGAATGAATTTAAAGTTAGAGAAGAAAATATTGTCAAGAAGCCTCTCATTGCTCGAAAAACAGTTCTACTGCCATCATTACAAATAAAGCTTGGCTTGATGAAGCAACTTGTAAAGGCACTGAACAAAGATGGTACCTTTTGTGTTAATTATTTACGCAGACAGTTTTCGAAATTGAGCATGGAAAGACCTAAAGCTGGGATTTTTAATGGACCTCAAATTAGAAAGTTAATAAACGATACAAATTTTATTGGTTCGATGAACATGCAAGTAGGTTACCAACTAACAGTATACAACAACAAGCAATGATGCACAGACCAGAGGGAAGCAGAGGAAGAGGCCGATCACGTAAACGATGGACATAGGGAATAACAGAGTCCATGGGAATATCGATACATGATGCCTATAAGCGGGCACTCTCCCGCTGTTTATACTTCACATCGACACGCAAGGTAACGAGGAACATGATGAGATGAGATGAGATTAAATGAACATAACACAGTCCATAGTCTGGTCATCATTTGTCTGGAAAGAAAGCTCGGCATTATTAGTCACTAGGCCAGTTGCTATTCACTTTACCATCTTATCCTCATTTTATTATAAGCAGATTACATTATCAAGGGGGGGGGGGGGGTTGCTGAATATAGTAAGATAGAACATATCGCCAGGCATGGAAGTATCCTCTTGTCGGCACAGAAATGTTATAGATATCCTCTGCCTTTCTTGCTAGGGCATTTATATATTAGCCGTCCTTGTGTACTTCTTAACCTCTTTATTAGATTCTGTGTATTTCTCTAGAGCTCTGACTTTAGCAGCTCTGGTTTTGCTATTATTGAAATGCGTTTTTTATTCTTCTATTTCTTACTAGTTTATTTAATGATGTATTTTGTCGTTTCCCTTTTCCAGGGACATCTATACATCCGAGACGCAAAGGTGTTTCCAAGGCACCAGGGCCAGGTTCTATACTGGCCAAGACCTACTAACACAGTGGTTCTCAACCGGTGGGGAATTCCCCCTCCCCCCAGGGGGAATTTTAGGATTTCTGGGGGGGGGGGGAATGAAAACCACATATTGGCATTTTCAAATGGGCTCCAGGACCACACAAAACGCGATTGGGAGATTAAGCGTACTCGTGATGTTAAATGCCCCAATTATTTCAAGATCGTGTTAATACAAGAATCGATTACCTGATATTATTTTCCCTCCATAATTTACGGTTCTGTGCTTCTAGCCCAGTGGTTCTCAACCTTTTTTGGCCCGTGCCCCCCTTCACCATATTTTCAGAACGTCATTCCCCCCCCCCCCCTTTTCATATTTCCTACCTAAAAATTTGGCCCGTGCCCTCCTTCACAATATTATCAGAACGTCATCCCCTCCCTTTCGTATTTCCTACCTAACCCCCCCCCCCCCCTTACACAGTATACGTAATAATGGAAGCACATACTAAAACAAGTCTACTTACTTTATAAAATGAATTGTAGAAGGGTGAGACATACAGAATGTTGCGAATTCCTTGGACTGCCAGAGTAACTAACGACGACTGCCTGAAACAGGCAAATGAAACTAGAACATTATATACAACAATAAGACAGAGACAAACAGCTTTCCTCGGTCATGTGATGAGAAGAGAGGCATTGGAGAACATCGTAACAACTGGAAAGATCGAGGGGAAGAGAGGCAGAGGTAGACCAAGAGAAGTGATGCTGGATGGATGGAGACGGTGGCATGGAGGAATATCAGCAGCAGAGTTGATCCAGAAAACCAAAGACCGAGATCTATGGAGAGCCATGAACGCCTACGCCAGCCGGCACGGCACTTGATGATGATGATGAGACATACAGAACCGTAAAGTATGAAGGGAAAAACAATATCAAGTAATCAGTTCTTGTATTAACGAGATCTTGAAATAATCTTTATTCCCCCCCCCCCCGGAAACCCTAAAATTCCCCCCTGGGGGGGGGGGAATTCCCCACCGGCTGAGAACCACTGTTCTAGCCCTTCTGAGATTCGTTCTATAAAGTAAGTAGACCCGCAAATCACGTTTTATGCAGACGCCTAAACGTGTTCTGGTATGTTATTAAATTTAGCTTCTATTTTTACGTATACTGTGTAATTTTCGACTATTAAGAGCGAATCAAACGAAAATGATAAAGATCGCATGCTGTAATATGATATTTCAATAGCAGGAAATAGCCGTTTCCTTGTCATATTACAACGATGACTAATATCCTATTGGAATATTTACAGCGATTTGAATGCCAATGAATGCATGTTTGCATTCGACATCCATTGTAGTATTTATGTGTAATCTTTCATCACTCCACACGGGACTGTTTGTTTTTGGATAACTTTTCATCACGACCTCACTCAAACCTACGAGCGCCGATAGACAGACCATGCAAGCTGACGTCATCACAACATGACGAGGTCGGTGTGTGTGTGTGTGCGTATATATATATATATACTAGCTGACACGGCCCGGCTTCGCCCAGACTCTGGTGGGGAGCATCTCATTTAATTCATATAAGTAGTCATATAAGCTCCCGTTCCCGACTGTCTGTCTGTCTGTCTGTCTGTCTATCTATCTGTCTGTCTGTCTGTCTGTCTGTCTGACCCGGCCCAGCCCATGGTGGAGAGCATCTCATTTAAATCATATAAGTAGTCATATAAGATCCCGTTCCCGACTATCTGTATGTCTGTCTGTCTTGGGTAAATGGAGGAGGGAGGAGGAAGAGGGAGGTGGAGGAGGGAAGAGGAGGGAGGAGGAGGGAGGAGGAGACAGGAGGAATAGGAGGGAGGAGGAGGGATTAGGAAGAGGAGGGAGGAGTAGGGTGGAGGAGGAGGGGGAGGAGGAGGGAGGAGGAAGAGGGAGAAGGAGGGAGGAGGAGATCGCAGGAGGAGGGAGGAGGAGAGGGAGGAGGAGGAGGGAGAGGGAGGAGGAGGGAGGAGGAGGAGAGAGTAGGCGGAGGGAGGAGGCGGAGGGAGCAGGAAGAGGGAGGAAGAGGGAGGAGGAGGAGGGAGGAGAAGGAGGAGGGAGGAGTAGAGAGTGGGAGGAGGGAGGAGGCGGAGGGAGGAAGAGGGAGGAGAAAGAGGGAGAAGGAGGAGGGAGGAGAAGGAGGGAAGAGGATGAGAGGGAGGAGGAGGAAGAGGGAGGAGGAGGAATGTGAAGGGAGGAGGAGGGAGGAGGTAGAGGGAGGAGGAGGAGGGGGGAGGAGGATAGAGGAGGAGGAGGGATGAGGAGGAAGAGGGAGGAGGAGGAATGTGAAGGGAGGAGGAGGGAGGAGGTAGAGAGAGGAGGAGGAGGGAGGAGGAGAATGGAGGAGGAGGGATGAGGAGGAGAGGGAGGAGGAGGGGGAGGAGGGGGAGGAGGAGGGAGGAAGAAGGAGGAGGGAGGAAGACGGATGAGGGGGAGGAGGGAGGGGTAGGAGGGGGAGGAGGAGAAGGGAGGAGAAGGGAGGAGGAGGAGGGAGCAGGAGGAAGGAGGAGGGAGGAGGAGGAGGAAGAGGGAGGAGGAGGAAGAGAGAGGAGGGAGGAGGGAGGAGGGAGGAGGAGGGAGGAAGAGATAGGCGGAGAGAGGAGGAGGAGGGAGGAGGAGGAGTAGGGATGAATAGGAGGGAGGAGAAGGGAGGAGGAGGGATTAAGAGAAAGAGGGGGGAAAGGGGAGAAGGAGGAGGGAGGAGGGAGGAGGAGGAGGAAGAGGGATGAGGAGGGAGGAGGAGGAAGAGGGATGAGGAGGGAGGAGGAGGGAGGAGGGAGGATGAGGAGGAGGGAGGAGGAGGAGGGAGGATGGTGAAGGAGGAGGAGGAGGGAGGAGGGTGAAGGAGGAGGGGGAGGAGGGAGGGGGAGGAGGAGGGAGAAGGAGGAGGAGGGAGGAGGGAGGGAGGAGGTGGAGGGAGAAGGAGGAGGGAGGAAGAGGTAGAAGGAGGAGGGAGAAGGAGGGAGGGGGAGACAGGAGGAATAGGAGGGAGGAGGAGGGATTAGGATGAGGAGGGAGGAGTAGGGTGGAGGAGGAGGGAGGAGGAGGGAGGAGGAAGAGGGAGAAGGAGGGAGGAGGAGAGGAGGAGGAGGAGGAGGAGGAGAAGGGAGTAGGAGGAGGGAGAGGGAGGAGGAGGGAGGAGGAGGAGAGAGTAGGCGGAGGGAGGAGGCGGAGGGAGCAGGAAGAGGGAGGAAGAGGGAGGAGGAAGAGGGAGAAGGAGGGAGGAGAAGGAGGAGGGAGGAGGAAGGAGGAGTAGAGAGTGGGAGGAGGGAGGAGGCGGAGGGAGGAAGAGGGAGGAGGAAGAGGGAGAAGGGAGGAGGTAGTAGGATGATTGATTGCCATCCCACCAGGTTAATATGTTATCGCGGACCTCAGAGAGAAGTGTCTATGTAGAAGACCATTTCCTGGACGTACGTATTTTGGGAGGGGGAGGAGGGAGGAGGGAGGAGGAGGAAGAAGAAAAAAAAACTACGACAGTTGGCATCTCTGGAATGAAAGGAAGGCGTGTAGAAAATTTCATCTCAATCGGATGGGCCGTTCGCGAGCGTATAAAGGACATACATACATACAGACATACATACAGACGCACATCCTAATTTATATATAAGATATATATATATATATATATATATATATATATATATATATATATATGTGTGTGTGTGTGTGTGTGTATGTGTGGGGGGGGGGGGATGTATATAATATATATGTGTGTCTGGGTGTATATATGTGTGTGGGTGTACGTATGTGTGTATATATATATATATATATATATATATATATATATATATATATATATGTCACAGCGCCAAACCAAGGCACTTAGTTTGGTCTGTGAAAACCGTACGGTCCTGGCCACGCCGGAAACGCCACTTTATCACAAAGACCGGAGGCCATTTTTCCTTGTAGCAGCCAGCGGTGTGGGAAGGCAGGCGCTGGGGCCCTGTGTAGTTTGTGGCCAGCCCGCCTTGAGACGAGCTATGTGGGGTTTCCCATCTGTTCATCATTGAACAACATATGTCAGAGGAAAAAGCTGAGCGGCTGACTAGTTAGTGTCAGCAGGCCTGGGTTCTTGGTGGGATAGTAAATTGTGTCACAACTCTTGTTTATGTCGCGTCTTGGGGTTTATGTTGTGTAACCTATGTTTTTGTAGTGCCTTATTGTCTGTGCAGTGTTGCTTGTGTCAAAGTTCTTTATAGTGTCAGTCTAACCAGCTATTGTTTGGAGCACCTGTGTTGTGGTACTTGGTGTACCCTGTTGTCTTAAGTGGTGTTGATTGGTTGGGTGTTACCCACTGTTGTTGTTTGATGTATACAGTTGTCTGTTGTATCTGTAATTGAACATCCCTTATTGAATGCTTTATTCAATGTGTTTGAACACAAATTGTCACCAGAATTTGTAGCAGTTGATAAATAAAGAGCTATTTTTGTACTGTTTTTGATTCGTTTGTTTAGTCTCTTTTAGTTTTTACAGTCACTATTTCTACCACAATCTAACACCTTAATCCAATGTCTGGGTCTCAAATATGACAGTCAGTCCAGAGTTGAGGCCCCTGCCTGAGATCTCGTATATCTTCTTATCTAATTACTATAATCTTTTTTTGTCGGTTGAGGCGGTGTGAGGTTCTCTCTTTTCACTATTTTTCTTCTTTGGCCGTAACGAAGTCAGAACTACTCTTTACCTCTTAGCACCGTAGTGAAGGAAGCATCAGTCTTTATGATTGTCTCCCTTTGTCTTTTACCATCGACTACAAAATGGCGACCCCGACGAGATATAGTGGCAGCCTTTGAATTGTTCTGTTAGAATTGTTTTAGTATCTAGTGATTTTTGTGTGTAATAGGTCAGTGTTTATGTTTGTGGTGTCCATTGTTTTTGAGTTGTGACATTAGAACCCAGGTTTGCTGCTGAGACGCCCCAGGCATTCCTGCACAAGAGAGGAGTCCCCTGTATGGTGAGTGGGCTCAGATAAATTGCCTCCTAGTACACTTTCACTGTATCCTATCCAGAGCCAGGATGGCTCTGTCTTCAACGTTAGGGACCGTAGTTCCCCTCCCAGTTGGTGCCCCTGACGTCACAGGGCCCACTGGTGAAGTCAGGTACATACTTGCACCTGTGAAGATAGAAGTACCTTGTTTTGGCCGGCAAGGTGGGCCAACTGTTGAGAAGTATGTGAGGAAGGTGAGATCCGCCTGGAGGGCTGGTGCAGTGTGTGATGAGGATAAGGTTGACATCATATGGGAGAGTGTTGCACCCAATGTGTGGGAAGAGCTTGAACTTAGGTCAGTTTGTAATGACCCTGAGAAGATGCTGCAGACCATTCAGCAGGTGTATGGAGAACAGCGCAGCGTGGTGGAGTTGGCTGCAGTGTTTTTCAAGACCAAACAAGATGCTTGGGAATCCATCATGGATTTCTCTCACCGGGTCCACAAAGCTTTTCGTTTGGTTCTGGAAGCACAGAGAAAGAGGGACATGGTTGCTTGGGATCCAGTGATCCTAAGAGACTGGTTTGTCACAAAACTACATAATGTTCTCAGCAGGACAATGGCAGAGGAGAGGATATCGCAAGACCCATCAGTGACTTTCCTTTGTGTTAGAGACTTGGCTTTGCGATGGGCTGGTGTGTCATTAGCTCCAAAAGTCTCGGCATACCAATATGTAGAACCTCAAGATTACAGTTCAGAGAGGTGGCCTAATGCCAGTGGTCGGTGTCAAGGGGTCCAGCATGATGATGTGGTGATGGAGGAACTTCGAGCTAAGCTAGGTCGGATGAGAGCCTTAGCTGATTCGTTGATGCAGCCCAAGGTACAACGCAAGAGGTGCAATGTTTGTCGAAGCCGCACACACCTCCAGAACAGGTGTCCGAAGAGAGGGGTTAGTGTTATTCAGAACCCCCCTGGAGTCAATTGTAGCAAAGCATTTGCCAACGTAAGCCACCGAGACCAGCAGGGCCTTAAGCGACAACAGAGTCCGCCCCAGGTTGATCCTTCTAAAGGATCAGCCCCAGCAGTTCAGGTGGGTGCAGTGTCAACTTCTGGTAGCCGGATGGTTATGCGTGGCAACCAGAGAAATTTCTTTCGCAGGAAGAGGCGGAGGAAGAGGGGACGAGGGAAGTCTCCTGGTGTCAGTGTGGTCGACCAGTTAGGTGTTAGAAATGTGACAGGTGGACCGTGTATTGTGACGGGTGTGGGCCAAAATGTTCTGCATACCGATATGTCATCTCGTGACTTTGTGCAAAAGGGGATTGTGAAAGACCACCAGCAAGAACTTTTGCCCCTTAGACATGGTTGTGAAAGATAGACTGTTTTCATCTGTTTAGGAATTCCAGTCTTTTTGGATTGACACCCTTAGTGTAGTTAGTTAATTAGCAGTTATGTTTTGCTGATGTTATATATTATGATTGCAGGTAGATGGTGTCATGTGATGACATGTCTTTCTTTTAGAGTGCAAAAACACCAGGCAGACCAGGTGAAAGGGGTGGTTCTGTTGTTCATGTGGTGTTGTCATTACCATCATGTCCAGTAAGAGAGTAACTTCCAGGGTGAATTCATGAGGTGGGATATTATTGAAATAACAATGTTTTGTCGGCCCGGTATATTTTCCTTTATGTTTATATTCAGGTTACAGATGACACATGATGAAGTGTTCTTTTTAGTGTAGAGATACAGGTTGATAGAAAAACAAGTCATTTAGGTACCACAGTAGCTGCAGGAAGCTTATATTTGAAGCGACAAATGGTATTATTTTTAAATACATTTTGTGTTGAATTTCCAGAGTTAAGGGAAGTAGTAACCAATATAAAGGTTACTTGTTTAATGTTTATGTAGCTTTTATGTTTAATTATTTTTATGTAAGAAGTGAGGGTTGTATTCATTTTGTTATGATTGGTGCTCTTATAGCAAAAGAGCTATTTTTCATCACTGATATTATTTTAATCATTAGTACCAACAACTGAGTTAGTATAGTTTAGACTTTTGTGTTGAGATTATTGGTATTTGGAACTGACTGATGCTTGGTGATGTAATCTACACTGTTTCACATTGTAAGTGATGTATGAATAGAAAAAGACTATTTTGTTAAGTGGTACTCTTCAGGGATATAACCAGCAGTTTAGGTTTTGGGGGCAAGGTCTCCAAAGTTGACAAGTTTTTTTTTGGTTGATGGTTGTGCTCTATGACCAGGGAATTGTTAGGGCATAGAAGTCTGATGTCATTTTGATGGCTGGTTACGTATAACTGCCATTGGTGTCTTGACTGATTGACGATTATGTTTTTGGATGTGGTAACATGTGACATAGATTTGTTATGCCTATGTCATTTTGATGGCGGTTTGTGTGTAAATTTAAATGAATCCTTGTTTCATTGATGATTATTTTTGGATGAGGTCACAGGTGGCTTTATTTTTTTTGGGCGTTGGTAATTTTGATGATGGTTTATGTGTAGATGTTAACTTGTAAAGAGATAGTTGGGGTAAGGGGATACGATAGTCCATTCCTTTTGACGGGACGTCAAAAAAGTAGGGGGTTGGATATGTCACAGCGCCAAACCAAGGCACTTAGTTTGGTCTGTGAAAACCGTACGGTCCTGGCCACGCCGGAAACGCCACTTTATCACAAAGACCGGAGGCCATTTTTCCTTGTAGCAGCCAGCGGTGTGGGAAGGCAGGCGCTGGGGCCCTGTGTAGTTTGTGGCCAGCCCGCCTTGAGACGAGCTATGTGGGGTTTCCCATCTGTTCATCATTGAACAACATATGTCAGAGGAAAAAGCTGAGCGGCTGACTAGTTAGTGTCAGCAGGCCTGGGTTCTTGGTGGGATAGTAAATTGTGTCACAACTCTTGTTTATGTCGCGTCTTGGGGTTTATGTTGTGTAACCTATGTTTTTGTAGTGCCTTATTGTCTGTGCAGTGTTGCTTGTGTCAAAGTTCTTTATAGTGTCAGTCTAACCAGCTATTGTTTGGAGCACCTGTGTTGTGGTACTTGGTGTACCCTGTTGTCTTAAGTGGTGTTGATTGGTTGGGTGTTACCCACTGTTGTTGTTTGATGTATACAGTTGTCTGTTGTATCTGTAATTGAACATCCCTTATTGAATGCTTTATTCAATGTGTTTGAACACAAATTGTCACCAGAATTTGTAGCAGTTGATAAATAAAGAGCTATTTTTGTACTGTTTTTGATTCGTTTGTTTAGTCTCTTTTAGTTTTTACAGTCACTATTTCTACCACAATCTAACACCTTAATCCAATGTCTGGGTCTCAAATATGACAGTCAGTCCAGAGTTGAGGCCCCTGCCTGAGATCTCGTATATCTTCTTATCTAATTACTATAATCTTTTTTTGTCGGTTGAGGCGGTGTGAGGTTCTCTCTTTTCACTATTTTTCTTCTTTGGCCGTAACGAAGTCAGAACTACTCTTTACCTCTTAGCACCGTAGTGAAGGAAGCATCAGTCTTTATGATTGTCTCCCTTTGTCTTTTACCATCGACTACATATATATATATATATATATATATATATATATATATATATATATATATATATATATATGTGTGTGTGTGTATTTGTGTGTACGTGTGTGTGGGTGTTTATGTGTGTTGATCTTGACTTTTTCGTTTTATATTTACAGAATCTGATGCCCATGATGAGTATTTAAAAAAAAAAAAAAAGTATGATCTTTCATTTCTGAAATATGGATTCACAAATATCGTCATCAACGGAGTAGAACGACCTCAATGTGTTATTTGTAGTAAAAGTTTGTGAAATGATTCTATGAGACAGACGAAGTTAAGGAAACATTTGTTGAATGTTCATCCTCAACACAAGGACAAAACCTATTTTGAACGCCTTGGGAATGCTGTCAAAAGGATGAGACTGGATTTAATAGGGGTATTCCAAGAAACAAACCAAAAGGTTACTGAAGCTTCCTATGGCGTAGCACTGGAGATAGCGAAGCAGAAAAAGCCACATAGAATCGAGGTAACTTTGATCGAACCTTGTTGTCTCAAGAAGGTGGAAATTGTGTTGGGAAATGAATCAGAGAAAAAAACTTGCAGCGGTTTCACTATCAAATGACACTGTTCAAAGGAGGATCAGCGATATGGCCAGTGACATCAAGGATCAAGTTGTGCAAGTGATCAAGTCTGCAGCATGTGGGCTCTATTCAATTCAAATTGATGAATCGACTGATGTGGCATCGTGTTCTCAGTTGATAGTGTTTGCAAGGTATGTGCATTCAGGATCATTTAAAGAAGAACTTCTATTTTGTTCTCCTCTTGAAACAACTACCAAGGCCTCTGATATTTTGGAAAAGGTTTCATCTTTCCTTGAATCAGAACATCTTTTATGGGATATTATTTATGGGTGATGTACAGATGGAGCACCAGCTATGTTGGGGACCAAATCAGGATTTCAAGTTAGTGTGAAGAAACGTGCCCCAAAAGTGAAAGACATTCATGGAATGATCCATCGGCAGGTACTGGCCTCCAAAACACTTCCAGCTCCATTGGGGAAGGTTTTGGATCAAACCGTTCAGATAGTGAATTTTATAAAAGGAGGGGCTCTCAACTCACGGCTTTTTAAACAGTTATGCGTTGACATGGATGCAGGCCACTGTTTGCTTCTTTTCCACACAAATGTTCGATGGCTGTCAAGAGGAAATGTAACTGCGCGAGTATATATGCTGAGAGACGAGCTCAAATTATTTTTTTAAATTCAGGGTAAGATTGACTTTTTCGCCTGGCTGGATGAAGAGGGGTAGCGGGGTAGTGGTATCCCCTATCAAAGGAGAAGTAAGGCGCATCCTTCCCTCCGCTAGCCTACGGGACACCCTTGGGCAAGGTGGAGTACCCGTTTAGCCCCCCGATCAGGGTTACGTGAAGCCATGGGTGCAGGTGGTGGATGAAGATGGAGAGCAGCCAACAGATAGTTGTAGGTTATGGTCTCCACCTTCACGACGGTAGGCAGAGGATCTCTATTTTGAGGAGACAATGGCTACGGTCACTGACCAGTATGGTCACTGCTAGGAAGGAAAGCAATGGCAAACTACCTTCTTTACAGATGCCAAGAAAATCATGTTGTGTGAAATCATCGATAATCAGAGAAACGGCGTAAATGGGTGCTCCATAGGAGCAGCCTCGCCCGGTAGGGATAGTCATGCGCACCAGGTGACTCCAGACCGTCAACAGGCTACTAGGTGCAACAGATTAATATCATTGAAAGTAGGAACTTGGAACGTTAGAACAATGAATGCAGATGGAAAATTAGAAAACATCAAAAAAGAAATGGGGAGAGAGAAGATTAACATATTAGGAGTATCGGAAACGAGATGGAAAGGAGCAGGGATAAGGACAGGAGAGGATTGTAAGATTATTTACTCTGGGGGAGAAGAACAGCAAAGAGGTGTAGCCATTATATTAGATAAGCAAACATCAAATTCTGTCAAAGGATATCATGCTGTGTCAGACAGAGTCCTATTAGTAAAATTAAACGGAAGACCTTTTAAAATAAATGTCATTCAAGTATATGCCCCAACAAGTGAAAGCAGTGAAGAAAGCATAGAGGAATTTTATAATGACGTGGAGTCTGCTTTGAAGAACTGCAAAAAATCAGAAATAAATATCATAATGGGTGATTTCAACGCAAAAATAGAACAGCAAGGCGATGGATGCAATGTAGGCAACCATGGTTTGGGAGAGAGAAATGAAAGAGCATACAGACTTGTAGAATGGGCAAAAGAACAAGAAATGGTTGTAGGAAACACTTGGTTTAAACAGCATCCTAGAAGATTATGGACATGGAGGAGTCCAGACAGCAGGATTAAAAACCAGATAGATTACATCCTGATTAGCAAAAGGTTTCGAAATGCGTTAACAGTCGTAAAAACAGTTCCAAATGCAGACTGTTACAGTGATCACAGATTAATTACAGGCACATTGAGGGTAAAGTTAAAGAAAGTCAAGTATACAGCAGGAAACCCTAAATATGACTTGTGCAAATTGAAAACTGACAAAGAAATACAAGATAATTTTAACATAGAAGTAAAGAACAAATTTGATATATTGTCTGATCTAGAGATCCTGTTTCAAAATGTAGATGATCAATGGGAAACGATGAAGAATTCAATCAGTTGCGCAGCAGAAAAAACTATTCCAAAAGTAAAGAAAGTGGGCCGTAAGACATGGATGACTGAAGAAATTTTACAACTAATGGAAACAAGAAGACAGAACAAAAATAATCCTGCCAAATATGAAGAAATTCACAGAAAAGTGAGAACCTTATCTAAGGAGGCAAAAGAAACATGGCTTGAGAAAAATTGCAGAGAAATTGAAAAACAACACAACAGTAACAATGCGAAACTAATGCACAAAAGAATTCAGGAGCTTACTAATCAAAGAACACGTACATCAGCAGGCTGCCTAAAGACAAAAGATGGAAGAGTCATAATAGAAAAAGATCAGATATTACATGAATGGTCAGATTACGTGAAAAACCTGTATGACGATAACAGAGACGAACAGTATGATGTTCAAAATAATAATGAAGGACCAGCAATTTTGAAGATGGAGGTTCAGAATGCTCTTAACCATATGAAATCTGGCAAGACCCCCGGATCAGACAGCGTCACAACAGAAATGATTAATGCTTTAGAAGAATTTGGAATAGATCAAGTTACCAGTCTGCTTAATACAATATATGATACTGGAAATATACCTCAGGAGTTATGTAATTCTGTATTTATTGCAATCCCAAAGAAATCAGGAGCCTTGGAATGTGATCAACATCGAACAATTGGTATAATGAGTCACATCACGAAGATTTTGCTAAGAATTATCATGCAAAGAGTTAGGAGGAAAATACAACCTGAAATAGGAGAAGAACAATGTGGGTTTGTGGAAGGCAAGGGTACAGTAAATGCTGTGTATATACTGAGAAACATAATCGAACGTTCTATAGAAGTAAACAAAGATCTACACCTTTGCTTTATTGACTACACAAAGGCTTTTGATAAAGTGAGACATGTCAACATGATAAGGATGCTTGAAGATCTACAAATTGATGGAAAAGATCTTAGACTTGTAAAAAACATATATTGGAAACAACAAGCTGCCATAAGAGTTGATAATGAAGTAAGCCAATATCAGCCTATTAAAAGGGGTGTGAGACAGGGATGTGTAATGTCTCCAGATCTGTTTTCCCTGTACAGTGAAAGTATTTTCAGAAATATTGAAGATATGGAAGGAATCAACATTGGGGGACGATGCATCAATAACATTAGATATGCAGATGATACAGTCTTGATTGCAGACAATGAACAGGACCTGCAAAATTTAGTAGATGCGATTGTTACACACAGTGAACAACTAGGGGTAGAATTAAATTGTAAAAAGACACAGATTATGGTCGTCACTAGGAAGGACGAAATACCACAATGTAATATACAAGTAAATGGGAATATTCTTCAACAAGTGAGCAGGTACAATTATCTCGGAACAGTAATAACATCTGATGGGAGATGCCTTGAAGAGATTAGAACAAGAATCGCCATGGCAAAAGTAGCCTTTAGCAAGATGAAAAACATATTGACCAATAAAAAGATGTCAATTGAAACGAGAAAAAGAGTGTTGAGATGCTACATTGAACCTGTACTTTTGTATGGATGTGAAGCGTGGACAATGAGCAGTCAGGCTGAGAAACATCTGATGGCTGTAGAGATGTGGTTTCTGAGGAAAATGCAAAGAATACCATGGACAGCCAGAAAGACCAATGAACAAGTCCTTCAAGAAACAAATGAAGATCGTAAATTGATTAGAGAAATTAGACGTAGACAGTCAAAATTTTTTGGGCATGTTATGAGAAGAAATGGATTGGAGAATTTGGTGACAACTGGTAAGATCGAGGGGAACAGACCAAGGGGAAGACCTAGAAGCAAGTACATGGATGGCTTGGCCTTGTGGCATGGTCGAGACAGAAACACGGAGCTGATCCGCGACTCTGGTGATCGAGTGAGATGGCAGAACATGACCGCCCACGCTTACCGGCATGGCACATGATGGATGGATGGATGAAGAGGAATGGATCATGCGCCTTGCCTATTTAATTGATATTTTTGAGCAGTTGAATAAACTAAATCTTCAGATGCAAGGAAGGAATAAACATATCATATAATTTGTAGATGCCTTGAGTGCTTTTATGAGCAAGCTGGAAAACTGGAAAAGAAAGGTCAATATGATAAATGTTGCAATGTTTGAGAAGCTGTCATCCGTTCTCGTTGTTGATAGTAAAGACTAAGTACTTTCACAATTTGCAACCCCCCCCCCCCCCCCCCCCCCCCAAAAAAAAAAAAAAAAAAAAAAATTCTCAGCATTTTACAGCACTAGAAAATTAATTTGAGCGATATTTTTCCTGAACTTAGTGATGATGAGCAGGATTTGGTGCGAAACCCATTCAAAGTATCAGTTGAAAAAGTTTCTGATGATTGTCAAGATGAATTTCTGGTGCTGAAATATGATTCGGGAGCAAGAGTTGTGTTCGATGAGAAACCAGTCACGGAATTTTGGCCTTTGATGTGCGATTCCTACCCAAAAGTGGCAGAAAAAGCAATCCATGCATTGCTTCCATTTGCATCATCATATCTTTGTGAGTCAGGCTTTTCAACTCTGTTGGAAATTAAAACGAAACGACATAATAGATTAGATGTTGAAAATGATCTCCGTTGTGCCCTTTCAAGCACTCCTCATCGTATTTCAGAATTGCTGCGGGAAAAACAATCACAGTGTTCTCATTGATTACAATCTTCATTTAAATGAAGTTAATTACGAATCTACATTATTCTGGTTTTGTAATGAGCGTTTTGTTTGATGAAGCACAGTTTTCTGGCATTCTGGTGTCGTATATTAAGGTAACATTCTTTGACGTTTTAAATGTTTGTTTATTGTAGTATGATTAATGTTGTGTTGTAATAAAATATTGTGAATGTAAACATGTTTTTATTAAAGTTTTAATATCCATCAGCACATTGATTTGCCATTAACTGTGTAAAACTACACTATAAAATGTATCTTTGCATGTAAAAGTTATGTACAGCTATGGAAGAAAATAAGGATTTTCAGTATTATAGGCATGTTATTTTTAATGCACTTTTTGAGGCTGACAATTTTGGAAAGATGGTGGGGGGGGGGGGAGAGAGAGAGAGAGAGAGAGAGAGAGAGAGAGAGAGAGAGAGAGAGAGAGAGAGAGAGAGAGAGAGAGAGAGAGAGAGAGAGAGAGAGAATAACAGTCTGAACATATGATGAAGGGGGGGGGGGACGAGCCAAAGAAGGTTGAGAACCACTGTACTAACACGTCCTAGTCAGTCATGCGTCCGGGGCAAAAGATCCCTTCGGGGTATGGCTAACGTAGTAGGATCGCTGATTCTTCTGAAGTCGGACAGTATCTATCTGCACGGCGAGGAATTACCAGTCTGCACACCAATAAGCCAGACATGGGGCAACGGATACTCACGCAAACCGCAGGTCCTGTGTGACATCACATTGATGTTGGACAACAGGATGTCTTCATCCGACATACAGGACTTCGCACTGGAGTTCACAGCCAGCGAACGCAAGCAAGCAAGCAAGCATCTATACATCTCTGGTTGCAAATGCTGTGAACCTGCTGCCAGCGGTCTTCCGTACTCACTCCATCTACTAACTGTTGCAGTACCTGGTACTTATTAAAGAATGTGACTGAATTGTTCCTTAGTTGCTTCATTTCTGAGATATCCTACATCGTACTGATTTCATATTTATTAGATGTTATGTATCTCACAAATTTTAGTTTAATTCTCTGAATCTATAACTGTCCCTTTAAAAACTTGTACGCCATGTTGAAGACGTAAATTTCTTGCTAATACAGATATCATCCATGTGATTGTATGCATTATGTTCTAATCCATGTTGCTTTCATGTGGGGGGGGGGGGGGGGGACTTCTGCTTATGGCATATTGATTCACTACGCGCAAATCAAAAGCCATAATGCGAAGACTTCGTAAGAAAATGGAAGAAGAGATTAACATGGTTCAAGCTGGATTTAGACAAGGAAGAGGAACAAGAGATCACATATTCAACATGCGTTTAATAATAGAGAAGTGCAGAGAATTTAATGTAAACCTATTCTCATGTTTTGTGGATTATTCAAAGGCATTTGACTGTGTACAACATCAGAAACTTTGGGAAATCATGAGGAATATGGGCTTTCCATCATATGTAGTACAACTCATAAAAATGCTCCATCTAGACCAACAAGCAGCAGTTAGAATAGATGGCGAGACATCAGACAGGTTTGACATCAAGCAAGGAGTCCGACAGGGCTGCGTGCTGTCACCCTATTTGTTTAACCTGTACGCCGAAAATATAATGAGAAATGTAAGAGATGATATAAACAGGGAGCTATATGATGCCCTAAATATCGGCGGTCATGACATACCAGAGATTCGATATGCTGATGATACAGTATTACTATCCACAACACAGAATTGCATAGAAAACCTAATAGCCACAACCCAATTGAATAGTGAAAATCACAACTTATATCTTAACATAGCAAAAACAAAGATAATGCATACAGATAAAACTACTATGGAGAAAGAAATATACATTAATGGGGGAAAATTGGAGGTGGTGGAAAATTTTGAATATCTTGGGTCATTGATTACCAACAACGGTGACACAATGAAAGAAATTAAACGGCGACTATCCATTGCTCTTCAAAGACTAAAACAACTGAATAAATTATGGAGTGGGACAGACAGAACTACAAAATTAGATTTTTAAGAGCATGCATCTTTCCCATTGCAACATACGCCTGTGAGACATGGACACTTACTAAACAAGCTGAACAGCGCATAAACGCCTTTGAATATAAATGTTATAGAAGAGTTCTAAGAATATCTTGGGTAAAGAAAAGAACAAATGCATCCATACGTCAAGAGTTGAATATTGAAGAATGTTGGCTATTAAAGACGATAAAACAAAGAAAATTGAAATATTTTGGTCACTTGAAACGTTACGAAAGTTTGGAGAGAACAATAATGGAAGGGTATATGCCTGGAAAGAGAGGAAGAGGAAGGCCAAAGAGAAGATGGGTGCAGGATGTGGCGGATGATCTCCAGATGGGTGTATCAGACGCGGAACATCTTGCTTATGATCGAGAGGTTTTCCTTAAGGTTGTTATGGGAGCGAGGTTCTGCAAAGGACATGCTACTGGATGAATGAATGAATGACGCACAAATCTCCGTTTTCGTTCATTACCGCAAGTCCATGTTTCCCCATGATCTCTTCATAACCCATGTTATTAGATATTATCTTCCCCTATGCCGTGTGTCCACCTTGACGAGGTAGAGGGGCTTGCGCGTTCCAATGACCCCAAGAGCTATGCCGACGGCAGCACAGCTACTGGTAGGGTCACCCATGTCGGACAGGTCAAGGGAGAGAGACCAAACGAAGAGAAACACAAACCTGCTGCCTTGTAGGTAGACTGGGGACAGTCAAAGGCTAGGGAAAGCATCCCGAAAAATTCTTGTCGAAATCGGATGTACTGAGCCACAGGCTTGACAAAGCAGTGCAACGTAACTTTATCATTTCATGATGCCACAGATGAAAATTAATCGCTATGGTGCTAATCCCGCGAAGTCCCATCAGGCGGTGATAGTGCCGGGCCCCCTGCCTCGAGGGGGTCCACCCATGACTACTGGTGGTCACCTTCCCCTGTGCTGTGGAGTCAAGGCACAGAGGAGTAGGTTAAGAGCTATTGACCAAACACCCCGGACACTCAACATACTACAGTGGAATGCCGAAGGAGTTTATAACAAGAAAGTCTCCCTAACAAAGCTTCTTCATACAGATAGAATAGATGTGGCATGCATTCAAGAGACACACCTCAACGCCAATCGCAAATTCTCAGTCAGAGGATACCAGGCTACACGTTTCGATCGCCAAGGACACAAAGGAGGAGTTGTAATACTTACACGAAATACAATACCTTGCAGCGAAGTCTGTGATCTCTGACAACCAAACGGAAATTATAGGTATTGATATAATGATAAAGGACGTGAAAATAAGAATTTACAATCTGCACAGCCCAGCAGATAAGGACCTTACACTCTCAAACATGAAAATAACTGACACAAACTGCATTATTGACGGAGACTTTAATAGCCGTTCAGAAAGATGGGGATACCCAGACACTGACAAACGAGGAGATGAAGTGGAGGACTGGGAAATAGACTCAAATGTCCATCTACTCAACAAAGCGGATGACACACCGAGCTTCTACTCCAGAAGATGGTTTACCACTTCTACTCCAGACTGAGCTTTCTGCACAGGAGACATCCTCCATAAAATCGATCGCCATGTGCTTGACCAATTAGTAGGTAGTGACCACAGACCAATCAAGCTTGTAATGAATATGGAGTATGTTCCACAGGAGCAAAAGCCTTTGTCTCGCTGGAATTACAAAGGAGCAGATTGGGACAGATTTGCCATACTAACAGACAAATATTGTGAAAACATAAATACACGATATGGCAACATGAAGCAAATGGTGGAAAGTCTAAACAGAGCAATAATACAGGCGGCCACTGAGTCTATTCCAAGAAGAGCGAGGAAATATTACAAACCATACTGGACTGAAGAACTACAAATTTTGGAGGACAAAGTTGAAGATGCCAGGAAGACAGCAGAGAGAGAACAAACAACTGAAGCGAACATCTCTCTCAAAGCCATCTCAGCAAAATATAAAAGAACAGTAAATCAAACAAGAGATTGTTGGAGGGAAAAACAGAAAACCTGAATTTTGACAGGGATTGAAACAAACTATGGAAACTAGTGAAAGCCATGAACAATAAAGGACCTAGAAACAAACAAATAACAATTAAACAAGGAAATGCCTTGCTTACATGAAAAAAGGCTGCAAATGCACTAATGGAACACTATGCTAGTGCAAACCACATTGATATTACAACCGAACAGAAGAAAGCAAAGACAAACAGATACCTCATAGTAATACAGAGACAGCACCAGAATATATGATGGAAAATCTAACAATGGAAGAAATGGAACAGGCAATGAATACCCTAAAAAAGAAGAAATCACCAGGAAAGGATGGAATTACAAATGAAATGCTAATAGGATTAGGCACTAAGGCAAAAAAGAAACTACTAGAGTCCTGAATTACAGCTGGAAGAGAGGAATAGTCCCACAGGCATGGAAGGAAGCTATACTAATACCAATCCCAAAGAAAGGAAAAGACCTGGAAGAACCAAATAACTATCGACCTATCAGTCTACTTAGCTGTGTAGGAAAATTAATGGAACGCATTATCAATGCCAGGCTAACATGGCATCTGGAAGAAAACCAACTCTTAACACCACACCAAACAGGATTCAGAAAGTACAGATCCACTGAAGATCAAATAACCTACATAGCTCAGGAAATAGAGGATGCCTTCCAAGAGAAAAAGCACATACTAGCGGTCTGGATAGATTTAGAAAAAGCATTTGATAAAGTATGGAAGGAAGGACTAAAAGTAAAACTGCAAAAAATGCATGTTTGTGGGAAAATGTATAAATGGATCAGCCACTACCTTGAGAACAGAACTGCCAGGACAAAAGTACAAGGAAAAACAAGCAAAATGATGCTGTTGGAGCAAGGTGTCCCCCAAAGAGGAGTTCTTTCACCAACATTATTCTTAGCATATATAAATAACATCACGGAAAATTTTCCAGCCAGAGTACACACATCCTCCTTTGTAGATGACCTAACCATATGGACAACAGAAGAATATATCAGTACAGCTAACAGCAGAATACAGCAAGCCTTATTAGCGCTAGAGGACTGGTCAAAATCATGGCTAGTGAAGATAATTGAGGAGAAAACAACATGCACAGTGTTCTCCCTCTCAAATAAAACTCAGCAACCTAAGCTGGTATTGAATGGAAAAATATTGCGCCATGAAGAAAATCCAAACTATCTAGGAGTCACCTTTGATCGTCGCCTGACATGGAAGACACAGGTTGAGAAAAATCGAACAAGAGCAAGGCAGAGAATGGCAATCATGAAAAAGCTTGCTGGTAAAACATGGGGAGCAGATGAGAAAGTTCTCAAGAAGTTATATACTGGACGGGTGAGGCCAGTACTGGAATATGACATTGCAGCTTGGGCAACAGCAGCGAAGTCAAACTTTAACAAAATAAGGAAAGTCCAAAATCAAGGAATGCGAATCATAACTGGAAGCCTGAAGACAACGCCTATTAATGAATTGATATTAATGAAAAGATCACTTGTTTACAACCAATGCAGGATAGAAGAGATAGCAGAACCCAGCAACAAGCAGAAAAATTTAGAAGATTGACAGACCACCCTATGTATAACAGGTTTAATGGTTTTGGAAAGGGAAGACTGAAGCGAAGCAACTTTGTAGAAACTGCAAAGCGAAAAATTACGGCAGATCCCATACTTAACATATCAACAGTCAAACCCATTTACAATGCACACAAGTCCACAGCTTGGAGACAGCAGCAACTTCCTGAGATGATAGAAAACATTCCTGGTATTGAGAAAAAGAACACACAGAATGACATCGAAAGAAGAAAAATAACCCTAAACTACATAAAATAACATTACCAAGCAGCAATTGGACCCATGCATATACAGATGGATCAGTCAAAAATTCAATAGAAAATGGAGGAGGAGGAATTCTCCTAAATTTAAAAAAATGGAGTGAAAAAAAGACAGTCAGTGGCAACTGGAAAATTTTCAAGTAACTTCAAAGCGGAGGTAGAGGCTTTGAAAACTGCAGCAGAAATGCTCTTGATGGAGGAAAATAAAAGAGAAGCAAATAGCTATCTTCACAGATGCAAAGTCAGCTGTCTCAATACTGAGGGGCAAAAACAGCACAGAACTAGCTGACCTAAGAGCGGCACTCCATGGTCTATGCCAGAAATCTAAAAAATTTGTAATACAGTGGATCCCATCACACTGCAGTATACCTGGAAATGAAGAAACCGACAGACTAGCAAAAGAGGGTGGACGACTACCACAGCCTGACATAGACATAACCTATAATGAGGCAAAGAGGTTTATAAAAAGCACCTATAGAACCAAGTGGGAATCAGAGCATCCAGGCCACCAGAAGTATGATGCATATTACAAACTCGACCAAAGAGAACAAGTAGCAATCTTCAGACTCCGCACAGGACATAACAGGCTGAAATACCACTTGTTCAATAAACTAAAGATAGGAGATACTGATGAATGTAATTATGGAACTGGTAAAATGACAGCTAAACATTTGCTGCAGAAGTGCCCAATATATGCAGAACGGAGAAAGATATTTTGGCCCACACCTGCTTCATTTGAAGACAAGCTCTATGGAGATATCAACAATCTCAAGTTGACTGCATCTTACTTCAACTACATTCAGGTTGACATTTAAAGGTGCATGAAAAAGTATTTAGACTGCCACACTTCATACCACAGGTATGTCGGTTACAAAAGCGTCACAGAGGCATGAAATGGAATATTGCTTGGATAGCAAATCCATTACGTAGAAAGTCCAAATCAAAAGCTCACTGTGTGGGCTTCATAAAAGGTAGAAAAAGTGTCCTAGTGGCACAAAATGGAATATTGCTTGGATAGCAAATCCATTACGTGGAAAGTTCGAATCGAAAGCTCACTGTGTGGATATCATCTGCAGACTGCATTCTTCTGGTTTCCGGAAGAACAGCCTATGGTGAACGGAGGGCTCAATATACGGAAGTGAGGCTAAGCAGCCATGTGCAGGACGTGACGATTCCTTGGGTGAGTCCAGTACCAGAGCGCTGTGTGTCAGCTCTGCAAGTATGGAAGCCTCCTTGGATGGCGGGGAATGCCCATGGTCTGCCCCTGCCTTCCCTTGAGGGCTGACCAGGATGTCTTTGGCTGTTCTAAATGCGCCAGCTGGGATGGGGGATAACACCACAACAGTTAGAGTCAAACGTCCTAAGAACCCCCCGGGAAGGTTAACCCGGTCAACAAATGCCAGCAGAAGTCGGATGTGTCTGCCTAACGGCGAAAGAACGCAGCTCTGCTGTAAACAGACACAACGCAGTCACATCCGAAAAAAAGAAACTCCTGATGAACGCAGCAGAAGAAGATATTATCTTGACATTATGGTCACCCTTAACAACTGTGATATTTTTATTTCTTTGATTACCTACAGGGTGGTTGTAAAGTCTCACTACATGTATGTGAACAATTTTGATAAAGTACATGGCGTCATAAAAGAAATATACTTAACAGTCCTTTGTGAAGCAATAGACAGCGAATGGCTATCGTCTGCTGGAGTAATTCTTTGCACTCCAAACATAATGGTGTTATCAACGGAAGAAAGAACGGTTAGAAATTTAAGGTTAGAAATGTGTTGAATAAGTTATACTGAATACTTCATTGGTACGTTCCAGCCGGACTAGTCCGACTTTGTGAAGACACATGAAGGGTGTAGCATAGGTGGGAGCGCAAGCGCAATTGAAATACCACTACTTTTATCGTTTCTTTACTTATTCAGTCTCTCGGTAGAGATTTGTTCGCAGCAGACGAGCAAATCTCCGGCGGGCCTATTCTCGCTGGTCGCGAGATCCGCACAGTGGAAGTATGGGAGATTTGCTTGCAAATAGACAGGCAATATCTCCTGTGGTATCTATGGCGGACCCATTCCCGCTGGTCGCGGGGACCGCTATAAGTCAGGTGGGGAGTCTGACGATAGTGCACGCTTTACACAGGTCCGGACACTTGTGATTGACAGATGTGCGCGCCCTCATGGTCCGGGCACGTACAAGGCCCTCACCTGTGGGACATGGCTGAACGTCTCTAAGCCGGGTCCCTTGGGTGTCAGGGTCTGGCCACAACTCGCCACCGGCTCGTGGTGGTGAGGTCTCGGTGGATTGACGCTGAGCCGCCAGCGTCTGCAGCCTACCTTGTGCCAGACGTATTGGTTACCCATTCCTCTGGAATACACAAGACTAGGCCGAGGGAGGGGTCATGTCGTTTGGGCATCACATGATCTCTGAAGCTCTGCCCAGACATTGTGTTGGAATATTGGCCACATTCTACTCACATACTTTGGTCTGTCAAGACTGCAAGGTGTCTACTTACGTTCCAGCCTTCCCAAAACATCTTTAGACTATAGCAGTGACTATTGTAACTAAGTTAATGATTTTTTTAGCACATATTTTTTGATGACGACATGTACTTAATTTGTCAAAATTGTTCTACATAAGAAGTGTAGTGAGACTTAACAAACACCCTGTATAAGTGCTTTGAAGTTTCATGTAAAATTCCCCCTAAATGGATTCATCCTAATCATTTGTTTGTGTGTCACACTGGATCACATTCTTGTTTACTTTACTTTACTTTAC
>OY992876.1:345228002-345258585 GCA_963921405.1 Cepaea hortensis
TATTTTTCTTAGTCTTCTGCCCCTGTTTCTGCTTCTTGTTCTACCCGTTATTTCTCAATGGAATACAGGCCCTCAACCAACTCATGCCCAGCCATTTGTAGACTTGTTCCTGATTGGCTGAATTTAAGTTGTCTGCAGGATATAGTAACCAGCCAGCCAATCCCATGTCAGCCTTCTTTAGTTGCCTCTTATGACACACCTGGTAGGTCACAGTGTTACTATTCCTTTATTGGACCTGGTTTCCAATGGGTATGTACATGCATTACTATCTCCTTATAAAACATACTTGTCTAAACACACATTTTCCTAGTGAATACTTTAGTACAGATGGTCCGAATGGGTGCATACTTCATACACTCTATCATAATCTCTGTTTCAACTCATTAATGCAACTTCTGACCATTATTACTTTCAGAAAGAGTTTATGATGTGTACACTGGGGCAGAGTTCATGATGTGTACACTGGGAAAGAAAGAGTTCATGACAAGTTGTACACTTGAACAGATGAGTTCATGATATATACACTGGGACAGAAAGAGTTCATGATATATACACTGGCACAGAAAGCGTTCATGATATATACACTGGGACAGAGAGCGTTCATGATGTATACACTGGGACAGAAAGAGTTCATGATGTATACACTGGGACAGAAAGAGTTCATGATGTATACACTGGGACAGAAAGAGTTCATGATGTATACACTGGGACAGAAAGAGTTCATGATGTATACACTGGGACAGAAAGAGTTCATGATGTATACACTGGGACAGAAAGAGTTCATGATATATACACTGGGACAGAAAGAGTTCATGATGTATACACTGGGACAGAAAGAGCTCATGATGTATACACTGGGACAGAAAGAGTTCATGATGTATACACTGGGACAGAAAGAGTTCATGATGTATACACTGGGACAGAAAGAGTTCATGATATATACACTGGGACAGAAAGAGTTCATGATGTATACACTGGGACAGAAAGAGTTCATGATGTATACACTGGGACAGAAAGAGTTCATGATGTATACACTGGGACAGAAAGAGTTCATGATGTATACACTGGGACAGAAAGAGTTCATGATGTATACACTGGGACAGAAAGAGTTCATGATATATACACTGGGACAGAAAGAGTTCATGATATATACACTGGGACAGAAAGAGTTCATGATGTATACACTGGGACAGAAAGAGTTCATGATGTATACACTGGGACAGAAAGAGTTCATGATATATACACTGGGACAGAAAGAGTTCATGATATATACACTGGGACAGAAAGAGTTCATGATGTATACACTGGGACAGAAAGAGTTCATGATGTATACACTGGCACAGAAAGAGTTCATGATGTATACACTGGGACAGAAAGAGTTCATGATGTATACACTGGGACAGAAAGAGTTCATGATGTATACACTGGGACAGAAAGAGTTCATGATGTATACACTGGGACAGAAAGAGTTCATGATGTATACACTGGGAAAGAAAGAGTTAATGATATATACACTGGGACAGAAAGAGTTAATGATATATACACTGGGACAGAAAGAGTTCATGATATATACACTGGGACAGAAAGAGTTCATGATATATACACTGGGACAGAAAGAGTTCATGATGTATACACTGGGAAAGAAAGAGTTCATGGCCACTAGGCCTGGCGGGCAAGCAACAATCAATCAATCATGTGCCATGCCGGAAAGCGTAGGCGGTCATGACTCGCCATTTCACTCGATCACCAGTGTCGTGGATCAGCTCAGTGTTCCTGTCTCGTCCATGCCATGTGGCCAAGCCATCCAGGTATTTTCCTCTCGGTCTTCCTCTTGGTCTGTTCCCCTCGAACTTGCCAGTTGTCACTAAGTTCTCCAATCCATTTCTTCTCATAACATGTCCAAAAAATTTTGACTGTCTACGTCTAATTTCTCTAATCAGTTTACGATGTTCATTTGTCTCCTGTAGTACTTGGTCATTGGTTTTTCTGTCTGTCCATGGTATTCTTTGCATTTTCCTCAGAAACCACATTTATGCAGCCATCAGATGCTTTTCAGCTTGACTGCTCATTGTCCAAGTTTCACATCCATACAAAAGAACAGGCTCTATGTATCCCCTCAACACTCTTTTTTTCGTTTCAATTGACATCTTTTTATTGGTCAGAATGTTTTTCATCTTGCTAAAGGCTACTTTCGCCATGGCGATTCTTGTTCTAATCTCTTCAAGGCATCTCCCATCAGATGTTATAACTGTTCCAAGATAATTGTACCGATTCACTTGTTGAAGAATATTTCCATTTACTTGTATATTACCTTGTGGCACTTCTTCCTTCCTACTGACGACCATAACCTGAGTCTTTTTACAATTTAATTCTAACCCCAATTGCTCACTGTGTACAACAACCACATCTACTAATTGTTGCAGGTCCTGCGCATTGTCTGCAATTAATACTGTATCATCTGCATATCTAATGTTATTGATGTTTCGTCTTCCAATGCTGATTCCATTTATATCCTCTACATTTCTGAAAATATTTTCACTGTACAGGGAAAAAAGATCTGGAGACATCACACATCCCTGCCTAACACCTCTCTTAATTGGCTGATACTGTCCCACTTCATTATCAATCCTTATTGCAGCTTGTTGTTTCCAATATATGTTTTTTATAAGTCTAATGTCTTTCCCATCAATTTGTAGATCTGCAAGCATATCCACCATGCTGACATGTTTAATGCTATCAAAAGCCTTTGTATAGTCAATAAAGCAAAGATGTATATCCTTGTTTACTTCTATAGCACGTTCAATAACTGTTCGCAGCATATACACAGCATTTACTGTACCCTTTCCTTCTACAAACCCACATTGTTCTTCCCCTATTTCAGGTTGTATCTTCTTCCTCATTCTTTGCGTGATAATTCTTAGCAAAATCTTTGTGATGTGACTCATTATACTAATTGTTCTATGTTGATCACATTCCAAGGTTCCTGATTTCTTTGGGATTGCAATAAATATAGAGTTACATAATTCAGGAGGTATATCTCCAGTATCATATAATGTGTTCAGCAGTCTGGTGACTTGATCTAGTCCAAATTCTTCTAAAGCTTTAATCATTTCTGATGTGATGTTATCTGCACCGGGGGCCTTGCCAGCTTTCATATGCTTAAGAACATTTCGAACCTCCATCTCCAAAATTGGCGGTTCTTCATTATTAAATCTAATATCATACTGTTCGTCTCTGTTATCATTATAAAGGTGTTTCACATAATCTGTCCATACCTGTAGAATCTGGTCTTTTTCTATTATGATTTTGCCATCTTCAGTCTTTAGACACCCTGTTGATGTACTTGTTCTTTTATTAGTAAGTTCCTGAATTTTTTGTGCACCAATTTGGTATTTTGACTGTTGTGTTGGCTTTCAATTTCTAAGCACTTTTCCTCAAGCCATGCTTCTTTTGCCTCCTTACATAATGTTCGGACTTGTCTGTGAATTTCTTCGTATTTGACAGAATTATTTTTGTTGAGTCTTCTTGTTTACATGAGGTGTAAAATTTCTTCAGTCATCCATTTCTTACGACCCACCTTCTTTAATTTTGGAATAGTTGTTTCTGCAGCCACATTGATTGAATTCTTCAACGTTTCCCATTGATCATCCACATCCTGGAATAGGATCTCTAGATCAGACAAAATTTCAAATCTGTTCTGTACTTCTATGTTGAATTTGTTTTGTATTTCCTTGTCATTACTCAATGTACACAAATCATATATTAAATCTAATATCATACTGTTCATCTCTGTTATCATCATAAAGGTGTTTCACATAATCTGTCCATACCTGTAGAATCTGGTCTTTTTCTATTATGATTTTGCCATCTTCAGAGATGAGGACTGAGCGCTTATGGGAATGCCCCGAGTGCAGTGATGTCGGTTCTTGACTCAACTCCACTCAACAGACTGTATCATCTCATAAGCCGATATTTTCACATGCTATGATGAAAGGCTGTCAAGAATTTTCTCTTGCTACCTTCCTCTACCTCTTTTTCCTTTAATCTTTCCAGTTGTGACATATATTCTAATTTATCATGAGGTGGTAAAAGATGTTGACTGTATGTTTCTTATGATTGTGATAAGTTGTCTTTTCTGTTTCTGCCTCTTTTGAAACATAAAACATTCAAAATAATCACCTTTTCTACCTTAAAATATTCTGAGTATTCTTCTGCAAAACCACATTTTTGAAGCTTCAAGAGATTTTCTGGTTAATTTTTGCTAATAATATATCTTGGATACAGAATAGAACGAAAGCATCCATATGACAAGATTTGAATATTGAAGAAGGTTGGCTACTAATGATGATAAACCAAAGAAAATTGACAAATTGTTGTCACTTGAAATGTCACGAAAGTTTGAAGAGAACACGGTGATGTCATAAGGACAGTTTAAAGATGGCCACCCCACTTTTGACATGCACCATCCATATTTTGATAAGTGAAGGAGTGAAACGTACAGAAAGTCATCTGCAAATGAAGGTTCAGTATGGTGATGCATGTCTGTCAGTCCAGCAGGTGTGTGAGTTGAATAGGAAGTTTTCAAATCTGCATGACTTCTGTGACATATTTTTTGGTCAGATGAAGCGTTATAGCAGGTGGTGCATGAGTGGTTACACACACGACCAAGATAACATTTTCCTACAGGAATCCAAGCACTTTATCAGTGCTGGAGGACTTGCACTGAATGCAGACTACATCGAAAAATGATACATTTGTTCTGAACATTTTCAGAATATATTCACACACACACACACACACAAATAACATCTAAGGTTGTAATTTGAAGCAACCCTGGTATATGGTTTTAGCCGCATATTTTAAGTCTAAACAGCACAGGATGGATGATGTGGTTAAAATCACACTGTTAGGTACAATAAATATATATGTTAACAACATGAAAGTATATAGATGATTATCTGCTTCATTAGGACAGTGATCTTTTCTGGCTGCACTATGACATCAATTTACTAGACTTTAGAATATTGGTCTGGATATGTTTGTTTGCAGGAAATGAAGAAAGCCTTTCTCATAACTTCATGCAAGAGTGACTAAATTTGAAAGCTGGCACATTTCTTGTGCTGTCTACTTAAGCACTCATGAAAGTTTCAAGTTATATTTCTGTTAATTCTGAGTTGAATAATTGATGTACTGTTACACTTACATAGAAGAGAGAATGGAACACGTACAGATATCAAAATAAGAATACAGAAGTCTAGAGGAGCTTTTATAATACTAGGAAATGTGTGGAAGCCAAAAGAAATTAAAGTCAGCACAAAACTTGATAATATTCAATGCTAACATTAAATCAGTACTGCTGTATGGATCAGGAACAGGGAGAACAGCAAAAACGATTACAAATAAACAACAAACATTCACTAACTGGGACCTGTGTAAAATAGAAGGAATAACATGGAATCATCAATGTTCAGCTCATGGAGAGAACAAGACCAGCCATCCATCCATCATGTGCCATGCCGATAAGCGTGGGCAGTCATGCTTTGCCATCTCACTCGATCACCAGAGTCGGGGATCAGCTCCGTGTTCCTATCTCGACCATGAGACATGGCCAAGCCATCCAGGTATTTACTTCTTGGTCTTCCCCTTGGTCTCTTCCCTTCAATTTTGCCAGTTCTCCAAGTCATTTCTTCTCATAACATGCCCAACAAATTTTGACTGTCTACGTCTAATGTCTCTAATATGTTTACAATCTTAATTTGTTTCTTGAAGGACTTGTTAATTGGTTTTTCTGTCTGTCCATGGTATTCTTTGTATTTTCCCCAGAAACCACATTTCCACAGCCATCAGATGTTTTTTTTTTTAGATTGTTGAGAACAAGACACATACCAATAAACTAAGAGGTGAAGAAAAAATGCTGGCGCTGGACAGGACATACACTGAGAAAACCAGAGAATAGTATAACTAGAAAAGCCTTAACCTGGGATACACAGAGCAAAAGAAATAGGAGATGTAAAAACTCATGGAGAAGAGAAGTAGAAACATAAATGAACAACATGGGAAGGACATGGACTGAGCTACACGGGAGAGCTAAAGATCGGGCAGCTTGCAGCCAGTCAGTTAAGAGCCTGATGTATCCTGTAACACCACCAATGCAATGGCTTACATCAGTTTTTTAAAGTAATTCTCAACAGTGGTGAAGTACATGAATTGATTCTGCTGCGATATAAACTGTGCCACGGAGCAAGCACAACAAGGGGTTTCTGATCATCAGAAGTAGTCCCCCTTCCCCGAATGTTTCAGCCCTTTAACTTGTTTACATCCTCTGGGGGCGGGCCCACCCGGGTCATGACCCTGGGCATTTTTCCTCTGCCGTGCGAGACGTTTGGTTATCTGCATTGTCCTTGCATAATTTTCTATGCGAGAATGTCTACTCACAAGCCACCACTCCCTCGGGGAGGAGAGCCTTGTGCACCTAGTGCTTCATGACCTCAAACGCATCCTAGCACCTCTGGCCAAAGGAAGCCATCTTCTTCCCTGGCCACAACCTTTGTCGCCTCCGTTCATCTTCGTTGCTCCTTTCTCATTCCCTGTTCATGGCACCGTACTTAGGGAAGCCGGCTCTTTCTCTGGGTTCCGTGACCCCTCTCTTGGTCTCTGCTAATATTAGTAAAACCTATGTTAGTTAGTTAGTCATGGTTCCAACTTCACGGCAAAGGGTTGCCCCATAATGTTCCATTCCTGTGCTTGTGAATATTACACAAAATACTCCTCACTGCCCCATACGAAAAGTGGAACAGATAGGGGTCTCGACAAACAGCCTTCACAGGATTACTATGCATCATGCCGCTGCCAGCCAGAATGGCAACACAAAAGTCTTCTTCTTCTTCAACATTCCGAGCCATTGAGGTTCTTTGCTGCAGATACAAGCCGTCTCCATGGTTGACACAAAAGTCTGCCATGAAAGATACAGTTCATCGTCGATGGAAGCGGCAGTCACTAAAAAACCAGCAGCCACACATTTCTGCATAAGACAAACACAGTTAGTTCAGCAATGGTGGCCACCATTTTTCTGAACATGCAGTTCACGACACAAACAACCACGGTCAGATGTAAGGGCACTCCACATGATATCCACAGATCACAGTGTCACTTCACGCACTCTGCTCAGTAGCAGGGCTACGGAACCAATAAGCCTATGTACTAACTGCTATTCTAACAGCTCTACATTTATATAACTGTCTGGAACATCCTTTCCATATACAGCTTCCTGCTCAAGAATGATTTGTTTTCTGATAACTTTGTAGCATGAATTGCAGTATCCTTTGTTATAGCTGTTGCCATAGTTTTGACAGTGTGACGACAAACATTTCTTAATATTTCTCTTCACTTTGCCTTCTATGGCCTGAAATGTCTTCTCGAAAGTTCTTTCTGGACTGGGGTTAAAAGAATAGGAAGAATGTTCTGGCAAGGGCTGTAAGGAAGAATGTTCAAGCTGGGGGTCTAAGCTTGTAAAGGAATTGTGTCCTGTCTTAGAGGTGACCATAACATCCTTAGCTTCTGGATAAGGTAAAATATATTGTTCAACTGAAGATTCTGGTGTAAATGGTTCAAAACTTTGAGAATAATAATGTAATGTTTTTGATGGACTTACATGAGATAAAGATGGGTTCATTTTTACTGGTGCAGTTTTGGCTCCTGAAGAATATTGTGATTCCAGCCTAGGGGTAGGCCTTTTTGTCCGTTGAGGATAATATAATTGAGGTGTTGGTCTGTGCTGACTGAATTCTTTGTTAGACAGGTTTTCATTGACATCTTGTATTGGATACGACACAGTATGTTTCATGTTTTTCTTGGCTCTCAAAGAACTTCCAGGCTTGGCAGAGGGATTAGATTCATAATAACATGGACTGCATTTGTTGTCCATGGCTGGATCACCATAGTTGGAACACTCTGGTGTTACGCAAAGCTTTCCCTGGGGAAAGCGAGGATGAGATCCTACTGATACAAACTGTGCCAGTTTAGAAATAATATGTGAAGTTTCTAAACCTCTGTTGTGATCCTCAAGTTTACCTTTAGTGTCCTGGTTGGAAGATAACTGACCTGAATGTTTTATCTCCTGCAATGATTGGGTATTCTTCCCATGTGATGCTTTTACAGTTTCAGGTTGAATGTTTGAAGCTATGTTTAAAGTAGCTTGATTCACTTCCTGAATACATTCATGTTTCTGCTGATAACCTTTCTGAAGAATGTCCTTACATTTGCTACAAAGTTTATCTTGTGGAAAAATGAAGGTGCCACAATAAGGACATTCAACTTTACAAGTAGGCTCTTCTGAAACCTCAATATCACCACACATGTTCCCTAGAGGTGCTTCAGCAAAACTGGTAGCCACACCTTCAAGACTGCCTTCAGCATTTGCTTCAGCTATAACCATGAATCGGTCTCTTGGCCTGTTAGGGACTGGCAGCTGTGTTTCAGTCTCCGCATTTTTGCTACTGTTTTTAACGCATTTCTCATTCTGATCACAGCTGAAACAAATATCATGGTCCAGCATTTTAATTCCAAAGCAACGGTCAAAATTTTTGCAGTTCTTAGCCACCAAGGTCTCAAACCCACGCTTGGAAAGCTGTGTTGATTCATTACTTGTGAAGCTGGACAGATTTCCACTCAGCAGCCATGGGGATTCCGAACTTGTAAGCTGTGAAGAGTTATGGGGTGAGTTTGCAGGTGATGATGGTAATACTGGATATACACAATATATGTCAGATGTCTCAGATTCATGGAGAACATGAGCTCCTTCAGTAGATCTGGATTCACTGACACCTTGAGCTCCTTCAGTAGATCTGGATTCTTCAAGAACAGGGGCTGATGCAATCATACTCTGTTCCAATTCCTTTGTCTTCAACACAGAGCACTCATGACAGTAAGGATAGGTTTGGTTTGAGCACCTGTACCCACAACCATTTATGCACCTCTCTGGCATCATAGATAGAAGAGGAACATCATTTGAAGATGCTTCTAATGACATTGGTGGTGCAGAAGGAATTATGACAGGAGCCTCATTTATGTTGCCAGTAATTGCTGAAGTTTGTATGCCAACATTCTTGTCTTCAGGCACATTTGCCAGAGATAGAATTTTATAACAATGATAACACATGTTGTTGAGTTTATCACTGCCTCTCTTATCGCAGCCTTCATTAATACACAAGCCTGTGACATTCTGCTGCTGTTGTACCTGGTTGTGCAAATGAGATGTATCTCTGCTGACTCCTAGCCGTCCAGAATGATTTTGTTTTATTGGCACCACTTCAGTCTGACTGTTCATCTCAATATCATAAAATGGATGATTGCTTTGCTGAGCTGCACTCAACGCTGTGTATACATAACCCTGAGCATTCTCGAGAAATTCACCCTCATTTAATCTCTTCTTCAACAGTTTTAAAAGTTCAAACAGCGAGTTCTGACCTTGCTCCAAGGGTCTGAGATGCATTTGTGCAAAAGGAACTCTAGTTATTGCATCTGATGTTTCTACCTCCTTGACTAGGAGATATGTCTGAACCAAATCCCAGGCTTGCAACTCTTCTTCATCTTTCAGATATCTTACAAGAAGAAAACCCAGGTCATTGGTGACAAGAGGAAACATATGCGCATCCTCTTCTTGTTGGAAAGTACCAAGCTCAGGCTGTGCCTCTGACAGTAAAGGACAAAAATGGTTTAAGCTATACCCTAAAATAAGGGGAGTTTTACAGCACTCAAGGGGAGTCCACTCTAAAGGCAAATATAAACCACCAATGTGATTCTCCTGTAAGTCATGTCCAGCCAAAGACCTGACTCGATTATTTGTAACAATAATGATTGGACGACGTAATATGTTGGCCAGTATGTAGATGTGAATACCTTCTAAGAAACTATGAGGAACTGCAATACTCTTCATGCTTGAATCAAGGTCACCAATGCTACGAATAACATCATCCCATTCTTGTTCAATGATCTGTGAATAATTACAATTTGTAAGAAATAAAATAACTACTGATTCCATTTTACAACAATCAATAGTTTAAACAATGCAAGCAAACACATTCTAAAGTCAAATTATGATTCATAATTAGGGATTTTACTTTGGAATTAATGTTGACTTGATAACAGTGAGGCCAATAAGAAAACCTGTGAATAGCATAACTAGACAGTCCTTCCTATGGAATCCACAGGGAATTATAGTGAGACCAAGAAAAACAATAATAGAAGAAGACATAAAAGCACATGGAGGATAGAGTTTGAGACATAAATAATATGAGGAGAACATGGAAGGAAATGCAGGAAATAGCAAAGGCTAGAGTGGCTTGGTGTGGGTTGGTTGAGGGCCTATTCTCCAAGAGGATAAAGGATAGAAAGACAAACACACAAGGAGAAGATATAGAAATGAATAATATAGAAATAGCTACAAGAGTTAGGGTAGGAGGCTTGGGGTGAAATGGCTGCAACACTCCTAAGAATAAACCTTCTGACATGCTGTTAAGAAATGCTGGGAATGTGATACTAGTGATACTAGGCCTTTATTTGTGATACAACCATCTTTAGTCTCAGCGAGCCCTACTGTCATCTGATGCTCACCCTATAGCCAGTGAATAAAAGAATTTGAAATTTTCCACTATATTTATATCTATATATTTTGATCTTTTACAAGCAAATTAGCCTGTTTTCCCCCCATGCTTTCAAATGTAATTTTCCTCACAATGTACCAAAAAAATCTTGACAGTGTCCATCTAATTTCTCTAATAAATTTACAGTTTTCATTTCTTTCTTGAAGGACTGTCTCATTGGTTTTTCTGTCTGTCCATGGATTTTTTTTACACATTCCTCAGAAACCACATTTCCACTGCTACCAGATGTTTCTCAGCTTGTCTGCTTATTGTCGACATGTCACATGCAAACAGCAGTATAGAT
Organism: Cepaea hortensis; assembly: GCA_963921405.1. Classification (NCBI taxonomy): domain Eukaryota; kingdom Metazoa; phylum Mollusca; class Gastropoda; order Stylommatophora; family Helicidae; genus Cepaea; species Cepaea hortensis. The sequence continues at coordinate 345,238,947 of OY992876.1, forward strand.
TCTATTCAGCACCCCATCTTGTGCTCACGCATGTCATGTAGGCTAGCAGACAGAAGGAGATATATATATGCCACAATATTAAAACTCGCAAAAAATTCAAGTGAACAGTCTATCACATGACTGATAACATCTTTGATATGCATCATTTTCCTCAAGAACTCTGCCGGAACTTATGACATTGAACAATTTACTTATGACATTCAACAATTTACTTATGACATTAAACAATTTACTTCAGACATTCAACAATTTACTTCAGACATTCAACAATGTACTTATGACGTTCAGCAATGTTGGAAAAGACTGCGCCTATATGAGGCTCTGAGATGTGGTGGCATGGTGGTCAGTGCACCTGTTTACCAGCTGAGTGGTCTGGTGTCCATCTACAGCAGTGACCGGACATTTCCCTGGACCAGTACATCTGCGGGATTGACCCAGCTGTGCTTAATGTAAGCCAAGGTCCCTTTTATAGGCCTGAAGGTGCACTGGGCATATGGTGCTGGCCCCATATTTGTACAGACCAATCAGCACTCGGTGGATGATGTGGCCAGTATTATGCCGACCGCCTTTACTTCCCAAGTCATTTCCTGAAACTCAATTTAAACTGGGTCAACCTGGGAGCCCAGGTCAATTGTTTAAAGTTCAAATCCACCCTGATGTGGATCAAATTTATGACCACTGGGAGGCGAGCGTCTAGCCACTTCACTACTGCAGCTAACTGTGTAACATGAACACTGGCTAATTTGTAAAATGCTCTGAGAATTATATGGGAAGGCTGGGAAGGTAACTTGGTCAATAAATGCCTGAAGAAGTCGGATGTTTTGGCTGAAAGGTGCAAATATCATGGCTCTGCTGTAAACAGGCAAAACAACATTCGAGACGAACGCAGAAAAAAATATGGGAAGAACAGACGACAACTGGTCACCATGACCTCATTATGCTATGATAGTTAGTTAGTTAGTTAGTTGACAGATCATCCTCATTGCACATCAAACCATTCAGTCCATTAGTGCTCGGATCCCCTCCTCAGCAAATCCCAGTGTGCAGCGGCTCACAACACCAGTTCTGTGTTGGTTTATTCTTCTTCTTTGGCTTCCTGCGTAGTATTCTTGTTTGGCCACACCTCTTTTAACTTGCTGTTCTCGCAGCTTGACCATGATTGTGAACAGGCACAACGCAATTATGTCTATAAAAAAAAACCATTCCAGACGAACGCAGAAGAAAATATGGGAAGGACAGATGGCAACTGGTCACATGACCTTATTATGCTATGATAATAATGCACCAATAAAACCAGTAAGATTCATGGACAGGACTGATGTAGCCAATGAAGTATGGACTCAGCTGGCGGTCAGGGACGAGTCTCTGATGCTAGCCCTACCACATGAACAGGGAGTGAGGGCCTGGCCAGGCACATCCATGTCCTCTTCATAGTTAAGAGAGGAGTCATCGTAACCAACTCCTCAATGGAACAGTGAGAAGAGACACTTTGGGATGGCCACTGCATTGGAGGACTGAGCATGCCTGGGAATGCCGAATGTGAAGTGATATCATTCGATTAACATAACATAAAATAAGTTCATTCTGCTATGATCTAGCAGATATGTAGACCCCACACTTCAAACTCCAACAGTGGAATCAGTAAAGCTCCAACAGTGGAATTAGTCCAATCAATCAATCATGTGCCATGCCGGAAAGCGTAGGCGGTCATGACTCGCCATTTCACTCGATCACCAGAGTCGTGGATCAGCTCAGTGTTCATGTCTCGTCCATGCCATGTGGCCAAGCAATCCAGGTATTTTCCTCTCGGTCTTCCTCTTGGTCTGTTCCCTTCGATCTTGCCAGTTGTCACTAAGTTCTTCAATCCATTTTTTTTTCATAACATGTCCAAAATTTTTTGACTGTCTACATCTAATTTATCTAACCAATTTACGATTTTCATTTGTCTCCTGTAGTACTTGGTCATTGGTTTTTCTGTCTGTCCATGGTATTCTTTGCATTTTCCTCAGAAACCACATTTCTGCAGCCATCAGATGTTTTTCAGCTTCACTGCTCATTGTCCAAGTTTCACATTCATACAAAAGAACAGGCTCTATGTATCCCCTCAACACTCTTTTTCTCATTTTAATTGATATCTTCTTATTGGTTAGAATGTTTAGGGCTACCAATACCTGGATGTACAAATCTGTCCTGATGGCAGTGACCATTGTATGTGTCAACAACAAAGAATAATAACAGTGCACTGTGCATGTAATAGCCACATTTTTCCATGTCCTTTGTAGGATGTTACGACCAACCCCAGGTTTATTTTCTAGCCAATTTTACATTCAATAGTTTGCCATGGACTTTTGAATGAGAAGCCCACGTTAAAGTCCCAACTGACTGGTGGAAGAATGAACCCACTACCCCGCCATAATTTATTAAAATGCTATTTGCTGTTAACATTTTCAATGACTATTTCTTCTTAAAGCAGAATGCTGACAGACATGTAACTCTGTGTTTACAGTTTTCATAGTTTATCTTTGTCAACTTTCACTATTATGATACTCTTGATGATATTTTCTCATTTTATTTCTCTCTCACTCTTCCCCTTCTTCTCATTGCCTTCTCTCTTTTTCAATTGTCCTTCTCTCTGTTATTCCCTCACTCCCTATCTTTCTTTCTCCATCCCCCTCTCACTTATCCATCCCCCCTCCCCCCACCCACACCTCTCTCTCTCCCCCCCCCCCCCCCCATCTCTGCCCCCTCCCTTCTTTTGTGGAACTGATGAAGAAAGTAATCAAACATTTTGCCTGATCTCTAACACTAGCCACTTACTGTGGATTCACTGACATTGAGTGATTGCAGATCCTTCATCAGCTGACACCACCATCTGTTCTTGAAGTTCTGGTTGATCTTAACAGTCATCAGCATCAAATCCCGTAGAGTGTTCCGGCTGTCTTCCACTCCCCACAATGCCATTGATGCAGCATGTAGAAGGCAGTTTCCATCTCCTATGGAATGAAACCAATCTTCATTTCATGTCCGTTGTTAAAACAAGACACACTGACAAAATCAAACGAATATACTATACTGTATAGCAAACACAAAACTTCTATAAACATCAAACAAAATGTGAATGAGATAGCTCATGACAAGTGTCTCTAATATGGGCTGGGGTCAGGTGACAACATCTTGAGAACTGTTAAAGTTGGCTATCTCCAGCCCAAGACTCAAGCGTGGGTTATGAGGCAGCTGTCAATGTAACAGCCTGAGATGACAGCTGTTGTGAACAACATCTCAGTTGTTACACGAAGGCGAACAGATTAACATGGCTGCCAGTTGGGTACTTTTTCATGTAAAGTCTGCTGCATTAGAATACACTCTGTGAATGGGTGAATATGATAAGATTATGAAGAATAATCAACATTAATGCACTTGGAATAAACCCATAAGTCCTCAGTCTCTCCCAGTAGAAGTCAAAGTAATTGTGCCATAATCGAGACGATTCATCAAGAGATATGTCAACATGCATCAAGCTGTCATTTATTGTCAACAGTTTATCCCATCTATCCATTTCCAATATTCCAACATGTGATGATGATGTTGTCATTGCAAGTAGCATCTAGAAGTATGGAGTAGCTAGAAAGAGGACAGCAAGTAAGCTGGGTGTCAAGAAACAAGCATAATGTGGTACAGAATACAAACATACCAGATCAGGTGAAGTTATACATAATATAGCACACTGAAAGTTCTAAACAAAGGCAGACGATGTATGAACAGTCTAACACAGTGTTTCCCAACCTTTTTTGTGCTATGCCCCACCTAAGCCTTTCTAACATTTTCCTTTGCCCCCCCCCCCCCCCCCCCCCCCCCCCCAACATACATATTTTTTTAAATATTCAAAAATTGATATGTTCACTAAAGAAACTTGAATGATAGGTTTTAGGAAGAAATCACTAGGAAAATTACTGAGCAAACATAGCAAGTAAATTTTCAAGACATAATGGAGAACTGAAATTCAAGTACAAAATAATTGTAATGAAAGATTTTTCTATATTATTTTAATTATTAGTAATTATTTATTATTTAAATTTAGTGAGATCCTTGCGCTTGATGCTTTCTGCAAAGAGATTTTATGTCAGGTTCCAATTTAGCTAACTTCAGTTTCAAGTCTCCCCGTTTTGTTATTTCCAGCCGATTTTTTTTTTTTTTAAGCAGCAAATCATTTATGGCACTAATTCTGCATTGAGCAAAATATGAAGATGGAAACGGCAACAATAGTTCTCTTGCACATTTGGTTGCATTTGGATATTTGATTTCAGTTTCCTCACAAAGCCATGCCTTCGCTCCTTTTATATTAAATAAAGTTTTCATTGACTCATCATTTTGCATTTCTGCGAGTTCTTCTTGATACTGCATATTTGAAATATCAGACAAATCCACTAACATTGGCTGCATCATCCAAGTTGGGAAATAAATTTTTTTCAAATCAGAAAATCTTTCTGTTAAATGAGCCAATAAAATGTTTAGATGATCGACAATAACATATATAGCGGTATTAGTCACTTCACAATGTTGGAGCCAATGAAACTTCTCAAAATTTTTGTTGTAAATATATGTCTGACATAATTCAATAAAGGTAATGAAACCAAATATCTTCGCTTTTGCATCAACAAGTTTTATTTGTTGTACTTGAAGTTGTTTATATTTGGTTTTTCAAAGATATCGGCTAAATAACTCACAAATGCCTTACCATCGACCGTTAATAGATTTCTCATTTCAGGTTTGTCGCTTAAAAAATCACCATGAGTATCAATTAATTCCATAAATCTTTTCAAGCAGTTCCCTTTCGAGAGACATCTTACTTCAGTGTGAAGTATAAGTCTCACATGGTCTTCATTTTATTCATCACAAAATAACTAGAAGAGACGTTCACATTTGGCACTGGCCAATGGTTGATACACTTTATAACTACATTTAGTACTTCATTTAGAATAGGCGAAATGTTTTTAGCTATCAGGTTTTGCCTATGAATAACACATAACACAATGCACAAGAAGCATTTCTGGATTCTCATCTTTCATCACTTTTAAGCAACAATTTTTCTTCCCCATCATATTAAGAGCACTATCTGCAGCACAAGATGTTATATTTTTCATTGGCATATTATTGACCCCTAAGTAATTATTTAGCTTACTATATATATATATATCTTTGGAGGTAGTGGTGTTTTCTGATGATTTACAGAACAACGTAGCTTCAGCAAAATCACCTTTATCAATATATCTTACGTAAGTTATAAGTACGGCCTCACTGTCTCTTAATTTAACAATGTTTTTTTCCTTCTATGTGAATGTATCATGCCCTGTTGATGGACGAAAGATTAGTGATTGGAAGGGCCGAATGTAAGACGGGCCTACATGCCCAATTTGTAACCCTTTTAAAATAAAGTTCAATTCAATTCAAAGTTGATTCATCCACTTGCACCGAGAATTTTCTTGTTTTCAGCTTTTCAACAAGTTGTATTTCACTCATTTCGTCTATTCTTCTGCTAACAGTATTGTTACTTAGTGGCATAGCTTTAAAGTCTTTGTCATCTTTTTCCAGAACCGTTTTAAGAAATGCAGATATTGATGGTTTGATTAAATTCTCCCCTATAGTATGACTTTTCCCAGATTTAGCGATGAGTAATGAAATTTGATAACTATCAGTAAATAGAGACTTTAATATTACTCTTTTTTCAAAATTTTCTTTAAAGTTTGAAAGTAATTCAAATCTGAATTAATATGAGCATTATGTTTCGCCTTCAAATGTGCCTTGAGATGACCTCGTTTCATTGATTCGTTGGTCAAGCATTGCTGGCATAAAAAACGAAAAGGTGACCGTTCATCGCGGGCAGCGGGTATGAAACAAAATTTTTAATATTCCTCCGAATACTGACGATTTATTTTCTTGCTTGCACCACTCATTTCACTATGGGCTGAAATAAATAAATATAAGATCAATTAAAAACTTAAAAAAAAAATAATATGAACTGGAGTAAACGTAGACTAAACATGCATATTTAAATATGTATGGCACATTTACCCCACCACAAAAAGCATACTTTTTCATTTGACAAATTTTTCTGGACAATGATGCTTCTAAAACTGAAAAAAAAAAAAAAAATTACCAATTGAATTTACAGACCATTTATATATTACTTATATTTATACAATGTATATGTTTTTTTTTAAACAACGAGACTTTTACAACAATTTAACGGACACTTATTTCAAATTAGCGCTAAAGGTGAATGCTGAGCGTTACTGCGATACATTGCAGAAACTGATATCCCGGCACTAAGCACTTTGCGCCTTTCAGAACAAATAGCGCGAAATGCTTAGTGCTGGCGCAGTATAACCAGTAGTTCATCTCTAACGTTTAACAATGAAATCACGGCTACTAACGTGGCGGACAAAAGTTACTTATACTGGATGTTTACCCAGCTCGAGTAGTGACTGAGAGTCGCCATACGGTTAACTTAAACTCTGGACGAGTCTATTTGCGAGTTGCCCCCCTTAACAATCGAATTGCCCTCCTGTGGGGCATGGGCCCCACATTGGGAAACACTGGTCTAACATGTCTTGATCTCCTAAGGTGACAGAATATTTAGATAGGTTGCAACAGAGAGAACAATGCAGTTGAATTGATGCCAGGAGCCTGTGACCAGTAAACAATATGGCCAGAACAACCTTGTTGATGCCAATTGACTGTGAGCAGGTGAAGAAAATGGTTAGCCAAGCAAAAGATGATAGGGTAGACAGCTGAAGCCTTATTTCAACATGATACTGCACAAGAATGTAATTAAAAGGTGGATTCCAGGAAACACGTGGCCTTGTGGACAATGACCCAGGTGAAAAGTTTAATGCTGGAGACAAAGTGGCAGGTCTAACAAAGTTATCACAATGATCAGAAAAAAAAGTTACTTGCATATCCTTTACAGGATGTCACAGTCAACCCTAGTGTTTTTTGGCTGTTTGTGATTTCTTGGCAAGTTTACAGTCAGTAGTTTGCCATTGCTTTCTGAATGACTGAAATTCATACCTTTGTATTGGAACCAACACAAGACAGTCAGCTTCCAAATCACCCGCAGCTGTGTTTCGATCGCAGTATGTGGGATTACAAATTGCACTGTAACCCTTTCGCCAAAAAGCTAACAATGATCAGAGGGGTGAAGCTAAAAGAAATGGAAGATTGCAACTCAAATGATGGCTATGCCAGTGAGACACTGGAGCTAAAAGAAATGGAAGATAGCAACTCAAATGATGACCATGGAAGAACCTGCAAAAAAAAAGTGACAACTTGAGACAGAAGAGAAGAGAACAGCAAGTTGAAGCAATGAATGTAGAGAAGACTGCCAGCGTAGTTGAAGAAACATATCTAAAGCCAACATGAAGGTAACAATGCCTCAGGCTCACCCTCTAAATAAAATGGTGTGCACTCTTTTGCCAACCTCTGCAACATCAAAAGACGAAAATGTAGACAGCACAAGAACCTGCCTTATTCCTCCCATTACTAAAAGGAAAAGAAGACAGAAAAAGAGTACCGTTGGTACTTCAAACAGTCACAAAAGTTTCACATGCAGTAAAAGTCTATTAGCTTGCTCAACAACAAAGCAAATTCAGGGATCCTCCACTAATTTATCAAGAAGCGAATCCCAGGAAAATAAAGACCTAAGTAAAACTGATTGACTGGCACAATGATGAATTTACCCTAATCCTGTTTGTTCTGTAGAACAAGAAGAACTGGTCATCTATTTTGAACACACTTTGTATGAGGCAGATGTTATGCTATGCTAAGCTATGTTATGCTATGCTATGTTAAAAGTGCCAAAACATAAATTATTGATCTCAAATGGCCTTGGAACATAAATACCAGGACAGAGCGAAACTGAAAAACATGGAGAAGAACCTCAGAACTTCATGATCTTGGACTACTCTCTAAGAAAACTCTGGATATAACATGAATCCTCCAATAATATGGATTCTTAACATTGGAGAAATTACCATGTCTGCCAATGAAAAAGAAGAGAAGACTTCTTTTTACCGTGTGCACAGCTGGGGCTATAAGGGGATTTCCGCAAATACACTAGAAGAAGATATATCAAAATACCGCATTGTGTTTGAACTTGTTTACATCACATGATCAATAGCATATCTGTTACTGCATTTCCTGTTGAAACAGTCAATTGCTATACTCACTAGGTACATTAACAGGCGTTAGTTTTATGGCTTGAGGCAACCAGTTGATTGCACGACAGTTCTCCAAGTCCATCTTCATGTCTTCATCCACAACACTTCGTATGTACAGTCTTCTCAGCTGTGGTTGCAGAGTTGCTATACACGGCAACTGGCAGTCTAAGAAGCTTATGTTTCTGTGAAATGTGTACGGCTTGTGCTCCCCTTCTCGGCTGTAGTCTACCCGATCCCGAATCCATTTCTCAATCGTCTCCTTCTTCTTTGTCAATAATGATGACATTGGCTTAATCATACCTAGTTGATTAGGATGATTTGTAATTTTATTCTGAAAAGGAAGAATTTTCCAGAATCAGCTTAATTAAAAACAAAAATGTAAAGAGGAGACTCAAAATAAAACAATGCAAAATAAAACAAACACAGCAATTGATACCTTTCCCAATTTAACCAGTTTGTATCATGAACCTCCTGACTTGGAGCTGGAGCTCACAATTTGTTGGCCTGAGGGTGTTTACACAATAAACCATCAGCCCATTTTACGGCCTGAGGGTGTTTACACTATAAACTATCAGCCCACTTTATGGCCTGAGGGTGTTTACACTATAAACCATCAGCCCACTTTTGGCCCGAGGGTGTTTACACTATAAACCATCAGCCCACTTTACGGCTTGAGGGTGTTTACACTATAAACTATCAGCCCACTTTATGGCCTGAGCGTGTTTACACTATAAACCATCAGCCCACTTTATGGCCTGAGGGTGTTTACACTATAAACATCTGTGTGTATTGTTGCGCACACAAAACATCTCTTGGCAGTTGGAAATCGAAAAAGAGTAGCCTAACAGTGCTGCCTGAGCAAAATTTCAAGTTAAAATCTACCCAAAGTATTTCAGGATCCTCACCAGTGCTACAGAGTTCATGCACTGAGCTGAGATTCTCCGGACTCAGGCTTGAGTTAGGAGTAGAATGGAGCACTTATGGGTTACACCCATGTGTCATGATGTTGATACGTCAACTAAATTAAATTAAACTAAAATACCCCCTCTGCTGTGTGTCCACAGTGACGAGGTAGAGGGGCTTGAGCGTCCCAATGACCCCAAGAGCTATGCCGACGGTAGCACAGCTACTGGTAGGGCCACCCATGTCGGACAGGTCAAGGGAGAGGGACCAGACGAAGAGACACACAAACCTGCTGCCTTGTAGGTAGACTGGGGACAGTCAAAGGCTAGGGAAAGCACCCCGAATAAATGCTTGTCGAAATCGGATGTACTGAGCCACAGGCTTGACAAAGCAGTGCAACGTAAAACCTGCTGCCTTGTAGGTAGACTGGGGACAGTCAAAGGCTAGGGAAAGCATCCCGAATAAATGCTTGTCGAAATCGGATGTACTGAGCCACAGGCTTGACAAAGCAGTGCAACGTAACTTAATTCATGATGTCACAAATCAAAATTAATCGTTATGGTGCTAATCCCGTGAAGTCCCATCAGGCGGCGATAGTGCCGGGCCCCCTGCCTCGAGGGGGTCCACCCATGACTACTGGTGGTCACCTTCCCCTGTGCTGTGGAGTCAAGGCACAGAGGAGTAGGTTAAGAGCTATTGACCAAATACCCCGGACACTCAACATACTACAGTGGAATGCCGAAGGAGTTTACAAGAAGAAAGAGTCCATAACACAGCGTCTTCATAAAGATAAAATAGATGTGGCATGCATTCAAGAGACACACCTCAACGCCAATCGCAAATTCTCAGTCAGAGGATATCAGGCCACACGTTTCGACCGCGAAGGACACAAAGGAGGAGTTCTAATACTTACACGAAATACAATACCTTGCAGCGAAGTATCTGTGATCTCTGACAACCAAACGGAAATTATAGGTGTTGATATAATGATAAAGGACGTGAAAATAAGAATCTACAATCTGTATAGCCCAGCAGATAAGGACCTTACACTCTCAAACATGAAAATAACTGACACAAACTGCATTATTGTCGGAGACTTTAATAGCCGTTCAGATAGATGGGGATACCCAGATACTGACAAAAGAGGAGATGAATTGGAGGACTGGGAAATAGACTCAAATCTCCATCTACTCAACAAAGCGGATGACACACCGAGCTTCTACTCCAGAAGATGGCTTACCACTTCTACTCCAGACTTAGCTTTCTGCACAGGAGACATCCTCCACAAAATCGATCGCCATGTGTTGGACCAATTAGCAGGTAGTGACCACAGACCAATCAAGCTTGTAATGAATATGGAGTATGTCCCACAGGAGCAAAAGCCCTTGCCCCGCTGGAATTACAAACCAGCAGATTGGGACAGATTTGCCATACTAACAGACAAATATTGTGAAAACATAAATACACGATATGGCAACATAAAGCAAATGGTGGAAAGTCTAAACAGAGCGATAATACAGGCAGCCACTGAGTCTATTCCAAGAGGAGCGAGGAAAAATTACAAACCATACTGGACTGAAGAACTACAAAGTTTGGAGGACAAAGTTGAAGATGCCAGGAAGACAGCAGAGAGAGAACAAACAATTGAAGCGAACATCTCTCTCAAAGCCATCTCAGCAAAATATAAAAGAACAGTAAATCAAACAACAAGAGATTGTTGGAGGGAAAAAACAGAAAACCTGAATTTTGACAGGGATGGAAACAAGCTATGGAAACTAGTGAAGGACCTAGAAACAAACAAATAACAATTAAACAAGGAAATGCCTTGCTTACAGGAAAAAAGGTTGCAAATGCACTAATGAAACACTATGCAAATGCAAACCACACTGATATTACAACCGAACAGAAGAAAGCAATCAAAGACAAACAGATACATCATAGAAATACAGAGACAGCAGCAGAATATATGATGGCAAATCTAACAATGGAAGAAATGGAACAGGCAATGAATACCCTAAAAAAGAAGAAATCACCAGGAAAGGATGGAATCACAAATGAAATGCTAATAGGACTAGGCACCAAGGCAAAGAAGAAACTACTAGCAGTCCTAAATAACAGCTGGAAGAGAGGAATAGTCCCACAGGCATGGAAGGAAGCTATACTAATACCAGTCCCAAAGAAAGGAAAAGACCTGGAAGAACCAAATGGCTATCGACCTATCAGTCTACTTAGCTGTGTAGGAAAATTAATGGAACGCATTATCAATGGCAGGCTAACATGGCATCTGGAAGAAAACAAACTCTTAACACCACACCAAGCAGGATTCAGAAAGTACAGATCCACTGAAGATCAAATAACCTATATAGCTCAGGAAATAGAGGATGCCTTCCAAGAGAAAAAGCACACACTAGCGGTCTGGATAGATTTAGAAAAAGCATTTGATAAAGTATGGAAGGAAGGACTGAAAGTAAAACTGCAAAAAATGCATGTTTGTGGAAAAATATATAAATGGATCAGCCACTACCTTGAGGACAGAACTGCCAGGACAAAAGTACAAGGACAAACAAGCAAAATGATGCTGTTGGAGCAAGGTGTCCCCCAAGGAGGAGTTCTTTCACCAACATTATTCCTAGCATATATAAATGACATCACGGAAAATTTTCCAGCCAGAGTACACACATCCTCCTTTGCAGATGACCTAGCCATATGGACATCTGAAGAATATATTAGTACAGCTAACAGCAGAATACAGCAAGCCTTATTAGTGCTAGAGGACTGGTCAAAATCATGGCTAGTGAAGATAAGTGAGGAGAAAACAACATGCACAGTGTTCTCCCTCTCAAATAAAACTCAGCAACCTAAGCTGGTATTGGAGGAAAAATATTGTGCCATGAAGAAAATCCAAACTATCTAGGAGTCACCTTTGATCGTCGCCTGACATGGAAGACACAGATTGAGAAAAATCGAACAAGAGCAAGGCAGAGAATGGCAATCATGAAAAAGCTTGCTGGTACAACGTGGGGAGCAGATGAGAAAGTTCTCAAGAAGTTATATACTGGACGGGTGAGGCCAGTACTGGAATATGGCATTGCAGCTTGGGCAACAGCAGCTAAGTCAAACTTTAACAAAATAAGTAGAGTCCAACATCAAGGAATGCGAATCATAACTGGAAGCCTGAAGACAACGCCTATTAATGAACTAGAAAAGATCACTTGTTTACAACCAATGCAGGATAGAAGAGATAGCAGAGCCCAGCAACAAGCAGAAAAATTTAGAAGATTGACAGACCACCCTATGTATAAAAGGTTTAGTGGTTTTGGAAAGGGAAGACTGAAGCATAGCAACTTTGTAGAAACTGCAAAACGAAAGATTAGGGCAGATCCTATACTTAACATATCAACAGTCAAACCCATTTACAATGCACACAAGTTCCCAGCTTGGAGACAGCAGCAACTGCCTGAGATGATAGAAAACATTCCTGGTATTGAGAAAAAGAACACTCAGCATGAAACCGAAAGAAGAGAAATAACCCTAAACTACATAAAAGAACATTACCCAAGCAGCAATTGGACCCATGCATATACAGATGGATCAGCTAAAAATTCAATAGAGAATGGAGGAGGAGGAATTCTCCTAAATTTAAAAAATGGTGTTAAAAAAACACATTCAATGGCAACTGGAAAGTTTTCAAGTAACTTCAAAGCGGAGGTAGAAGCTCTGAAAACTGCAGCAGAAATGCTCTTGATGGAGGAAAATAAAGAGAAGCAAATAGCTATCTTCACAGATGCAAAGTCAGCTGTCTCAATACTGAAGAGCAATAATAGCACAGAAATAGCTGACCTAAGAGCAGCACTCCATGGTCTATGCCAGAAATCCAAAAAAGTTGTAATACAGTGGATCCCATCACATTGCAGTATACCTGGAAATGAAGAGGCTGACAGACTGGCAAAAGAGGGCGGACGACTACCACAGCCTGACATAGACATAACCTATAACGAGGCAAAGAGGTTGATAAAAAGCACCTATAGAACCAAATGGGAATCAGAGCATCCAGGTCACCAGAAGGATGATGCATATTACAAACTCGACCGAAGAGAACAAGTAGCAATCTTCAGACTCCGCACAGGACATAACAGGCTGAAATATCACTTGTTCAATAAACTAAAGATAGGAGATACCGATGAATGCAATTGTGGAACTGGTAAAATGACAGCTAAACATTTGCTGCAGGAGTGCCCAATATATGCAGAACAGAGAAAGATATTTTGGCCCACACCTGCTTCATTTGAGGACAAGCTCTATGGAGATATCAACAAGCTCAAGTTGACTGCAGCTTACTTTAACTACATTCAGGTTGACATTTAAAGGTGCATGAAGAAGTATTTAGACTGCCACACTTCATACCACAGGTATGTCGGTTACAAAAGCGCCCCAGAGGCATGAAATGGAATATTGCTTGCATAGCAAATCCATTACATGGAAAGTCCGAACCAAAAGCTCACTGTGTGGGCTTCATAAAAGGTGGGAAAAGTGTCCTAGTGGCACGAAATGGAATATTGCTTGGATAGCAAATCCATTATGTGGAAAGTCTGAATCGAAAGCACACTGTGTGGGCTTCATAAAAGGTGGAAAAATTGTCTAGTGGCACGAAATGGAATATTGCTTGGATAGCAAATCCATTATGTGGAAAGTCCGAATCGAAAGCTCACTGTGTGGATGTCATCTGCAGACTGCATACTTCTGGTTTCCGAAAGAACAGCCTATGGTGAACGGAAGGCCCAATATACGGAAGTGAGGCTAAGCAGCCATGTGCAGGACGTGACGATTCCTTGGGTGAGCACAGTACCAGAGCGCTGTGTGTTGGCTCTGCAAGTATGGAAGCCTCCTTGGATGGCGGGGAATGCCCATGGTCTGCCCCTGCCTTCCCTTGAGGGCTGACCAGGATGTCTTTGGCTGTTCTATATGGGCCAGCTGGGATGGGGGATAACACCACAACAGTGAGAGCCAAACGTCCTAAGAAACCCCCGGGAAGGTTAACCTGGTCAACAAATGCCTGCAGAAGTCGGATGTGTCGGCCTAACGGCGCAAGAACGCAGCTCTGCTGTAAACAGGCACAACGCAATCACGTCCGAAAAAAAAAACTCCGGATGAACGAAGAAGAAGAAGAAGAAACTAAAATACTAAAAACCATCAGCCCACTTTTCAGGAATACATATCCTTTGCATCCTAGACTAATAAAAGATGATAGATGTACAGTGAAAACATTAGGGACGTTCATTTGAAACCCGTTCCAATGGCTTTATTACAAAAGCATGAAAGAAACATTAACAGGTGTAGTAGAATTAAACAAAACATTCATTTTGAATGAATTATGCACCATGGGTTGGTCAGAAGAAGTCGCCGTAGGCATTCAGGCAAGCATCCCATTGCTTAGGTAGGCGGCAAATGCCGTCTGTAAAAAAGATTGCTGTTGCTCACTGAACAAAGTGTTTACCGCGTTCATTATGTCTGCAACTGTGTGAAATTTTGCCCTATGAGAGCTTTTTTACAGGTCCGAACAAATGAAAATCACATGGTGACAAATCAGGACTAAAGGCTGGATGTTGCAGAATTTCCCACTTCTTCCTTGCTAATGCTTCCTGCACAATCTTTGCAAAATGCGGACGAGCATTATCGTGCAAACAAAATCACACCGCGAGAAAGCATGCCATTTATTTCTGATGGCTTTTTGCAGCTTGTCTAGTGTTTGCAAGTAGTGGGTAGAGTTGATGTTGACACCAGGTTCTTTAAAGTTCGCCAGCAATAGCCCTTCATGGTAAAAAAATGCGCTCAGCATAACCTTACCAGCGGAAACCGGTAACTTGAATTTTTTGGCTTTTGGTGATCCAACATGCTTCCACTGCATGCTTTCTATTTCGCTGCACGGCTCAAAGTGGTGACACCATAATTCATCGCTTGCCACTATGCGGAAGAGAAATGCATCACCCTCCACTCTGTAATGCAGCAAGTGGTTCAAATACCATCCCATGCATTTATCTTTTTGGTGGTCGATCAACATCCGTGGTACCCACTGTGAACACACCTTCCGATATTGCAGTTTCTTCTACCTTTTGAATTGTCCCAATTGACACATCAAATTCTTTCGCTAGCAAATGTATGCTTCTACAACGGTTAATCTGTACTGCTGCATCAATTTTGGTGTTGGTTTTTTCTGTCGCAACAATATGCGCCTGAACTGACATCCTTTCCGAAACATTCGTGCCCAGTCTGTCACTGTTGTTTGCGACACACATTAGTTACCATACGCTGCCTGCATTCTTCGATGGATGTCCACTGGTTGACATCCTTCAAATGAAAGAAACTGAATCACCGCTCTTTGAGTTTCTTTGGGCGAATTTTGGATCAACCCAGCCATTTTCTCAATGGTCAGAAACAGAACCTATGCATCATGGGGCGATAAACACGTGCTCTTTTATTCACTGGTCAGTACTTATCACATGACTATGACATGATCATGTTCAACGTATGCAATTACGTGCGGTGCGGCACGGACGAATTTCAAATGAACTCCCTTTATATTTTCAGAAATATAGAAGATATGGAAGGAATCAACATTGGGATACAATACAGCAATAACATTAGATATGCAGATGATACAGTCTTGATTGCAGACAATGAACAGGACCTGCAAAATTTAGTAGATGCAGTTGTTGCATACAGTGAACAACTTGGGTTAGAACTGAATATTAAGAAGACACAGATTATGGTCGTCACTGGGAAGAAGGAAATACCACAATTTGATATAAAAGTAAATGGGCATATTCTTAAGAAAGTGAATCGATACAGTTATCTCGGCACAGTCATAAAATCTGAAGGGAGATGCCGTGAAGAGATTAGAACAAGAATTGCCGTTGCGAAGGTAGCTAGCCTTTTGCAAGATGAAAAACATACTGACCAATAAAAAGATATCAATTGAAATGAGAAAAAGAGTGTTGAAGTGCTACTTAGAACCTACACTTTTGTATGGATGTGAAGTGTGGACAATAAGCAGTCAAGCTGAAAAACAGCCGATGGCTGTGGAAATGTGGTTTCTGAATAAAATGCAAACAATACCATGGACAGACAGAAAAACCAATGAACAAGTCCTTCAAGAAACAAATGAAGATCGTAAACTGATTAGTCATTAGACGTAGACAGTCAAATTTTTTTTTGCATGTTATGAGAAGAAATGACTTGGAGAACTTGGTGACCGGCAAGATCGAAGTAGAGACCAAGGGGAAGACCGAGAAGTAAATACCTGGATGGCTTGGCCAGGTGGCATGGTTGAGACAGGAACACGGAGCTGATCCATGACTCTGGTGATTGAGTGAGATGGAAGAACATGACCGCCCACGCTTATCGGCATGGCAAATGATGGATGGATGGATAACAATTTTGGATAGAAGAAATAATAACTATTCAGGATAGAAGAAGCTAAAACAATTACTAGGCATGGCCGAATGGATAAGAATGCATGTTCTTAAACATTCGGTGTGCTGATGCCGAGGTTGAAGGTTCAACCCCTACACCGGACAGTTGGACGAAAATGTTGATGTATCATCCTTGACTTGGGGACGTAAATTACAAGTACCTCTGAAGTCGGAGTGGGTGCGCCTGATGGTGAGGGTCTCTGGTCTCTCTAAGGAAAGCTAATCCACACACAAACTTCAGTCCAGCACAACTAGAAGTAGTGTGTATGGACTAGGCTTGAGTTCAAAGCCAGCAACAACCAAAAAAAAAAAAATAGAAGAAGAAGCTAAAACAATGACTATCTGGGATAGAAGAAGCTAAAACAATGACTATCTGGGATAGAAGAAGCTAAAACAATGACTATCTGGGATAGAAGAAGCTAAAACAATGACTATCTGGGATAGAAGAAGATAAAACAATGACTATCTGGGATAGAAGAAGCTAAAACAATGACTATCTGGGATAGAAGAAGCTAAAACAATGACTATCTGGGATAGAAGAAGCTAAAACAATGACTATCTGGGATAGAAGAAGCTAAACCAATGACTATCTGGGATAGAAGAAGCTAAAACAATGACTATCTGGGATAGAAGAAGCTAAAACAATGACTATCTGGGATAGAAGAAGCTAAAACAATGACTATCTGGGATAGAAGAAGCTAAAACAATGACTATCTGGGATAGAAGAAGCTAAAACAATGACTATCTGGGATAGAAGAAGCTAAAACAATGACTATCTGGGATAGAAGAAGCTAAAACAATGACTATCTGGGATAGAAGAAGCTAAAACAATGACTATCTGGGATAGAAGAAGCTAAAACAATGACTATCTGGGATAGAAGAAGCTAAAACAATGACTATCTGGGATAGAAGAAGCTAAAACAATGACTATCTGGGATAGAAGAAGCTAAAACAATGACTATCTGGGATAGAAGAAGCTAAAACAATGACTATCTGGGATAGAAGAAGCTAAAACAATGACTATCTGGGATAGAAGAAGCTAAAACAATGACTATCTGGGATAGAAGAAGCTAAAACAATGACTATCTGGGATAGAAGAAGCTAAAACAATGACTATCTGGGATAGAAGAAGCTAAAACAATGACTATCTGGGATAGAAGAAGCTAAAACAATGACTATCTGGGATAGAAGAAGCTAAAACAATGACTATCTGGGATAGAAGAAGCTAAAACAATGACTATCTGGGATAGAAGAAGCTAAACCAATGACTATCTGGGATAGAAGAAGCTAAAACAATGACTATCTGGGATAGAAGAAGCTAAACCAATGACTATCTGGGATAGAAGAAGCTAAAACAATGACTATCTGGAGATAGAAGAAGCTAAAACAATGACTATCTGGGATAGAAGAAGCTAAAACAATGACTATCTGGGATAGAAGAAGCTAAAACAATGACTATCTGGGATAGAAGAAGCTAAAACAATGACTATCTGGGATAGAAGAAGCTAAAACAATGACTATCTGGGATAGAAGAAGCTAAAACAATGACTATCTGGGATAGAAGAAGCTAAAACAATGACTATCTGGGATAGAAGAAGCTAAAACAATGACTATCTGGGATAGAAGAAGCTAAAACAATGACTATCTGGGATAGAAGAAGCTAAAACAATGACTATCTGGGATAGAAGAAGCTAAAACAATGACTATCTGGGATAGAAGAAGCTAAAACAATGACTATCTGGGATAGAAGAAGCTAAAACAATGACTATCTGGGATAGAAGAAGCTAAAACAATGACTATCTGGGATAGAAGAAGCTAAAACAATGACTATCTGGGATAGAAGAAGCTAAAACAATGACTATCTGGGATAGAAGAAGCTAAAACAATGACTATCTGGGATAGAAGAAGCTAAAACAATGACTATCTGGGATAGAAGAAGCTAAAACAATGACTATCTGGGATAGAAGAAGCTAAAACAATGACTATCTGGGATAGAAGAAGCTAAAACAATGACTATCTGGATAGAAGAAGCTAAAACAATGACTATCTGGGATAGAAGAAGCTAAAACAATGACTATCTGGGATAGAAGAAGCTAAAACAATGACTATCTGGGATAGAAGAAGCTAAAACAATGACTATCTGGGATAGAAGAAGCTAAAACAATAACTATCTGGGATAGAAGAAGCTAAAACAATGACTATCTGGGATAGAAGAAGCTAAAACAATGACTATCTGGGATAGAAGAAGCTAAAACAATAACTATCTGGGATAGAAGAAGCTAAAACAATAACTATCTGGGATAGAAGAAGCTAAAACAATAACTATCTGGGATAGAAGAAGCTAAAACAATGACTATCTGGGATAGAAGAAGCTAAAACAATGACTATCTGGGATAGAAGAAGCTAAAACAATAACTATCTGGGATAGAAGAAGCTAAAACAATAACTATCTGGGATAGAAGAAGCTAAAACAATGACTATCTGGGATAGAAGAAGCTAAAACAATGACTATCTGGGATAGAAGAAGCTAAAACAATAACTATCTGGGATAGAAGAAGCTAAAACAATGACTATCTGGGATAGAAGAAGCTAAAACAATGACTATCTGGGATAGAAGAAGCTAAAACAATGACTATCTGGGATAGAAGAAGCTAAAACAATGACTATCTGGGATAGAAGAAGCTAAAACAATAACTATCTGGGATAGAAGAAGCTAAAACAATGACTATCTGGGATAGAAGAAGCTAAAACAATAACTATCTGGGATAGAAGAAGCTAAAACAATGACTATCTGGGATAGAAGAAGCTAAAACAATGACTATCTGGGATAGAAGAAGCTAAAACAATGACTATCTGGGATAGAAGAAGCTAAAACAATAACTATCTGGGATAGAAGAAGCTAAAACAATAACTATCTGGGATAGAAGAAGCTAAAACAATAACTATCTGGGATAGAAGAAGCTAAAACAATGACTATCTGGGATAGAAGAAGCTAAAACAATGACTATCTGGGATAAGGAAGAAGCTAAAACAATAACTATCTGGAAGGGG
>OY992876.1:345258785-345366285 GCA_963921405.1 Cepaea hortensis
AGAGGGAGAAGGGAGGAGGAGGGAGGAGGTAGTAGGATGATTGATTGCCATCCACCAGGTTAATATGTTATCGCGGACCTCAGAGAGAAGTGTCTATGTAGAAGACCATTTCCTGGACGTACGTATTTTGGGAGGGGGAGGAGGGAGGAGGGAGGAGGAGGAAGAAGAAAAAAAAAACTACGACAGTTGGCTGCTCTGGACTGAAAGGAAGGCGTGTAGAAAATTTCATCTCAATCGGATGGGCCGTTCGCGAGCGTATAAAGGACATACATACATACAGAGATACGGACGCACATCCTAATTTATATATAAGATTAGGATCGTCTGTCTGTCTGTATTTATGTATCTATGTATGTCCTTTATGCGCTCGCGAACGGCCCATCCGATTGAGATGAAATTTTCTACACGCCTTCCTTTCATTCCAGCGCTGCCAACTGTCGTATTTTTTTCTTCTTCCTCCTCCTCCCTCCTCCCATTCCCAAAATACGTACGTAAATATATGATGATGATGATGAAAGAATCCCCGAACCAAAACGCTAGGGAAAGGGAAGAAAATGACGTGACTACACAGAATCGTCACACGGCAATCATCATCATCATCAAGTGCCGTGCCGGCTGGCGTAGGCGTTCAACTCTGCTGCTGATATATATGCCTCCATGCCACGGCAATATCAATAACAATTCATCTTTTATGTGTAAGGTAGTTATCTACAGTCGCGTAGAAGGGAAGAACAATCAATGGAAGGACCGAAATCACAGAACCTAGACGAGTATGAATTCGGAATGGCGAACTCCCTCCTCCTCTCTTCTCCTCCTGCCTCTACCTCCTCCCCTCCTCCTCCCTCTACCTCCTCTCTCCACCCTCCTCCTCTCCTCTCCCCCCTCCTCCTTCTCCCTCTTCCTCTCCCCTCCTCCTCCATCCTCCTCCCTCCGCCTCCCCCTCCTCCTCCCTCTACCTCCTCCCTCCTCCTCCCTCTACCCTCCCCCTCCACCCTCCTCCTCTTCCTCCTCCCCTCCTCCCTCCACCCTCCTCCTCTTCCTCCTCCTCCTCTCTCCTCCTCCCTTTTTCTCCCTCTACCTCCTCCCTTCTCCTCCTTCTTCCACATCCCTCTTCCTCCTCCTCCTTCCTCATCATTCCTCCTCCTCCCCTCCTCCTTCTCCCTCCTCCTTCTCCCTCCTCCTTCTCCCTCCACCTCCTCCCTCCTCCTCCTCTCTCCTCCTCCTCCTCCCTCTCCCTCCTCCTCCCCCACCTGCGTTCTCCTCCTCCCCCTCCCTCCTCCCTCTTCCTCCTCCTTCACCTCCCTCCTCCTCCTCCCTCCTCCTCCTCCCTCCTCATCCCTCTTCCTCCTCCTCCTCCCTCCTCCTTCTCCCCTTTCCCCCTCCTTCTCTTAATCCCTCCTCCTCCCTCCTATTCCTCCCTCCTCCTCCTCCCTCCTCCTCCTCTCTCCGCCTATCTCTTCCTCCCTCCTCCAGTCTCTTCCTCCTCCCTCCTCTTCCTTCCTCCTTCGCCCTCCTCCTCCCTCCTCCTCCTCCCCCTCCCTCCTCCTTCTTCCTCCCTCTACCTCCTCCCTCCTCCTCCCTTCACATTCCTCCTCATCCCTCCTCCTCCTCCCTCCTCCTCCTCTCTCCTCCTCCTACTCCTCCTCCCTCCTCCTCCCTTCACATTCCTCCTCCCTCTTCCTCCTCCTCCCCCTCATCCTCTTCCCTCCTTCTCCCTCTTCCTCCTCCCTCTTCCTCCTCCTCCCTCCTCCTTCTCCCTCTTCCTCCCTCTTCCTTCTCCCTCCGCCTCCTCCCTCCTCCCACTCTCTCCTCCTCCTCCTCCCTCCTCCTCCTGCGTTCTCTCTCTCCCTCCTCCTCCCTCTTCCTCCTCCCTCCTCCTTCTCCTCCCTCTTCCTCCCTCTTCCTGCTCCTCCGCCTCCTCTCTCCTCCTACTCTCTCCTCCTCCTCCCTCCTCCTCCCTCTCCCCCCTCTCCTCCTCCTCCTCCCTCCTCCTCCTGCGTTCTCCTCCTCCCTCCTTCTCCCTCCTCCTCCCCCTCCTCCTCCACCCTACTCTCCCTCCTCTTCCTAATCCTCCTCCTCCCTCCTATTCCTCCCTATTCCTCCTGTCTCCTCCTCCCTCCTCTTCCCTCCTCCACCTCCCTCTCCCTCCTCCCTCCTCCATTTACCCAAGACAGACAGACAGATAGTCGGGAACGGGATCTTATATGACTACTTATATGATTTAAATGAGATGCTCTCCACCATGGGCTGGG
The DNA here is from genome assembly GCA_963921405.1 of Cepaea hortensis. Lineage (NCBI taxonomy): Eukaryota > Metazoa > Mollusca > Gastropoda > Stylommatophora > Helicidae > Cepaea > Cepaea hortensis. Next base: position 345,261,038 of record OY992876.1, read on the forward strand.
CCGGGTCAGACAGACAGATAGATAGACAGACAGACAGACAGACCGACAGTCGGGAACTCTGTCCCAGATAAAAAATGTCCAGCAGCCTAGTGGGTGCGTTGTTCCAGATATAAATGTCTGACAGCCCTAATGGGAACTCTGTCCCAGATATAAATGTCCGACAGCCCTAGTGGGTCAGCTGTCCCAGATATAAACGTCCGGCAGCCCTAGGGGTGACCTGTCCCAGATATAAACGTCCAGCAGCCCTAGTCGGCGAGCTGTCCCAGATATAAATGTCCGGCAGCCCTAGTGGGTGAGCTGTCCCAAATATAAACGTCCGGCAGGCCTAGTGGGCGAGCTGTCCCAGATATAAATGTCCGGCAGTCCTAGTGGGTGAGCTGTCCCATATATAAATGTCCGGCAGCCCTAGTGGGTGAGCTGTCCCAAATATAAACGTCCGGCAGGCCTAGTGGGCGAGCTGTCCCAGATATAAACGTCAGGCAGTCCTAATGAGGACGCTATCCCAGATATCAATGTCCGGCAGCCTTGTGGGGACTCTGGCCCAGATATAAATTTCCGGCTGCCCTAGTGGAACCTCTGTCCCAGATATAAATGTCCAGCCGCCCTAGTGGGTGCGTTGTCCTAGATACAGATGTCAGACATCCAACTGAGGTTGCTATATGAGATACAAATATGAAACATCAAAGTGGCCAACTATTCGAACTCACAACACAATTTTCAGAGAAAACAATGAACGCAGAAAAAAAAAAGCTTTGAATAAGCATAAAAAATAAGAAGAATTCAACATAAATGTTTCACACCCTAGTACAGATTTATACAGTGTTTGCTGATTTATTTCAATGTCAAAAGAGGGTACAATCATGAATTATACATGAATATATAATAAATAACACAATACTTAATTATGGTTCACAGAAACAAATTAGCATCGCTACACAAAGAACTAGAAGTCGCAGTGGTGAAGTGGCTTATATGGGTACCAGGCTAAAATTGGTACCAGGAAATGTCTTCTAAAGTAAAGGCGGCCGGCGTGATAGCGGCCACATCAGCCACCGAGAGCCCACTGGTCTGTGCAGGTATGGGACATATGACCAAAGTGCCTCAAGTCGCGCTGAAAGGCCCTTTACTTTACTTACTTACGCAAAGAACGATGTTTCCTATCAATCTCTGTCTGACATGCGTTCTGTGCAGTTTCAGAAATATTATGAAATCGCAAGCACTAGTCTCGACTCGGAATGTTTGTTTAGACCACACGAGGCGTTGAGATAAGTACCCTTACACACAGCTTGATGTAGAATGGGTATATGGTGCTAACTTATATTTTATAGACAAATCGGCACTGGGCGGATGACGTCCACATAAATCGGTCAACATCACATAAATCAGTCAATATCACATAAATCAGTCAATATCACATAAATCAGTCAATATGACACAAATCAGTCAATATCACATATATCAGTCAATATCACATAAATCAGTCAATATCACATCAACCGTCTTTACTTGCCATGACATTTCCTAGTCTCTATGTTAGATTCATCGAAAAATCCGCCTCGTTTGGGTTTTCTTCTTCTGCGTTCATCCGAAGTTGTTTTTTGTTTTTTCAGACGTGACTGCGTTGTGCCTGTTTACAGCAGAGCTTCGTTCTTGCGCCGTTAGGCCGACACATCCGACTTTTGCGGGCATTTGTTGACCGGGTTAACCTTCCCGGGGTTTGGGTTTTAAACACATGATCACCCAGCCGTCAGGCAAATCTGCTAGCCAATACTACGGTCCCATGGCTCCCAGGAGTTTATCAGTTCAAGTCGGAAGTCGTGGTGCGTGGTGGGTGGACGTTCGCCTTCTGGTTTAGTGGTCATGGGTTTACACCAGCATCGGATCGGATTTTAAACATTAACCTTCCAGGTTGACCCAGGCAAAAGATGGGCACCATAAAATATTTTGCGAAGTAAATGCGGACACTGCCTACATCATCCACCGAATGCCGACATGTCTATACAAATATGGGCTTAGCACCATCTGCTCAGTGCGTCTTACCGCGTAGAAGGGTCCTTTAATGACGTGTCAAGCCAAGCTACAGAACACAACAGGCTCATAATTGTAGCACTTGAGTCACATCAGTTGATGTAAAACCAACAGCTAGTAGAGTGGTACATAAGTGTCTAACTGTTCCTGGAAAGAAAGTTATTTATACTGTAACATTCTCACGTCACATGCAAGATGTAAGTGCCACAGTTTTTGTCGCGTTATGTGAACGTCATATTGAGCCAATCCTTATGTACGGAAGCGTATCATCGACAATTGACAGATAAGTGAAGAATTGTGTCGATGCTGCGGGTATGTGTTTTTAAAGAAGAATGACGAAAACACCGTGGAGGGATAGATAGTGCAATAGCGATATCATGAAAGAGCTGGTTACCCGCATCAGAACAGAACAGGACAGTCAACATTCTGTGGGCAGGTCATGAACAGAGGACAGTCGGAGTATATCGTCATAACAAGGAGTATATCGTCATAACAAGCAGTTTGGCGTGGAAGAGAGGCAGAGGGAGACCATGAGAGAAGATTCTGAACAGTTTGACATCATGACATGAAGGAAAGTGGGTTTCAGAAATGACTGGGCAGCACAAGAGACAGAAGGCTGCGGACAGATAAGATCGTCAATGCCACATGACATGGACTTTAAGAAGAAGTGGACGAAGAATGTCAACATTCAGAAGTCTGTACACCAGCTTCACCCTCTTCCCCGCTGCTAGTATTCCGTTTTGTGGGGAGCTTCATTTCATTTCTCCGATGTCTGATATCTTGGCTACATTTTTGAATGATGCTGGAAACAATGTCAAGTTTTGAATCTTTCCCGCCATGCCAGTGCTGGGTGGCAGCACTTGGATCGCTCTCACTGTGAAAGAAGGCAACAGGTTCCAGAAATGTGTTGCCTTTACAGCTGGACTCACTATCTTGTGAGCTAGATACGGGCTCTTTCTTCATATCAGATTTCCTGATATTGTTTTCTTCTGCTGTTGAAGCTTTCTTTTGTTGGTAATCAACACCGACAGGAGATTTCTTGCCCCCGGTGTGTCTGTCACGAACATGATGTTTGTGGGGATGTGTATTAATTCCCAGTGCCTCAAACATTCTATGCTCGTCAGTACTAAGACAAGCTAGGTCTTGTCTGTGTGTTTCTGCAGCATGCTTATCGATGGCGGTGTTCCTACTGTCAGTATTGGTATTACTATAAGCATAATTTGTATAGACAGGATCTGTGTAAACATCTGTACCCGAATATAGTTTCTTGGTAGTTGAAACCGGCATATTTGTTAATTCTCTTGAAGGACACTGTCTCTGTACTGCTGTTCTTTGAGAATCAGGTTCCTGTAAACTGTTTTCATCCAGTGACTTGCTGTTACTGAAGCAATCATCAACAGGCACATTGGTGTTCATCTTCGGGTTAGCTTTCGAGCTTCTTTCTCGTCGCATCTTATCCAACTGCTCGTCTAAGAGCTGCTGGTGATACTGATACAGTTTTGAAGGAATTAGAAGGCTATTGTTAGCTCTAGTAATATCTTCACAGTTTTGCGCGGTCCCAGTGTTGCCCGTAGATGGTCTCGCAGAGCTGTGTACACCGGAGACAGTCTCACAAGGCTGCCGTTGACGTGGCTCAGCTTGCACGAGAACAGAGTCAAAGTTTCCGTAGCTGCAGCCGTTCTGGTGGGGACCTCGCTGTGGCTTCTGCTGGAACATTCTGTGGTACCAAGACATTACGAGAACCCACGGAGTGATGTAATCATCTGATTTAAAAATGTGTCGTTTCCTGCACGAAATAAGGAAATGTTACATTAACTTAGATACAATTCCGTTGTATGGTATTTTCAAAACCTGGGGGGAAAATATTCGCTGGCTCATGTTTTTTTATTGACAATATATTAATATTATATGGAAAACTATCATTGCGCGACTCCCCCTCTCTCTTTCTCTGTCTGGATATATATATATATATATATATATATATATATATATATATATATATATATATATATATATATATATATATATATATATATATCTTATATATAAATTAGGATAACAGTAGATGGTACTACCTGGTTTCTGTTAGCGCCGAACGTTGGGCGGCGCTTACCAAACCCGACACCCCACATTGTGCCAACGGCTTCGGGCGGAAGAGCGCAATTGGGAGGGTACAAGCCTTACCCTGGTGCGAGAAAATGCAAGCTAAAGACAAAATTGTCATGGCAGGGCAGACCAGGCCCTAAGCCTTGGTTGGCGACTGGTCTAGGATCGAAGCTCCGACAGGCGGACAGTTAGAGCATTGCTTTGCTGATCCGGCAGCTTCTGCAGCTTGTCTTGTTCCAGATGTAGGGGTGTTACCTTTCCTCTTGAGTGAACTAGACAGGCCGAGAGAGGGATCATGCTGCATGGGCAACACATGATCTCTATATTTTAGCCCAGGCTTTGTGCTATGGAGAGGCAATAACTCCATCCCTGGTCTTAACTGGTCTCGGAATCAAAGCGAGAGGCAACTGTTACGGGTTATAAGTCCTTGTCAGTTGGCGTAGACATGGGGCGCCACGCGTTGCCTCTGACGGTGGGAGACACCTATAGGTGTCACTGATCAGCTACCGCCCGCCTCAAGCTGGGCAGCCCCCAGCCAATTGGGTGCTGATCCGCCACAGCCTGCCTGCTTCAATGGGTGCTTGGGGCTAGGACAAAATCTGAATCGCAGGCTGTAAAACCAATGCACCAGGTACAAACAAAAATAAAAATAGAAACCTCAAGCTACGGCTTGCAACCTGGAACGTGAGAACCATGTGTCCAGGATTTTCCACTGACTTGACCAATATTGACGATGTGAGAAAAACGGCTGTGATTGATGCCGAACTCAATCGTCTTAACATTGATATTGCTGGCCTGCAGGAGACTCGCCTCGCTGAGGAAGGGTCACTCAGGGAAAACAACTACACCTTTTTCTGGAAGGGTAGAGGGCAGGCAGAAAAAAGGCAACACGGTGTGGGCTTTGCAGTGAAGAATTCGCTACTGGGAATGATTGAAATTCCAGCAGGAGGAAATGAAAGACTATTATCCCTGCGCTTGGCAACCTCTTGTGGGTTTGCCACCATTATTACTGCATATGCACCGACACTCGATTCCTCTGATGATGTGAAGGATTTGTTCTATGAGGAGTTAGACTCCGTGATCAAGGCAGTTCCAAAATCTGACTACATTTATATGCTCGGTGATTTCAATGCTCGTGTGGGCAAGGACTCGAGTTCATGGCCAGTGTCCCTTGGAAAATACAACATCGGTCGCATGAATGAAAATGGGCAAAGGCTGCTGGAGCATTGCACCAGTAATGACCTATGTATTACAAACTCTTTTTTTAAAACAAAAGAGATGCATAAGGTCACATGGAAACATCCAAGGTCCGGCCATTGGCACCAGCTGGACTTCATCATCACACGGAGACAACATCTGAACCATATATCATTGACTCGTAGTTACCACAGTGCTGACTGTGATACAGATCATTGTTTGGTTGTTGCAAGAGTTAGACTGAGACCAAAGAGAATCTACACAGCTAAACACAAATCTAGCCCCAGGATTAATATTATTAACACTCATGATCCTGAAAAGTGCTTTCAGTTTCAACAGCAACTTGAAGAAGCTTTCACTGATACACCAGAAAATTGTACAGTAAATGAAAAGTGGGGTCAAATTAAGGAAACTCTTTATAAAACTGCCGTAGGGGTTTACGGCACTGTGGATCATAAGAGGCAGGACTGGTTTGCGGCCAACAGCGAGACTCTGCAGCCCTTGATTGATAAGAAGAAGAAAGCTCTCTTAAGAAACAAGGAAAGACCAACGCGTAACACTCTGAGTGAGCTAAGGCAAGCTAGGAAGGATGTGCAAAAGGCTGCCAGGCAGTGTGCAAATGATTATTGGATCAAGTTATGTGAGTCCATTCAAATCGCAAGTGATAAGGGAGACATAAGAAGCATGTATGAAGGAATAAAGAAAGCCTGTGGTCCAGTGATCAAAAGAAGTGCACCATTGAAAACCTTGACTGGAGAAGTCATCACTGATAAGAAACAGCAGATGGACAGATGGGTAGAGCACTATTTGGAGCTTTACTCAAGTGAGACCAAACTAGCGGATGATGCCCTCAACGCCATAGAGGCTCTACCAACTCTTGACCACCTGGACACACTTCCCACCATAACAGAAGTTAAGTGTGCTATAAATGAACTTGCATCTGGCAAGGCTCCAGGTAAGGATGGGATTCCAATAGAGGTTATCAGGAGTGGGCAAGACACACTCACTATACAGATCCACCAGCTAATAGAGCTATGCTGGCGTGAAGGACAAGTCCCACAGGATTTCAAAGATTCAAGCATCATAACACTGTACAAGAACAAGGGCGATCGGAGCGACTGCAACAACTATAGGGGTATCTCACTTCTGTGTATTGTTGGAAAAGTATTTGCCAGAATTGTTCTGCGCAGACTTCAAGTCCTAGGAGATCAAGTCTACCCCGAATCACAGTGTGGCTTTCGACAGAACCGGTCTACCACTGATATGATATTCTCATTGCGACAAATGCAAGAAAAATGCCGTGAACAGAATCAACCACTGTTTATTGCCTTCATCGACCTCACAAAGGCATTTGATTTGGTCAGTCGTGAGGGTCTGTTCAAGGCACTAAAGAAGATTGGCTGCCCACCAACTCTTCTGTCCATTGTGGAATCGTTCCACACAGGCATGAAGGGTATAATCAAGTTTGATGGTGCAACTTCTGAAGAATTTGAAATCAAGAGTGGAGTTAAGCAAGGTTGTGTACTAGCTCCCACCCTCTTTGGAATATACTTTTCACTTCTACTGAAATATGCATTTCGTGATCAGGATGGTGGTATATACATTCACTCACGCTCAGATGGCGGCCTCTACAATGCTCAGAGATTGAAGGCTAAGACCAAAATTAGGAGGGTACTGATCAGAGAGTTGCTTTTTGCAGATGATGCTGCAGTTACGACCCACTCTGAGGAAGAATTGCAATGTCTACTATCTGCATTCTCCAATGCTTGTTCTGAATTTGGTTTAACAATTAGCAAAAAGAAGACACAGATTATGTCACAAGGTGCACCTGGGGTACCATCAATCTTTATTGACGACGCCGAACTAGAGATAGTAGACCATTTTACTTATCTAGGATCAGTGGTAAATAGCAAATTATCCCTAGATCAGGAAATCAACATCCGGATTGGTAAGGCAGCAACAACAATGAACAGGTTAAGAAAAAGAGTCTGGGAGAACAGGAAGCTTACTGCCAAAACAAAAGTCCTTGTCTATCAAGCCTGTGTCCTTAGTACTCTTCTCTATGGCAGTGAAACCTGGACAACTTACTCACACCAAGAGAACAATTTAAACAGCTTTCATATGCGGTGTCTGCGAAGAATTCTTGGTATTAAGTGGCAAGACAAAATCACAAATACTGAAGTATTGGAAAGATCAGGTTGTGTGACAGTTTATTCCATGCTCAGTCTTCGTAGACTTAGATGGATAGGACATCTTAGGAGGATGGATGATGGTAGAATACCAAAGGATATCTTTTTTGGTGAACTACAGATGGGTAAGAGATCTCAGGGTCGGCCTCTACTACGATACAAAGACGTGTGTAAGCGGGACATGATTGATACAGGCATTGATAATGCACTTTGGGAGCAAGTCGCCGCTGAACGTGTTGCGTGGAGGGCAAACATCAGAAATGGAATAAAGTCAAAGGAGAAAATTATTGCAGAAAAGTCACACACCAAGCGTTTGAGACGTAAGATGGTGCATGATGGTGGAAATGACCACGTGTTCACATGCACCCACTGTGAACGGACATTTACAGCGCAAATTGGCCTTATCAGTCACACTCGCTACCGCCATAGTTAAAAGTTATTATGCCTTTTTAAAGCACAAACTATCGTCTGTCAAGACGGCAAGGTGCCAATGATGATAAATTAGGATGTGCGTATCTCTGTATGTATGTATGTATGTATGTCCTTTATACGCTCGCGAACGGCCCATCCGATTGAGATGAAATTTTCTACACGCCTTCCTTTCATTCCAGAAATGCCAACTGTCGTAGTTTTTTTTTCTTCTTCCTCCTCCTCCCTCCTCCCTCCTCCCCCTCCCAAAATACGTACGTCCAGGAAATGGTCTTCTACATAGACACTTCTCTCTGAGGTCCGCGATAACATATTAACCTGGTGGGATGGCAATCAATCTCCTACTACCTCCTCCCTCCTCCTCCCTTCTCCCTCTTCCTCCTCCCTCTTCCTCCCTCCGCCTCCTCCCTCCTCCCACTCTCTACTCCTCCTTCCTCCTCCCTCCTCCTTCTCCTCCCTCCTTCTCCCTCTTCCTCCTCCCTCTTCCTCCCTCTTCCTGCTCCCTCCGCCTCCTCCCTCCGCCTACTCTCTCCTCCTCCTCCCTCCTCCTCCTCCTCCCTCCTCCTCCCTCTCCCTCCTCCTACTCCCTTCTCCTCCTCCTCCTCCTCCTCCTCCTCTCTCCTCCTCCCTCCTTCTCCCTCCTCCCTCCTCCTCCCCCTCCTCCTCCACCCTACTCCTCCCTCCTCTTCCTAATCCCTCCTCCTCCCTCCTATTCCTCCTGTCTCCTCCTCCCTCCTTCTCCCTCCTCCTTCTACCTCTTCCTCCCTCCTCCTTCTCCCTCCACCTCCTCCCTCCTCCTCTCTCCTCCTCCTCCCTCCTCCTCCCTCTCCCTCCTCCCTTCTCATCCTCCCCCACCTACGTTCTCCTCCTCCCTCCTCCCTCCTCCTCCTTCTCCCTCCTCCTCCCCATCCCTCCTCCCCCTCCTCCTCCTTCACCCTCCTCCCTCCTCCTCCTCCTCCTTCACCATCCTCCCTCCTCCTCCTCCCTCCTCCTCCTCCCTCCTCCCTCCTCCTCCCTCCTCATCCCTCTTCCTCCTCCTCCTCCCTCCTCCTTCTCCCCTTTCCCCCCTCTTTCTCTTAATCCCTCCTCCTCCCTTCTCCTCCCTCCTATTCATCCCTACTCCTCCTCCTCCCTCCTCCTCCTCTCTCCGCCTATCTCTTCCTCCCTCCTCCTCCCTCCTCTCTCTTCCTCCTCCCTCCTCTCTCTTCCTCCTCCCTCCTCCTCCCTCTTCCTCCTCCTCCTCCCTCCTCCTTCCTCCTGCTCCCTCCTCCTCCTCCCTACTCCTCCCTTCTCCTCCTCCCCCTCCTCCCCCTCCCTCCTCCCCCTCATCCGTCTTCCTCCCTCCTCCTTCTTCCTCCCTCCTCCTCCCCCTCCTCCCCCTCCTCCTCCCTCTCCTCCTTATCCCTCCTCCTCCATTCTCCTCCTCCCTCCTCCTCCTCTCTCTACCTCCTCCCTCCTCCTCCCTTCACATCCCTCCTCCTCCCTCTTCCTCCTCATCCCTCCTCCTCCTCTATCCTCCTCCCTCCTCCTCCTCCTCCCTCTACCTCCTCCCTCCTCCTCCCTTCACATTTCTCCTCCTCCCTCTTCCTCCTCCTCCCTCTCATCCTCTTCCCTCCTTCTCCTCCCTCCTCCTTCTCCCTCTTCCTCCCTCCGCCTCCTCCCTCCTCCCACTCTCTACTCCTCCCTCCTCCTTCTCCTCCCTCCTCCTCCTCCCTCTTCCTCCCTCTTCCTGCTCCCTCCGCCTCCTCCCTCCGCCTACTCTCTCCTCCTCCTCCCTCCTCCTCCCTCTCCCTCCTCCTCCTCCCTCTCCTCCTCCTCCTCCTGCGATCTCCTCCTCCCTCCTTCTCCCTCTTCCTCCTCCCCCTCCTCCTCCACCCTACTCCTCCCTCCTCTTCCTAATCCCTCCTCCTCCCTCCTATTCCTCCTGTCTCCTCCTCCCTCCTCCTCCCTCCTCTTCCCTCCTCCACCTCCCTCTTCCTCCTCCCTCCTCCACCTCCCTCTTCCTCCTCCCTCCTCCATTTACCCAAGACAGACAGACATACAGATAGTCGGGAACGGGATCTTATATGACTACTTATATGATTTAAATGAGATGCTCTCCACCATGGGCTGGGCCGGGTCAGACAGACAGACAGACAGACAGACAGACAGACAGATAGATAGACAGACAGACAGACAGACAGACAGTCGGGAACGGGAGCTTATATGACTACTTATATGAATTAAATGAGATGCTCCCCACCAGAGTCTGGGCGAAGCCGGGCCGTGTCAGCTAGTATATATATAAAACACACACACACACACACACACACACACACACACACACACATATATATATATATATATATATATATATATATATATATATATATATATATATATATATATATATATATTGTCTTAGGCGCTTTGAGCATATGGTGCTAGATCCATATCCTTATAAACAAATCGTCACTCGAACTGTGATATGGTCAGTCCAACCTTTATTTCTGCCTTCGCTTCCCAACATATTTCCTGGTACCATTTATAGGCTGGGTATGGTTTGTTTACATCTCTGCCTCGATGGGGATTGGAACCACACGACCACCGGGATGGCAGGCAAGTGCGCTATCCACTGCCCTACCGAAACACCCACACTAACATTGTAGCTTTCTCTAATTTCTGTGTCTATTTCAATCATGCCAGATCTAGTGAAGACATCAGCTTTCGTCAAGCCTTTCATGTCTCGTTTAGTGTGTCCCCTCTTGCCATTTAGACAATGTCCATGGTTTGCCTCGGTAACATAGTGTTGATAACTATAAGCTACAGATGACTTGTCCCTGGACTCGTGTACTGATAAGTGTATCTTTGAGAAATTTTGACATTTGCAACATCCTTATGTTTGCTTTCAAACATATTGCCTCTAATTCTGTGTCAAGTCTTTTTGTGTGAAAATGCGACATACATACTTTAACGCTGGGATTTGTTTTATTTCTGTGTTATGTAACGTTAATCGTGGTTTTAACTTCACAGCTAAGGGTCACCCCATAATTCTCCGTCCCTATGCCAGTAAATATAACATAAAATGATCCTCACTGTCTCATGTGAAAAGTGGAAGAGACAGCAGTCTTGACAATCCAACAGCATGCACAGGCATAAATGCGTAAGGACGCTGCCAGAATGCCAACACAACAGTCAGCGAGAAAATTACAGTTCATCGTCGATGGAAGCGGCAGTCACTAGAAAAGCAGCAGTTCCACACACATTATTGCAGAACAAGTTAATTTAGTAACTGGCCGTCCGCCATGTTTCTGAACATACAGTTTACAATACAAACATCCGTGGACAGATATAAAAGTATTGCACATTCAATAGCTGGGCGACGGAACCATGTACTTACAGTCCAACATGTGGACAATGCGTAAGCAACTGTAGTCAGAAGCAACAACAATCCAGAGGCCTTAACAGCTCAACAGCCTATCCGCCATATTGGACCGGAAGTCCCTGTGTTATGCATATGCCTTTTAAATGGGCTTGATAATGCACTTATCTTCATGATGATCAACCTGACTGAGATTATATCCATGTTATGTTTTTCGCACTACTGAGAATGTATTTATGTGGTTTTGCAATATCTCTTCGTCACCAATCATTACAGTGTAGTGTGAAAGTAGAAAACACGTAGTCAAGTCAACTACACACACGACTGTGAGGGTGTCACACGCGAAGCCAGTCAGTCAGACACACTTATAAGTTATATCTGTGTGCGTTAAATGAGTTAGTTGAATGCTGCGTTTGAAAATTAAGATCTAACAATTGTCCCAAACATAACAAAGTTTATATCCACGACAATAATGAAGTAATCACGCGTTACCGACCTGTAAATGAGAAAAGTCAGAACTGAGCCAATGACAACCAGCACAAACAGGATAACGGTCAAGGTGACAATCAGCGTGACCTCTCTCCTAGAGTCGTCCTGCTGGTCTGCTGTGGTGGATGGAGTCACATGAAGTCATTAGTATGAATGTTGAGCAACATATTCACAGTTTTAACGGCGCAGAGTAAACAAGCAAAGTACAGGGCCCGTACCCACGTCTTGGGGTCCATTGGCTTTATGGTACCAGCTCTATATTGTTGGACCAATCGGCACTGGAAGGTTGTTTTGATCAATATCACGCCGACCGCCATTATTTCCATGTAATTTCCTGGTACCTATTGTATGTAGGTTCATCGTGGAAGCCGAATTAAAAATGCCACCACGAGGGGATTCGAACACATGACCACCGGGCGGCAAGCAAGCGTGCTAACCACTGCGCCACCACGGCCTCTACTGGTGTAAAATGCAATACTATCATCAAGAAAATGCACGCGCGTTCGCACAAAAATAACCAGGTTTCAAATGAGACCCTTCAAACAAAGACAGAAATTCGACACGACATACAATTTTCATTTAAGATGGTAGTATTGTAGCTAGGGACACCAACTGTGAATAGGCTAAATAAAAACGGCATCTCAGAAAATGAAAGGTATGTTATGCAGACAAATACTGAATGTTGGAAATGAGTGCTGAAGTGTTATATAGACTCTTTTCTACTGTATGGCAGTGGATCATGGAAATTGAACGAATAAATTAGGAAGAGCTTGGAGGCACGAAGATATGGTTTCTAAGAGGAATGTTGCTAATACCTTGGATTGCCACAGTAACTTATAGCTATTGTCTGGAGACGGCTTATGAAAGCCTGCCCGAGCTTCGATCCTAGACCAGTTGCCAACCAAGGCCATGACATTTACATTTTGGGTTGCATTTCCTCGCACCAGTATAAGGCTTGTACCCTGTCAAATGCGCTCCTCCGCCCGAAGCCGTTGGCATAATGTGGGGTGTCGGGTTTGGTAAGCGCCGCTCAACATTCGACACTAACAGAAAGCCGGTAGTACCGAACTGTCAGTTATATCTGGCTATGACCTGGCATTGAGTGAAAGTACAGAATTTTTCGGAGACTCCTGTGGGTCGTCGCTAAAGCTACAGAGTTCGTGCTTTGTGCGCTGCGCTGCGGAACGAGACCGAGCAATATGGGATAAAACCCGGTGCAATGAAGTCGACCCTGCCGACTTTTAAGCGACTTTTTTTTTACAGCAATAGAGGAAGGGAAGACCGAGGGAAATGATGCTGGGTGGATGCGAAGGTGGCATGAAGGAATATCGTCAATCGATTGACCCAGAGCACCAGGGACCGAGTCCTTTAGAGACGCAAGAACACCAACGCCAGTTGTCAGGGCACATACTGATGATGATGTATTCGTAAATGTAGAGACAACACTAAACGACCACATTGGAGGAGACGATTACTTTGAAAGCATGTACGTTTGAAAGCACATTGAAGTAGCAGCGCAAAGATGCACACTGATAGTGCGATGCGATGATCCAAGACAAATGAATACTGAAAGGTAGGTTGTCAGTATTAACAACACAAGTCCCTTAGAAGCCGTAGGAGAAACCAGCCCTGGGTACGTGAAGTGCTACGACCATCACTTTTTTTTAGGCCCGAGTGCACGGAATAGATAACCAGTTTCCCCCTCCCGTAGCCAAAGACGAGAGCTAACATCGAACCCTAGCCGACCAGGCTCATGCCGTAACCGTTACATACACTACGCCAGCAGTATCAGTATTAGGGTCTCGGCAAATAGTGGGGCATACACAACTGTATCAGTATTAGGATGTCGGCAAGCCGCGGAACATACTCACAGGTATACGATTGTGCCTCGTTGTCTGGAGGGCTTCGGGGGTTAATTTAAAAACAAAAATTATATCCTTACTCCCACCCTGTTCAACCTCAAAGACAATTTATATTGGGGTCCATCTCTTGCTCAGATTAATAATCATGTGACTAAGTCAGCCACAAATAGCGGCTTCCGAGTGTTTCACACACGCTGGATATTAATTTGAAGATGTGTGTTGTCCAAAGAGGGTTATTGATTTCTGGGGACATTTATACTTAACGGAACGAAAACAGCGAGAGGGCAAAGACTAATGGGTAACATTAAAGTAAATTATCAACTATTTGAGTATATACTGGCATCACTCAGTGTTTACAAAATAACGTGGTTATATTAAAAAAAATTAAACGTTAGTTCCGCTGTATAAAAGTGAAAATGAACATTGTGTGATGTTACTGCCTCTTCATGTATGTGAGCATTACCCGAAATCAAGTTTCCAGCGTCTGTTGATTTGCTGTAGACCGATGTGGATGCTGATGTGGAGGGTGGTGATGTGGAGAGTGGGTATGTGGAGGGTGGGTATGTGGAGGGTGGTGATGTGGAGGGTGGTGATGTGGAGGATGGCTCTCTGGGACGGGTAGTTGTTACTTTAGTAGTGGGAGCCGCAGATGTCTCTGTCGGTGATGTATTCGTCCTATGTTCTGGAGAAGTTGTTGTTGGCATCTTAGATGGTGTAGGTCTGCCGAATGTACTAGCAGAAGTTGTAGTAGCAGCTCGTGTGGAAGTTGTGATCACCTTGTCGGGTGGAAGTAGGGTAGAACGACAGGACACACTAATACTTGGCCCGGACTCTGAAATGATCCAAAAGTTATTTGCTTTTCACTAAAACATTGTACAAAAAAATAACATATGACGCGTTGGCGGGAAGTTAAAGTTTGTTGGTGGGAAGTTAAAGGTTACTTCCTGGATTCGTCCACATGGAAATTGTTCTTCCTTCAACCGGGTCATGGGAAATTTTGAAGATAGCAGGCATTAAACCCGCCGTGTTTGTCATGGCCAGGGAAAACCCCTTCTAGGTGTCTCCGTGGCCAAGTGGTTGAATTGTCTATTTGGCGCTCTGAAGGGCGGGTTTGTTATCGGACTGCGTCCTTCACAACACAAGAGCACATTGTGTTCGAGAGGCCTTTGGGAGACATCGCTGAAGCTACGGGGGTTCGTGTTTTCTGTGACACTGTCGACAGGAGGCTTACCGTGCTGTGGAGAGGGACTCGGTCAAACCGGATCAACCCGGGTGTAGTGAAATGGGGCTTCTCGCCTTTAACTGATTTAGTGTCCAACAAAAAAGTAGGTTTGGACCTACCGTGGTACACTAGTCAGTCAGTCAGTCAGTCAGTCAGTCAGTCAGTCAGTTGCGGTTCCAACTTCACGGTAATGGGTCGTCCCCATTATGCTCCCTTCCTGTGCCAGTGAATATCACACGAAATGCTCCTCACTGCCATTTGTGAAAAGTGGAACAGACAGGAGTCTCAACAAGCCAACAGTCCGCACAGGTACACTGTGCATAATGCCACCGTCAGAATGCCAACACAAAAGTCCTCCGTGGAAAATACAGTTCATCGTCGATAGCAGCGGCAGTCACTAGAAAGCCAGCAGCCACACATTACTGTATTAAAAGCCGAGAGGATTGATTTATTGCCCTGGGATTTATCCCATATGGCTCGGTCCCTTTCGGCAGGTACACTCAAATGAACAAGCATTGTAATGTAAAATTCCGTTAACTGAACACTGAAATTGTAGAAGATACTGTGAAACAAGACAAATAACACGATGACCCTATTATGGAGATATATCGTCCTTCTGTCCAAATGGGAGGTCACATCTAGGGATATATGATCTTTTGGCACTGAATCATTTACACATGCACGCTGTTTTTACAGACACAAAGTTCACTCTATCCGCAAGGTGTCGCTCCATTCTTGTATCATTGACCAGTTAGCCAGAATTGTCTTGTTATTATGCTGGAAATAGTCTGGCATTTCTGGTCTTCCCCATAAACCAGACATATGTGACCGACTTGTACCTTGAAACTTCCGCCCAGTGACATATACACCAACAGACGCCAGTGGTCAGTTATTCGCCATCTCTTCCACAAGGATAAACTCATCGTATGCTTTAACCAGTTTACCGAAGGTCGCACCCACAAAAGAAATAATAGAATGTTTGAGGAAATCACACGTTTTTTGTTTCGGTTGAAACTATTTATTATGCTACATCATTACGCTATATTATTATACTACATCATTATGCTACATCATTACGCTATATTATTATACTACATCATTATGCTACATCATTACGCTATATCATTATGCTACATCATTATGCTACATCATTAAGCTACATCATTATAATACATCATTATGCTACATCATTATGCTACATCATTACGCTATATTATTATACTACATCATTATGCTACATCATTACGCTATATCATTATGCTACATCATTATGCTACATCATTATACTACATAAAGTCTGGACTGTATGCCAGATGTTTCAAGACCTCATATTTCAAAGCACGTAGTGTATCCACTGTAAAGCGCGGGTCGTTCATTCGCACTGCGAGCGCCAACAAGTCAAGTCGCATTATTCTGTCAAGAAGCCTGATCAGCGGGAAAATGACACGTGGAAAGTCCAACAACAAGAAACACGCTGTTGCCAAGATGTGCAGCGTGGGAGCCGACAACAAGAAGAAGAACGTCGAGAGCCCACCTGCTAGCTGCATCAAAGAGCCTGATACTACAGCCATCACTGAAGCTACTACGAGGGAGAAGATTGACAGCCCAACACAGTCAAGAACCAAGACAGCAGAGAAGGAGGAGAAAGACACCAGAGTCGGAAACACCGACTCAAAAACAGTCCGATGGGTTGTCAAGCGGATTCCTGTGGAGCTAACAGATGAAGAAATCCTGAAGCAGCTACGTGAAGAGAATCTTCACATCCGATTCTTGAAGGCGGAGCGGCTTCTCACCTACTCCAAGATACCTACAACCTTGGCAGTAGTGACGTCGGAGGGCAGCGAGATGCCGAACACAGTATCATACAACAAGAGAATGCAGCAACCAGAGAGATTCATACCAAGAATCACGCAATGTTCCAGATGTCAGAAGGCCGGCCACAGTAGAGCTGCGTGTCGCAGTAAGACGGAAATATGCCGATACTGCGCCGATCACCACGTCTTCAAGGAGTGTCCGCTGGCCAAGCTGGACACGGACTTCTGAGCTCCTAACAACAGAAGAAAGTGCGCCAACTGCCAGGGCAAGCATAGAGCAAGATACTTGGGCTGTCCGTACCTGCAGAGACACAGAGACGTCTTAAAAATCGCCATAATCACAAAGACACCATTCAAGGAAGCAATGCAGAGGGGCGAGACAGCCACTGGTATAGCACTAGCCGAAAGAGATCAACTTCAAAAACAGATAGACGAGTTGAAGAGACAAGTCAAGGCACTGCTAACGCCAACCCCGAATAACGACAACGGAAAACTACTGGCGGAAATGAAGGAGATACAGCAAAACATCAAGCAAGAAGTAGAACATATGGCACTGATTAAGAAGGAGAATGAAGAGATTCTACGAAACATCAAAGTGGAGAGAGAAATGCTAAAAAGTGACCTAACCCAAGGAAAACCAGCTGAAGCCAAGGAAACGATCATAGAACAGCCGCAAGAGGAAACCCAACAAAAGGCCGATCCGATGCAGGAGTTATTCGGGCCACCTGGGGTGGAGAAGAGGAAACCAGTATACCATGAGACCACTGGAGAAATCATAGGGTCGGAGAGTGACGGCGGCACAGAGTACCCTGCTCCAATGACAAGGGCGGAATTTCAAGCGTTGGGCAGAATGAATAAAGCTCAGCTAGCAGAATTTGACAGGCAACAAGAACGCAGATCACTCGAAATGGACAAGAGGCGCGAAAGAATCAACAGGGAGAGGAAAGAGATATTGCGCAATCAAGAAATGGAAACCGCCGAGAAGCTCCTACGTAAAATACACAAAAAGGAAGGCAACAAAACAAATAAAAAGTCCTTTTAAGGACTGCAACCTTCACGCCAGAGGAACCAACAGCCGTCACCAACAACAGGCACCACCAGAGGAGACAGATTCTTCAAAGGACTGCAGCCAATCAAGCCAGACGAGCCAGGAGCCTGCACCAATAAAGAAAACCACAAGAGGTAACATGCACAAAGGACAGCCGCCGAACGATCCCACTGCTGACGTCACAGACACAAACGCTACATAACCAGTCCGAGATAGGACTCACAAGACAAGAATTAGGGTGAACAAACCCACAAAAACCACGATCCTCAACAATAACCACAGCTGATGAAGCAGGTTAGACGAGGACGAATTTGGAATTTTTGTTTTTGAATATTGGAATTGGAAGAAAATCCACTGTAAAGTTACTTCCAGATCTCAGACTACGCAGTTCATCAAGAACGTTTTGTCTTCCATTTAAAAAAAAAATGTTTGTACCCATTCATACACTCCGCCCTGACTCAAACAACCATCTCCTTACTGAACCATCACTCGTCTGTAGACATCGCAAGGTTTCACACCCCATGACCACTACAACAATGAATAATGTCTCCTCGTTCTTCCACAATGCAAGTCGATACCATTTTGTAATCGCATTCGCACATGCGCAAACTGCTCGATCCTCGCGATCACTACAGGTGGTATTGTTTAAGGGTTAGGTTGTGTCCTGAATGAAATAAGACTGTATCTTGTCAATACTCTTCCATACACTGTATAATACAATTCCTGTTACTTAATGACGTTTCTTAATGTTTGTCTGTCCCTAATTGTATCTTACGCTCTGTCTCTGTTTCTATTTGTGTGTCTCTATTTTTCTCTCGGTCTCCCCCCGTCTGTCTTTCTGTTTCTATCTGTTCTATCTGTATGTCTATCAGTGAAAGTCAATGTCTTTCAGATCAAATCTCTCGCCAAATGAGAATGGCGATGGAGAATGGCGATCGAGCATGGCTAAAGCTCTCTTTACCTAGATCTTGTATGACTTGAGAATGTGATATATTCCCATGCCATAAAGCACAACTGTTATCATTTCTTGCTGCCGTTGTGTTTGATCTTACCAGGTATTACGAGGTGGAAGTCAACAAGGAAGCCACAAATGGCTGTAGAAAAATAACTAAATATGATAACAACTTGAAACCAGTTTATTTTTATACATACATTGTCCCTCAACATAATTTCCACCAACATTGATGCACTTATCCCATCGTTTTATCAATCCCCCAAAACCGGCTGCATAGAACTGCGTGCTCTGTTTTCTAAACTACGTTTTCACTTCACATTCAACTTCTGCGTCATTCGCGAAATGTCTCCCGCCAAGGTGGGTTTTCAGTGTTTATGCTGACAAATGTTTGATCCGTAAAGCGGTGCATAGCTGGGTAGAAAAGGTGACGAGGGCGAGTCAATAAGTAAGTCACACAGTTCTGTGGGATCGCCGGTAGATGAGAACAGAGCACGCGGTTCTATGCAGCCGGTTTGTGAGGACTGATAAAACGATGGGATAAGTGCATCAATGTTGGTGGAAATTATGTTGAGAAATAAAGGGACAATGTATGTATAAAAATAAACTGGTTTCAAGTTGTTATCATATTTAGTGCTGTTTCTATAGCCATTTGTGGCTTACTTATTAACTTACCCTCATACATTAGGTTCCAATCTTTGTCCTCTTCTAATAATGTGGACATAAATCTTTACCGTCCCTTCTGATGCAATATATGTACTGTAATAGGTGTTTGGAGGAGAAGAACGACAAAGAGGTGTAGCCATTATGTTGGATCGGCAAACATCAAATTCTATTAAAGGTTATTGGGCTGTGTCAGACATAGTTTTATTAGTAAAATTAAACGGAAGACCTTTTACAATAAATGTCATTAAAATATATGCTCCAACAAGTGAATGCAGTGAAGAAAGTATAGATGAATTTTATAATGACATGCTTTGAAGAAATGTAAAAAAAAAAAAGAAATAAATATTATAATGGGTGATTTCAACGCAAAAGTGGGAAATCAAGGCGATGGAAGCAGTGTGGGCAACCATGGTTTGGGAGAGCGAAACGAAAGAGGATACAGACTTGTAGAATGGGCAAAAGAACAAGAAATGGTTGTAGGAAACACCTGGTTTAAACAACATCCTAGAATATTATGGACATGGAAGAGTCCAAACAACAGTGAAAGTGATAGGAGAAGCTCAGTATCCAGTTTTGATGATGTGGCCTCTTCCTCATCTTCATCATGTTCCTCTATGAACCATTGTGACAGATTGCCATCTCTTGATGATATTTGGAATTCCGTTGATTCCCCAAGTTTCAAGGCGCCAAAAGGTGTGCCCCCCCCCCCCCCCCCCCCAAGAGATCACGCAGTCTAATTGAGGACAAGCAGTTCAGTGAAGATACATGTTCGCCTATCAAGTACTCAGTAAATCAGAAAAATCAGAAAAAAGTAAATCAGAAATAAATATTATAATGGGTGATTTCAACGCAAAAGTGGGAAATCAAGGCGATGGAAGCAGTGTGGGCAACCATGGTTTGGGAGAGCGAAACGAAAGAGGATACAGACTTGTAGAATGGGCAAAAGAACAAGAAATGGTTGTAGGAAACACCTGGTTTAAACAGCATCTTAGAAGATTATGGACATGAGGAGTCCAGACAGCAGGATTAGAAATAAGATAGATTACATCCTAATTAGCAGAAGGTTTCGAAATGCGCAAACAGTCGTAAAAACAGTTCCCAATGCAGACTGTTATAGTGATCACAGATTAATTACAGGCAGACTGAGGGTAAAGTTAAAGAAAGCCAAGTATACAACCAGAAACACTAAATATAATTTGTGCAAATTGAAAACTGACAAAGAAATACAAGAAATTTTAACATAGAAGTAAAGAACAAATTGCATATATTGTCTGATCTAGAGATCCTATTTTAAGATGTGGATGATCAATGGGAAATATTGAAACATTCAATCAGTTTAGCTGCAGAAAAAATACTATTCCAAAATTAAAGAAAGAGGGTCGTCAGACATGAATGACTGAAGAAATTTTACAGCTAATGGAAACAAGAAGACAGAACAAAAATAAACCTGCCAAATATAAAGAAATTCACAGAAAAGTCAGAACATTATATAAGGAGGCAAAAGAAGCACGGCTCGAGAAAAAAGGCATAGAAATTGAAACACAACACAACAGTAAAAATACCAAACTAATGCATAAAAGAATTCAGGAGCTTACTAATCAAAGAACACATACATCAGCAGGCTCCCTAACGACAAAAGATGGAAAAATCATAATATAAAAAGATCAGATTTTACATGTATGGTCAGATTATGTGAAAAACTTGTATGATGATAACAGAGAAAAACAGTATGATATTCAAAATAATAATGAAGGATCATCAATTTTGAAGATGGAGGTTCAGAATACTCTTAACCATATGAAATCTGACAAGACCCCCGGTTCAGAGAGCACCACAACAGAAATGATTAAAGCTTTAGAAGAATACGGAATAGATAAAGTTACCAGACTCATGAATACCATATCTGATACTGGAGATATACCTCATGAATTATGTAATTCTGTATTTATTGCAATCCCAAAGAAATCAGGAGCCTTGGAATGTGATCAACATCGAATAATTAGAATAATGAGTCACATCACGAAGATTTCGCTAAGAAGTATCTTGCAAAGAGTTAGGAAGAAAATACAACCTGAAATAGGAGAGGAACAATGTGGGTTTGTAGAAGGCAAGGGTACAGTAAATGATGTGTACATACTGAGAACAGTTATTGAACGTTCTATAGAAGTAAACAAAGATCTACACCCCTGCTTCATTGACTACACAAAGGCTTTCGATAAAGTGAGACACGTAGACATTATAAGGATGCTTGAAGATATACAAATTGATGGAAAAGACCTTAGACTTGTAAAAAAACATATATTGGAAACAACAAGCTTGCCATAAGCATTGATAATGAAATAGGCCAATATCAGCCTATTAAGAGAGGTGTGAGACAGGGATGTGTAATGTCTCCAGATCTTGTTTCCCTGTACAGTGAACATATTTTCAGAAATATATAAGATATGGAAGGAACAACATTGGGGGACGATACATCAATAACATTAGTTACGCAGATGATACAGTCTTGATTGCAGACAATGAACAGGACCTGCAAAATTTAGTAGATGCGGTTGTTGCACACAGTGAACAACTAGGGTTAGAATTGAATTGTAAGAAGACACAGATTATGGTGGTCACTAGGAAGGAAGAAATACCACAATGTAATATACAAGTAAATGAGCATATTCTTAAGGAAGTGAATCGGTACAACTATCTGAAGGGAGATGCTTTGAAGAGATTAGAATAAGAATTGCCATGGCGAAGGTAGCCTTTTGCAAGATGAAAAACATACTGACCAATAAAAAGATATCAATTGAAAAGAGAAAAAGAGTGTTGAAGTGCTACATAGAACCTGTACTTTTATATGGATGTGAGGCGCGGACAATGAGCAGACAAGCTGAAAAACATCTGATGGCTGTGGAGATGTGGTTTCTGAGGAAAATGCAAGGAATACCATGGACAGATAGAAAAACAAATGAACAAGTCCTTCAAGTAACAAATGAAGATCGTAAACTGGTTAGTGACATTAGATGTAGACAGTCAAAAGTTTTTGGGCATGTAATGAGAATAAATGAATTGGAGAACTTGGTGACAACTGGCAAGATCGAAGGGAATAGACCAAGGGGAAGATCAAGAAATTTAATACCTGGATGGCTTGGCGACGTGGCATGGTTGAGACAGAAACACGGAGCTGATCCACGACTCTGGTGATCGAG
Organism: Cepaea hortensis; assembly: GCA_963921405.1. NCBI lineage: Eukaryota > Metazoa > Mollusca > Gastropoda > Stylommatophora > Helicidae > Cepaea > Cepaea hortensis. The sequence continues at coordinate 345,283,598 of OY992876.1, forward strand.
TGAGATGGCAGAACATGACCGCCCACGCTTATCGGTATGGCACATAATGAATGAATGAATGAATAGGTGTTTCCATGCTCTTTGCCCTCTTTCTAACCTGATTACTCATGGTAGTTTACACAACAACAACAACAACAACAACAACAACAACAACAACAACAACAACAACAACAACAACAACAACAACAACAACAACACAATATATTTCGAATTCTCATAGCTGTTTCCACAGTTTCTTACACATATAAAAAAGACAACTGCTTGTAATTTGTAATATACATTTGTTTAAAACATACTAATTTCACGTGACATGTGCTGTGACTTACCAAAAATTTCCACCCAAACATTTTGTCCAGCCAGACCAAAATCGGAGTAGGTCACAGTAACGTTTGGATAGCGCGTGCCATCACCGACCGGCAGAAACAGGTTGGAGTTCACAAGATTGGTGGTTGTACATCCTAAGATGGAAGAAAGGAAATGAACAAGAACCCCAGTAATGTTATCCACATAAACAAATAGAAAGTAGGGGACCAGTTACCAATCATTACAACGTATTGCTTATATGGCGCTAAATCCACATTTTTATAGACCAAACGGCACAATGGCGATGTCATCAATATATCGCCGGTCGCCTTTACTCCCTCTTTTTAAAATGCGTGCCCAGATAATTATTTAACAAACCATGTTTCGATGGGCATTCGAACACACGTGCACCGGATGGGCAAGCCACCGGGTTACCGCGGCTCCCATTGGTGACATGTGTGACAATTGATGTGTGACATGCGAAATGGCTGCACGGGGAATCCGCATATATTCCAGAACATATATTGCCAGCAATGGCCGGCACCGTAGCGAGGGTGTTACGGGCGCAGTTCGTAATCTCGCATACCGCGTTCAAAACACAGCTGCGGGCGATTTGACCGTCTTACGATGGTTTAAAAAAAAAAGAAATTTTATGAGTGTCGGTCGTTCAGAAATAAACGGCAAACTACTGAATGCAAACTTGCCAAGAGATCACAAACAGCAGAAAATGCTGGGGTTGACTGCGACGTCATGTAAAGGATATAAAACTAACTGCCAGCAATGAGGGATCGGATACGGTAGCATTAACGGGGCTTTAAGTAGGGCAGTGCAAATGAATAAGGGAGAGGAGTTCGTGCATACATGGATTCTCATTAGGTACTTGTCAGTCAAATAAGATGCGGGAAACAAACCTAAAGCCACTCTGCTCCAGTACTGGTAAAAACAAAAGATATAGAAGACCGATGCCGTAGTGCACACAGAAAGTGTACCTTCAAGAACAATTAGCTCAATATCCCTCCATTTACTCCGAAGCGTGACTGAGAATATTGCTGTAAGGATGCCAAGTGTAGTGCTTCACATATTATAAGTTAGGCACGAAGAGGTGGCGTGATCAGTTCCATTCCTCGTCACTTTCTCCACAAAAGCCAACAATTCTGAACAATGGCCTGTGCTCATTTGTTGAAGCTAGTTGAATAACAGAGATGTACTTGTGGGGGAAACAACAATTCTGCTCGGGTTACGAATTGATACCAAATTACTGCCACAGTAAGCTAGAAGACTTGTCACTTTACCATCGCCGTTACTATATGGACAGTGCACATCCTATTCCAATGGTATATGCACGAGTAACAGTATAAATCGTATTCCAATGTTCTATGCATGGGTAACAGTACATAATGTATTCCAATTGTTCTATGCATGTCTAACAGGACACATTGTATTACAATGTTGTATGCATGTCTAAAAAGACATGTCGTATCCAATGTTCTATGCAATTGTAACAGTACACATCGTATCCCAATGTTCTGTGCAAGGATGACAGAACACATCGTAAACGAATGGTCTATGAAAGGGTAACAGTGTACATTGTATTCCGATCTGTAAGAGTGTGTAAAATATCTTTTTGTATATCTAAGACTGTCTATCGGCACACGTTATTTCCCACATGTGTATTGGCACTGGAGCAGTCGACGTGGTCAAAAGAACAAGAGCACTCACTCTTAAACGTCCGGTACGCTAATGGCGAGGTTGGCGGTTCAATCCCTACACCAGCATTAAATTGGACTTAAATGTTGACTTCTCGTTCAGACAGCATTGGCAAACTACTGAACGTACAATTACCTAGAAAATCCCTAAGTCCCGCAAAGGGCATGCAATATTATGTTGGTACTGGTTTATATACACCACCCCGTAAAGTTATAACTTATACAGCACTCAGAATGTGTATTGTCGTATATATCACTACGAATATGGGGACGCAGAGGTGTTTCCAAGGCACCAGGGCCGGGTTATATACTGGCCAAGACCTATTGACGCGTCCTCGTCGAGCGTCCTGGGCAACAGGTCCCTTTGGGGTCCTGGCTAAGGTCAATAGGATCGCCGATTCCTCCGAAGTCAGAGAGTGTCTGCCTGTACAGCGAGGAACCACAGTCTGCACACCAATAAGCCAGACATGGGACAACGGATACTCATGCAAACCTCAGGTCCTGTATGACATCACACTGATGTTGGACAACAGGATGTCTTCATCCGACATACAGGACTTCGCGTTGGAGCACAAGCCAACGAACACAAGCAAGCAAGCAAGCAAGCAAGCAAGCAAGCAAACTACGAATATGAACTGTCATACACACGACTCAGACATGCAATATTCTGTTAGTACTGGTATACATACAACACTCCGGATACATGCTGGCATTAGTACCATTATTAATGTGTACTGTCATATACAACATTCAGGAAGTGTACTAACATATACAACATTCAGAGTGTGTTCTGGCACATGCAACCTTCAATCAGCTGTTTGAAAATCTACGCCATTTCCACTTTCTAGATCACTCATCTACATGAAAATCTATGCTTTGCCCAGCTATCCAGATTGAAAGTCACATGCGAGACATCTACACGGAACCTCACCTGCACAATTACTGAATCTCTACACACGAAACCTCATTCAGAAAGCAATGACAAACCACTGAATGTAAACTTACCAAGAAATCACAAAGAGGAAAAAATGCTGGGGTTGACTATGAAGTCCTGTAATTAACTTTAACACACAGAACCTCACCTGCACAATTACTGGATCTCCACAAGTCCTTGCCGCCGCTAGCCACAGAAAACATATCGCTGTAACTATTTCCGTCAGTGGCATTGTCGCCCCAGGTTAGTTTAGACATGACGTTGATTTCCACCGCGTTCATCTTCAAGTCAGAGCCCTACATAACAAGACAGACAACATCATGTAAGTTGTACGAAGCATGCAGCATTAAGGCTCATAGGAAATAACATATGTGTCCATGCTAATGGTCTCGTAACAGCTCTTGCCTTTAAACTGTCGGTGCGTTGAAAGCGAAGTAGCGGGATCATTCCTTAGACCGGTCAGCTGGACATCAACGATGACTTCTAGTCATCACACGAAACATCAAAACAACATCTAAAAAAGCATGGAAAATTAATGAACGTAAGAACCTAGAGAGTCAACTTGGGTATGGGGGTTAATAGCAACGTCCTGCAAACGGACATATGACATTTTCGAAATGAACTTCGTGGATCATATTGCATGCATCATTGTCAGGTGCTACGCCGATAAGCGTGAGCGGTCATGTATCGGCACATCACACGATCACCAGAGTCGTAGATCAGCAGTCACAAAAATATGACCAAAGAAGCGGTTGACAGAAATCAACTTTGCACCAGTAGAGTAAAAACAGATGGCTAGGGCACTCACCTACAGGCAGGGCGATTCTGGCTTAACATCCTTCTGTAGGTGTGGTTCTTTCGTGACCACACGAACCATCAAAACAACTTTATAGAATGGTAGCAGAAAATATTCTGGGAAATAAAGTTCCGGTGAGATATGTACTACATCAGCCACCCCCAGCTGAGTGCAGGGGTATACCGACACTGTGTTTTAATACCAGTGTAAGCTGAAAGAGACTAAATATAGATTAACACAAGTGTAAGCTTACAGAGACTAACACCATTGTATCCTTATAGAGACTAACTCCAGTGTTTGCTTATAGAGACTAACACCATTGTAAGCTTATAGAGACTAACACCATTGTAAGCTTATAGAGACTAACACCATTGTAAGCTTATAGAGACTAACACCATTGTAAGCTTATAGAGACTAACTCCAGTGTAAGCTAATAGAGACTAACTCCAGTGTTTGCTCATAGAGACTAACACCATTGTAAGCTTATAGAGACTAACTCCAGTGTAAGCTTATATAGACTAACACCATTGTAAGCTTATAGAGACTAACAACATTGTAAGCTTATGGAGACTGACACAAGTGTAAGCTTACAGAGACTAACACAAGTGTAAGCTTACAGAGACTAACTCCAGTGTTTGCTTATAGAGACTAACACGATTGTAAGTGTAACACTACGTGCATACAGTGGATCAACAAGTTCAGTTAGATTATTGTAGAACAGGCTTTATTTGCGATGGTTGATACAAAATCTCAATACAATCAAAATGCGATGTTGACTTCTCTTCTCTCGCCCTTGGTGTTTTCTAACTAACCCCAACAACAAGCTACGTCACGACTTGAGCATCCTTCTAGCTGTTCTATCTTGATGCTCAAGCGTGCTGTAGGCTTGCACACCTAGCTGATACTAATAAGATATTCATTCTGCTACACCTCCCTGTGTTTTTAAAAGACTTTTCTTCTTCAAAAGTCTTTATTCCTAACCCCTTTTATCCTACATCTTCTCTCCTTACCTCCCATAATTTCTCTAAGCCGCCCCAAACTAACTCTATTTTAGGTGAATATTTCCTTCCAATTGTACCACATAGCAACCCACTGTGGAGTCATACTTCTTCTTCGTTTCTGACTCTTCAAACATAACACATATTATTTACATATCCTCAATAACATTTAAATCTCAACTTTATACAATACATCATAACACATATGTTTACCTTTTTGAAATAAACACTCCGCTTAAAAATTCAAACGCTGTACCCTTCTGATACTACCTCAACTCCCTATTGTCATCTGTCAGAGTCTCGAATGTTGCCGGTATGCAGGAACATCGTTACGCCCGCCAGGCGAGTATTAGTTACCTGCCCGCGAGGTTGCTGGATGACGTGACAGCCAGCGGTCAGGCAAGGACAAAGCAAGACGCACGCAGTCCGCGCGCGTCCAGCCATAGAGGGCAAGCGCTTTGCGAGAGACAAGAGACAGCTTTGGGTACTCGGACCGGACTGACGTGTGGACGAGAGAAAGGCTTGTGTAGTTCTGTGCCCGAAAGTCGAGTGCTTGTATATCTTGTGAGATAGACTGTAAGCTGTGGGTTGTCTGTAAGTGTATTGATATATATTATTTATGTATTGTGATGATCATTCCATGCACCACTAGATCGTATTGCATGTGATCGGTAAATAAATCCATTGAACTACGTGTCGTTGTGTCTCAAGTCTAATCATGTTGTACTTGTACTTGTCTCACATGTGTTAGGTATAACGAGCCAGGTTTAAGACCCTGGCATGTGTGGACGTGGTGGCATCGTCCGGCTTTAAATTAATTAAGATTTGAACCTAGATTTGTGAACGTGAGGATTTTTGTCCAACTTTGATGTACATTTAAATGTCAACTTAAAAGATCATCCTCATATATAGTGTTAGATTATTTGAATATGGAGGCTAGATGTGAACGTAAAGTACATACATTTGTTTGATCCTGTAAACGTGTAAAACATCAGTGATTGTGTAACTTGTCACCATTTTGACCTTGTCGACATTGTAGAATCGTCGCCATTGTAACCTTGTCGCCATCTTGTAAACTTGATGTCTGTGTCCTTACTGAATGTCATCTTGATGTAAGTGATGTGTCATCAGTATTGTAAAGTGTTGAGATATTGTTAGATTGTCGTTGTAAAGTTGATTGTGGAAAGCAGAAAGTTTCGGAAAAAAAGTGATTTGTGTTTTGAAAAAAAAATTGTTGACTGACGACATTACGACCTACAATTACACTCAACGCCATACAAACCTAACCAAAACTTAGTGACAAGCATACACACCACATCAAATAGACGCTAATTTATTTCCTCCAAAATAAAGCAGGTTTTCTGTGCCATCTGAAACCCTTGCCCGTAGAGGTCATTCGTGTTTTGAACTAGCGACCCTACAGTTCCTAACTCTAGTGTGAACCGTTCTCCACCGCATTGAGGAAACTTGAGTATATTTTTCTTTCTCTATACTTTCGGATGCAAATTTGGGCACAAATTGTAAGTTGAACAAAATTGTAATTTTTTTCACTATACTAACAACTTATAACTAATTGTGTATCTGACCACTCATTTGCATTTATTATTACCATCATGTCTTCATTAAACGACTTCATCGAGATGGGTTTGAAGCTGAAGTTAACTGGTGATGAGTTAACAAAGTGGAGTGAAAGGAAATACTCTGAATACCTCCTAGTACAGGAGAAAGCTAACGAACGCGAAGAAAGAGTAGCTGAAAGAGCATTAAAGCAAGCAGAGACTGAAAAAGCTGCCAAGCAAGTAGAGGCAGAAACAGCCTTAAAGCAATCAGAGGCAGCAATTGCGTTAAAGCAAGCGGAGCTAGAATTAGCCGCAAAAACAAAACAGGCAGAGTTAGATAATGAATTGAGGAAGGCAGAGATCTCAGCTCAGAGTAAGCGAGAAGAGCTTGAATTGCAACTAAAAATTAAACAACTTGATACTGAGACTGCCATAAACAAAGAGTCTAAGAAATCTGAGAGACTGGAGAAAGAAAACAAGTACAAAAAGTATCAAGGTATTGTAAGAAATTATACCTCAGGTGACTGCATTGCAGCCTTCGCCCAAAATTTTGAAACCTTAATGGACCATTACCAGGTCCCAATGTCTGAATGGAATATTATTTACATGAGGAGTTTGTCAGGGGAACCTCTGAAAGTCATAGAGACTATCCCCAAAGACCTCAGGAAAGATTACCATTATCTAAAATCAAAGATTATGGCACATTTTATGCTAGATGAGGCAGGCTACAGAGAACAATTCAGCAAGTTGAGCCCAAAATCGACTCAAACGTTCTCTGACTACCTCTGCTTGGTCCGAGATATATTTGCAAAATGGACTTCAGCAGCCAAAATAAATAAAGATTACCAGAAATTAGAAGATCTAATTATCAGGGATAAAGTCATCTCATCCCTTCCATCAGCATTTTCTAAATTTTTGCAAGAGAATGAATGTACGAGTGTAGATCAGATTGAGAAACGTGGTTCGGCTTATTATACAGCCAATAAACATTGTTTTGCTGGTGAAGCTATTGATACAAACTTTGTAGCATCGGCTAACTATGAAAAACCTCGATCAGAACCCTATCATAGGCAAAAACCATATAAGCCTACGTCTGAGAAATATAATCATTGTAGATATTGTAACTATTCACACCACCAAGGCGAGATGTGTGACAAGAACCCCGCATATCTTACATATCTACAGAACATCGTAAATAGACAAGATAAGGAACGTAAAGTCTTCAGAAATTTACGTAAATGTTTCCTCTGTAAGGCGTACGGGCATTATCGTCATGCTTGTAAAGGAAGGCAAATGACCAATACAGCTAATGCCGCCTTATTTGATAGTTCATCATCAGATGAAGAACAATCAGAGAAACACCCTGTGAACTCAGCACAGCCTTTTGACATGTTTAACGCAAATAAATGCACTGTTTGTAATACCTTTTATGAAGATGGCGTTTTAACATGCGGCCACTCCATTCCTATTGCCAATGAAGAAGCTAATTTGGTAATAGACTCCAAAGGCAGAATAAACATCCATCAGGGATATGTGAATGGCAAGCCCGCTACAGTCCTTCGGGACACCGGCAGTTCACTTATTGGACTGAAGAGAAGTTTCATAATGCCTACAGACTATACAGGCAGGCACGTAACATGCAGAACATTCTCTGGGAATATTGAAAAGTACCCATTAGCATGGGCATATATTCAGACACCTTTCCTCACGGGGAAAGTAAAATGCGCAGCATTAACTAACCCTGTTTGTGATATCATCATTGGAAATTTACCAGAGGTGAATGATATACCCCATGATATAACATCTGTTTGCATTGATGAGAACTTAACATCATCACCATCAAATATCATCATTGAGAATGTTGTATCACCAAATGAATGTATGGTACCTAATGTAGCACTAAGATCTCATGACATCATTGATCATACTGTTTCACCACCATCTGATATCATTGAATGTGTGAACGCAGTAACTAGATCTACTGCTAGAGTGCAAGATGAAATTAATCAAACTGAGGCTATAGAAATGATTAGCCCAGTGATACTACCTCCTAAAACTATGAAGGAGAATTTTGTAACAGCCCAAAAAGCTGATCCTTCATTGTCTAAATATTTTAATCTGATCGGCCAAAAGCCAAAGGTAACCAAAAATGCAAGATGGCATTTTGCTTTGAAAAATTGCATCCTCACCAGGTACTATACCAGAGGTGACAGCACAACAGAACAAACTGTTTTGCCAACTAATTATCGTAAGCAAGCCTTACATCTTGCCCATGATATACCTCTTGCAGGGCATATGGCACATTCTAAGACCAGATCAAGATTACTAACACAGTTTTATTGGCCCAAATTCTGCAATGACATTAAGCAGTATTGCAGAAGTTGTGACATCTGCCAAAAACTGGTAAAGAAAGGTAAACACCCACAGGCAAAGTTACAAATCACTTACTTAGCCAGTCGACCTTTTGAGAAAATATCTGTCGACATAGTGAGCCCTCTTAATCAGATAACAACTAGAGGGAATAAATATATTATTACCATTATTGATCTATGTAGTCGCTGGCCTGAAGCGATTCCGCTAAAGAACATAACTGCCAATGATATAATGGAAGTTTTCTTCCATATATTTTCACGGATAGGATTTCCAGACACTATCCTATCAGATAGGGGAACTCAATTCATTGCCGCATCTACTCAAGCTTTCACCAAGATGTTAGGGGTGAAGCAATGTTTCAATTCTCCGTACCATCCTCACTCAAGTGGAATCATAGAACAATTTAACGGTGATTTAAAGCATATGCTTGCGAAAGTCACACAAGAGCATCCCAACAACTGGGACATATATTTGCCTGCTATACTTTTTGCTTATCGCGAAGTTCCACATTCTAGTACTGGGTTCTCTCCTTTTGAACTTATCTATGGTGCCAAACCACGTGGCCCATTGACTATCTATCATCAAATGTTAACTGAAGCCACTCCATTACTTAAACCCATATCATCATACGTATACGTTACATCATTGCGTGAAAGAATCATCAAATCTTGTATAATTGCAAAAGAAGCACTAAAAGTATCTGGTGCTACATATAGACAATATGCAGACAAAGGTAACAGGACAATAACTTTGACACCTGGACAGGACGTACTTCTTCTCTTACCTAGTGACAGACACTTATTGACTGAGTCTTGGCAAGGACCGTTTAAAGTTATAAGACAGATTTCAGCTGTAGAATATGAGATTAAAATAAAAGACAAACACAAAATATTCCACATCAATATGCTAAGACCATATTACAACAGAGATAACGAACAAGACGATACAATAGCTTGTACAGTAATAATAGACCATGAAGATGACGAAGATAGTGACGAAATTCCAACGCCTGCAATAGACACGACGAACTGCTTGAAAGAAATCAAAATAAACCCAAACTTAACTCAAGCAGAAACAGACAGCTGCAAACATCTCATACAACAGTACAACACCATCTTCTCCAACAACCCAGGACAAACATAATTAGTACAGCATCACATCACACTCACTTCAAACACACCCATAAGATGCAGACCTTACACCATTCCAGTGCATTACAAAGAAACATTACATCAGGAAATCATTAGTTTAGAGAAAAACAACATCATTAGACGATCCCAATCACATTTCTCATCTCCAATGGTCATGGTACGCAAAAAGGACAATACGATAAGACTCTGTATCGACTATAGGAAATTAAATAAAATAACTCTTCTTGACCTAGAACCAATGGCCAACTCTGAAGGTCTATTGACAGAACTGACAGACTCTAGATTCTTTACGGAGGTAGACATGACGAAAGGTTACTGGCAGATAACGGTAGACGAACAGAGCAGACACCTGACAGGATTTGCCACACCTTGGGGACTGTACGAATGGTGCAAACTTCCATTTGGGCTGGTCAATGCCCCAGCGACATTCGTACGTATGACACGACTTTTACTAGTGGACATACCAAATATTATCTGTTACATGGACGACATTTGTGTTCACACAAAGACAATGACAGACCATATAAAGACATTACAGCAGACATTTGAACGGATCAGACAGCACAGACTGACGGTAAAGCCTACAAAAGTAGACATAGCCTATCAGGAAATATCTTTCTTGGAGTACAAAATATCTAATGGCTTTGTCACGACAGACGATAACATCGTGTCCAAAATACTGAAACTCTCACTTCCGACTACGAAAAAGCAAGTCAGAAGTGTGTTAGGATTACTAAATTATTATAGACAGTTCATACCTGATTTTGCTGAACTGACTGAAAAATTTACTAACCTACTAAAGAAAGATCAACCTGAAAATATTGCAAACAATCAATGCCTAAAATTTGCATTCCAGAAAGTTTTATCTTATTTCTCTGAGAATAGTTTAAAGAATCCCATTCTCAAATTGCCAAATTTTCTTATTCCTTTCAGATTACGCACAGACGCGAGCTCCGTAGCGATTGGAGCAGTTCTGTTACAGGAACATGATAATATCCTACATCCTGTATATTACTTCTCGAGAAAATTAAAACCTAGAGAACGCTCTTGGTCGACACCGCAGTTGGAAGCCCTTGTCAGAGTCTCGAATGTTGCCGGTATGCAGGAACATCGTTACGCCCGCCAGGCGAGTATTAGTTACCTGCCCGCGAGGTTGCTGGCTGACGTGACAGCCAGCGGTCAGGCAAGGACAAAGCAAGACGCACGCAGTCCGCGCGCGTCCAGCCATAGAGGGCAAGCGCTTTGCGAGAGACAAGAGACAGCTTTGGGTACTCGGACCGGACTGACGTGTGGACGAGAGAAAGGCTTGTGTAGTTCTGTGCCCGAAAGTCGAGTGCTTGTATATCTTGTGAGATAGACTGTAAGCTGTGGGTTGTCTGTAAGTGTATTGATATATATTATTTATGTATTGTGATGATCATTCCATGCACCACTAGATCGTATTGCATGTGATCGGTAAATAAATCCATTGAACTACGTGTCGTTGTGTCTCAAGTCCAATCATGTTGTACTTGTACTTGTCTCACATGTGTTAGGTATAACGAGCCAGGTTTAAGACCCTGACATATCACTACCCGTATTACCTCCACATTACTGCTTCTCCACTTTCAACTAACCTGAAATCACTCGCACACGATAGGAAGACAAAGAATCGGTGCGCACCGGAGATTCAAAGAAGTAGAACTCTTTCTCACAAAAAAAAAAAAAAAAAAAACCACACTTAGCTAAATCACACACACCTTTACCCCCCTAATAAAGTCTAAAACAATTATATCTTCTACAGTACCACTTATTATGGTAACAGTTTACGCTGCTATCTACAGCATCAAGCACCAATTTTATTCACTCCCAAATGTCTATATATTACAGACCTCTTTCCCCATTATACAGATCACCTCACATAACTAATCTTCTCCTATACCTCACTAAGAATTCCCTTTTAATCTTGCCGAAAACTTCAGCAAGCCACTAATGTCCATTTATTATGGGCATATCTACTAAAACTTCTACTTATGCCGTTATCAACAGCAACAATATACTACCCCTGAACTCATGTCTGTGATTGCTTGCAATCAACGTTATTCTATTACAGTCCATATATCACGGACCCTCAAAAACCCCATGTCATTTTGTCTCCACAGTGACAATGTTCATTTCACACTTACACCCCTTCACTATTGTACCCAGAAAACATGGATTCAATTCATGTTTTACTTCGTCTTCAGACTGTCTGGCGTACCCACTTCTTCTTTTATAAAATCTATGTTAACTTGCGACCCCGTGGAGACCATGTTATAAACTTTCCCCACATTTACCCCACTGCTATTCACATTAATCTTTTCTTCCCCAATATGGCGTCCAATCCATATATATTCAATCAATGGTGACTTAATGTAGCTCTTATTTTTAACTTCCCCATAACCATTTTATTTGTGTAGTAACCCCGTCACTTAAGTATGGCCTATGTTTCCACAACTTAACCTCCCAACGCTGATTATCACAGCAATCTTGCTAGCAGAATATACTCATAAACTTGTTATTCACAAAGAGAATGTGTCTCTCTACTAGTTCTCAGTAGTTTATTACTATTTTCTGAACGAAGGGTCCTAAATAAAGCCCCATGTATTGCCTTTATTCTAGACAAAACCATGTAAATTAAACTTAACTTAACTAATTTCTAACATATATATATAAACAAGGTAATTACCATTCAACATACAAGACAATTCACTTAAATTATGAGTGAAGCGAAATAAAATCACAACAGGACATCATACCCCCCCCCCCCAAGTTTTTATACATCATTTATGTTTCCCCTCATATCAATTAAAGGTATTAACTCATTCAAAGAAAAACATATTTTAAAATCATATAACATACATCCTATATATTGTTAGTCTCTTTTATGGACTAACAATAACTAACTTATTTATCTATTTAAGAAAACTCAAGAAGTCAAATCATAAAATCAATTGGCAATCATTCTACAAAACCAAGTCAATAAAAAAATACCATAACATACCATATATGATGCATTGAAATCTCAAATTCAATAAAAACAACTGACTTCTCGCTAAAGAGAAGGTTATCCCCTAGATTTGCACCAAGAATTACTACAACTTCTTACTCATTACCATTAACTACGGTATCTCCACCCTGCTACATCCAACAAAACTTTGTCTATTTACTATAGACCTCTCTAGTAGAGGCATATCCTCGCCGCTTGATGAATAATCTCTAATTCTTCTCTGTCTTTTCACTTCTTTTTCCCTTTGTCTCTCTATTCTCCTTTTCACTGCTTGTCTAGTATTTTTAAATGGAGCACCTATCTCTTCTTCCATAGATTCTATGCTATCATAATGACCCTTATTCAAATTTTTTTTCTTCTATCGTTTTTGGTATTGTCTGTTCTTGAGTATCATCACAAACTGGAGTTGTTACTAATTGACTTTGTGTTGTATCTTTTCTAAAATCTGGGGGTATTGTAGCTCTTCTGACGACTTGTTCATCTAAGTATCCGGTGTCTGAATAATAATAATTATTATAATTATTATTTCCCTTACCATCACTATCTCTTCTTAAGTGCTCTACGTGTGTCCTTGCTATATGTCCCGTGATCTGGTTCTTAATACTGTACGAAACATTTCCTAGCTTTTCTAAAATGTAATAACCTGGAACACAACGAGCATCAAACTTAGAGTTCCTTCTATGCTTCTTATAATAAACTCTATCACCTACTTTGAATTCCTGTAATTTTGTATTCACGTTTCTGTACTTTTTCTGTCTTTCTCTAGCTTTAATTATATTATTCATTAATCTTACATGTGCTTTATGCATTTCTTGTATGATGACCTCTTGAAAGTCTTCCCCCATATATTTACGTCTTGGTTTTAACAGATTATCTATGGGTAATATTGGCTCTCTCCCGTGTAATAAATAAAATGGTGAAAACCCCGTGCTCTCATTTTGATTTGTGCGTATAGCGCTAAGCGCAGGTCCTAGGAATAGATCCCAATCTTTTTCATGTTCATCGACAATCTTTGCTATAATATGGTACAATGTTCTATGTTGTCGTTCGTTCTTAGCATTTGAAGAAGGTCTATAGTATGAGGTCTTTATATGTTTTATATTCAAATCTTTTAATAACTTTTCGAATTTCTTATTCACAAATTCTTTACCATTATCCGTGAGTACAATCTGTGGGCAACTAAATCTTGGTACGAATTCCTGTAAAAAAATATTAATGATAGTATCTGCGCTCTTATCTGGGATTGCATAAACTTCCATAAATTCCGTCCAAGATCACACATTCCAAACAAAAGACATCACACCTTTCTAATCACCTACTTTAACAATTTAGCACAAGCAAAACAGAAGCAACGACTATAACCAAAGAAGAACAAACAACCATTCAGCTAAACGAACATTTCTCGAAACAAGTAAAGAGTCTCAAGTGCCTAGGAAGTATAATATCATCAAATGGCAAACCAGAAGATGATATTGACAACAGTTCTAATAAGACTATTCAACTCTCTGAACAATTGGACAACCATGTATCAACAACTACCAAGCCTAAGTGTGTCGATCACTTCCACCCACATTGACACTTGACGTTTCAAAACCTCACTCCTGCTTCACTCAGCGCGACGAACACTTGTTTGTATACACTTATACTCACGCACGGACTAAACGCCTCGTACATGCATGCTGTACTTATCACTTGCCATCATCCTATCCATTCTCGACGCACATATGTTTGTCTTATTTCTACTTTTCTCAATCATTCACTCGTTTTCAAAGGTCAGAATCTATATATTATCTCTCGCAAACTATATCTCTTTTACACACTAACCAGCACTATCAACGATCTCTCAAAACAAACCTCATTCCGCTGAGCCACTAACCTCGTAACTATCATTCTATACTTCTCCACACAACAACTTTCTCAGATTTAATCAGCTCTACTTTCTCCGCAAGCATGACGTAATTACTTCATCCCCCTCACCAAGACCTCGTATTCTTCAACATCAGTTTCCACAGTCTTTTACTCTTAATATTCTCGCGTTCAACTGGCTATTTTACACATGATACTCAATTTCTCCTCAATCTATATCTCCTCATCAGACAGTCTCGGTTCAGCTGTCAACAATACTATACTTACTTCTCAAACCACCAAGCGAAACTATCTCATACATCACGTCATAGCTCTGAGTCGAACCATCCACTCTAGTACGAGCATTCATACTTAGTTTATCTCTCTCTTTACTAATTCTGTGCTGAATCTACTCTACTTTAATCACTCCAGTTATACATCACTCAACGTGATTGACTCTCTGTATCTAGCCATTCCGGACAAAGGACTATTTTTACCTTGTTTACTCTCCCTACACCGCAACCAAACACAAGATATCCTGTATTACGTATCCACGTAGAATATCATTTGCCGTGACTCTCTATCCTCAACAACACTATTGCCTACCCTGTACCATGTGATGCTACACCAAAAAAATTCATCTGCCTATTTTAGACAGCCCATATGTATTTGCTCAAACCGCAATTCCTCTCATAAGCCAAATCAATGCCATATGTCCTTCGTCACCCAAAGAATTTTAACAGCCATAAAGCGCATCCAAGCCAAATATTTCATTGTCTCTTAATACATTAGTACGTCTTTCTTTAATTATGTCATCTTCACTATCTGTTGTTAATCTGTTGTTAAAGTACTCAGGTCTTAAGGTCATATATTCTTCTAATTTTCTTAAGTCACTTTCTGTCGTCGAGTAATTTTCCGCTATCTGTCTATTATTATTCTTCTTCTTAAATGCTTTCTTTCTATTTCCTTTATTTGCGTCGGTCTGCTCACTGTTTCCTGTATACCTTACATAACGTTTATATTTCCCATCTCGTCTTCAGATGACACACTGATAATAGTTCCCTCATCAGACTCATAGTAGTTTACTGCAGACACGTCGATCCTATTCCCATAGTCGGCTTTAGAACGTCTGACTTTCTTCTTACTTCTATTCCTCATGCTCCGGTTCTGTACAACTCCCATATCTTTATCTGAAATATTCTCTCCATAGCCTGAACTCTCACACTTAACATTTCTACACCATTTGGGGATTAAGTTAATGTCTATACCTGAGGAACTTGACATCTCAGTTGTACCTTTATTGACCATCAGACTGTTTATATTTCTTTCTTCAATACTTTTCCTCTTTGGTCTCTTTTGTTTATCTTTCTTAATTTCAACCGTGTCTCCCTTAGTCAAGTGAGTTGGTTTTGACTGAATTTCTATTAAGTCAGTTTGACTTCCCTTTATTATCTTGCTGGTTGATTGTACCTGGACCTTTTTCTCTATTGTATCAATCTGTGTTTGTGTGTTCCGTTCTACCACTTCAATCATCTGTGTCTGAGTCTCTTGGTCTATTTTCTTCTGTTCTTGTCTAAGAGTCATATTCGCAACCAGCTTATTAGTTGAATTCTTACTTACGTTTTCTACTCTGTTCTTTGACCTTGACCTCAAATACTGTTTCCGTCTTTGTTCAAACCAGTCGTCACGTTTTTTCCTAGCAATCTTGCTATGGGATGGCCACTTCCATAACTTATTGGAAAAGTCTCTCTCAGGACCATTCTTGTATCTATAACAGCTATACCAGTCCGACCTTTCACCATTACGTCTGTTCTCACCGTCTTTTACCCTATATACATCAGGCCTTGGTTCGTCATAACCATATTGTCTTCTGTCTTTATTAAGTAATGGCTGTCTCCTGTTATTCTTTCCTACTCTATTGCAGTCTACCTTAAATCTATAAGGGTCTTGTCTAGTCGTTCTGTTCTGCAACGTTTCTACAAAATTTTCTACCTCACTAACTGCCACTTTTAATTCTCCCAACCATGTACTGATACGTTGTAATTCTACATGTAGGTAATTCATATTAACTTCTTTGTAATTTATATCAAGCTTAAAACAATATGCCTACTTCTTCCTCTGTATATTCCTTGGTACATGAAAAAAAAACTCGTCCTGAGCTCAGCTGAAATAATTTTCAATTATGCCTGTTTCTCTACTGTGCTGTGATGGTCTGCCTGTTGCCATATCCTGTTTTTTCTTTTGCTATGCTGAAATATTTTACTATACACAACTTATATGAGCAAATTCACATTTATAACGACTTATCTAAATGGTCTTATTAAAAAAATGTTCTCTTAGCAGTTATATTTTAATTAATTACCATCTTGATCCAAGAGAAGCGTGGATTTACGTATGTTCGTTGAAAGTTTTCCTCGTCACGGTTCACGTATACTCCAAACGTCTGGAGTTCGTATCACTTATTGGCCATCCAACCGATAACGTGACTTCAATGATGTCCTTCTTCTGACGTCTCAGGTTTCGCCACTTTCACTTTCAGCTCCTGGTTGAGCCCCTACCAGACTTGATATTTTCTCTTCACCCGATAACAGGGCACATCTAGGCGACGTCTTGAAAACTGGTTTAGCTCAATAAAGCGATTTGAATTTGGGTCCCCTTTTCAGCAGGTCGGCAACCCAGTTTGCCCAACCACCTCCGAGGGTTCCCTATCGATATATTCGCTTTTGTTGAAAAACATTCTGATTTATTAGAGCAACCACGAGTGAAATTTCTTCGTACTTTCCAACCAAAGGAGCAATTGGCTTAATTCTTTAGGCACCCAAGGTCACGATTCAATGAACATAACGGCTTTGAGTTTGCTCTGAGTAATCTTGATACAAAGAAGATAACCGCTCTCTTAGAACAACATTTCCATTTAATTCAAGTTGTTTATATCCGTTTTGAGACTTCTTTTCTCCTGGACCTGGACAAATCTTAGCATGTGACTGGCTGACCTTCGAACACAATGCAAGGTTACCAACGGTTGAAATACTGGCAGGTCAAACTTTATAATATTTTTGACAAGAATCCCGTTACTTCACATAGTTATGATGAGAACAGCTTATCAACATTCCATAGGCAACCATGTTACGTAGATGGCTCTATTCACAGTCTTGATATATATGCCTTTTATTTTGATAGTGTCCGAAAAATGTTGAAATTTTGACTTTCTTACTCGATAAAAAATGGTCCGATGGAACTTTTTGTTTAGATGAGTATCTAAAATTTTCAAGCGAAACTCAAATACTATAGACTGACATCAAGAGTGACTTTCTTACTTCACATTGTACCCGCGATGTCCAAGTAAAATCGAATCCTGTGTGCGGCTCCATTTAATCCTCCTGTAACACTACGTGCATACAGTGGATCAACAAGTTCAGTTAGATTATTGTAGAACAGGCTTTATTTGCGATGGTTGATACAAAATCTCAATACAATCAAAATGCGATGTTGACTTCTCTTCTCTCGCCCTTGGTGTTTTCTAACTAACCCCAACAACAAGCTACGTCACGACTTGAGCATCCTTCTAGCTGTTCTATCTTGATGCTCAAGCGTGCTGTAGGCTTGCACACCTAGCTGATACTAATAAGATATTCATTCTGCTACATAAGCTTATGGAGACTAACACCAGTGTAAGCTTATAGAGACTAACACCAGTGTAAGCTTATAGAGACTAACTCCAGTGTAAGCTTATAGAGACTAACACCATTGTAAGCTTATAGAGACTAACACCAGTGTTAAGCTTATAGAGACTAACACCATTGTAAGCTTATATAGACTAAAATCATTGTAAGGTTATAGAGACTAACACCAGTGTAAGCTTATAGAGACTAACACCAGTGTAAGCTTATAGAGACTAACACCAGTGTAAGCTTATAGAGACTAACACCATTGTAAGCTTATAGAGACTAACACCAGTGTAAGCTTATAGAGACTAACACCATTGTAAGCTTATAGAGACTAACACCAGTGTAAGCTTATAGAGACTAACACCACTGTAAGCTTATAGAGACTAAAATCATTGTAAGGTTATAGAGACTAACACCATTGTAAGCTTATAGAGACTAACTCCAGTGTAAGCTTATAGAGATTAACACCATTGTAAGCTTATATAGACTAACACCAGTGTAAGCTTATAGAGACTAACAACATTATAAGCTTATGGAGACTGACACCATTGTAAGCTTATAGAGACTATCACCAGTGTAAGCTTATAGAGAATAACACCATTGTAAGCTTATGGAGACTAACACCATTGTAAGCTTATAGAGACTAACACCAGTGTAAGCTTATAGAGACTAACACCATTGTAACCATATAGAGACTAACACCATTGTAATCTTATAGAGACTAACACCATTGTAAGCTTATAGAGACTAACACCAGTGTAAGCTTATAGAGACTAACAACATTATAAGCTTATAGAGACTAACACCAGTGTAAGCTTATAGAGGCTAACACCAGTGTAAGCTTATAGAGACTAACAACATTATAAGCTTATAGAGGCTAACACCAGTGTAAGCTTATAGAGACTACCACCAGTGTAAGCTTATAGAGACTAACACCAGTGTAAGCTTATAGAGACTAACACCATTGTAAGCTTATAGAGGCTAACACCAGTGTAAGCTTATAGATACTAACACCATTGTAAGCTTATAGAGACTAACACCATTGTAAGCTTATAGAGACTAACACCAGTGTAAGCTTATAGATACTAACACCATTGTAAGCTTATAGAGACTAACACCATTGTAAGCTTATAGAGACTAACACCAGTGTAAGCTTATAGAGACTAACACCATTGTAAGCTTATAGAGGCTAACACCAGTGTAAGCTTATATAGACTAACACCATTGTAAACTTATAGAGACTAAATAGAAACTAACACCATTGTAAGCTTATAGTGACTAAATAGAGACTCACACCATTGTAAGCTTATAGAGACTAACACCACTGTAAGCTTTTGGAGACTAACATCATTGTAAACTTATGGAGACTAACACCAGTGTAAGATTTCAGAGCCTAGCACGTGCAAGCGTTTACAGACTATTACAGTTTAAGCTTTCATCGAATGTAATTAGTGTAAGCTTACACAAATTGTAAGCAGTGCAACTTCACAAACACGATGGTCAACACACGATCAGAGCTTACCTGGATGTCACAGGTGCACATCCTGCCTGCAGGTGTCAGCTGAACATAGCCTGGGCTGGCCAGGTAAAGCGGCAGGTTTGATGTCCACATTGTGACATTAGCGTTGCATAAATTCAACACGGACGAGCCTTCACAGAAGACGTAAACAATCATATATTATCCGACCTGTGGGCAGTAGTTTGTTCACAACAATTGATTTCTATGCATGGTATAGATTCAGTTTGAACTAAGGCAATAACATTAACTAGCAGCTGACCAGAGCTGGCCATAGAACTCTCATACGCGCAAAACGGGCAATACACGTAGACGATATGAACTGAAAGATGAATCAACGTAAGGTAACAGGTAGTCATCCTCCTCCTCCTCCGCTTCTACTTCATCGTCGCCGCCACGGTCGAATGCGCCGTCGCCTCCACTTCCGTTTCTCTTCTTCATTCCTTCATTTGTGCGTTCGTTCTTTCATTCGCTCGTTCGTTCGTATTTTGTTACTTAGTTCGTTATGCAGTCTTATATATTTAAAAAAAAAAAGAAATCATCAACTTCAACATTTGCCGTAAAATATCGTTAGGGAGGAATAGTTGACGTTCTAGCGCCCGACTGTGTCACTGGATAGTGATTATACACTGTTTGTTATGACATCAATACATGTTCTTATCGGGGACTCTCTTGCTCTCGTATAGGTTCTTCTTTGGTGTAGCGTCAGTGCTGGTAGCTGATGGTGTCGCAATCTAACGAGATGGCCCAACTATTTGACCTTCTGCCTTTCAATGTATGCGACACAAGGTGTTGATCCTATTGTTAGCCTGATAACATAATTTCTTAGTCTTGGATAGTTAAGTTGGCAGCTCTTCTCGGGCATCTCATCTGGCAAGTATAGATTTCGCGTAAGTGCGAATTGGATAATGTTCAGGTTTGACATTGGTAGCATAGGGTAAGTATAAATATCCTATTTGTTATATTTTGTTTGGCTGACATAGGCACATAGGGATGTTTCAGTATGAATGATGATGACCATAATTAAGTGCCTTGCCATCTGGCGTGTTCATGTCTCTCCGCAGATCTCGGTCTTTGGTGTTCTGGATCAACTCTGCTGTTGATATTCCTCTATGCCACCGTCTCAGCCAATCCAACATAATTTATTTGTCTTGTCTGCCCATGCCCCCCCCCCCCCATCTTTCCAGTCGTCACAATATTCTACAAGCCTCTCTACTCATCACATGACCAAAGAAAGCTGTTTGTCTCATTCTTATTGTTGAATATAATGTTCTAGTTTAATAAGCCTATTTTAGGCAGTCATTGTTACTTGCTCTGGCAGTACAAGGAATTCGCAACATTCGTCTCAGGAACCACATCTGTGTATGGATGATAGCTGATATATAAGCGCACTTAGTTTGTTTTTGACATCATATTGTATTTCTCTATCTATTCTGCCATCCTCGGTGATCATACTTCCTAAGTATTTACATTCTTTAACTTGTTTCAAAGGTATACCATTTATCTGCACATTTAGTGGTTACGGAGAACTGCTAACCTGCACTACTTCAGATTTGGTTGTATTTATCGTCAGATGGTATCTTCTGCATGTTGAACTCAGCTTATTAATATGATTTTGTAGTCTGCCCACTGCACATATGTTTTATTGTTGTTTTGAACTTAATTGCAAGACAGAAGAGATAGCAGCGCCCAGCAACAAGTAGAGCACGCCTACAACACGCAAGACAGAAGAGATAGCAGAGCTCTGCAACAAACAGAGCACAACTACAACACGCAAGACAGATGAGAGAGCAGAGCTCAGCAACAGAGCACATCTATCACAAGACAGAAGAGATAGCAGCGCCCAGCAACAAGTAGAGCACGCCTACAACACGCAAGACAGAAGAGATAGCAGAGCTCAGCAACAAACAGAGCACAACTACAACACGCAAGACAGATGAGAGAGCAGAGCTCAGCAACAGAGCACATCTATCACAAGACAGAAGAGATAGCAGAGCTCAGCAACAGAGCACAACTACAACACACAAGACAGAAGAGATAGCAGAGCTCAGCAACAGAGTACATCTACAACACGCAAGACAGAAGAGATAGCAGAGCTCAGCAACAGAGCACATCTACAACACGCAAGACAGAAGAGATAGCAGCGGACACTCCTTGGAGACGTGGTGAACGGCGCAGTACCGGCAGATTTCCGTCTTACTGCGACATGCTGCTCTGTTGTGGCCGGCCCTCTGACATCTGGAACATTGGGTGATCCTTGGGATTAATCTCTCTGGATGCTGCATTCTCTTGTTGATTGATACAGTGATCGGCATCTCGCTGCCCTCTGTCGTTACCACCGCCAAGGTTGTGGGAATCTTGGAGTAGGTGAGGAGCCGCTCCGCATTCAAGAATCGGGCGTGGAGATTCTCTTCTCGTAGCTGCTTCAGGATTTCTTCGTCAGATGTCTCCACTTGGATACGTTTGATAACCCACTTTATTGTCGGTGAGTCGGTGTTTCCGACTCTGGTGTATTTCTCCTTTCTCTGCTTTCAGTAGATTTGGCTCTTGTCTGTGGTCGATCTTCTCCCTCGTGGTAGCTTCAGTAATAGCTGTAGTTTCAGGTTCTTTGATGCAGCTAGCAGGCAGGCTCTCCACGTTCGTCTTCTTGACGGTCTTTTCGGCTCCCACGCTGCACATCTTGGATACCGCGTGTCTTTTGGTGTTCTTGTAACGTGCCAATTTTCCCCCATATCAGGCTTCTTGACTTGTTCAGGTGACTTGTCTTGTTAGCGTTCGCACAAAAGCACGACACGATACGACAAAATACAAAAAAGTAAGTTTATTTATACTAAACATGGTGCGCAATGAAATGTAAATGTATTATAATATAACTTTCCGTTTAGTGAGCATTGAAACTGGAGGAGATATCAAACAAAACAAATAATATGATGGCCCTAGTACGGGAATATATCGTCTTTCTGTCCAAAGGGATGTGACATTTTGCGATATATTATCCTTCGGCACTGAATCAGATGACTTTCCACCGTGCCTGTGAGGGAAATCACCATATCACCAAAGGTAGATCCTGTAGATACTTCTGCTGTGTCGTCAAGTGATAGGCCCTCACATATTTTATACATTCTATGAAATGACATTATTAACTGAGGTGGCTAGTACTCTTCCTCGATACATTTCCTTCCCAGACAATATCAACACTATCCAGCACCCAGTCAGTGAGGATGGATCGACCCCAGAGCCGTGCAGGTGGAAAACGAGAATTTTCCAATGCTAGAACTGAACTCGGGGCAGTGTCTTGGTATGCAAGCACAGTCCACTATGTCACGACGGCTCCCAAGCTACTGTACTCAAAACAACTGCTGCAGGAACGTGTGGCTTTGTAGCGTGAAAACTACCAGTCAGTCAGACTGCTAAGAGTCATTGTCAATGCTAAGAGTCAGTGCCAATGCTAAGAGTCAGTGCCAATGCTAAGAGTCAGTGCCAATGCTAAGAGTCAGTGTCAATGGTAAGAGTCAGTGCCAATGATAAGAGTCAGTGCCAATGCTAAGAGTCAGTGTCAATGCTAAGAGTCAGTGCCAATGCTAAGAGTCAGTGTCAATGCTAAAAATCAGTTCCTGTGCTAAGAATCAGTGCCAATGCTAAGAGTCAGTGTCAATGCTAAAAATCAGTGCCAATGTCAAGAGTCAGCGCCAATGCTAAGAGTCTGCGTCAACAATGTTAAGCGGTATTTTACCTTCAATACACTTGTACTGAATTATTGTGGCTACGTCCGCGACATCCCGCAAACAAGTAGTTACCCGTCGGGCTGCGGCGACGTCCACCTCCTCCCTACAAGCCCCTTCTCCTCCTCCTCCTCTGGCTGGACCGTTGCAGTTAGCCACCATGCCAGTATCGTAGAAGTAAGCGTTGCAGGCGGAGATGTTCTGCTGCTGGCAGGTCGACCCAGGGTCTGTCTGGGGCACATACATTTCTGCGACAATTCTCACCCACTGAGTGCCTGTACAGGACAGGGGCTGGCTGGTGCTGGAGGACCCGCACACAACCGTCTGCTGGCCCGACGCTGGACAACAAATCATGATCATTTAACATTAACATCTACGCAAATACGAATAATCTACACAGCCTTAGCACATGTTGCATATTCTTGACAGGACGTTGCGATCGACCCCCATGTTGAGGTCAGCCGAGGGAATGAATAAGAGCGCTTGTTATTAACCATCCCCTGCACCGGTCAGTTGCACTAAAATGTTAATTTCTCGTCCCTGACGTGGGGACGTAAATTGCAAGTACCTCAGAAGTCGGAGTGGCGAGGGACACTGGTAATAGGGAAAGCTAATCCACACAATAAAATGAATCCAGTGCACTAGAGGTAGTAGTAGTATGTGTGTGGACTACGCTTGAGTTCAAAGCGTGCGAATGCACACAAAAAAGCAACCCAAGGTTGATTGTGATGTCTAGTAGGTTGCCATTGCCTTCTGAACGAGAAGTAAACTTTAAAGTCCAACTGATTGTTGTGGTGAATGAACCCACTACCAGGTCATCAGTGCACGGGAAGTTTACGAGTGATCGCTCATAATCTTTCAGCCACGCTAACCTCTCTAAACAAGCTATTAGATGTAAATTCAACTCCGTAAATAGCTACTCTCGTTCAGAAAGCAATGGCAAAATACTGAACGTAAACTTGTCAAGAAATCACAAACACCAAAAAAAATGCTGGGTTGACTGTGACGTCCTGTAAATGCAACTAACTTTTAAACAGCAAAACAGAGAATAACGAGTATAGGACACTTCTAAAGCGAAATGGCTAATGTAACATAAATACCTAAGACCAATAAATGTGTGAACAAATGAACACTAAGACAGGACAATGCTGTATTTACATTGAATGTTGGTGCTTTCATTGTTTGTATTATCCACCACGTGGGCGATCACGCGGCGCCTTCTCATTGGATCACCAGAATTTGGTGTCAAATTTTATTTCTGTTTCCTGTTACATCATTTGAACATATTATCCGGATATTTATATGTTTGTCCTCTCGCGGGTCTTGTTTCACATTATCCGGGTATTTACATCTTTCTCCTCTCGTGGGTCTTGTTTCTAATCACCATGTGCCATGCCGATAAGCGTAGGCGGTCATGTTTCGCCATTTCGCAGGATCACCAGAGTCGTGGATCAGCTCCGTGTTCTTGTCTCGACCATGCCACGTGGCCAAGTCATCCAGGTATTTACTTTTCCGCGTTCTCCTTGTTTTTCCTCCCCTCAATCTTGTCAGTTGTCACCAAGTTCTCTAATTTATTTTTTCTTATAATGTATCCAAATAATTTTGACTGTCTCCGTCTAATTTCTCTAATCAGTTTAGGGTTCTCCTTTGCTTCTTGTAGGACTTGCTCATTGGTTTTTCTGTCTGTTCGTGGTATTCTTTGCATTTTCCCCAGAAACCTCATTTCCACAGCCATCAGATGTTTTTCAGCCTTTGTGCTCATTGTCCACGCTTCACATCCATACAAAAGTACAGATTCTATGTAGCATCTCAACACTCTTTTTCTCTTTGCAAGTGACATCTTTCTATTGCTCAATATGTTTTCCATCTTGCAAAAGGCTACCTTCGTCATAGCGATTCTAGTTCAAATCTCTTCAAGGCACATCCCACCAGATGTTCTGACTGTTCTGAGATAGTTTACCGATTCACTTGCTCTAAGAGTATTTCCATTTACCTATATTACATTGGGGTATTTCCTTCATCTTAGTGACTATCATAATCTGTGTCTTCTTACAATTTAATTCTAACCCTAATTGTTTACTGTGTACAACAACCGCATCTACTGAATGTTGCCGATCCTGTTCATTGTCTGCATTCTAGACTGCATCATTTGCATATCTAATATTATTTATGTTATGTCCCCCCAATGGCGACTCCTCTAATATCTTCTAAATTTCTAAAAATATTTTCTCTGTAAGAAAAAAAAAGATATGGAGACATTACACATCCCTGTCGCAAACCTCTCTTAACAGATGGCTATTGACCTACTTCATTATAAATATGTATGGCAGCTGGTTGTTTCCCATATACGGTTTTTACAAGTATATATTGTTTCTAATTAGAAGCAATTAAAATGGGAAATAACAAGGGCGACTATGAACAATTACAGCTAGGTGTACGACAGGGATGTGTTTTGTCACAGGATCTTTTCTCCCCCTATAGCGAAGTAATAAAGAGAGAGATCAAAGAGAAGCCAGGAATACTAATCGGTGGATATAATATAAACAATATACACTATGTAGATGACACATTATTGGTGGTGGATACTGCAAAAGATCTACAACAATTGTTGGACATTGTAGAAACAGAGAGTACAAAGAAAGGACTCTCCTTGAATATCAAGAAAGCAGTAACAATTGTGATATCAAAGAAACAGGTGACACCAAAACGGGAAATGGAAATATAAGGGGACATTCTTAACCAAATGGATAATTGTAAATACCTAGAGGCATTTATAACATCAGAGGAAAGACGAACATCAGAGATTAAGGGTTAAAAAAAAAGCTGCATTCCAGAAAATAAAGAGTATCTTGTGCAATAAGTCATTATCATTGAATGAAAGAAATAAGATGCTGAAATGGGATATATAGCCCTTTTTTCTTTATGGCAGTGAATCTTGGAATATAAATGAACAAATTAGGAAGAACTTGGAAGCAACAGAGATGTCTCCGAGACGAATGTTGCGAACTCTTGGACTGCCAGAGTAACTAACAACGATTGTCTGAAAGTGGCTAATAAAACTAAGTAATTATATATAGCAATAAGAAAGAGACAAACAGCTTTCTTTGGTCATGCGCTGAGAAGAGAGGCATTGAAGAACATCCTGAAAACTGGAAAGATCAAGGGAAAGAGAGGCAGAGGCATAACAAGAGAAATGATGCTGAATGGACTGAGACGGTGGCATGGAGGAATATCATCAGCAGATTTGATCCAGAACTCCTAAGACCGAGATCTGTGGATAGGCACGAAGGCCTGCGCCAGCTGGCAGGGCACTGACAATGATGATGATGCTTTTGTTTCCAATAGATGTGCCAACTGTAACTACATTTCCGAGCGCCTCTCTCATTATAACATGCCCAGCGAATATTGTCTATGGACATTTAATTTCTCTCATGAGTTTGCCATTTGTCTCTTCGTCTGGAAGAACTCTTACCTCTATTTGTCTTTCCCCATTTGTAATCTCTGCATTGCCCTCAGAAATCATAGCTGCCTAAATGGATTTCCTAGCTGTCTCTCCGTGAATCACGGGTCATGTGTAGCCAGTGTTGCCATTTCGACGCTTTTCGCACCAAATTTAGTAATTTTTTCAAGTCATTTAGTGCCAAAATGTTGCAATTAGCGCGGCCGCGCGAATTTGGTGCCTAACAATTTTTTAGTGCTTTTGGTGCTTTTTTGGGTGGGTAAAAATTACTTTAAAAATCACATTGGGAATACTAAAAAGCCGAATTTGAACTGAAGCGAGGGAGTAAAACAGTCTTAGCACATTACCGCGCAATATTCAAGTAATTTAACTCCCTTTAATACGATTTAGTTGAAGTTAGTGACTGCAACGCACAGGCAATATGCAATGCGTTAAAAGATTGTATAAACAAGAATGGATTTGAGTTGCAAAGACTAGTTGCACTCGGCACTGACAATGCATCTGTTCTGTCATGACAGGTATAAACAATGGAGTGTATACAAAATTAAAATCCGAAGTTCCTCATCTGGTACTAATTAGGTGTGTATGTGATTCCCTTCAGCTGGCAGTGTTACAGGCTGCAGCTGCTTGTCTGCCCATGAACATAGAGTTCATGATTAGAGAAACATATAACTGGTTTTCTCACTCAAGTCTTCGGCAAGCAAAGTACAGGGAGCTTTTTGCTTCAATAAATGATTAACAACATCCGCTGAAGGTTGTTCAATTAAGCCAGACACGATGGATGTCCATTCAATCTGCCATTGTCAGAATATTGCAGCAGTGGGTCGAGCTCAGAACTCATTTTGATATAGCAAGACTCAACGAGCGCTGTTATCCAACAGAACTTCTACATTCTGTGTTTAGCGACATGAAAAACTATGTGTTGCTCATATTCTCGGAGAAGTTCAAAGTGTGAATAAGAAATTCGAAGCAGGTATACAGGATCCAACAAAACTACTCAGCGATCTTGTCCAACTCACTGATTCTGTCAGTTCAAAGATTGCTATTCCTGGGGAAAAAATAACAGAAAGTGATGCTATTCAAGATTATTTAGATCCTAATCCCAATCTAGGCTATGAGTTTGAGAAAGAAATAGCAGGCTACAAGTTTCCTGATGAGAAAGAAATTCTTGGAAGGTGCATACAGTTTTTAATAGCGCTATTGACACAGCTGCGTTTACGTTTGCCGGATAACGTTCGAGTGTTGCAGTCCATGTCATGTCTTAGTGGAAGTGAATGTCTACAGCCAATGAAGCCCTGTATATTGGATATTGCTAAATGTTTTGTAGAAGATGCAGCTACTCTCACCAGAATCGATTTCCAGTGGAGAAAACTTCATCATATGCAGTGGACACAGACCTCTGACACACTTGGACTGTGGGCAGAAATAGCCTCATACAGGGACGCCACCGGTGAAAATCCTTTCCAAGATCTTATAGATTTAGCTTTAACTGTGCTCATTTTACCTCATTCTAATGCGGACGTGGAGCGTATTTTCAATCAGATGGGAGTTATAAAATCAAAATTTTGGAACAGACTGAGCATCAAGAGTTTGACAGCTGTTTTGACTATAAGATATGGAATGCAAAAGATATGGCAAATGCTGTCATGATTATAAACTATGAAAGGATATTCTACGAAAAACTGGACCACAGGCGGCATATACACGTTTCTTTCAATCATCATCATCATCATCATCATCATCATCATCATCATCATCATCATCATCATCATCATCGCCATCGCCATCGCCATCGCTATCACCATCACCATCACCATCATAATCACCACCACCACCACCACGACCACCACCACCACCACCACCACCACCACCACCACCACCACCACCACCATCATCATCATCATCATCATCATCATCGCAGACGACCAAACACAGCAGGAAATAGCAACAGAA
Source organism: Cepaea hortensis (assembly GCA_963921405.1). Lineage (NCBI taxonomy): Eukaryota > Metazoa > Mollusca > Gastropoda > Stylommatophora > Helicidae > Cepaea > Cepaea hortensis. The sequence goes on from OY992876.1 coordinate 345,312,610, forward strand.
ACTGAAGAGGAGTTGTCTGACTGGGATTTGGCAGATCTGGAGTAAACTTCATTCTAATATTCAGTGATAATAATAAATTATAATGTGCTACTTCATAACATTTTGAATGAATACCGCCAGCGCTTGGTGTTGTGCTTTCCCAAAAAAATATTATTGCAATTTAGTGCTTTTTGGCTCGAGAGTAGTTCTGAGTGGGATTTGGCGGATCTAGAATAAACTTCATTGTAATATGAAGTGATAATAATAAATTATACTGTGCTACCTTGTTACATTTGTAATAAAAACCGTTGGTGCTTTTATTTGGTGCTTTCCAAAAAAATTAGGTGCTTTTTGGGGTCGATTTTGGTGCTTTTTCACCGAAAGGAGATGGCAACATTGTGTGTAGCATGCTGTTTCATTATTGTGATCCATAACTTGCAAAAAAGTGTTTGCAGACAATCTCTCATTTCCATCCCCACAAGTATTATTCCAACTCGTGTTTTGACAATGCCGATAATGAGCAGAGAGTACTGCAAACAAACGTATATATATACCGGTTATACAGGTAATCGTAGTCACTAGTTACATGATGGTAGCAACATCGAGACTGCGATGCACTTATACCTGCGATGGTTGAACATTCTTGTGTTTTTATTGTAGTACAGGGGTCACTGTGCTGAGCTCTGAGATCGCGCCGAGGAGGGAGCTCACGAGATATGAGCGTGCTTTTGTACATAAATCGATCAACAGACAGAAAGACAGGCAGGCAGGCAGGCAGGCAGGTAGACAGACAGGCAGGCAGACAGACAGACAGACAGACATATCTTTATCTTCAAAGGGTCACAAATTAGACACGTATTCCCGTATTACATTCGACCCTAGCAAACACTCATCTGTCGCACAGTACAGTATCTATTGTGCATGTTACATTCTGAGAGAAATGGCATCTGACCGGCAGGCAAGTGCTCTAGCCACTGCGCCACAGCGACTTTCCTGAGTTTCACTACTTGTTAAAAACAAGTACCTTTGACTTTAATTGTACCTTATGACATGATCTATGTCTGTGATATTCCCACGGCTTCTGTGTTCGAAGGTTTTAAACTTAGGCGAATTTCGGTTTTTATTATCTATAGACAGATACGTATGTGAACATTCATGTAGATGTGTGGCTGTGTGCGTCAGTGTGTGTATTATGTGCACTAAATATGTGTGTGCACGCGTATGTGTGTTCTGCAGTAAGTGATATTCGACAGAATGAAATACCTTTGGCAGACAAGATGAAGGAAACAGGAAGAACACATCCCAGCAGTAGTTGCAGTTTCTGTGAAAGTTCCGCCATCAGTACAGTCACGTGACATCCGTCTTTGTGTTGCCAGCCCTATGTCAGTATCATCACCCCACTGCCAACCAGAGCTAACCAGTCGTCGTAAAGACAAACGTCATTCATTACTTGTTTATTGCTTCACACTCTACTATCCACTCTACGCACTTTATATAAAACACATGATCCACTCTACATTACTTTATATATATAAAAACACATGATCCACTCACTATCCATCCATCATGTGCCATGCCGATAAGCATGGGTAGTCATGTTTTGCCATCTCACTCGATCACCTGAGTCGTGGATCAGCTCCGTGTTCTTGTCTCGACCATGCCATGTGGCCAAGCCATCCAGGTATTTACTTCTCGGTCTTCCCCTTGGTCTCTTCCCTTCGATCTTGCTAGTTGCCACCAAGTTCTCCAATTCATTTCTTCTCATAACATTCCCAAAAAGTTTTGACTATCTACGTCTAATGTCTCTAATTAGTCTGCAATCTTCATTTGTTTCTTTGGGACTTGTTCATTGGTTTTTATGTCTGTCCATGGCATTCTTTGTATTTTCATCAGAAACCACATTTCAACAGACATCTATGTTTTTCAGCTTGTCTGCTTATTGTCATTGCTTCACATCCATACTAAAGTACAGGTTCTATGTAGCACTTCAACACTCTTTTTCTCGTTTCAGTTGATACCTGTTTATTGGTCAGTATGTTTTTCTTCTTGCAAAATGCTACCTTCGCAATGGCAATTCTTGTTCTAATTTCTTCAAGGCATCTCCCATCAGATGTTATGACTGTTCCAAGATAATTGTACCGATTCACTTGTTTAAGAATATGCCCATTTACTTGTATATTACATTGTGGTATTTATTTCCTTCTTCCCAGTGACGACCATAATCTGTGTCTTCTTAAAATTAAATTCTAACCCAAGTTGTTCATTGTGTGCAACAACCGCATCTATTAAATGTTGCAGATCCTGTTCATTGTCTGCAATCAAGACTGCATCATCAGCATATCTAATGGTGCTGATGCATAGTCCCCCGATGTAGATTCCTTCCATATCTTCTATATTTCTGAAAATATCTTCACTGTACAGAGAACAAAATATCTAGAGACATTAGACATCCCTGTCTCACAACTCTCTTAATAGGCTGATATTGACCTACTTCAGTATCAATTCTTATGGCAGCTTGTTGTTTCCAATATAGGCTTTCAACAAGTCTGAGATCTTATCCATAAATTTGTAGATCAGCAGGCATCCTTATCATGTCGACATGTCTCACTTTATTGAAAGCCTTTGTGTAGTCAATAAAGCAAAGGTGTAGATCTTCGTTTACTTCTATAGAACGTTCAATTACTGTTCTCAGTATATACACAGCATTTACTGTACCCTTGCCTTCTATAAACCCACATTGTTCTTCTCTTATTTCAGGTTGTAGTTTCTTCCTAACTCTTTGCATGATAATTCTTAGCAAAATCTTTGTGATGTGACTCATTATACTAATTGTTTTATGTTGATCACATTCTAAGGCTCCAGATGTCTTTGGGATTGCTATAAATTCAGAATGACATAATTCAGAAAATATATGTCTGGTATCATATAATGAGTTCAGCAGTCTGGTGACTTGATCTATTCCATATTCTTCTAAAGCTTCAATCATTTCTGTTGTGATGTTATATGAACGGGAGGCCTTGCCAGCTTTAATTTGTTTAAGAACATTTCGAACCTCCATCTTCAAAAGTAATGGTCCTTCATTATTATTTTGAATATTATACTGTTCTTCTCTGTTATCATCATAAAGGTTTTTCACACAATCTGGTCTCATACATGTAAAATCTGATCTTTTTCTATTATGATTTTTCCATCTTTTGTCTTTAGGCAGCCTGCTGATGTATGGGTTATTTGATTAGTAAGCTCCTGAATTCTTTTGTGCATTAGTTTGGTAGTTTTACTGTTGTGTTGTTTTTCAATTTCTATGCAGTGTTTCTCCAGCCATGATTCTTTTGCCTCCTTACCATAATATTCTGAATTTTCTGTGAATTTCTTCATACTTGGCAGGATTATTTTTGTTCTGTCTTCTTGTTTCCATTAGTTGTAAAATTTCTCGAGTCATCCATGTCTCACGACATACTTTCTTTAATTTTGGAATATATTATTTCTGCAGCACAATTGATTGAATTCTTCATTTCCCATTGATAATCCACATCTTCAAATAAGATCTGTAGATCAGACAATATATCAAATTTGTTCCTTACTTCTATGTTTAAATTATCTTGTATTTCTTTGTCAGGTTTCATTTTGCACAAATCACATTTAGGGTTTCCTGTTGTATACTTGACTTTCTTTAACTTTACCCTCAATGTGCCTGTAATTAATCTGTGATCATTGTAACAGTCTGCATAGGGGAATGTTTTTACGACTGTTAACGCATTTCAAAACCTTCTGCTAATCAGGATGTAATCTAGCTGGTTTTTAATCTCACTGCCTGGACTCATCCATGTCCATAATCTTTTAGGATGATGTTTAAACCAGGTGTTTTCTACAACCATTTCTTGTTATTTTGCCAATTCTACAAGTCTGCATCCTCTTTCGTTTCGTTTTCCCAAACCATGGTTGCCTACACTGCATCCATCGCCTTGATATCCTATTTTTGTGTTGAAATCACCCACTATATTTATTTCTGATTTTTATTGTACAGTTATCCAAAGCAGACTCAATGCCATTATCATATTCCTCTATACTTTCTTCACTGCGTTTATTTGTTGGAGCATATACTTGAATGACATTTATTTTAAAAGTTTTTCCGTTTATTTTACTAATAGAACTCTGTCTAACACGGCCCAATATCCTTTAACAGAATTTGATGTTTGCCGATCCAATATAATGGCTACACCTCTTTGCCGTTCTTCTTCCCCAGAATAAATAATCTTACAATCCTCTCCTGGCTTGATCCCTGCCCTTTGCCACCTCGTTTCGCACATTCCTAAAATATTAATCTTTCCTCTTTCAATTTCTTGTTTTATATTTTCTAATTTTCCATCTGCACTAATTATTCTAACATTCCAAGTTCATACTTTCAATCGTTTGCACCTATTAGCCTGCTGACGGTCTGGAGTCTCCTGGTGCACATGACTATCCCTACCGAGCGTGGCTGCTCCTATCGAGCACCCACTTACGCCGTTTCTCTAATTTTCGATGAGACCGCACAACATAATTTTCTTGACATCTGTAAGGAGGGTAGTTTGCCATTGCTTTCGTTCTTAACAGAGACCATACAGGTCAATGACCGCAGCCATTATCTCCTCAAAAAAGAGATCCTCTGCCTACCGTCGTGAAGCTGGAGACCATAACCCACAACTATCTCTCGGCTGCTCTTCAGCTTTATCCACCATCTGCACATATGGCTTCACGTATTACCAATCGGGAGGCTAAACAGGTACTGCACCTTGCCCAAGGGCGTCCCGTAGGCTAGCGGAGGGAAGGAGGCACCTTACTTCTCCTTTGATAGGGGATAAGCCTACCCCACATTTTACTCAGAAACCGCATTTGCACTGCCATTAGATGTTTGTCAGTTTGTCTGCTCATTGTCCATGTTTCACATCCATACAATAGTACAGGTTCTATGTAGCACCTTAATACTCTTCTTCTTGGCGAACTACTAACCGTAACATTGTCTAACAAATCACAACAGCCAATAAATGCTTTGAAAGACATGCAACTAAATATAACTTTACCATTCGACGCAAGCACACAAATATTTTAAATAATAACGACATGAGCACACATATATTTTAAATAATAACGACATGAACACACACATATTTGAAATAATAACGACATGAACACACACATATTTGAAATAACAAACTGCTCATTCCCACATCTGAAGTAAAAGGCGGAGGAACTCCCGTTACACATTTTGTGCTGTGCTGGCCTTTCGGCACTCGACAAGTACCGTGGTTAGTACCACGTTGTTCGCCTTTACTGCCCGGGAATATTTTGGTACACATGTCAGGCTGTGGCGACCATGAAGTCCAGGAACATTACGTGGCACGTGATTGTGACGTGTATTGTTTTCAGCAGAAGACCGACCAGTCAAGACAGCCAAACATTTTCTATTAAAAAAGAAACCAAAGACTCATGTAAACGCCCTGTGTATATGGTGCCAGCCCATATCTTTACAGACCAGTCTACACTCGTGGCTGATGTGGTCAAAATCACAGCGACCGCGTTTGCTTCCCATGACATTTCCTGGTATCAGTGTTAAGCTGGGTGGAGATAGAAGCCCTTGTCAGTGTTAGGCTGGGTGGAGATGGAAGCCCCTGCCAGTGTTAGGCTGGGTGGAGATAGAAGCCCTTGTCAGTGTTAGGCTGGGTGGAGATAGAAGCCCTTGTCAGTGTTAGGCTGGGTGGAGATAGAAGCCCTTGTCAGTGTTAGGCTGGGTGGAGATAAAAGCCCTTGTCAGTGTTAGGCTGGGTGGAGATAGAAGCCCTTATCAGTGTTAGGCTGGGTGGACATGGAAGCCCTCGTCAGTGTTAGGCTGGGTGGAGATAAAAGCCCTTGTCAGTGTTAGGCTGGGTGGAGATAGAAGCCCTTGTCAGTGTTAGGCTGGGTGGACATGGAAGCCCTTGTCAGTGTTAGGCTGGGTGGAGATAGAAGCCCTTGTCAGTGTTAGGCTGGGTGGACATGGAAGCCCTTGTCAGTGTTAGGCTGGGTGGAGATAGAAGCCCTTGTCAGTGTTAGGCTGGGTGGACATGGAAGCCCTTGTCAGTGTTAGGCTGGGTGGAGATAGAAGCCCTTGTCAGTGTTAGGCTGGGTGGAGATAGAAGCCCTTGTCAGTGTTAGGCTGGGTGGACATGGAAGCCCTTGTCAGTGTTAGACTGGCTGGAGATAGAAGCCCTTGTCAGTGTTATGCTGGGTGGAGATAGAAGCCCTTATCAGTGTTAGGCTGGGTGGAGATGGAAGCCCTTATCAGTGTTAGGCTGGGTGAACGTGGAAGTCCTTATCAGTGTTAGGCTGGGTGGAGATAGAAGCCCCTGTCAGTGTTAGGCTGGGTGGAGATAGAAGCCCTTGTCAGTGTTAAGCTGGGTGGAGATAAAAGCCCTTGTCAGTGTTAGGCTGGGTGGAGATAGAAGCCCTTGTCAGTGTTAGGCTGGGTGGAGATAGAAGCCCTTGTCAGTGTTAGGCTGGGTGGAGATAGAAGCCCTTGTCAGTGTTAGGCTGGGTGGAGATAGAAGCCCTTGTCAGTGTTAGGCTGGGTGGAGATAGAAGCCCTTGTCAGTGCTAGGCTGGGTGGAAATAGAAGCGCTTGTCAGTTTGAGAAAACATCCGCGTCGATGGGGGTTCAAAGACATACTCACCAGGTGTACAAGGCAAGCACGGACAAGAACTGTGCAGCTATGATTAGTTTCCTCATTTAAATATTGATCTACTGTTACAATTGTTGTATTGATCTACTGTTACAATTGTTGTATTGATCCACTGTTACAATTATTGTATTGATCTACTGTTGCAATTGTTATATTGATCTATACAATGTTACAATTGTTGTATTGATCTACTGTTACAATTATTGTATTGATCGACTGTTGCAATTGTTGTATTGATCTACTGTTACAATTGTTGTATTGATCTACTGTTACAATTGTTGTATTGATATACTGTTACAATTGTTGTATTGATCTACTGTTACAATAGTTGTATTGATCTTCTATTACCATTGCTGTATTGATCTACTGTTGCAATTATTGTATTGGTATACTCTTACAATTACTGAATATATTTACTGTTACAATTATTGAACTGACATATTGTTATAAATATTGTATTGATCTACTGTTGCAATTGTTGTATTGATCTACTGTTACAATAATCCGTACCCTCCGGGTATTGATCTAATGTTTCAATTGTCCGTCCTCTCCAGGTATTGATCCACTGTTACAATTGTCCGTCATCTCCAGATATTAATCTAATATTACAATTGTCTGTCCTCTCCAGGTATTGATCTAATGTTACAATTGCCCATTCTCTCCTGGTATTGATCCACTGTTACAATTGTCCGTCCTCTCCATGTATTGATCTACTGTTACAATTGTCTGTCTTCTCCATGTATTGATCTACTGTTACAATTGTCTGTCCTCTCCATGTATTGATCTACTGTTACAATTGTCTGTCCTCTCCATGTATTGATCTACTGTTACAATTGTCTGTCCTCTCCATGTATTGATCTACTGTTACAATTGTCTGTCCTCTCCATGTATTAATCTACTGTTACAATTGTCTGTCCTCTCCATGTATTGATCTACTGTTACAATTGTCTGTCCTCTCCATGTATTAATCTAATATTACAATTGTCTGTCCTCTCCATGTATTGATCTGCTGTTACAATTGTCTGTCCTCTCCATGTATTGATCTACTGTTACAATTGTCCGTCCTCTCCATGTATTGATCTACTGTTACAATTGTCCGTCATCTCCAGATATTAATCTAATATTACAATTGTCCGTCCTCTCCATGTATTGATCTACTGTTGCAATTGTCTGTCCTCTCCATGTATTGATCTACTGTTACAATTGTCCGTCCTCTCCATGTATTGATCTGCTGTTACAATTGTCCGTCATCTCCAGATATTAATCTAATATTACACTTGTCCGTCCTCTCCATGTTTTGATCCACTGTTACAATTGTCCGTCCTCTCCATGTATTGATCTGCTGTTACAATTGTCCGTCCTCTCCATGTATTGATCTGCTGTTACAATTGTCTGTCCTCTCCATGTATTGATCCACTGTTACAATTGTCCGTCCTCTCCATGTATTGATCTGCTGTTATAATTGTCCGCCATCACCAGATATTAATCTAATATTACAATTGTCCGTCCTCTCCTGGTATTGATCCACTGTTACAATTGCCCATTCTCTCCTGGTATTGATCCACTGTTACAATTGTCCGTCATCTTCAGATATTAATCTAATATTACAATTGTCCGCCCTCTCCTGGTATTGATCTGCTGTTACAATTGTCCGTCATCTCCAGGTATTAATCTAATATTACAATTGTCCGTCATCTCCAGATATTAATCTAATATTACAATTGTCCATCCTCTCCTGGTATTTATCTACTGTTACTGGTGTCCGTCCTCTCCATATATTGATCTACTGTTACAATTGTCCGTCCTCTCCATGTATTGTTCTACTATTACAGGTGTCCGTCCTCTCCATGTATTGATCTACTGTTACAATTGTCCGTCATCTCCTGGTATTGATCTACTGTTACAATTGTCCGTCCTCTCCATGTATTGATTTACTCTTTCAATTGTCCGTCCTCTCCATGTATTGATCTGCTGTTACAATTGTCCGTCCTCTCCATGTATTGATTTACTCTTTCAATTGTCCGTCCTCTCCATGTATTGATTTACTCTTTCAATTGTCCGTCCTCTCCATGTATTGATTTACTCTTTCAATTGTCCGTCCTCTCCATGTATTGATCTGCTGTTACAATTGTCCGTCATCTCCAGATATTATTCTAATATTACAATTGTCCGTCCTCTCCATGTATTGATCTGTTACAATTGTCCGTCATCTCCTGGTATTGATCTACTGTTACAATTGTCCGTCATCTCCATGTATTGATCTACTGTTACAGTTGTCTGTCCTCTCCATGTATTGATCTACTGTTACAATTGTCTGTCCTCTCCATGTATTGATCTACTGTTACAATTGTCCGTCCTCTCCATGTATTGATCTACTGTTACAATTGTCCGTCCTCTCCATGTATTGATTTACTCTTTCAATTGTCCGTCCTCTCCATGTATTGATCTACTGTTACAATTGTCCGTCCTCTCCATGTATTGATCTACTGTTACAATTGTCCGTCCTCTCCATGTATTGATTTACTCTTTCAATTGTCCGTCCTCTCCATGTATTGATCTACTGTTACAATTGTCCGTCCTCTCCATGTATTGATCTACTGTTACAATTGTCCGTCCTCTCCATGTATTGATTTACTCTTTCAATTGTCCGTCCTCTCCATGTATTGATCTACTGTTACAATTGTCCGTCCTCTCCATGTATTGATCTACTGTTACAATTGTCCGTCCTCTCCATGTATTGATCCACTGTTACAATTGTCCGTCCTCTCCATGTATTGATCTATTGTTACAATTGTCTGTCCTCTCCATGTATTGATTTACTGTTACAACTGTTCGTCCTCTCCAGATATTGATCTTCTGTTACAATTGTTCGTCCTCTATTGTTACTGGTGTCCTTCCTCTCCAGGTATGCTTTTTCTAACTATGGTGATTTAAGATCTGATGTTAGCCTCACAAGAAACGTCCCCTGTATTGATGTGAACATCATGTGATATCTGTGAACTTGTCTTGCGGTCTTTCCATCATATATGTTAGTATACATATGCCCGTGTATATATAGGTTGGCAGCATTATGTGTGTAGATGCACGTTCATATTCAAGTGCACAATTTATGTGAGGGAAAGTATGTATGTAAGAATGGGCATAACGACAGTGTTTTTGAGGGCACAGTATGTATTTTGTGTGTATGTTTGTAGATGTTTTTGTTGACACATATATATGTATTTGTATGTGTATGTGCAGGTGTGTTTGTTGACAGATATGCATACACATTTATGAGTGTGTTTACAGGTGTGTTTGTTGACACACAGATATGTGCACATTTATGTCTTTATATATGCAATGTATATAAACAACACTACAACAGCCTGACTATAACCTACCTATCAAAGGTCTGGCATCTAAATCACGTTTTCGAACAATTAAAACATTAACAGTTCCAACAAAAAGTCTGTCAGCGAGAATCCACGTGTAGAAATAGGAATGCTTTGTTTGAATGAAGATCACACGGAATCAAAACAATCATAAAAATGTTGGGGCGGAAGTTGCAACACTGCAGTGCCCAGCCATACAGAGGTCGGCAACGGTTCAGTAGAGAGACCTTAGTGTGTTCAAAGATATTCCACAACGATAGCTTGCAATCGTTCACGCTTTGTACATTCTAGAGAACCGGTTCTACCACATAGGCCATTGATAGCCAAGAAGATCGATATGTCCACTGCAGTGGTGGCGTTTGAGCTGTGTTTATTACTTTATTCGGTACATACTCGGCAAGCCCAACAGTCAGCACATTGACGTATATAATAGGTTTAGTACAGCAGACATGGGTGGGGTTGGGGTGGGGTGGGGTGGGGCAGTGTAACGGGGATGAATGAGCGCTGTAAACCAATACTGAATCATGTATGATCGCTTAAACTAAAGCCCCATTAGTAAGTAGGTTTTTGATGGCGTCGTTACCAGGGGCAACACAAACACAAAGTGTCTACCGGCGCTTTCGACCAGTTTGTAGTATTTGCGATTGCCTCTAATCTACTCCAGCAGCGAATATCTTTGAGGAAATGCTTATTTTATACTAGACGTATATCAAGGCATTTACAGTACTTGTGAGTGACTGGCTGTGTGCTGTCTACATCACCACTGCCGTTCACGCGCTCACACACAAACAGACGGCAAAGAGAAGAGACAGACCGATGGATATACACACATATATTAATATTATATTGCTGTAATGTCCAATGACAACAAGCAATTACTGACTATAGGTGCTTATTTACGATTTGCATAATATCATGTATGAAAGTCATAATACAATCATTCACATTCGCGAGCGCACACACACACATACACGCACATACACTACATTATCGTCCTAAATACGACATGTTATAGCTAATCTAATAGATGGAACAGGAAGTTCAAATAACCTATAAGTGGTTAAGATATTGTTAATAGATAGACTAGATAGTATAGCTCGTGTAAATGGGGTGAAGTTATAGTTGATAGATAGAATAGATAATGTCGATCACCGTTGTAGCGATACATTACAGTTAATAGATATAATGGATAGTTAAAATTGCCGATGTAGCGATACATTGTAGTTAATAAATATAGTGGACAGTTCGGATGGCCCATATGACAATAGCTTGTAGCGAATAGATGGGTATTTAAATCGTTAAAATACTGATACAATGATTTAGCGTGGCCGATAGGTTTAATGAGTAGTGGGTTCATTTCACACCGTTGGACTTAGACGTTTGCTTCTCGTAGTTAATAAACTGTTAAATAGTTAAATGTTAGTTGCATATCCTTTACAGGACGTAGTAGTCAACCCGATCATATTTTTTGCTGTTGTGATCTCTTGGCAAGTTTACGTTCAGTAATTTGCCATTGCTTTCTGAACGACCGGCACCCATACCATTTTATAAAAACCCAACACAAGGGGTCTGCCGCCAGATCGCCATAGCTGTGTTTCGTATGCGATATGTGGGATTACGAACCGCGCCCGTAACCCATTTGCCACGGATAAACTACTGAATGTAAAATTGCTTTAAAATATCAACATGGGATTGATTGCAACATTCTGCAAAGGACATGCAACAATTTAAATTAGATCTAAAGTAAATGTATACCTCCTCCTACGTCTACTCTCCCCCTCCTCGTTCTGTGTATGCATCAACAGAGCATAGAGCCTCAACCAGCTAACTCCAAACCCTTTTATCTACAAACATCTCTGATATTAATTCTGTATCTTCGACATATCTTATAATATTGATATCTTGACACCTCAGTTTAACTTCTTCAGGATGTCCCATGGTTCTGGGTATTGTCTGGTTGTTAATACTGCATAAACCGGGTGCTAAAACACATCCTTCTGTAAGTTCTCTTTTTACTATTCTGTATTTACTGAGTATTTTCTTGTGGGAAATACTGAATAAACCACGTGATAAAACACGTCCTTCTGTAAATTGTCTTTTAACTGTTCTGTATTTACTGACTATTCTATCGTAGTAAATACTGGATAAACCACGTGATGAAACACATCATCTTGAACATTCTCTTTTAACTGTTCTGTATTTACTGAGACCTACCTCACATCGGCTTTGTAGTGAAGGAGTTACGGACGCAGTTCGTAATCTCGCATACCGTGTTCGAAACACAGCTGCGGGCGATTTGGCAGCAGACCATCTTGAATTGGTTTTAATAAAATGGTATGAAAACCGGTCATTCAGAAAGCAATGACAAACTACTGAACGTAAACTTGCCAGGAAATCATAAACAGCCAAGAAATGCTGTGGTTGACTGTGACGTCCTGTAAAGGATATGCAACTAACTTTAACCTCACATTTGACTACAGATTGTTGCTCCTAATGTACATTCCTTATAATCCTGAAATCGGTCCCATCTGTAGCGAGTTCATGCAGAATGCTGAGCACGTCTTTTTGTTTCACTTTGTCAATAGCCTTTGAAAAGCCTGTAAAATGCAAATATTTTAAAAACATGTTGCCGGTGTAACGACCTAACCACTATAACATTGAGTCCAATAAAAGATAAATATAAGTACTTTTTATCTGTACCCACTTGTCCATTAGCAAGGATAAAATGGACACTGGACACCGTGTTCGTTTGTCTGCAATAATCTTAGACTGAGTTTCTGGCATTCTGCTCGTATCTCAATTTGCATCATTTCCGTTGTTATGCGAAAAAGTAATTTGGTGAAGTGACTCATCAGACATTGTCTATTATATTTACTTTCAAGACACACTGACGCGGGGTCCCTGATCCCAACTATTATATTTACATTAGAGACAAACTGACGCAGGGTCCTTGACTCCTACTATTATATTTACATTCAAGACACATCGACTCAGGATCTATGACTACTGCATTTACATTCAAGACACACAGACGAAGGGTCTTTGACTCCTAGTTTTATATTTACACCCAAATCAGACTGATGCAATTTGGTAACGTGACTCATCAGACATTTCTATCCATCTCATTCTATGTCTTCCCTAAGCTGTCAGAGATACTTTGGTTGTGATCATAAAGTGGTTGCCGATTAGATTTCAGTGTCACAAAATTCCCGAAAACCTTTATGTGTCTCTTAAAGAACAGCAACCATGAACAGAAACGAGGCTGTGCTATTTCATGACATCATTAGCGGGGAAAATCCCAACAGAAATTCCCAATAATTTTATATTGTGTGGATAGAAAATCTTCATTCTGTAAACAGCTGGACTAAAATGTTGACCTATCGTCTTTGACTTGGGGACGTTAATTACAAGTACCTCTGAAATCGGAGTGGGTTCGGCTGATGGCGAGGGACACTGTAAATAGGTAGAAGCTAATTCACACGAAAAATTCAGTCCATCACTATTAGAAGTAGTGTGAATGGACTAGGCTTGAGTTTAAAGTGAGATTAGAGAGAGAGGGCAAAAAATAAATCAATCAATCACAGAATGTACTGTTTCACTGCTTTATATATAGCATGGGACGCAGAGGTGTTTCCAAGGCACCAGGGCCGGGTTATATACTGGCCAAGACCTATTGACGCGTCCTCGTCGAGCGTCCTGGGCAACAGGTCCCTTCGGGGTCCTGGGTGAAGTCAATAGGATCGCCGATTCCTCCGAAGTCGGAGAGTGTCTGCCTGTACGGCGAGGAACCACCAGTCTGCGCACCAATAAGCCAGACATGGGACAACGGATACTCACGCAAACCTCAGGTCCTGTATGACATCACACTGATGCTGGACAACAGGATGCCTTCATCCGACATACAGGACTTCGCGTTGGAGCTCAAGCCAACGAACACAAGCAAGCATATACAGCCAGAGCTTGCTTATGAAGTACTTCCAGTGTAATGTCTGTCTGTCTGTCTGTCTGTCTGTCTGTCTGTCTGTCTGTCTGTCTATCTGTCTGTCTGTCTTCACACACACACACACACACACACACGCACACACACACACACACACACACACACACACACACACACACACACTGCCATGAGCCTCAAGTGCATAAAATACCAGACACGAGAAAACAAGGAGAATGTCACGGTTCTATGTGCGCACGAATCAACACACACACGGTGTGCACTATTTGAACATGAAAGGAGAGATTGCTTGGCTACGGAGTTGGGTCGAGATGGCAGGTATGTTAAGATCGGAATACAATTTAGCAAAGTAAAAGAATGATCACGCAATAAAAGCTTCCACCAAGAAAGGGGATTCCAGATATTGAGCGAAGGTAGCATCCCATCCCGCTACAAGGAAGAGAAAGAAATAATTTAACAGATCGACAACAAAACCGTTAGCACAATGACATAAGTGTGGGTTCAGTGGTAAACAGGTGTAAGCAGTGAGACATTTACTATATATCGAATAGTAGCAAGAATGAGAGTGTTCGTCATGACTGGAGTGCCACAAGAAATGATTATGTATGCAAGTGGTCAGTCGCGAAACGCGATAACAGCCGGAGTGCTGGCGGCGGCTGAGACTTGGTTGTTATGTTGATTAACAAATAAATGTGGACCCTGATGCAGGCGTTACTTCTTCATTTGTTGTGGATAAGTCGTTGTTAAACTGCCACCCTGATTTCTGACACCAAGTGAGCCACATAAAGATCCTGTCATATATATATATATATATATATATATATATATATATATATATATATATATATATATATATATATATATATATATATATATATATATATATATATATATATATATATATATATATAAAATGGATCTGCAGCAGTTTCTATCTTGAGCCTCGGTGCTACATTCTACCAGACTGTGTTCTGCCATATCTAGAAGCTGTTTTCTATTTGTACCCTTGATTCCATCTAGCCTGATCGATTACCTCCATTCTGGTGTAGTGTGTATGATCATGTGGTTTGGTGTCATCAGAACCTCTAGTATTTCTAACATGTTTGTCCCACAGCGGCGGTTACCCTTTCATATTGAGCTATTCATGAGTGTTCTTATCTGTCCTTTGTTCCATCCTGGAACTCACCAAGTCGTTTTAAAAGCCACATAACAAAAGTCTGGAGTTTATGCTCCATCTTTTTACTCTCTGTCCATGTTTCCACTTCAACAGCAGCGTTAAACTTCCAACAGCAGTGTTGAACATCCAACAACATAATTGAAAATCCAACAGCAGTATTCAAAATCTCAACAACAGTTTTGAACATCCAACAGCAGCGATGAACATCGAGATCTTTTGACGAGCCTCAATTTCCTTTTCTGCAACAATTGCTTTGAGACAGCTGCAGGTTTGTTGTTGTTAAACCTGCACTTTAGACATTTGGAATTTTTCGTGATATCCGTGTCACATCTGCCAACTGACACCATTGTGTGTGTGTGTGTGTGTGTGTGTGGGTGTGTGTGTGTGTGTGTGTGTGTGTGTGTGTGTGTGTGTGTGTGTGTGTGTGTGTGTGTGTGTGTGTGACATAGTTTTGTTCAGCCTCTGACAATTCCGAAAACACAGCAGAGATATATATAGAGAAGATATTCCGGTGTAAAACCGAGTCCGGATCAAGAACACCTGCTGAATTTAATTGTAACATTAGTCCACACCCCCCCCCCCCCTCCCAACCCCCGCTCTATTTTTGATGAAATGGAAACGATTGGAGTTGACAACAACATCTAAATATAGCTGTGACATTCAACAATTCTCGTTTGATCGTTGGGTCCAAAAAAGGGGCGATTACTGAGAGAGTTAATACTCTTGTTTTAAATAGTTCCACTTGGGTTTCTATAAGGCATGAGTTGTCACGATTGTTCCCCCTTCATCACTGGAGATAACTTCAAGTTACTTCCCCTTTGACAATATCCATGTAGGATTGTCAAAAGCACGCCTAAGTAGGAGTGAAGTAATGTTCGCGGCAAAATTCTGAGATTCTCATTGGAAGCGGCATAGTCAACTTCTTATTATTTTTTTTTTTTTTTTTAGTAGGGCTCACGGTTCCCAGAGGATGATCACCCAACATAGTCCTTCTAGTGACGTAAGATATGTATTTTGAAGTGCAGTATACAGAAATGCCCTGACCTAACCAGACATGTGAGCAAGTTCGCTGTTGTGATTATGGTGGTGTTATGTCTTATAAATTAATGACATTCATTATGATTGTTGGGCACCGTGGTTTCTTCCTTGAGCAGACATGGTCTTTGTATAAAATTAAGATGGGGCATGTTTATAAATGATGATCACTGGCAACAGGAAGATAATATTTCTCAGGGCAGGAGTAGAAGATGCTTTTCCAGTACGGCAAGAGTGAATCCCCCTTAGCCATCACTGGCCTCTCCTTTGTCCGAACATCAACCCCAGCAGGATAAACGACGCTCAATCAATCAATCATGTGCCATGCCGGAAAGCGTGGGCAGTCATGACTCGCCATTACATTCGATCATCAGAGTCGTGGATCAGCTCAGTGTTCCTGTCTCGACCATGCCATGTGGCCAAGCCATCCAGGTATTTACTTCTCGGTCTTCCCCTTGGTCTGTTCCCTTCGATCTTGCAAATTGTCACTAAGTTTTCCAATCCATTTCTTCTCATAACATGTCTGTGGCATAACCGCTAACCACCATTATTCAGTTGACAAGAATGCAAGCCAGGAAGAGGGGACAATATAAAACAATGGACTATACCAACGCAAACTGAAACCAAACCTTAAAAATTAACGCAACATCAAAACTGAAACTGGAACAAGTGACAGATGACGTCCATTCGGAAGCCCGCGTAGAATATGTTAATCGCGCACTCTTTCTACAAACTGCCTGATGAACAGACGTGAAAGCTAGTGTGACCGATTTTCAAATAGGGACGGCACAATGTCTGGATCCCAGGTAAGCTTGTTACTCCTTTGATTGAACTGATGACCAGATGTATCAAGTGCCAAGGAAGGGTATTCAGTGTTTGTAATGTCAATTGAAATATATTATTATAAATTAAAACCTCTGAAGTGAAAAATGCTGGACTGTAGAATCTGACGAAGCAGAGCCGATTCCCGGGCTAACTGACAATCTACTACTCTCTTCGAATACTGCAATCTCTGATATTCTTAAAGATAATTATTAACTTTAAGAAGTGCATAATACTACTACATTCTATTCTGGACAACTGTACGAAGTGATGATTCTAAAGCAATCCTGTGCCTTTCATCAGAAACACTGCTAAAAATACTATCACTATCTACAGCTAAAATGACAGTTCGTGTACTAGAATGAGTGCCTTGTTCTAAAACAGACTTATCTATGTCTATTTACAATCTAGAAAGCTGAAAGAGAAATCAAATCTTTCCGTTCTGCTTCATCTATTGAATAAATAGGGTTTGATGGAATAAATATTTATATTTGTGTCAAATTTTAATTAGATAAGGGCACTTATGAACTGCATTACATCAGAAAAGTTGTGCTTCGCGGAACTCCACCACCAGAAGTTGACTTAACTCAACACTCAACCCCACAACAACAACCACAACAACAGGTAATGGGAGAGGAGTTATTATACAAAGAAGAAGAAGAAGTTGGTTAATTGGGAAAACACAGAGAACCATTTATACACACTACAAACCCAATTGAGTGATAGAAATGTTATAAATTTATGTCATTTATTTACATGCATCTTGACACTTCCTCACTCTTGTCACTGTCTTACTGTACACGTCTCACTGACCCCGGGTCCAATGAGAACTTACATACAGCAGGAACCAACTGAGACAAGGAGTACACAGTGTGATAAACTCTGACCACCGCAAATTAACCCAACACTAGATTAGAGAAAAGAAGAGAGGGAGGGGGGAGAACTAGTTCCTACTTCAGGAATTTAGGTTTTTTTCCGACCTACTTCTAGAATATTGTATTGGGAAGATTGTATATATTTATGTGAATCTTACACAGTGAAATCTTGGTGGCAACCCATTGGCAACCAATGGGCATCCAACTGGCAACCAACTGGCCAACAACCAAACCAGACCGCAGAGAGAAAGAGATGAACCGCACTTGAGATGGAGGATGACTTGGCCATGAGCAGAGTATGGGGAGGCCTTCAGAGGAGCTACACGGGCAGACCTGAAGTGGATCTATCAGTCAATGGGCCCAGGCCTATCCTAATCCTCCAAATCATAAGGTTATCTCTATCTTAAAAAGAAAACACACAACACTCAGTTTTCAAGAACTGATACCTAATTATAGATTCATCATCTTCACACTTAACATGTACAACATTCAAATGTATACCATGTTTCAACTCTTATTGACATCTAATGTATTGATGCTTGTTTGTTGATGGTCTGTGACATTGGTCCTATATGCAATTTTCTAATTTATCTTGTATAAACCAACATAGAAAATTTACGTAACAGGCCAGAAGACACAGGCCCATTCAATAAATAATTAACAGTCACTGATCTTATGTTGGTTATTAGCTCAACCTATCTGTGATTCACCATCTTATGTGTGTACACCAAGTTGTCAAGATCTATTGTGATTGGTTATGTGTTTAATTGTTTAAAAACAAATTAACTCATGAAGGAATATTAAATTGGGAGAGACTCAAGGTCTATCAACTGCTCAACTTCCATGCTTTCTTAATATAAATCAGGCTGAGAGAATTCTCCAGACTTTCCTCAGATTTGATAAACAAAAAGGGGGGCTCAAGAGCTAAAAGATTTTTGGAAAAGGGGCAGAATCCCAGTTAGTATATTTTATTCTCACCAGGGCCATAATCTATATCTCCTAGACTAAATTAAATAAGACGAGGCCTGCAGATAACTCGAGGGTCATATTCTGGGGTTATTGAAGACAGAAGAGGATGGGGCCCAACTTCTTTGTTTAGAAATGGGGCATGCACCACAGTGATTTCCCACTCCCTTCAGAATATATGACAATGTCCAAAAAAATGTTGACTGTCTACGTCTAATTTCTCTAATTAATTTACGATTTTCATTTGTCTCCTGTAGTACTTGGTCATTGGGTTTTCTGTCTGTAAATGGTATTCTTTGCATTTTCCTCAGAAACCACGTTTCTGCAGCCATCAGATGTTTTTCAGCTTGACTGCTCATTGTCCAAGTTTCACATCCATACAAAAGAACAGGCTCTATGTAGCACCTCAACACTCTTTTTCTCGTTTCAACTGACATAATTTAATTAGTCAGTATGTTTTACATCTTGCTAAAGGCTACTTTCGCCATGGCGATTCTTGTTCTAATCTCTACAAGACATCTCCCATCAGATGTTGTGACTGTTCCAAGATAATTGTACCGATTCACTTGTTGAAGAATATTCCCATTTACTTGTATATTACATTGTGGTATTTCGTTTTTCCTAGTGACGACCATATTCTGTGTCTTTTTACAATTTAATTCTATTCCCTGTTGTTCACTATGTGCAACAACCGCATCTACTAATTGTCTGCAATCAATACTGTATCATCTGCATATCTAATGTTATTGATGTTTCGTCCTCCAATGCTGATTCCATTTTTTATCTTATACTTTTCTGAAAATATTTTCACTATAGGGAAACAAATCTGGAGACATTACACATCCCTGCCTAACACCTCTCTTAATAGGCTGAGATATTGTTCCACTTCAATATCAATCCTTATGGCAGATTGTTGTTTCCAATATATGTTTTTTATAAGTCTAATGTCTTTCCCATCAATTTGTAGATCTGCAAGCATATCTACCATGTTGACATGTCTTACTCTTTCGAAAGCCTATGTGTAATCAATAAAGCAAAGATGTATATCTTTGTTTACTTCTGTAGAACGTTTAATTACTGAACGCAGCATATACACAGCATTTACTGTACCCTTTCCTTCTACAAACCCATATTGTTCTTCCCCTATTTCAGGTTGTATTTTCTTTCTCACTCTTTGCATGTTAATTCGTAGCAAAATCTTTGTGATGTTACTCATTATACTAATTGTTTTATGTTGATCACATTCTAAGGCTCCAGATGTCTTTGGGATTGCTATAAATTCAGAATTACATAATTCAGAAAATATATGTCCGGTATCATATAATGAGTTCAGCAGTCTGGTGACTTGATCTATTCCATATTCTTCTAAAGCTTCAATCTTTTCTGTTGTGATGTTGTATGAACGGGAGGCCTTGCCAGCTTTCATATGTTTAAGAACATTTCGAACCTCCATCTTCAAAATTGGCGGTCCTTCATTATTAAATCGAATATCATACTGTTCATCTCTGTCATCATCATACATATTTTTTCACATACTCTGACCATACATGTAGAATTTGATCTTTTTCTATTATGATTTTGCCATCTTTAGTGTTTAGGCAGCCTGCTGATGTACTTGTTCTTTTATTAGTAAGTTTCTGAATTCTTTTGTGCATTAATTTGGTATTTTGACTGTTGTGTTGTTTTTCAATTTCTAAGCAATTTTTCTTAAGCCATGCTTCTTTTGCCTCCTTACATAATATTCTGACTTGTCTTTGAATTTCTTCATATTCGGCAGAATTATTTTTGTTGAGTCTTCTTGTTTCCTTTAGTTGTAAAATGTCTTCAGTCATCCACTTCTTACGACCCACCTTCTTTAATTTTTGAATAGTTGTTTCTGCAGCCAAACTGATTGAATTCTTCAATATTTCCCATTGATCATCCACATCCTGGAATAGGATCTCTAGATCAGACAATATATCAAATCTGTTCTGTACTTCTATGTTGAATTTGTTTTATATTTCCCTGTCTTTACTCAATGTACACAAATCATATTTGGTGTTTCCTGCTTTATACTTGACTTTCTTTAACTTTATCCACAATGTTCCTATAAGTAATCTGTGGTCACCATAACAATCAGCACTGGGAACTGTTTTTGCTATTGTTAGCGCATTTCTAAATCTTCTGCTAATCAAA
The DNA here is from genome assembly GCA_963921405.1 of Cepaea hortensis. NCBI lineage: Eukaryota > Metazoa > Mollusca > Gastropoda > Stylommatophora > Helicidae > Cepaea > Cepaea hortensis. The sequence continues at coordinate 345,333,663 of OY992876.1, forward strand.
ATATAATCAATCTGGTTTCTAATCCTGCTATCAGGACTCCTCCATGTCCATAATCTTCTTGGGTGTTGCTTAAACCAGGTGTTTCCTTCAATCATTTCCTGCTCTTTCGCCCACTCTACCAGTCTGTCTCATCTTTCATTTCTCTCTCCTAAACCATAGTTCCCTACTGTGTATCTATCACCTTGATTTCCTACTTTTGCATTGAAGTCCCCTATTATGATGTTTATGTTTGAATTTTTACATTTCTTTAAAGCAGACTCTATGTCAGTATAAAATTCTTCTACACTATCATCACTGGATTCTCCTCTTGGGGCATATACTTGAATAACATTTATGCCAAAAGATCTGCCGCTTAATTTAATTAGTAGAACTCTGTCTGACACCGCCCAATATCCTTGAACAGATTTTGACGTTTGCCGGTCCAAGATAATTGCTACCCCCTTTCTCGATTTTCTCTTCCAGAATAAATAATCTTAACATCTTCATCTACCTTGATGCCTGCTCCTGTCCATCTCCTTTCGCACATCCCTAAAATATTAATTTTCTCTCTTTCAATTTCTTGTTTGATGTAATCTAATTTCTCGTCGTCGTTTAACTTCCTAATATTCCATGTTGCTAATTTTAAAGTCTCTGTCCTTGTCTTGCGATGATCTGTCTTTAAGTGAATTATGATGAACTAGGCACTTTTAAAGAAGGTAGTTTGCCGTTGCTTTCCTTCTTGGCAGAGACCATACTGGCCGGGTGACCGAAGCCATTGTCTCGTGAAAGAGATCTTCTGCCTACGATCGCGAAACTTGAGACCATAACCAACAACTATCTGTCGGTTGTCCTCATAATTTCGTTTACCACCTGACTTCCGTGGCTTCTTTTGAAGACTTCCAGTAAACGAATACGAAATAACACCACATAATCCACAGGAAAACACTAAAACAACGTCGTAATGAAGCATAAACGCGTCATGTCGTCGCCATTTTACCGGAACAGCTTCCGAAAAGACGCTGGGCGTCTTTTATTACCACTTCATGTTTGCCCCCGTGCCAACGCCTGCAGGCTTATGGACTTTCGCACCCCCTGTGTTATGAGTTATGAACATTCACTCCCCCTGTGTGAAAAGGATGGACATTCGTACTCCCATATGAAAAGGAACTTTCGCTCCCCCTTTGTTACTGATTATGGACATTCACGCTTTCTGTGTATTGATAATAAAAACTGGAATATGTGGTTTAATTAACTCATGGACATTTACTTTGTTCCTGTCAAACTGTCCTGTTATTCCCGAGAGGAGATTGGAATCAACAAGCACATCTTTAAACTTAGTATCTGTTGAGATTATTGACTGACTTTGGTCTACACTCCTCTCTTCTGTCTTCCATTCCATATATCTATTTCTTTCTCTCTCTCTCTATTATTCCCTCAACACATACTCCGACAACAGTTCCTTTCAACGATACGATAAAAGATTTATTAATAAAAAACTATGTCTGGTGTATGTATGGATATTGTCTATGTAGTTGGTATGTTCTTCTATGGTGGATGCCAGATAAGATGTTGATAGATAGTCTCCGTGTCTTCTCTCGTCTCTTCTCTCAGCTAGAGTACAGGACATTACATAGATACAACGGAACGATCTCACCCTGACAGCTCCGTCTGCTTGAGTCTGTAGATATATCCGTTTTTTGTAATGAAAAATGTTCACCACTGTATGAATTTATTTAACCCGATCACCATATGCTGTCAGCTTAAACGGAATGGTCTTTCTTATCTTATAGCGTTCTTAATTCCATCCTGGAAAACACATCGAGTTTCTAGTATTCTATTTTTGTCCTGTACAAGTTCTACACTGGATAGTTCTTAATGGGTATAGTCACTTTGTATGCACCTTGCAACTCTTCGATACTGAGTCATTTGAGTTTTTCTATTAGTTTAAAGGATCTCTATTTTCCATTCTCTGTCCTCCTTCCTTCTTACGATGACAATGCTTTTCTTTCCTTTCTTATGCACAAGTGTCGTGCTTTATTACTTTAAAGTGCTTTCTTGTGCTTTATCAACACTGGGTGATCTTGACCACAGCCATCTGTGTTATATCTTAGTTGATAAGTCCCAACTGGTATGGAAACCTGTGTGATATACATTTAATAATGAGATCTGTGTCTGCTTCCTCTTCTCTCCTATGTGAGTGTCTTTTCCTCCAGCCGAAATGAAAAGGCTTCCGAAAAAACCCACTCTGACATAGGATAGAAGATTCACCTAACGTCTATACTATTCCTACTAATAGAAAGCAATGTAAAATGCACTTCACGCCCATCTATATTCCTATGCTAAACTATACTCTAATATATTAATACCTTATAAACATCCTTTACTGAATTGGGAGTACTAATGCACAATAGATACACAAACGTTCATCCGAACGCAGCACAACCCTTTACATAATCCTTCTCTCCCGAAACCTAAGAAACACACTCTCTCGACACAAAGACGTAGCCACTCTTTTATAGGTCATCTTTGCCGCATAGTCCTTGACATTGCTGGACACCTCACATCCAGACTTCATTATCACAGTTAGTGGAAAATTACAGATCTGACTTTTCCGTTATTCATACGTTCAGACTGCAATATGCTATCCAATAATACTCTCTGCTTTTGTCGCAAACCAATTTTTCCCCTCGACAGTTTACCTGCGCCGTTAGCCGGCCCCTTCTGTGTCTTGACCTATAAACACATGCGCCTGGTCACTCCGTTGTTGTTAACCCTTCTCCTACCTGGGTAGTCGGTGCATACAGTCGTCTATCTGGGAATCATTAACTCTCAGTATTTCACGACATAGGCCCCCTCTTAAGAGATTAGACCGCGTCGAATCTTTCTCACTGTAGGTTTGATTCCCATGATCCACAACCCTAGTCTTCTTAGTCCGGAGCTGGATGTCTGGATAAGAAATCTGCCCCTACATTCTCCTTTCCAGGGATGTATTCCACTGTGAAGTGGTATGGTTGCAGCAACAATGACCATCTCATCAACCTGGCATTGAGTTTCTGTGATGTAGCTAGGAACATCAAGGGTTGATGATCTGACTGGACCGTAAACTGTACTCCGTACAAGTATGGTTGAAATTTTTGTACAGCCCATACGAGTGACAAGCACTCTCTTTCAACAGTTGAATAATTTTTCTCTGCCGGTAGGAATTTCTTACTGGCATAAGCTACAGGTTTCAAAACTGAAGCATCGTCTATTCCTTCTTGTAATAAGGCTGCTCCAATGCCGATCCCACTTGCATCTGTTCTTAGCACAAATGGCTTTGTGAGGTCTGGGAGTTGTAGAACTGGCTTGTTCACCAACGCCTCCTTTAATTGACTGTAGGCCTCCTCACATTCTGGCGTCCATATAACTGTATCTGGAAGTCCCTTTTTTAAGGTCTCTGTTAATGGATTTCCCAGTTCGGTAAAATGAGGAATGAACTTTTGATAAAATCCACACAATGATAGGAAGGATCTTATATCTTTCTTGGTTTTAGGCCTTGGAGCTCGTCTGACTTTTTCCAGGTTCTTCGCCTCCGGGACAATTTTCCCGGGAGTGATGGTATGACCTAGAAATTCCAGAGTTTGGTAACCAATCATGCACTTGGTTGGTCGCGCCGTAAGCCCGGCTTCCCGGAGCCTATCGAAAACTCTCTCCAAGGATCCCAAATGGTCATCTAATCTGTCACTGGCAATCAGTATATCGTCCATGAATGAGATAATGGCCGGGTCACGTAGAGGATCCAACAACGCTCTCATCATGCGAGTAAACACACTAGGCGCATTACTGAGTCCAAAAGGCATGACATTGAACTCATAGTGTCCAGTAGGTGTACTGAAAGCCAGCAGATGTCGAACTTCTGGTTTGACTGGGATCTGATAATAACCCCTACTCAGATCTACTTTAGAGAAGTACTTGGCCTTATGGAGCCTGGCGAACAACTGGGTTGGATTAGGCAACGGTTCCACTTGGAACTGGGTATGACTATTCAAAAGTCTATAGTCAATACACAACCGGTGTTCTCCAATCGGTTTGCGTAACAACACCACTCCAGCATTATATGGGGATGTGGATGGTGCAATCACCTCATCCTCCAACAGTTTCTGTATCTCCTCCTCCAAAGCCTTCTCTTTAGCAAATGGCACTGGGTAGATTTTTTTGCGAACCGGATCCTGCGTAGTTAAGGTCATCTCGAACTCAACCAGCTCCGTCCGTCCTGGTTTATCCGTCAGGATCTGCTTATGGGATTTGAGAACCTGGCCAATCTTTTCCCTCTCTTGGAGAGTCAGATCAGGGTTCACCTGTACTTCCCGATAAGTTTCCTGGTTTATTAGAGGATACTCCCTCCCCTCATCTGGTCCGGTTTCAGTCTCCACTGCTACCGCCATTGCCATGAGATGGGCTACTCCTTCCCGGGTTCTTTCTTCATATTTTCTCAAGAGATTAATATGAAAAATCTTCGACTTTCCCCGGATCCGTATTTGATAGTTGGTTCTGGATACCATCCTTTCCACGGGAAATGGTCCTTGCCAGCCTATCTCCAGTTTGTTGTTTCCCGTTGGGAGTAGCAACAAGACTTTGTCTCCTACCTCAAGAGCTCTGTCTCTAGACCTACGGTTATAGTACTCCGCATGTCTCTTTCTGGCCTTTCTCAAGTTTCGAGTGGCCAGAGCCCAGCCCGTGTGAAGTTTTTCCTTCAGTTCCTCCACGTATTTGTACGAGGAAATCACCTCTTCTGAAGTTTCTTCCTCCGTCCAACTCCTCAATAAAGCTTCCAATGGTCCCTTGATTGGTCGACCAAACAGCAGAGTTGCTGGCGGTACTCCTGTGGAGCCATGTGGCACTTCCCTATACGCAAAAAGGGCTGCCGGGATGTATTCATCCCACCTATCAGGTTTTTCCTGGGCCAATTTCCTGAGCATTGTCATCAACGTGCCGTTGAAACGCTCTACTTGTCCATTAGCTTGTGGGTGGTAAGGACTGGTATGTATATGGTTGGAGTGGAACACCCCAAATACCTCCTCCATGAGTTTCCCACAAAACTGTGACCCATTATCCGTCAGAATCTGATTAGGGAAGCCTAATCTGGTAAAAGCCTCCATCAATGCATCAGCCACTCTTTTCGAGTCAATGGTTGACAATGGTATGGCTTCACTCCACATTGAACAGCAATCCACCATGGTGAGGATATACATGTTCCTCTTCTTGGTCCTAGGAAGAGGACCCACGATGTCGATAGCTACCCTCTCGAAAGGAGAGTTCATAACGGGCATTTCACCTAACACCACCGGCGCTGTCCAGTGTTTCGGTGTCACCCGCGGGCACTCTGGGCAGGACTTTACATACCGACTCACATCTCCCGTCAATCCTGGCCAATAATAATGACAGGAAATCCGCTGCATGGTGGCGGCGATACCCATGTGTCCACTGAACGAAATGGTATGCCCCATCTGAAGAATTTGGGAACGGTAGGCCTTCGGGACTACCAATTGACCGTGTAAGTTGTCTCCCCTTCCGGCTCTCCGGTAGAGTAGCCGATTCTTCATGTAGTACTGTCCGCGTTTGGGTGGAACAGCACTCTTCTGCAACTTCTTATAGCAAGGACGTAAAGTATCATCCTCACTCTGGGCAGTTCGTAACTCCCCTGGCATTGGGTTTGAAATCCTTGCCTCTGCCTGATCTGTTTCCTTCTGAGAGCGTGTCTGCATAGCTCCCATGTGAATTGGTTCCCATGGCATTCCCAGAAAGACATACCGGCAACCGAGGATGACTGGAAATATGGGATCAGTCAATACAGCGGCCTTGATTGTGCCGGTGACGTATCTTGACCGAATCTCCACTTGAGCAATGGGTAACTTCATGGCCACAGCACTCTTAGTCGCAGGCTGTATCTCCATGGTCTCCCCTGTGAGTTGTTCGGGGGATACTAGATCCGCCGAAATCACCGCTTCCCCATCCAGTCCAGTATCGTATAAACATTGGACTGGTTGTCCATTCACCTCAATCAATTCCACTACCGAGGGTCTCCCTTGGTCCGGAATGTCTTCCCCCTCCTCGACTTTTCCCTGGGATTCCTCGATGGGTTCATCGAGGCGTGTTTCGAAGGGACCGTCATTTGCCTTGCCTCGGCATTCTGCAGTCGTATGGGCTTTCGACCTGCAGTGTGTGCACCCTGTTCCCTTCCTAGGTTTCCTTTTTGTTCCTTTCTCCTTCGCCGACCTCAGCCTTGTCTGTGATCACCTTCTTATGATTCACTTGGCATGCCGCGAAGTAAGGGTTTTTCGGTTTCGATCTGCAGTCTTTTGTGTTGTGAGAGGCCGCCTTGCAAACCGAGCACCACTTCTCCGACCACGGTCGTTTTGCGTGAGAATTCCATGTGTTCTTGGTTCCTTCCTTCACCTTCTCGGAACTCTCCGTTGACGTCTTTTTATAAGGTTCCACTTTAGTTTCTTTTCCGTTCGTCGATTTCTTTCGGTCTTGTTTTTCCTGACCTTTGGTTTGTGTACTTAGTTCCGTCGCCTCCCCATGTACCTCTACGAATCGTTCCGCCAGCTTATTCACTACATCAATCCGTTCCGCCCCTTGTTCTCCCAAGAAGGTTCTGAGAGGTTTCGACATTTGCTTTCGCATCTGGTCGACCACCATCATCTCTTCGAGACTCTCATAATCCCTCTTGAATTCTGCCAAGTCCATCCATTTCTGGAGATAGGATTTCAGCCTTAGACTGTAGGCGGCGAATAGTTCTCCCGGCTCTCGTCTAGACGATCTAAACTTCTTCCTATACGTTTGTGCTGTGACTTCATAATGTTTCATCAAAGCGGCTTTCAATTCCTCATACTGATTTTCCTGTCCTGGTGGTAGGCGTGTGTAGACCTCGTACCCCGAACCACGTAAAGACTGGGATAATTTAAGAGCCCATCTGGTTCTATCCAGTCCCATAGCGACTGCCATAGCCTCGAACCGATCCAAAAACTGGTATATCTTCTCTTTACTTTCATCAAAGACCGCCAAGGGAAACTTCATGGCATGGTAACCCTGTCCACTCATGTGGGTTGCCCCAGGTGAAGATGAACTTCCTTCTGCTGCATCTACTTCACCCTTAGTTTGTGTCTTGAGTTCTAACTCTTTCAATCGGTATTCATGTTCCATTTCTTGTCTCCTGGCAGTCTGTTCCATTTCCAGTTTCTTGGTCTCCTGGTCCATTTTCTTGGCCTCTTGTTCCATTTCCAGTCGCTTGGTCTCCTGGTCCATTTTCTTGGCCTCTTGTTCCATTTCCAGTCGCTTGGTCTCCTGGTCCATTTCTAGTCGCTTGGTCTCCACCTCTATTCTTCTCACTTCCCACTCGGTCTTGCGATCTTCTCGTTCCGCTTGACGAATCTCTCGCTCTCTTTCCTGGATGTAATCAGTTAAGTCTGAACCAGCCAACCCAATTTCTTCTCCGTTGGCCCTAAGTTCTGCTGTAGTTAGTTTGGGAGTGGCCATAGTTAAAGCAGGTAAGTTCAGCACGTTGAGTAAAGACACCTCAAGGCAGTAAAGAAGTACTCACTATACAATTATATTCCAGTTAGACCCTATATCATTAATCTATGTCTATCTAATATTATAAATCTACAACACCACACAGTACATCACAACCACTCTCTCATCCACAAGAGGAGATATAGGATAACGACTTATGTAGACGTGTGACCGTGTGACTAGGTATGTAATGTGTCTTACCACCTATCCACATTCACTCTGTCTGGAACTTTCTCACTGTAAAGTCACCAGCATTAATGAACTGTTTCTACCATAAATGTAATGGCACCATATATCCAATGGACGTCCTTCCAATAAAAGTCATCAATATATACTTATATTTATTCCAATCAGTATGTCCCAACATGCAGGTACTCCGCTATGCCTGCGCCAATATGCCTTCAGGTCATATGGGTATTATCTTGTATCCCGCTCGCTCCACCAATTATGTCCTGTTATTCCCGAGAGGAGATTGAAATCAACAAGCACATCTTTAAACTTAGTATCTGTTGAGATTATTGACTGACTTTGGTCTACACTCCTCTCTTCTGTCTTCCATTCCATATATCTATTTCTTTCTCTCTCTCTCTCTATTATTCCCTCAACACATACTCCGACAACAGTTCCTTTCAACGATACGATAAAAGATTTATTAATAAAAAACTATGTCTGGTGTATGTATGGATATTGTCTATGTAGTTGGTATGTTCTTCTATGGTGGATGCCAGATAAGATGTTGATAGATAGTCTCCGTGTCTTCTCTCGTCTCTTCTCTCAGCTAGAGTACAGGACATTACATAGATACAACGGAACGATCTCACCCTGACAGCTCCGTCTGCTTGAGTCTGTAGATATATCCGTTTTTTGTAATGAAAAATGTTCACCACTGTATGAATTTATTTAACCCGATCACCATATGCTGTCAGCTTAAACGGAATGGTCTTTCTTATCTTATAGCGTTCTTAATTCCATCCTGGAAAACACATCGAGTTTCTAGTATTCTATTTTTGTCCTGTACAAGTTCTACACTGGATAGTTCTTAATGGGTATAGTCACTTTGTATGCACCTTGCAACTCTTCGATACTGAGTCATTTGAGTTTTTCTATTAGTTTAAAGGATCTCTATTTTCCATTCTCTGTCCTCCTTCCTTCTTACGATGACAATGCTTTTCTTTCCTTTCTTATGCACAAGTGTCGTGCTTTATTACTTTAAAGTGCTTTCTTGTGCTTTATCAACACTGGGTGATCTTGACCACAGCCATCTGTGTTATATCTTAGTTGATAAGTCCCAACTGGTATGGAAACCTGTGTGATATACATTTAATAATGAGATCTGTGTCTGCTTCCTCTTCTCTCCTATGTGAGTGTCTTTTCCTCCAGCCGAAATGAAAAGGCTTCCGAAAAAACCCACTCTGACATAGGATAGAAGATTCACCTAACGTCTATACTATTCCTACTAATAGAAAGCAATGTAAAATGCACTTCACGCCCATCTATATTCCTATGCTAAACTATACTCTAATATATTAATACCTTATAAACATCCTTTACTGAATTGGGAGTACTAATGCACAATAGATACACAAACGTTCATCCGAACGCAGCACAACCCTTTACATAATCCTTCTCTCCCGAAACCTAAGAAACACACTCTCTCGACACAAAGACGTAGCCACTCTTTTATAGGTCATCTTTGCCGCATAGTCCTTGACATTGCTGGACACCTCACATCCAGACTTCATTATCACAGTTAGTGGAAAATTACAGATCTGACTTTTCCGTTATTCATACGTTCAGACTGCAATATGCTATCCAATAATACTCTCTGCTTTTGTCGCAAACCAATTTTTCCCCTCGACAGTTTACCTGCGCCGTTAGCCGGCCCCTTCTGTGTCTTGACCTATAAACACATGCGCCTGGTCACTCCGTTGTTGTTAACCCTTCTCCTACCTGGGTAGTCGGTGTATACAGTCGTCTATCTGGGAATCATTAACTCTCAGTATTTCACGACACGAACCATGCACGTTTTCCGTGAGAACTATAAAACCCTTAGCATTTCAGTGGAGCTGGGAAGATGATGATTTCATTCCTTTATCACGACAACATCTGGATAGTTAATTAATTAATTAGACATAATTGCCATAGTGTTTAATAAGATGTTATTATTCATTTTTATGGTGGGTGTATGATTATGCTATATTCTATGAATCTGCAGATATTTTCTTCCTTTCCCCAGGTTATCTTAATATAATATTGTTTGTTGAAAACAATAGTTGTTTATTTACTTGTTAGTTGGTGTTTGAATTTTTTTTTCTTCATATGTGTTCACATTGATAGGATTAGTCCAGGGACAACATTACTGTGGAGCTTGCTGTGGACTGGACAAACACAGGGACTCTCGGTTTAAAAAGAGTGAGTGCTCTCCTCTCAAGGGCTTATTAAACCTCCACTGCTCTACTGGCCTCTGTTAGGAAACATCACTTTTTTCTTTATCTATACCCCTAGACAGTCTTCTGAGCCAGTTCACGTTTCTTATACAGTTAGCTATTAAGATTTGAGGATTCTTTACCTTATATCTTCACCCACCACCACGCAGTGTGGCCAAGGACGATGAAGCTTCATACCTGTTTCAGTCTGTCATTGTTTATACGTATGCAAGCTATTTCGGTCTGTCATTGTTTATATGTATGTCAGCTGTTTCAGTCTGTCATTGTTTATATGTATGTCAACTGTTTCAGCCTATCATTGTTTATATGTTAGTTAGTTAGTTAGTTAGTCGCAGTTCCAACTTCACAGCAACGGGTCGTCCCCATTATGCTCCGTTCCTGTGCCAGTGAATATCACACAAAATGCTCCCCACTGCCCAATGTGAAAAGTGGAAAAGACAGGAGTCTCGACGAATAACAGCCCGCACAGATACACTGTGCATAATCCCGCCACCAGAATGTCAACACAATAGTCCCCCACAAAACACCCAGTTCATTTCTGATGGAATCGGCAGTCATTTTCCCATCTGGATGTTTCCTAGATGTTCACCCACACAGTCCACGAAATACAGTTCATCGTCGATGGTAGTGGCAGTCAACCAGAAGCCCAGAAGCCACGCATTTCTGCATAAGGCAAAAACCGGTCAACTCTGGGACATAGCCATCTGCCATCGCTCCGAACATGCAGTCACGTTCCAAAAGACCTCGGGCAGATTCAAAGGCATTTCACACGAAACTCACAGCTCACAGTGTCGCGCCACGCACTCACTCAGTAGCAGGGCGACGGAACCATCAAGACTCCTTAGTCGCCTCTTACGACATGCGTGGTAGGCTGCAGTGTTGCTATTCTTTGCTTCCCTTGTGGGTTTATATGTATGCCAGCTATTGGATTTCCTTTCCGTTCAGTAGACACTATTAGTTTAGTCTTTATGTAAACATTTTAATGAGTGGAATTTTAATGCTAACTATCATCCAATAGAAGATGGTCTATCTTTTCCTTCTTTCTTCTTCATGTGTCCTCTATCCCCCAGCGGACAATGTCTCCCATTTTCCTTCTTTCTTCTTCATGTGCCCTCTATCCCCCAGCGGACAATGTCTCCCATTTTCCTTCTTTCTTCTTCATGTGCCCTCTATCCCCCAGCGGACGATGTATCCCAATCAACCCACGCCAAGCTCCCCCATCATTAGTTATCCCATGTAGCTCTGTCCACGTCTTTCCTACATTGTTCATTTCTGCTTCTATTTCTCTTCTCCGTGAGATTTTAGATCTTCCTCTATCTTTTGCCTTGTGGGTTCCAGACTAAGATTTTTGTAGTTAGACTCTTCTCGGGTTTCCTCAATGTACGGCCTATCCTACGTCAGCATCTTTTATTTACTTCTTCGTTCACTGATATTTGCCTTGTTCTCTCCATGAGCTCGACATTGTTGACTTTGCCATACCATTTTTTTTTTTTTTTCTATTTTTCACAGACACAAATTAGTGAAAGTTTGTTCTTTATTTGTAATCGTTTTTGTTGTTCTCCGTGTTTCTGATTACATAGCAATACTAATTTAACGTTACAATTGAATATTCTAAGTTTTGTGCTAAGCTTAATTTCTTTTGGCGTCCACACATTTCCTAGTGTTATAAAAGCTCTTCTAGACTTCTGCATTCTTATGTTGATATCTGTGCCTGTTCCACCCCCTTTGTTTACATTGCTATCTAAACAGATGTATGATTATGTCTCTTGAAGTGAGCTGATAGTATGCTTGATTTATTCTCATTATCTGTGTCTTTTCTTTAATAATTTGTATATCTAGTTGAAATGACACCCCCTTTCTTGTGTTGCTCATCTGCCTCATATCAGGCAATATCTGTTACTGTTGTAGGCACTTACTTTAAGACTGTCATATCCATACCTGACATTGTTAATGTTTCATCCTCCTATGATTAACATTGATACAGCTTTAGTATATCTGAAGGCGCTGTCTGTGTGCAAGTTAAACATATTTGTGAGAAAATGTGTGTTGTATATTTCAACTCGAAGGATGTATCTTATTGCTTTAGTTTATGTTTAGTTTATGTTGTGTGAATTCTGCAGTATGTACTTTACGAGATGTAGCGAAATAAGTCAGGCAATAAACTGTACAATCCATTGTTTACGCCTTCGTTATTCAAATTCAATGCGGAAAACCACAGTTTTGATTATCTGCGATTGTTAATGTTTTACCTTCCGATATGTAACAGTGAATGCATGAAAGAGGCTAATACAACAAGAACATTACATACAACAATAAGAAAGAGACAAAAAGCTTCCTTTAGTCATGTGCTGAGAAGCGAGGCATTGGAGAACATCGTGACAACTGGAAAGATCGAGTGCAAGAGACGCACATCCAGACCAATAGAAATGGTGCTGGATGTATTGAGACGGTGGCATAGAGGAATATCATCAGCAAAGTTGATCCAGATAAAGAAAGACCGAGAATCTGTGGGGAGTCATGAATGCCAACGTTGGCTGGTATGGTACTTGATGATGATTTAACACTGACTCTGTATCTCTGACCACTATGTATGCGTGTAAGTTAAACATAATTAAACATATCAGAGGACAGTACCCCTCTGCTGTGTGTCCACCGTGACGAGGTAGAGGGGCTTGTGCGTCCCAATGACCCCAAGAGCTATGCCGACAGTAGCACATCTACTGGTAGGGCCACCCATGTCGGACAGGTCAAGGGAGAGGGACCAGACGAAGAGACACACAAACCTGCTGCCTTGTAGGTAGACTGGGGACAGTCAAAGGCTAGGGAAAGCATCCCGAATAAATGCTTGTCGAAATCGGATGTACTGAGCCACAGGCATGACAAAGCAGTGCAACGTAAAACCTGCTGCCTTGTAGGTAGACTGGGGACAGTCAAAGGCTAGGGAAAGCATCCCGAATAAATGCTTGTCGAAATCGGATGTACTGAGCCACAGGCTTGACAAAGCAGTGCAACGTAAAACCTGCTGCCTTGTAGGTAGACTGGGGACAGTCAAAGGCTAGGGAAAGCATCCCGAATAAATGCTTGTCGAAATCGGATGTACTGAGCCACAGGCTTGACAAAGCAGTGCAGCGTAACTTAATTCATGATGTCACAAATCAAAATTAATCGTTATGGTGCTAATCCCGTGAAGTCCCATCAGGCGGCGATAGTGCCGGGCCCCCTGCCTCGAGGGGGTCCACCCATGACTACTGGTGGTCACCTTCCCCTGTGCTGTGGAGTCAAGGCACAGAGGAGTAGGTTAAGAGCTATTGACCAAATACCCCGGACACTCAACATACTACAGTGGAATGCCGAAGGAGTTTACAAGAAGAAAGACTCCCTAACACAGCGTCTTCATAAAGATAGAATAGATGTGGCATGCATTCAAGAGACACACCTCAACGCCAATCACAAATTCTCAGTCAGAGGATATCAGGCCACACGTTTCGACCGCGAAGGACACAAAGGAGGAGTTCTAATACTTACACGAAATACAATACCTTGCAGCGAAGTATCTGTGATCTCTGACAACCAAACGGAAATTATAGGTGTTGATATAATGATAAAGGACGTGAAAATAAGAATCTACAATCTGTATAGCCCAGCAGATAAGGACCTTACACTCTCAAACATGAAAATAACTGACACAAACTGCATTATTGTCGGAGACTTTAATAGCCGTTCAGAAAGATGGGGATACCCAGATACTGACAAAAGAGGAGAAGAATTGGAGGACTGGGAAATAGAATCAAATCTCCATCTACTCAACAAAGCGGATGACACACCGAGCTTCTACTCCAGAAGATGGCTTACCACTTCTACTCCAGACTTAGCTTTCTGCACAGGAGACATCCTTCACAAAATTGATCGCCATGTGCTGGACCAATTAGCAGGTAGTGACCACAGACCAATCAAGCTTGTAATGAATATGGAGTATGTTCCACAGGAGCAAAAGCCCTTGCCCCGCTGGAATTACAAACGAGCAGATTGGGACAGATTTGCCATACTAACAGACAAATATTGTGAAAACATAAATACACGATATGGCAACATAAAGCAAATGGTGGAAAGTCTAAACAGAGCGATAATACAGGCAGCCACGGAGTCCATTCCAAGAGGAGCGAGGAAAAATTACAAACCATACTGGACTGAAGAACTACAAAGTTTGGAGGACAAAGTTGAAGATGCCAGGAAGACAGCAGAGAGAGAACAAACAATTGAAGCGAACATCTCTCTCAAAGCCATCTCAGCAAAATATAAAAGAACAGTAAATCAAACAACAAGAGATTGTTGGAGGGAAAAAACAGAAAACCTGAATTTTGACAGGGATGGAAACAAACTATGGAAACTAGTGAAAGCCATGAACAATGAAGGACCTAGCAACAAACAAATAACAATTAAACAAGGAAATGCCTTGCTTACAGGAAAAAAGGCTGCAAATGCACTAATGGAACACTATGCAAATGCAAACCACATTGATATTACAACCGAACAGAAGAAAGCAATCAAAGATAAACAGATACATCATACAAATACAGAGACAGCAGCAGAATATATGATGGCAAATCTAACAATGGAAGAAATGGAACAGGCAATGAATACCCTAAAAAAGAAGAAATCACCAGGAAAGGATGGAATCACAAATGAAATGCTAATAGGACTAGGCACTAAGGCAAAAAAGAAACTACTAGCAGTCCTAAATTACAGCTGGAAGAGGGGAATAGTCCCACAGGCATGGAAGGAAGCTATACTAATACCAATCCCAAAGAAAGGAAAAGACCTGGAAGAACCAAATGGCTATCGACCTATCAGTCTACTTAGCTGTGTAGGAAAATTAATGGAACGCATTATCAATGGCAGGCTAACATGGCATCTGGAAGAAAACAAACTCTTAACACCACACCAAGCAGGATTCAGAAAGTACAGATCCACTGAAGATCAAATAACCTATATAGCTCAGGAAATAGAGGATGCCTTCCAAGAGAAAAAGCACACACTAGCAGTCTGGATAGATTTAGAAAAAGCATTTGATAAAGTATGGAAGGAAGGACTGAAAGTAAAACTGCAAAACATGCATGTTTGTGGAAAAATGTACAAATGGATCAGCCACTACCTTGAGAACAGAACTGCCAGGACAAAAGTACAAGGACAAACCAGCAAAATGATGCTGTTGGAGCAAGGTGTCCCCCAAGGAGGAGTTCTTTCACCAACATTATTCCTAGCATATATAAACAACATCACAGAAAATTTTCCAGCCAGAGTACACACATCATCCTTTGCAGATGACCTAGCCATATGGACATCTGAAGAATATATTAGTACAGCTAACAGTAGAATACAGCAAGCCTTATTAGCACTAGAGGACTGGTCAAAATCATGGCTAGTGAAGATAAGTGAGGAGAAAACAACATGCACAGTGTTCTCCCTCTCAAATAAAACTCAACAACCTAAGCTGGTATTAAATGGAAAAATATTGCGCCATGAAGAAAATCCAAACTATCTCGGAGTCACCTTTGATCGTCGCCTGACATGGAAAACACAGGTTGAGAAAAATCGAACAAGAGCAAGGCAAAGAATGGCAATCATGAAAAAGCTTGCTGGTACAACGTGGGGAGCAGATGAGAAAGTTCTCAAGAAGTTATATACTGGACGGGTGAGGCCAGTACTGGAATATGGCATTGCAGCTTGGGCAACAGCAGCTAAGTCAAACTTTAACAAAATAAGTAGAGTCCAAAATCAAGGAATGCGAATCATAACTGGAAGCCTGAAGACAACGCCTATTAATGAACTTGAAAAGATCACTTATTTACAACCAATGCAGGATAGAAGAGATAGCAGAGCCCAGCAACAAGCAGAAAAATTTAGAAGATTGACAGACCACCCTATGTATAAAAGATTTAGTGGTTTTGGAAAGGGACGACTGAAGCGTAGCAACTTTGTAGAAACTGCAAAACGAAAAATTAGGGCAGATCCCATACTTAACATATCAACAGTCAAACCTATTTACAATGCAGACAAGTTCCCAGCTTGGAGACAGCAGCAACTGCCTGAGATGATAGAAAACATTCCTGGTATTGAGAAAAAGAACACTCAGCATGAAACCGAAAGAAGAGAAATAACCCTAAACTACATAAAAGAACATTACCCAAGCAGCAATTGGACCCATGCATATACAGATGGATCAGCCAAAAATTCAATAGAGAATGGAGGAGGAGGAATTCTCCTAAATTTAAAAAATGGAGTGAAAAAAACACATTCAGTGGCAACTGGAAAGTTTTCAAGTAACTTCAAAGCGGAAGTAGAGGCTCTGAAAACTGCAGCAGAAATGCTCTTGATGGAGGAAAATAAAGAGAAGCAAATAGCTATCTTCACAGATGCAAAGTCAGCTGTCTCAATACTGAAGAGCAATAATAGCACAGAAATAGCTGACCTAAGAGCAGCACTCCATGGTCTATGCCAGAAATCCAAAAAAGTTGTAATACAGTGGATCCCATCACATTGCAGTATACCTGGAAATGAAGAGGCTGACAGACTGGCAAAAGAGGGCGGACGACTACCACAGCCTGACATAGACATAACCTATAACGAGGCAAAGAGGTTGATAAAAAGCACCTATAGAACCAAATAGGAATCAGAGCATCCAGGCCACCAGAAGGATGATGCATATTACAAACTCGACAGAAGAGAACAAGTAGCAATCTTCAGACTCCGCACAGGACATAACAGGCTGAAATACCACTTGTTCAATAAACTAAAGATAGGAGATACCGATGAATGTAATTGTCGAACTGAAAAAATGACAGCAAAACATTTGCTTCAGGATTGCCCAATATATGCAGAACAGAGAAAGATATTTTGGCCCACACCTGCTTCATTTGAGGACAAGCTCTATGGAGATATCAACAAGCTCAAGTTGACCGTAGCTTACTTTAACTACATACAGGTTGACATTTAAAGCTGTATGAAGAAGTATTCAGACTGCCACACTTCATACCACAGGTATGTCGGTTACAAAAGCCTCCCAGAGGCATGAAATGGAATATTGCTGGATAGGAGATCCATTACGTGGAAAGTCCGAACCAAAAGCTCACTGTGTAGGCTTTCAAAAAAGGTGGAAAAAGTGTCCTAGTGGCACGAAATGGAATATTGCTTGGATAGCAAATCCATTATGTGGAAAGTCCGAATCAAAAGCTCACTGTGTGGGCTTTCAAAAAAGGTGGAAAAGTGTCCTAGTGGCACGAAATGGAATATTGCTCGGATAGCAAATCCATTGTGCGGAAAGTCCGAATCGAAAGCTCACTGTGTGGATGTCATCTGCACACTGCATTCTTCTGGTTTCCGGTAGAACAGCCTATGGTGAACGGAAGGCCCAATATACGGAAGTGAGGCTAAGCAGCCATGTGCAGGACGTGACGATTCCTTGGGTGAGCCCAGTACCAGAGCGCTGTGTGTTGGCTCTGCAAGTATGGAAGCCTCCTTGGATGGCGGGGAATGCCCATGGTCTGCCCCTGCCTTCCCTTGAGGGCTGACCAGGATCTCTTAGGCTGTTCTATATGGGCCAGCTAGGATGGGAGATAACACCACAACAGTGAGAGTCAAACGTCCTAAGAAACCCCCGGGAAGGTTAACCCGGTCAACAAATGCCCGCAGAAGTCGGATGTGTCGGCCTAACGGCGCAAGAACGCAGCTCTGCTGTAAACAGGCACAACGCAATCACATCCGAAAAAAAACTCCGGATGAACGAAGAAGAAGAAGAAGAAGAGGACAGTACTAATGTCAGCCAGGCGTGTCTTCTTGTGAGGCTCGTTGGCCTCTGAATGTTACTAAATCTGATCATTGTCAGTGGTTCCAAATATTTGTTTGTTGAAGGGTAGTCTCTAGGCAGATACTTCCTGTAAGGCGTAAAGTGTTAGATCTACACAATTCTAGACGACGACATATGAGGTGGGTGCCCAGATCCCTTTCTCTTCCCGGACATTTCTCAATCTGTTACCGACCTTTATGACACTGGACCGATGCCCAGAGCCAGCTTCCTCTGGGGATTGAACACTGACCATTGTCTGAACAGGAAAGCTGGCTAACCACCGTACCACAGTGGTTCGTATGTTTGCACTGGGTTGAATGTATAGTTTTATCAGCAAAATTTATATAATTAAATCCTCTTACTATTTTGCTCCTGCATGACTCTGTCAAATGTTTGAGTGTAGTCTATGGAGCATGCATTTATCCGCAGTTGTACTTCTAAGTATTTCTCTACTACCGTCCTAGTAAATATATACAGTTTCCTTTCCAGCGCTGCAATGGTGTATTTGAATGGAAACTGTTGTTCACTAAAACGTTGGGTACTTTTAATTATGTCTTGTATTTTACAACGGCATGAAATCAGTATTAACATCTAGAGAGATTAATAACGCATTAAAAATGAGAATTGTCAAATGCTACGTATATTCAACACTACTGTATGGCGCGGAATCCTGGACATTAAACAAGCAACTAGAAAGTCGCATAGAAGCCCTTGAGATGTGGATATACAGACGAATAGGTCGTATTTCATGGAAACAAAGACAATCAAATGCAGAGGTCCTAGAAAAACTGGGAATGAAGAGAGAGTTGATGAAAGAAATAAAGAGGAGACAAGTGAAATATTTTGGCCACGTTAAAAGACATGATACTCTTATATAAACCATACTGGAAGGTAAGGTTGAGGGCAAGCGAGCAAGAGGTAGACAACGATACAAGTGGGAGGATAACATCAAGAGATGGACGAATATCAGCCTGACAGAATGTACAGTCAAGGCAAGAGACAGACAGTGTTGGAGATCCATTGCAGCCAATCTTCATTGCGGAGACGGCACCTGATTGATTGATTGTATTTTACACACGACCGCACGCACGTACACAAGAGCGTGCACAAAAATAGACGGGCTCACGCACGCATGCACGCACACTAAGCACACAGACATAATGCAGGTGTGTATGTGTGTGGGTGTGTGTGTGTGTGTGTGTGTGTGTGTGTGTGTGTGTGTGTGTGTGTGTCAGTGCCGCATAATTTAAGATTTCTGTGAAAACTCGGTCATTTACCTTGTTGTGGCAGTTATCCACACTTGCTGGCATTGTATTTTAGCTGATTCTAGGTCGCCACATGCACTTCGCCTGTTAAAACATTTACATTCAGGACACACTGGCGTAGGGTCTCTGACCCCTACTATTATACAGTGGTACCTCGGGTTACGAACTTAATTTGTTCCAGAAGTCGGTTCGTAACCCGAAACATTGCAATCAATTAATTAGAGACAATCCTGGCACATTTCAAGATAAAAGAATCGTTCTTTTTTATTACGAGGGTAAGTTTATAAGTAAGTCACAAATGGCTGTAGAAAAATAACTAAATATGATAACAACTTGAAACCTGTTTATTTTCAAACATACATTGTCCCTTTATTTCTGAACATAATTTCCATCAACATTGATGCACTTATCCCATCGTTTTATCAGTCCTACTAACTCGGCCGCATAGAACTGCGTGCTCTGTTTTATAAACCACGGTTTCACTTCACATTCAACTTCGGCGTCACTCGCGAAATGTCTCCTGCCAAGGTGAGTTTTCAGTGGACTTAGCCCCTAGTGATTTCCCGTAAAGCGATGCATAGCTGGGTAGATAAAGTTACGAGGGCGAGTCAATATGTAAGTCACACAGTTCTGTGGGATGGCAGGTAAATGAAAACAGAGCACGCAGTTCTATGCATCCAGTTTGGGAGGACTGATAAAACGATAGGATAAATGCATCAATGTTGGTGGAAATTATGTTGAGAAATAAAGGGACAATGTATGTATAAAAATAAACTGGTTTCAAGTTATTATCATAGTTAGTTATTTTTCTACAGCCATTTGTGGCTTACTTATTAACTTACCCTCGTAACATCCAGTCGTTAACCTGACAAAATGCAAAAATACGTGTAATTCACGTATTAAATAAAGAGAAAGAAAACAACCAAATAAATTAAATGTAAAATAAACAAAAAGATTTAGTCTGTCTTTCTTACCAAGAAAACAATCATGAGAAATGTGTTACTTTCTTTGCTTTTCTGAATCATTAGTTTCAGGAGTTTCTTGTGGCTGTTTCTTGGCAGCCGACTGGGAATCTTTCTGCACCAAGAAACTCATCATCATCATCAAGTGCCGTGCCAGCTGGCGTAGGCGTTCATGGCTCTCCACAAATCTCGGTCTTTGGTTTTCTGGATCAACTCTGCTGCTGATATTCCTCCATGCCACCGTCTCAATCCATCCAGCATCATTTCTCTTGGTCTGCCTCTGCCTCTCTTCCCCTCGATCTTTCCAGTTGTTACGATGTTCTCCAATGCCTCTCTTCTCATCACGTGACCGAAGAAAGATGTTTGTCTCTGTCTTATTGTTGTATATAATGATCTAGTTTCATTAGCCTGTTTCAGGCAGTCATCGTTAGTTACTCTGGCAGTCCAAGGAATTCGCAACATTCGTCTCAGGAACCACATCTCTGTTGCTTCTAATTTCTTCTTACTTTGTTCATTTACATTCCAAGATTCACTGCCATACAGCAAAACTGGTTCTACATAGCATTTCAGCACTCTCTTTCTTACATTCAGTGATAGTGACTTATTGCACAAGATACTCTTCATTTTCTGAAATGCGGCTTTTGCCTGCCCTATTCTGCTCCTAATCTCTGTTGTACATCTTCCATCTGATGTTATAAATGCCCCTAGGTATCTAAAATTATCCATTTGGTTAAGGATTTTTCCTTCTATTTCTATGTCACATTTTGGTGTCACCATTTTCTTTGATATTACCATTGTTACTGTTTTCTTGATATTCAAGGAGAGTCCTTTCCTTGCACTCTCTGTTACTACAACGTCTAATAATTGCTGTAGGTCTGTTGAATTATCCGCCACCAATACTGTGTCATCTGCATAGCGTATATTATTTATATTATAACCTCCGACTAGTATTCCTGGCATCTCTTTGATCTCTCTCATTATTACTTCGCTATACAGGGAGAAAAGATCTGGTGACAAGACACACCCCTGTCGTACTCCTCGCTTTATCTGTTCGTAAGTACCCTCTTTATTTCCCATTTTAATTGCTGCTACTTGGTTCCAGTAAACATTCTTTATTATTCTTAAATCTTTTCCATCAATGTTGATATCTTCCAACATTTTAATCAGTTCATCATGTTTTACTTTAACAAATGCCTTAGTATAATCTATGAAGCACAAATATATGTCTCTCTGTTTCTCTATTGACCTTTCTATTAGTGCCCGTAATGTATAAATTGCATTGTTTGTGCCCTTTCCAAGAAACTATGGTTCAAGAAACTACCAAGAAATATCAAGGGAAATTTGTCGCTTCCTTTGCTGGAGAATCTTTCTGAAGTGGGCCATTCATCAGGTTTACTGCCCTGTTAGCAACACGATTGTTTGGATGATGGTTCACAATGAAGTCTTCGACGTCTGCCCACTTGCTGCAAATTTCTGTAATCCTGGCAGTTGAAACGGTCGGAGAGCCTCTCCGTGTCTAATTACACTATGAATGCCACTTCTTTTTCCTTTCTCTTTTTTAAAACTTTTCAAACCAGCCTTCTGCTGGCTTTAAAATCGTCAGTATCAGTACTTGTAACAAGCAGTTTCGACAATAAATCACTGTGCAACAGCTTTGCCTTTTCACATATTATTGCCTTACTAACACTGTCTCCAGCAAGTTGCTTTTCATTGATCCAGATCAAGAGAAGATTTTTATTTTTCCTTAAAATTTGAGGTCTTTGCTTCTGCAGTTTAGTTACGCCTTTAGCCACATCGACGAATAACTCTTTATTCTTTATGATGGTGGAGATAGTTGATTTTGCCATGCTGTACTTATTAGCGATGTCACACACACGAACGTCATTTTCATATTTCATAATTATTTCCTACTTTACCTCCACTGTTATACGTTACTGCTTCCTAGCAACACCACTACCGTTCTTGGAACTCATAATTGATGGGGTTAACAAGGAAAACAACGAAAGAGATAAACTGAACACAGCACCACTGCTAAGAAATCTTTTACTGCTGTGTAGTAAGGCCAATGAAAGCGAGGCTGCGTAAGCGTGCAAAACTAGGCTAATAAGCTAGCCCTAAGCGATGTTAGTACTGCATGGTCTTCGTTTGTACTGTACGCGATCGTTTGTCTCCAACGTTAACCTCTCTCTCTCTCTCTCTCTCTCTCTCTCTCTCTCTCTCTCTCTCTCTCTCTCTCTCTCTCTCTCTCTCTCACATTTATGTAACTTGCTCAGACAACATCATAGAATGCGCTGTACCCAATTGTGCAATGAGCGATCACTACCCAATATGCTGCACGTGGTCTAAACAAGGAATTAAAACTCCTAAACATAAACACATAAGTGTAAAATATAGAAGTTACAAACATTTCAACCAAAATGCATTTTTACAGGACTTGCTCAGTTCACCTCTAGACAATGTTTGTCAGCTTCCTGACCCGGATGATGCTCTGGAATTCTGGATGAAAACATTTATTGATGTTTTTGATAGACATGTGCCAATCAAGGAAGTTCGAGTAAAACACCACGTCAAACCACCTTGGATCACCCAGGAAATACTTGAAATTATGAGAGACAGAGATAAAGCACATAAAAAGCGGGATCTCAGTGCATACCGTACTCTTAGAAACAAAGTTCAATATACCATACGACGGGAAAAGAAAAATTACTTTAAGAACTTAGTAATGGATAAAACAAATAGTAAGGATATATGGAAGGCAATTAACACCTTGACAAACAAGTATAACCTCCGAAATTCTTTACCATCAAATCATATTACATGCGACCAATTCAGTAATTTTTTTCAAACTGACATAGACCAGTTGAAGGCTTCAATACCTAATTCTCCTTGCAACTTATCTTTACTGTCATCGTTTTGCGAGAATAGATGCTCTGGCGATATTCTTTCCGACATACCGCTAATGACAATCACTGAGGTATTCACTTACCTCAGTAACCTAAAAAACACAACCTCATCTGGGTTAGATGGAATCAGCAACCGGATTCTCCGTTGTGCTGCGCCAGTGATCTGTATATCACTAACCTATGTATATAATCAGTGTCTCACCAAAGGCCACTTTCCATCAGCTCTCAAAATCGCTAACGTGTACCCTCTTCTTAAATCTGGTTCATTGGACAATGATCTCCCGAACAATTACAGACCCATTTCCTTACTATCATCATTATCTAAGCTACTAGAAAAACACATCCATAAAGTAACATTACAGTATTTAGTTCGCAACAAGCTTATTGTTGACAACCAATCAGGATTTCGACCAAAATATTCTTGCCATACGGCCCTAACAAACATGATAGAAAATTGGCACCAGAATATAAACAACAACAGTCTATGTGGAACTGTGTTTATTGATTTCAAGAAAGCATTTGATATGATAGACCATGTTATTTTAATTAAAAAACTTGAGACAATTAAAATTGGCCCTAATGTAGTCACTCTAATATCATCTTTTCTATCAAACAGAAAGCAAGTAGTATCACATAATAAATGTCTGTCTCATACCACTACCTTCAATATTGGAGTACCGCAAGGTTCTATTCTTGGCCCTCTATTGTTTGCCATATATATTAACGATCTACCTTTGCATCTTTCGTCGTCCTGCGATCTATTTGCAGACGACTGTACAGTGTACACAAATGCTGAAAACTGTATTTTATTGGAGTCGTCTTTGCCATAAGAATTAAATAATGTAGTTAGGTGGAGCTATTCAAACCGTATGCAAATTAACATCACTAAAACAAAATCAATGTTACTAACAACCAGACAAAGACTTCAAACTCTAAGCTCACACACATCACTTCAACTTCACATCGATAACATGCCAGTAGAAAGTGTAATTGAGCACAAAACATTAGGCATAATCATTGATAGAAACCTAACCTTTAATTCCCACGTTCAAGCGCTTATTAAACAAACAGCGAAAAAAGTCTACCAACTCGCCAAAATTAAAAACTTCCTTGATGAGGACACAAGGAAACTATTCTATACTTCTCATATACAGACACACTTTGACTACTGCTCTACAATCTGGGACGGTTGTTCTAATTCAAACACCAAGCGACTTTACTCACTCCAGAAACGGGCCATGAGTCTAATTTATAACAAACATTTATCTGACAATCCTAGCCTGTATAAACGCCTTCAGTTACTATCACTCCGCAAACGCCTGCTTTTCAATAAAGCTAAACTAATTCACAAAATACTGCATCGGAATGCCCCAAATTACCTTTGGCCATTGTTTAAATATAATGCTAGACACAGTAAACGTTTAAATATATTACACATTCCGAAGCCTAGGATTGACTTATACAAAACAAGCTTAACGTACTCTGCAGCTCAGCTATGGAACAATCTTCCACAAGAAATCAAAGACATCACCAATCCCTATTCATATAATCGCAAATTACTCGAACACTATCTCAGTACGGATTATCTTCCCCCTTAATAATAGAGATAATAATAATAATAACAAAACCCTAGTATAACAGCCAGACCCCTTTTGGTAGGCCAGTATATTCCACATGGCTAATAACAAGTGTCAGACCATTATCTAATTTTACTGTGTCGTGTAGTTTTGATGTTCGCATTTTGCCCATGCCTTTATAATGCATATCTTTTATATTGTTGCTGTTCTCTGTTAGCCTTGAATGATGTGTGAATGAAATAATATATGAAAGAGAGTGATAGAAGGGCAGAATGTTAGACGGGCCTGCGTGCCCAATTCTTAACCCTTTGAAAATAAAGTTTGTTCGTTCGTTCGTTCGTTCGTTCTCTCTCTCGCCTTCGTTCGTAACCCGAGGCACTGTTCGTTACCCGAAAGAAAAAAATTTCGAAGTTGTTGTTCGTAACCCGAATTGTTTGTGACCTGAGGTCTTTCGTAACCCTAGGTACCACTGTATTTACATTCTTGACACACCGACTCAGGGTTTCTTAACCTACCATTATATTTACATTCAGGATACAGTGACGCTAGGTCTCTGACACAATCACGCATGGTTGTAACTCTATTATATTTACATTCAAGACTCGCTGAGTCTGTGACTCTTAACCGTTATATTTACAATGAAGACACAATGATGCAGGGTCTGTGACTCTTACTATCAGTTTCACATTACAGACACACACGGTCTTTTCAAGGTCTCTGACTCCTATACGTATTCCGTCACAACCTCTAAACATTAGTGCTCTGTATATTAACTCACACCGCGTGCTCTAAATTCCCTGGACACTGATGTCATCTAACGGGTACCCGAAGTGCTGTGACATGCCTATGTCACATAACACTTATTTAGTTTTAACAGGTTCCTAGAGTGTTGTGAGATGCATATGTCACATAACATGTATGTAAAGTCTGAACGGATTTCTGGAGTGCCGAAACATGTCTATATCATCATCATCATCATCATCATCATCATCATCATCATCATCATCATCATCATCATCATCATCATCATCATCATCATCATCATCATCATCATCATCACCATCATCATCATCATCATCATCATCATCATCATCATCATCATCATCATCATCATCAAGTGCCACACCGATAAGCGTGAGATGTCATCGTTCGCCATCTTACACAGTCACCAGAGTCACGAGCCTGTGTTTGTTTCCTGATTATGCGAAGTGACCAAACTATCCATATGTTTAGCTCTTTGCCTTCCCGTTGCTCTTTCCCCATCAGTCAAGTTCTCGCTACATCTTCCAGTGTATGTCTCCTCATAACGTCATACAAAAATCTTGACAGCTACGTCTAATTTCTCAAACCAGTGCTCGGCTTTCATTTGTTTCTTGTAGGACTTGCTCATTGGTTTGCATGTCCGTCCATTATACTCTTTGCATTTTCCCCAGAAACCACATTTCCTCTGTATTTGATGTTTCTCGGAATGTGTGCTTCTTGTGCATGTTTAACATGCAATTAACGGCAAATTGTCTACAGCACTTCAAGTCTTGTTCTTATTGCTACTGATAGTTGTTTATTTGTCAGTGTGTTTTCCAACCGGCAAAAGACTACCTTTGCTATAGCGATTATTAACAAATCAGGACATTTTAGGCATATGTAAAATATGCTCCTTGGCCAAGGTTTTACGGATTCAGTTCGTAATCCCGCATACCGCGTTCGTAACACAGCTATGGGCGATTTGGCAGCAGACCAACTTACGTTGGTTTTTAATGAAATGGTATGGGTGCCGGGTGTTCAGAAAGCAACTGCGAACTATTGAACATAAACTTGCCCAGGAATCACGAACAGCCTAACAATGCTGGGGTTGACTGCTACGTTCTGTAAAGATATGCAATTAACTATTTAAATTATTAATAAATATATTTAAAGTATATATAAGCAATGGTTGGGCGGATTCCCAAAGTGGTGAGCCGTGTCTATTTTCGATCAGTCTAATGTCAGTCGACACGTCAGCTACTTGAAAAAACGTCCTTTTCGTGCCTGTCAATAGAGTCGCATTCTGGTTTTTCAAGGGGATTTTCAAACTGAAGAAGTTTGTAAGGCCTCCTACCGCAGTCAGCTGACACACTAACCCACTCCGTCCATGTCGGTGGCATACTTCCTGGTCTTCATGTCAGTGATCACATTAACTATATCCCAGTCTCTCTGTTACAGACAGTCTAATTTGTAATTCCCTGGACTTCCTGTCTGTGTTCATTAACTCTAACCCAGTCAATATTACAGACAATCTACTTTTTAAATCTATTGTTACTATGACTATTTAATACAGTAAAAATTAGCTGGGATAATTATAATAATAACTGACTGGAGCAACAAGATATATTGACCAAACAAACAGAACAAGAGATATTGACCAAATAAACAGAACAACAAGCTTTATTGACCAAACAAATAGAACAACAAGAAATATTGACAAAACAAATAGAATAACAAGAGATGTTGACCAAACAAACAGAACAGCAAGAGATATTGACCAAAGAAATAGAACAAGAGATGTTGACCAAAAAACAGAACAGCAAGAGATATTGACCAAACAAACAGACAAACAAGACATATTTACCAAAGAATCAGAAGAACAAGAGGCCGAGAGCCGGGAGGAATAGGCGAGAAATCTGTCCCTCATTTTGGCAAGCGACGAGCCCAGGCGTCGAAACAGCGTGCGATCGTACTCATGACATTAGCAGTGGAGTTGGCTGTTAAACTGGCTGGCGCTCCAGCCCAGACCCGCGGTGGGTAGGTAGAACGTGACTGACTCCCCCGCTCAGAGCCGCAGTGGGTAAGGAGAACTTGGCTGGCTCCCCCGCCCAGAGCCGCGGTGGGTAAGGAGAACTTGGCTGGCTACCCCGCCCAGAGCCGCGGTGGGTAAGGAGAACTTGGCTGACTCCCCCGCCCAGAATCGCGGTGGGTAAGGAGAACTTGGCTGACTCCCCCGCCCAGAGCCGCGGTGGGTAGGGAGAACTTGGCTGGCTACCCCGCCCAGAGCCGCGGTGGGTGGGGGAGAACTTGGCTGACTCCCCCGCCCAGGGCCGCGGTGGGTAAGGAGAACTTGGCTGGCTCCCCCGCCCAGAGCTGCGGGTGGGTAGGGAGAACTTGGCTGGCTACCCCGCCCAGAGCCGCGGTGGGTAGGGAGAACTTGGCTGGCTACCCCGCCCAGAGCCACGGTGGGTGGGGAGAACTTGGCTGGCTACCCTGCCCAGAGCCGCGGTGGGTAGGGAGAACTTGGCTGGCTCCCCTGCCCAGAGCTGCGGGTGTGTAGGGAGAACTTGGCTGGCTACCCCGCCCAGAGCCGCGGTGGGTAGGGAGAACTTGGCTGGCTATCCCGCCCAGACCCGCGGTGGGTAGGTAGAACCTGACTGACTCCCCCGCCTAGAGCCGCGGTGGGTAAGGAGAACTTGGCTGGCTACCCCGCCCAGAGCCGCGGTGGGTAAGGAGAACTTGGCTGGCTACCCCGCCCAGAGCCGCGGTGGATAGGGAGAACTTGGCTGACTCCCCCGCCCAGAGCCGCGGTGGGTAGGGAGAACTTGGTTGGCTCCCCCGCCCAGAGCCGCGGTGGGTAAGGAGAACTTGGCTGGCTCCCCCGCCCAGAGCTTCGGGTGGGTAGGGAGAACTTGGCTGGCTACCCCGCCCAGAGCCGCGGTGGGTAGGGAGAACTTGGCTAGCTACCCCGCCCAGAGCCACGGTGGGTAGGGAGAACTTGGCTGACTACCCCGCCCAGAGCCGCGGTGGGTAGGGAGAACTTGGCTGGCTCCCCCGCCCAGAGCTGCGGGTGGGTAGGGAGAACTTGGCTGGCTATCCCGCCCAGAGCCGCGGTGGGTAGGGAGAACTTGGCTGGCTCCCCCGCCCAGAGCCGCGGTGGGTAGGGAGAACTTGGCTGGCTACCCCGCCCAGAGCCGCGGTGGGTAGGGAGAACTCGTTTAGTATTTAGCTGATCACAAAAAAGCTGATTTATCTGTGCTGTTTTTGTTTTCATAGTTAAGAATTTTAAACATCTTCATAGATTGACAAATGGTTATTGTTCATATATTTTTTGTTCATATATTGACAACTTATTTATGTTCATAGATTGACAAATGGGTTTTGAATATAGATTGACAAATTTGATTTTGTTCATAGACTGAAAAAAATTGTTTTTGTTCGTATATTGACAAATAAATAGTGTTTGTTAAAAAAAATGACTCCAAAACTTGCATGCTCAATCGACGTCAGGTCAGACTTGCTACCAGTTATACCACAGGGAGGTGTAGAGCAGTGGCTAGACACTCGCCCGCCGACCCGGTAGTCACGGGTTCAATCTGCAGATGGAACAATTCGGATGTGTAAGACCTGACTTGGGACCCCGGATCGAACCAGCCTAAAATGGGAACGAAGATTGTCTTGGAAGTAAACGCGCCCGGCGTCATGCAGATCATATCAGCCACCGAGTCGTCACCATCATGTGCCATGCCGGTAAGCGTAGGCGGTCATGTTATGCTATCTCACTAGATCACCAGAGTTGTGGATCAGCTCAGTGTTCTTCTCTCGACCATACAACGTGGCCAAGCCATCCAGGTATTTACTTCTCTGTCCTCCCCTTGTTCTCTTCCCCTCGATCTTGCCAATTGTCACCAAGTTCTCCAATTTATTTCTTCTCACAAGGTGACAAAGAAATTGTGACTGTCTACGTGTAATTTTTCTAATCAATTTACGGTTTTCATTAGTTTCTTGTAGGACTTGGTCATTATTTTTTTCTATCTGTCCACGGTATTCTTTGCATTTTCCTCAGAAACCACATTTCCACAGCCATCAGATGTTTTTCAACTTGTCTACTCATTATCCACGCTTCACATCCTTACAAAAGTACAGGTTCTATGTAGCACCTCAACACTCTTTTTCTTTGAGTGCCAGTCGCGCTATACAATATGAGTTTGGCACCATATGGCCGACATTTAAAAGGGTCCCATATATTTACTATCCCCCAGTGGACTGAAGAAAGAATGTGGCAGATCCGGGGATCCCCCAACCGACAAACACTGAATGAAAGCTGTAGACTACAGCATGGATTCTCTTTCTTACAATTTCATGTAAGGGGAACAAACTCCGGTTAATTCAGACCTCCCAAGTTTCTAATAAAATTCGTGCATTCTCTCCCTTGACAAATTTCACGTCGCAAAACCACGAACATCGTCATTGGAGGTTAGCGTGGTCGAATAGATAAGAGCGCTCGCTCTTAAACTTTAGGTGTGCCGATGCCAAGTTGAACTAAAATGTTGACTTCTAATCCTTGACTTGGGGACGTAAGTTACAAATACCTCAGAAGTCAGAGTGGGTTCGCCTGATGGCGAAGGACACTGGTAATATTAAGGAAAGCTAATACACCAGGAAAAATCAGTCCAGTTCACTAGAACTAGTAGCGCTTCTATGGACTATGCTTGAGTTCAAAGCCAGCGGATGAAAACAATCGTCATTGACAAACCATAATTCGGTTTCGCTTTCAAACTCACCAATTATTTTCCACTAATGTTTTTCCCCATGGTGTGTTTGTTTGGATTTCCAATTCTGCAGCGGCTGTTTACATAATCTTTCTACCTGCTACCTTTCCTCGGGAGTGTCAGGCAATGAAAAACAAATATTGAGGCTATTTATAGATACGATGCAAGTTAAGGTATCCCAAGGTGACAAGCGGTGGTGATGTAGCACTCGTAAGACTTCATATATACAACATACTGGTGGTGATGTGGCATTCGTAAGATTTCATATATACAACATACAACATACTGGTGGTGATGTAGCACTCGTAAGACTTCATAAATACTACATGCAACATACTGGTGGTGATGTAGCACTCGTCAGACTTCATATATACAACATACAACATACTGATGGTGATGTATCACTCGTAAGACTTTATTTATACAACATACAACATACTGGTCGTGATGTAGCACTCGTCAGACTTCATATATACAACATACAACATACTGGTGGTGATGTAGTACTCATCAGACTTCATATATACAACATACAACATACTGATGGTGATGTAGTACTCATAAGACTTCATATATACACCATACTGGTGGTGATGTAGCACTCGTCAGACTTCATATATACAACATACAACATACTGGTGGTGATGTAGCACTCGTAAGACTTTATTTATACAACATACAACATACTGGTCGTGATGTAGCACTCGTCAGACTTCATATATACAACATACAACATACTGGTGGTGATGTAGCACTCGTCAGACTTCATATATACAACATACAACATACTGGTGGTGATGTAGTACTCATATGACTTCATATATACAACATACTGGTGGTGATGTAGCACTCATCAGACTTCATATATACAACATACTGGTGGTGATGTAGTACTCATCAGACTTCATATATACAACATACAACATACTGATGGTGATGTAGCACTCATAAGACTTCATATATACAACATACTTGTGGTGATGTAGTACTCATAAGATTTCATACATACAACATACTGGTGGTGATGTAGCACTCGTAAGACTTCATATATACAACATACAACATACTGGTGATGATGTAGCACTCGTAAGACTTCATACATACAACATACAACATACTGGTGGTGATGTAGTACTCATAAGATTTCATACATACAACATACTGGTGGCGATGTAGCACTCGTAAGACTTCATATATACAACATACAACATACTGGTGGCGATGTAGCACTCGTAAGACTTCATATATACAACATACAACATACTGGTGGTGATGTAGCACTCGTAAGACGTCATATATTCAACATACAACATACTGGTGGTGATGTAGCACTCGTAAGACTTCATACATACAACATACAACATACTCGTGGTGATGTAGTACTCATAAGACTTCATACACAACATACTGGTGGTGATGTAGCACTCGTAAGACTTTATTTATACAACATACAACATACTGATAGTGATATAGTACTCGTAAGACTTCATACATACAGTATACAACATACTGGTGGTGATGTAGCACTAAGACCTCATATATACAACGTACAGCATACTGGGGTCTGCACGATGGCTGTGACCAAACTGACAAGCTGGCTGCACTGCTGACTGTAGCAGCAGAAGAGCTGCGACACACACTTCTGACTGAGCACATCGCCCACCGTGTGCCAATCACGTGAATTTGGGTTAGCCCGCAATAATACCACAAACAATGCACACAAACAATTCAGTCAACAGAGAACTAGCTTAAGAAGTCGCTACACACTGATGCATTAGTTGAGGGAGTCCGAATGACGACGTAACATATGACGGAAAAGCGCGACAGATGGAAACACACACACACTCACCCCCACACTCACACATAAACACACATTCACTCACGAACACACACACCCACACTCACCCACAACCACACAAACGCAGGTGTCGATATCAGAATGAACTCGTTGAGGTCAGCATCGGATCACCTAAAGACGTATTTTAAGAGCCGCCACGATAGGATATTGACAGTTTATGAGGTTGGGTGCCTAGATTCTTTCCTCAATGCATTTTCCTTTCAAGATCGTTTGTGTATCTTTTTCGAGGAAACTCTGGTGTGGTTGGAAATGAACAAGCAGATAGATTGGCTGGTGTGGCATCATTGAGGGGTGATTTGATGCGTGATAAGGCAGATGTTGTGAAGGTGCTCTGGGAGCACGTGAACAATGCAGAACAGATGGACTATCATGGTCTAAAGAGAATACAGCAGCAAGGGGTGGTCAGAGGATCTAGTCGACAGCCGTACGGACATACATATTACCTTATTTTTGCCCCGGCTGTTTATATTATAGACATTGTTTGCATATTCTTTACAGGACATTGCTGTCAACATCAGCATCTTTCAGCTGATTGTTGATTTCTTGGCAAGATTACGCTCAGTAGTTTGCCATTGCTTTCTGAGCGGCCGGCTCACATACCCCGTAAGTTACCGACGCGATTCGAACCACTGCTGATTTTCACCGTCGTCACGTTACTTGCGAGAGTATACGAGATTACGGAGAAAAGTCGCTAACCTCTTGGCCAGGAAGCCGGCTATTAC
>OY992876.1:345371285-345548785 GCA_963921405.1 Cepaea hortensis
CTTGGATCTGAAAACATCAAAATATGTTAATTGACACTGGACAGTTTCAGAAAGGGTTCCATTGATAAAGTTAATTGGTAGACCTCTCGACATAAACGTCATTCAAATATATACTCTAACAGGAGAAAGCAGTGAAAATAGTGTAGAAGAATTTGATAATGGCATGGAGAATGCTTTGAAGAAATGTAAACATTCAGAAATAAACATCATAATGGGATAATTAAATGCTAAGGTAGGAAATCAAGGCGATGGATAGGCAAACATGGTTTTGGAGAACGAAGCGAGGGAATATATAGACTAGTAGAATGGGCAAAAGAGCATGAACTGATTGTCTGAAACACATGATTTACCTAACATCCTAGAATATTATGGACATGGAAGAGTCTTGACAGCAGGATTAGAAACCAGATTGATTTAAGTACATGGTGTTTAGCAGAAGGTTTCGAAAGGCGTTAACAGTCGCAAAACAGTTCCAAATGCAGGCTATTACAGTGATAACAGATTGATTACAGGCACATTGAAAGTAAAGTGAAAGAATGTTAAGTATACACCAGGAAACACTAACTATGGTCTGTGTGCATTGAAAACTGACAAGACAATACAAGAAAATGTTAACATAGAAGTAAAGAATAATTTGATACATTGTCTGATCTAGAGATCTTATTTCAAGATGTGGATGACAAATGAGAAATGTTGGAGAATGCAATCAGTTTGCCTGCAGAAACAACTATCCCAAAATTAAAGAAATTAGGTCGTAAGAAATGGATGACTGAAGAAAGTTTACAACTAATGGAAGCAAGAAGACAGAACAAATCTAATCCTGACAAATATGAAGAGATTAACACAAAAAAGTCAGAAAAATATGTAATGAGGCAAAATAAGCATGGCTTGAGAAAAATTGCATTGGAATAATAAGAATAATTTAAAAAAAAACACACACAACAACAACACAACACTAAAAATACCAAATTAATGCACATAAAAATTCAGGAGCTTACTAATAAAACAAGCTGCCTGAAAGCAAAAGCTTCTTCTTCTTCTTCTTTCGTTCGCCTGAAATATGTTTATAACTGCAATGTTGTCTCTTGTATGAATCTAACAGTATTTTTTAGTTCACTCAGCGGTCCATAGAGTTTATCTTCCACTGTTGTCTCTCTAGGCCAGAAGGTTAGCCTGGATATGTTTTAGTTTGGGCAATCCTGGAGTATGTGCTCTGCTGTCTGCGACGCCAAACCACATGTGCAAATGGCTGAGTCACCAATCTTGAATTTTGTATACTTGTGGTTGCGTTATCTATTGTGTCCTGTTCTGAGGCGCAGAAGAATGACCTGTTCTGGTATGTCCATAACGTGGTAGCCGTCTTGAGTAGGGTTTGGTGGCCTTCTGACTAATTTGATCATTCTTTTCTTTTGGTGGTATGTAAAGGGCACATCAGGTTCTTCTTTTGCTCCTTCCTTAGCCAATCGATCAGCTCTGTCGTTTCCGGGGACTCCAAAGTGGGATGGTATCCACTGTATGGTGATCTTATGCTGAAAAAAAATCATAATAGAAAAAGATCAGATTTTACATGCGTGGTCAGATTATGTGAAAAATCTTACGACGATACAAGAAAAGAACAATATGATATTCGGAATAATATCGGAGGAGCGTCAGTTTTTTTCCCCAGATGGAAGTTCAGAATGCTCTTAACCATGTGTAAACTGGCAAGGCCCAGGGTCCAGACAACATCACAGCAGAAATGTGACGAAAATGGAATAGACCAAGTCACAAGACTCCTGAACACAATATATGATACTGGAGATATGCCTCCTGCATTATGTATATTTAATTATGTTATATTTATTGCAATCCCTAAAACATCAGGAGCCTTGGAATGTGATCAACATCGAACAATTAATATAATGAGCCACATCACGAAGATTTTGCTAAGAATTATCACGCAAAGAGTTAGGAAGAAAATACAACCCGAAATAGGAGAAGAACATTGTGGGTTCGTAGAAGGCGAGTATACAGTAAATGCTGTGTATATGCTGAGAACATTAATGGAACGTTCTACAGAAGTAAAGAAAGACTTGCATCTTTGCTTTATTGACTACACAAAGGCTTTCGATAAAGTAAGACATGTTAACATGATGTAGATGCTTGCAGATCTAAGAATGGATGGGAAAGATATTAGACTTATAAACGCACATATTGGAAACAACAATCTGCCATAAGGATAGGTAATGAAGAAGGTCAATATCACTCTATTAAGAGAGATGTGCGACATGCATGTGTAATTTTTCCAGATCTTTTTTTTTCTATACAATGAAAATATTTTCAGAAACTTAACAGATGTGAGAGGATTCACTATTGGGAGACGTAACGTCAATAACATTTGATATGCGGATGATACAGTATTGATTGCAGACAATGAGCAGTATCTGCAAAATTTAGCAGATGCGGTTGTTGAACATAGTGAACAACTAGAGTTAGAATTAAATTGTAAGAAGACACAGATTATGGTCGTCACTGGGAAGACGGAAATACCACAATGTAATATACAAGTAAATGGGAATATTCTGAAACAAGTGAATCGGTACACTTATTTCAGAACAGTTATGGGACATGCCGTAAAGAGATTAGAATAAGATGGAAAACATACTGACCAATGAAAAAGATGTCGTTTTAAACGAGAAAAAGAGTGTTTAGATGCTACATAGAACCTGTACTTTTGTATGGATGTGAAGTGTGGACAATGAGCAGACAAGCTGAAAAACATCTGGTGGTTGTGGAAATGTGGTCTCTGAAGAAAATGCAAAAAAATACCACGGGCAGACAGAAAAACCAACGACCAAGTCCTACATGAAACATATGAAATCCGTAAATTAATTAGAGAAATTAGATGTAGACAGTCATAATGTTTTGGCCAGATTATGAGAAGAAATAAATGAGAGAACTTGGCGACAATTGGAATTAATGAGGGGAAGAGAACATGGGGAAGCCAGAGAAGAAAATACCTGGATGGCTTGGCCACGTCGTATGGTCGAGACAAGACCACCGTGCTGATCCTCGATTCTGGTGATTCTATGAGATGGCGTAACATGATCGCCCACACTTATCGGCATGGTACGTGATTATGATTATGATGATGAGTGAATTGATTCAGTGTCAATACTGCACAACAGATATTCAGTAATCATGTCTAATCTCGTCACGCGACAATTCATTGCAACATTAATAAACTATGCTACTTTTATGAGCCGTAGGGCCACTTGGTTCACCCAGATTATGCAAGTGATATCCAACAACACAAAATTTCAATAATACATATCACTGCCCCGTCACTACCCTAGTCCAGATTACCAAAGGGGAATCTTGTTTTGTATCACAACAGGACACACCCGAGATGGTGTCGTTGACAGCTACACGATTGGGGAGATACTGAGGATGGAACCCGAGCACTTATAGACTGAATGGTTCCATATGCAGTATGTATAATATGACGACTAACCATCTAACCAATCAACTGCCTACCTACCTACCTACCTACCTACCTACCTACCTACCTACCTACCTACCTACCTACCTACCTACCTACCTACCTACCAACCAACCTACTTACCTACATATCTGCTTACCTACCTACCTACCTGCTTACCTACCTATCAAACAAACAAACAACTAATCAACCAACCAGTCAACTGACTCACTGATTGATTGACTCACGAACTGACTAACACATCAGAGTGAACCGAAGGAAACTGCTACCCTCACCCCTGTGAACATATGCATGGGTATATGATGTTAGTGCCATATTTGTAACACTAATCATTACGCTATGCCCGATGTGGCCATTACCGCGCCGACCGCCTTCACTTCTGAATTTCCTAGTACCTATTTGAGGATGGGTCTACTCAGGTCAGTATACAAACTTTAATGAGGATTCCAACACAAGATCACGGGCCTGGAGGTAAGCGTGCTAGCCACTGGGCTACCGCGGCTCAACACATTCAGCTGTACCTGTTGTATGTCATTCCATTCTACTAGTCGTCTTCTTTGTTTCATCTCCAGGCTGTATCTCGCCCCGTGTCTGTCTTTGGGGGGGGGGGGGGGGGGTATATTGTCAGATGCAGGGATACCCACCAGAGCTTGGTATCTGTGAGCACAAGACGGAAGCTCACAACTGGCCAGTGATAACATCTTCCAGGCACTCAGATCTAGGGCATGCACTGGGCACCTGGGGCGGGCATCGTGTGAAAAATCGCGGTTAAGATAGCAGCAATGATAAATTGACAATCAAATGTGCTTTATCAACACGCATGTAGACTGGTGCTTTTGAGCTTCAATTTTACAGAAAAGGCATTAGAATTAGAATATCATGGGTCGAGATAAACACAAATACTGACATTCTGCAAGAACCGAATATGGAAGAAAACTTGCTCTTAAACACTATGACGTCTCGGAAACTGACATGTTTTGGTCATGTTAAACTGGGAAAGAACAGAGATGGAAATCATGTATCCTGGCAGAAGAGGCAGTATGAAAATGCACTAAAGGTATTGCCACCTCGGACATGAGCTACATAAGACAGGAGAAACGGCAACGGGACTACATAGGAAGTTCAACATGATGAAGTGTGATCAGGACTATTTTAAGGAAAGACAAACGGCATGTGTAGTATGCTTGCGCAGTTAGAAAGAAATACTTGGTACTACAATCTAAGTTCTTGCTGTTTTATTTATTTCTGTCTGTAGAATGTTTCGATGTGCTATGAGGATGATCTGTCGACTAACCAACCAACCAACCAACCAACCAACCAACCAACCAACCAACCAACCAACCAACCAACCAAGCACCCACCCACCCAACCAACCAACCAACCAACCAACCAACCAACTAACTAACTAGCTAGCTAGCTAATTAACTAACTCACTAACTAAGATGGTGTCATCCTGGGCACCGCCCCACTGACTGTCTATCGCTTGTGTTATAATGCTGCTGCCTTGAACCGCTCGCCACACAAGCAGTTGTGAGTGGCAATGATATCGTGCCTGGTCTGATTCTGGGAAACAGGAAGTCAACATCTCCGTGTTTACAATTCGTATTTTCTTACATTCATCCGGGTCTGGAGCTCCAGTACATGTGGAGGGATGATTGTATTGAACAATGCTCATTAGTTGTTTCTTGTCATGTGTGTTTTCTGTAATATGATAACATTTTCTCAACGCTTTTCTAACAACTTTAGCAAAGCTATCTAAATATTGTCTTTTATCCGCCCCTATCCGCCTCCTAAGTTCTTTATTAGCCCCTTCTGTTTATTTTTCGTGGGCTCTAACTTTAACAGCTCCGGTTCAATCTTAACTTTACAGAATTTTTTTTACTGTATTCTATTTTCTGAAGGGATTTCCGTCGTTATCCGTGCTTTATGTATTTGTTGCCTTCTTCTACGGACTTTCATGCATGAAGTACGTCCAACCTAATGCCAGCAGTCCTCTGTGCTCGCTTCGTCTACTAACTGCTGCAGGATTTGACATTTATTTGAGACTGTGACCATACACTTTCCCGTAGTTTCTAGATTTTTAAGACATCCCAAATTGTATTGATTTCTATGTTTACACCATGTTGCGTGTCTTGGAGTCTAAACTTAACTTTACTGACCAGCATATGATGATTTGCGTGTAATCTGCAACTCTAAAAGCTTTCAAGTCATGTAAAGACGACCTAAGTTTATGTTTAATACAGACGAGAGCAGATGGTTTTATCCTATGGTCTGGTGATACTCACTCCACTGTGTGTATTTGTTTATGTGGAGAAATATTTCCGCCTGTGGCCTATTGATTCGCTGTGCACAGTTTGGTGAATAAGAATAATTCTCATTTTCGTTCATTATGACAAGCCTGTGCTTCCTCATAATCTCCCCGTGTTATCTCATCCTATCTTGGCATTCAGGTTATCCATCAAAATGTTGAGGTTGCCATTTTTTTATTACCTATAGTCCTTGTTCTTTCAGGTTTCATGTAAACTCCCTCCTTAGTTGATTCATCCTTGTCATTTGTTGCCGCATATACGGGGATCACTTTTATAATCCCAAATTTCTAACCCTGTAGTAGTTTATTTCTTCTACCAACTTGGATGAGCTTCCTAATTCACACCTAATACTAACATTCCAGGTGCCACTGCTGGAGATGTTCCTGCTTTCTTAGGTCTCCGTGCTGCTTTCTCTGCATCGATTCATGCTTCTTCTAGGAGAAGAGAACCCTTTCCCCTTCGTTGGCTGATTTATTTATGGTTTCTTTATACGTTGAGTAACCTGCTCATGGGTACTTTATTTTGAAGCTGGAGATATCTACAGGAAGGGGCAGCCAACACCAAGCCAGGCCCTTCTGAGACAGCTCTTACGGCATGCATGATGGGTTACAGTATTTCTACTCCTGGCTTCTCATAAGGGTCCGGACAAGACAAGGCTACACATTGACTCTAGTGTCTATATCTGCAGAGGCAGGAGTTTCCATGTGAGCGGTTACCGATACGGGTTAGCCTGGACTGGTGAGACACACACTTGTCGGCTCTACTGTCTCCGCTAGCTGCTGCCGGAGATAGATCTTGCAGTCGTGACCTTAAGGAATACAGGACTAAGTTAGGACATCATCATCATTATGTGCCTTGCCGACAAGCTTGGGCTATAAAGGCTTGCACTATTAAACAATCACCAAGTCTTGAATCAGTTCTGTGTGTTCTTGTCTCATGTGGCCCAGCCTTCCAGGTATTTATCGCTCTGCCTTCCCCTTGCTCTTTTCCATACAATTTGTCGGTTGTGTTACGTTTTCTAGTTTATTTCTCCACATAACATGCTCAAAAAATTGGATTGGCTGTGCGTCATTTATCTAATCAATTTACGGTTTTCAATTGTTTCTGGTAGAACTGTCTTGTTTGTTTTCCAGTCTGTCCATGGTTCCTAAAGTAAAAGCACACTAATGACTAAATGGAAGAATAAAGGAATCGTCAGCTCATTCAACCACAGAGAGAGAGAGAGAGAGAGAGAGAGAGAGAGAATGAGAGTATGCGTGTGTGTGAGAGAGAGAGAGAGAAAGAGAGTGTGTGGGAGAGAGTGTGAGAGGGAGTGTGAGAGAGAGAGTGTGAGATAGAGAGAGTGTACGAGAGAGAGTGAGAGAGATTGAGAGAGAGAGAGTGTGTGAAAGAGAGAGTGTGAGAGAGTGTGAAAGAGAGTGTGAGAGAGAGTGTGTGAGAGAGTGTGTGTGTGTGTGTGTGAGAGAGAGAGGGTGAGAGTTAGAGTGTGTATGTGTGTGTGGGTGAGAGAGAGAGAGAGAGAGAGAGAGAGAGAGAGAGAGAGAGAGAGAGAGAGAGAGAGGGAGAGAAACAAAGAGGAACATAATAACCACCAATAAGAGCACTCCTACACAAGAAAACACATCTGCTTGACGCCAATCTACCCAGTGGGTTAGGAAGCGGTCAGGAAATACTATGTATCAGCGAGCTATGGCGTAATTCTGTATTCATGAACAGCCACAACTCCAGTACTGTATGAGCTCTATTGGCCCAGTGACTAGCCTGCTCACCTGCCGGGGTGTTGGCCACCGAGGCGGGGGATCTTAGACAAACTGGCCTGGGTTCCTAAGTCAACCTAGCCTAGAGTGGGACGTATCTCGGTTAAGTGAAGGTGACCTCGCCTACAGTGGGGCATGTCTCAGAAAAGTGAAGGCGACCTCGCCTAGAGTGGGACATGTTTCCAGGAAGTGAATGCGACCTAACCTAGAGTTGGACATGTCTCCGGGAAGTGAAGGCGACCTAACCTAGAGTGGGACATGTCTCCGGGAAGTGAAGGCGACCTAACCTAGAGTGGGACATGTCTCCGGGAAGTGAAGGCGACCTAACCTAGAGTGGGACATGTCTCCGGGAAGTGAAGGCGACCTAACCTAGAGTGGGACATGTCTCCGGGAAGTGAAGGCGACCTAACCTAGAGTGGGACATGTCTCCGGGAAGTGAAGGCGACCTAACCTAGAGTGGGACATGTCTCCGGGAAGTGAAGGCGACCTAGCCTAGAGTGGGACATGTCTCCGGGAAGTGAAGGCGACCTAACCTAGAGTGGGACATGTCTCCGGGAAGTGAAGGCGATCTAACCTAGAGTGGGACATGTCTCCGGGAAGTGAAGGCGACCTAACCTAGAGTGGGACATGTCTCCGGGAAGTGAAGGCGACCTAACCTAGAGTGGGACATGTCTCCGGGAAGTGAAGGCGACCTAACCTAGAGTGGGACATGTCTCCGGGAAGTGAAGGCGACTGGCGCGGTGTTGACACCCTCACGCCACCAGTGCTGCAGGGTCTACACAAACATGGGTCTAGCACCATATACCCAATGGGCATGTGGGCGTGTCAAGTTCCTTTAATGTGTGACGTACTTAACAATATATGTCCACGTTCTTCAATGTGAAGGTCCTTTAATGTGTGACGTACTTAACAATATATGTCCACGTTCTTCAATGTGAAGGTCCTTTAATGTGTGACGTACTTAACAATATATGTCCACGTTCTTCAATGTGAAGGTCGTTTAATGTGTGACGTACTTAACAATATATGTCCACTTTCTTCAATGTGAAGGTCCTTTAATGTGTGACGTACTTAACAATATATGTCCACGTTCTTCAATGTGAAGGTCCTTTAATGTGTGACGTACTTAACAATATATGTCCATGTTCTTCAATGTGAAGGTCCTTTAATGTGTGACGTACTTAACAATATATGTCCATGTTCTTCAATGTGAAGGTCCTTTAATGTGTGACGTACTTAACAATATATGTCCACGTTCTTCAATGTGAAGGTCCTTTAATGTGTGACGTACTAACAAATATCTGTCCACGCTCTTCGTGCTTTCCCATCCAGCCAGCAGTCAGTACTGATGCCACATTATAGATAAGTATTCTTAACGTATAAATAGACCGCGCTATCGGATGTTGTGATCTGTGTGCACGAGGTGAAACTGTCTGTAGATGCTGCATGCTGACATCTCTAGATCACGTGAGACAACGATTTTTCTATATTATTACGGTGTAGAGTAAATTTTCCAGCAGTTATGATCCCCCCTGCCGTTTAGTTGTTTATTTATAAACTTCATTCTTCATTTTTCTTTTCCCCTCGTTGTAGATAAGTTAGTCAAACTTAGCTGTACGTCTCTTTCCCTCAACTCAAAGTAAGTGTGTCTAAACTAGACACACATTTGAGTCGATTAGATTCCACACACTGTTTTAGGCTCTTTCTTCATGCGGATAGATTTTCGTTTGTTTGTTTAAAACTCGATCTGTTTTTGCTTGGGCACTGCTGTATGGTGTACTATCTGCATTGTTTGTGCATTGTTTCATGGTGTACTATCTGCACTGTTGGACACTGTCTAATGGTGCACTTTCTGCGTTGTTTGGACACTGTTTTATGGTGTACCCTCTGCATTGTTTAGGCACTGTTTTATGGTGTACTCTATGCATTACTTGGGCATTGTTTTATGGTGTACTCTCTACTTTACTTGGGCATTGTTTTATGGTGTACTCTCTGAATTTCCTCGGCACTGTTGTATGGTGTACTCTCTGAATTTCCTCGGCACTGTTGTATGGTGTACTCTCTGAATTTCCTCGGCACTGTTTTATGGTGTACTCTCTACTTTACTTGGGCATTGTTTTATGGTGTACTCTCTGAATTTCCTCGGCACTGTTGTATGGTGTACTCTCTGAATTTCCTCGGCACTGTTGTATGGTGTACTCTCTGAATTTCCTCGGCTCTGTTTTATGGTGTACTCTCTTCATTGCTTAGACACTGTTGTATGGCTTACCCTTAGCCTTAACGCCAAAGTAAGTAAAGGACCCGTTTAACACCTTAAGGTGCATCAGGCTTACAGTGCTAGACACTTATAGACAGCCGGCACTCTGTGACTGATGTGGTTAGTATCGTGGCACTCGCCTTTACTTGTCGAGACATTCTCTAGTACCTAATGCAGGCTGGAACTACCTGACAGCCCATGTCAATGTTAACAATTCGCTTTCATGTGGTTTCTAACCCATGAGCACCAAGCCGGCAAGCAAGCGTCTGGCCATTACTTCAATGTTTGACGTCTGGTCATTACGCTAACTCGACTCCTTCTCTCTGCAATAACTGACTTCAATGTTAGACGTCTGGCCATTACGCTAACTCGACTCCTTCTCTCTGCGATACCTGACTTCAATGTTTGACGGTCTGACCATTACGCTAATTCGGCTCCTTCTCTCTGTGATACATGACTTCAATGTTTGACGTCTGGCCATTATACTAACTCGACTCCCTCTCTTTGCGATACCTGACTTCAATGTTAGACGTCTGGCCATTATACTAACTCGACTCCCTCTCTTTGCGATACCTGACTTCAATGTTAGACGTCTGGCCATTATACTAACTCGACTCCCTCTCTTTGCGATACTTGACTTCAATGTTAGACGTCTGGCCATTATACTAACTCGACTCCCTCTCTTTGCGATACCTGACTTCAATGTTAGACGTCTGGCCATTATACTAACTCGACTCCCTCTCTTTGCGATACCTGACTTCAATGTTAGACGTCTGGCCATTATACTAACTCGACTCCCTCTCTTTGCGATACCTGACTTCAATGTTAGATGTCTGGCCATTATACTAACTCGACTCCCTCTCTTTGCGATACCTGACTTCAATGTTAGACGTCTGGCCATTATACTAACTCGACTCCCTCTCTTTGCGATACCTGACTTCAATGTTAGACGTCTGACCTTTACACTAACTCGACTCCTTCTCTCTGCGATACCTGACTCCAATGTAAGACGTGTGCACCCTGCACAGGTATTCACTGGTTTTCGTCATTTTAAGTGAAATTAATGATGCCGATCACATATCCCAAAAGATTAGTAGCGGCGTAAAGTTATTGTCCCTTGCAACGCGCGCCTAACATCTTAGCTCCAAGCAGACAGTGAAATCTCTCAGCCAGAGAGTTATATGTGAACGTTTGTCTCCCCGTATCTGTCTGCTATGAGATGGCGTTTGTTGTTGTTTGTCCATCAAGAATGATGATGACCTGTCGGATACGTCGAGATTGATGGCTCAACCCCAAAGAGATAAAGGATGCAAAATCCTTTTTCCCAATGTGATCCTGCCCGTTTAATTAATTTAGCTGTACTGACTCAATTGTTTGAGACCAGAAATAGAGTTTTAGAGAACCAAGGAATACCTTCAGGAAAACTGAAAAAGTTTCCCTTTTATACCCAAAAGATCCTTTAAGTGGTTCCTTGCCTCTCCTCTACCAACTAATTAATTCTATCTAGGGTAGTTTAAAACTGTGGTCTTTCTAGTGCAGGCGAACACTGTTGGCATCCCTTCATTGTGGTCACACTCCAAGCATTGGCACTGCCATGCCAGCCAGTCCATACCCAATAACTGATGGGGCCCGATAGAGGAATGGGGGAAATAGCAATCTCTGACTCACGTGAGAGGCTGCCATAGTTCTCAGTGCTGCTAATCCGTTTGCCTGGCTGTATAGTGTTATCAACATAGTATTGCCATGGCAGCGTGAGTTCACAGTTTATCCTCAGATACTTCAGCATATCGTGTCCACCCATGGTTTTCTCGTCGAAGCACACATCAGGAAGGTTTACTGTTACTGCGACATTGTCCACGCAGCACCACATTACGGGTCTAGTCAGAATCACCTATCAGATACATTGACATCTACAAAGA
The DNA here is from genome assembly GCA_963921405.1 of Cepaea hortensis. NCBI lineage: Eukaryota > Metazoa > Mollusca > Gastropoda > Stylommatophora > Helicidae > Cepaea > Cepaea hortensis. The sequence goes on from OY992876.1 coordinate 345,383,009, forward strand.
GAGAGAGAGTTAGGAGGGAGACAGACAGACATACAGACAAACAGACAGACAGACAGAGCACATTTGTGTCCCACAAGTACTGATGCTGATTTGAGTTATTCACATGGGATGCTAATCAAAGGTACTGTGATATGCTTCACATAACATGAGCACACAAATGCATGCACTCTATTGTTGTTATTGTAGAACGCATGCGCGTTATTTGCCAGAACTGAGTTGAGAACGTTACGCAACAATGTTGCTATTCAACACATTGAAGGTCAGCTGATAGTACCCGTTTTATTCCAGAGATACAATAAAAGCACGGTTCGTGGACAGCGGGTGCATCTCTGACCTTACTATTCCACCCCGAGAAGGAATCATTTGTTCATCTACCCAAGTAATGTCATTAAACAATATTTCGGTTATATTTCATGTCACGCGCTCTCTGTTCTAAAAATAGCTAGGATAAAAAAAAAAAGCACCAACGTCGACCAGGTAACATTACTAGCAGCAGAACAACAAAAACACAACCCACATAGAGTGTGACCTGCATTGCAGCTCAAAGGTCGGGCGTGCACGTTTCCTCTCTCACAGGTAAATCTAGGTGAAAGGTCGCCGAGAGAGAAACAAACAAAATGCTCAAAGGAAGGGGAGAGAAAGGCGAGTTTGGAAAATCTATCAACTAGAGAGAGGGGGGGGGGGGGGGAGCATGAGGATAGGCGGAGTGTGGCTGGAGGCTCGCGCAAGAGTTCTACTGCTTGTCTGTGATAAGATTGTAAACCAGCTGTTGCCGAGGTACGGCTAAAACACCAGGATCGGATAGGGTTAGCATCTTGTAGCCACAACCTAGGCAGGGGTAGGCTATGGCAGCTGGTCTCTACTGACGGTCAGTTTGGATCCTTGGATGTGAGTGAATGACAGCAGCGTTAGTCGTCCTGGGTAATCCACGTGAAGCATCACTTCAACTACCTACAGTGTTTCATGCCTGATTTACTTTCATCTGCTTGTAAACGGTAATGGAACCACATCTTTTGTCCACGGGACTTCGGACTTAAGTCATTTTGAAAACAAACGACAAACAATTTTACAGGTATATGCAATAATTAGCACATATAACATTAAATAATCTCAGGTAACATCGCGTACACGTGAATAATGGAGATACAATGTTAGATCTATATTGTGCGTGTCCTAAAGGCACCCCCCCCCCCAAACCACAACCACACAAGTCCCATTATCAGGGATCCATGGTGGGCAGGTGAAGCGGTATTAGCACCGTCATATTGTGTAAGCCTGAGTTCACGGATGAATAGATGACTGATCTTTTCCTCCCTTAGCGAACGTCGAGAACTGACATCGAACTCTCGTCCGACCGCGCTCATGCCATTGTCAGAGTAACGTCCCAACCACGCACATCAACGCGTCCGCTAATGGCCACAAGAAGGTAACTAATCAGAAATCTACTTTTCATATCTTTAGTGATCCATTTATGAAACTAGATGGAGCCCACACCCAACGTAATGAGAAACAATTTCAACCCTGCCACTACGGGGATCGATCTCAAACCCACTGTGCTGATAGACCAGCGTACTAGCCACTATTAGGAACATGTGGAGAAATGGTTGCCAGTCTAGATCTCATCTCAGCCTGTAGTTATGTGCAGGTATCCCCATGAGGTCGTTTCAGATGTGATCTAGACTGACAATGTCAACTAGTTACATCATGGACCATATCTATGCTGACAATGCCATCTGGTTACATCATGGACCAGGTATAGACTGACAATGTCAACATCATGGACCAGGTCTAGGTAGACAATGCCATCTGGTTACATCATGGACCATATCTAGGCTGACTATGTCATATGGTTACATCATGGACCATATCTAGGCTGACTATGTCATATGGTTATATCATGGACCAGATCTAGACTGGCAAAGCCATCTGGTCACATCATAGACCACACCCAGCTGGATATAAGCCCTTTCTTGTGCTCAGACGGCAAAATACCAGTTCTTTGGCCTCAGAGTTCAAGCTCAGTCTTCAAAAGGAGTCACCAACCAACCAATCAACCAATCAACCAACCAACCAACCAACCAACCAACCAACCAACCAACCAGTCAACCAGCTAGCAAGCCACCTAAACAACTAACCAATCAATCACCCAACCAGCCACTCAAACAACCAACCAACAAACCAATCATATAATCAAGCAGCCAGCCAGCCAGTCACACAAACAACCAAAGAATCAACTAATCCAACCAACCAACCAACCAACCAGCCAGCTAGCCAGCCAACAAATAAACAAACCAGGCAACTAATGAACCAACCAACCAGCCAGCTAGCTAGCCAACCAACCAACCAACCAACCAACAACCAAACCCACCAACCCACTGGACCACCATGGCGCTTGTAACCCGAAACACCGGCAATAAACCGCTAGGTGTGTGACATTAGTACCTTTACATGTAATAATCGTTTTACCTCAACGACATCAAGTACTTTTCGAAATTCCCCATTTCGATTTGTTTGCAAACTGGTATACGCCCTTGTACTACTACCATAGCTGACGGTTGCAGCGTAAATTCCAGCCAGAGAATCAAGGTGTACACTGCTCGGCAGCGGAGGGCTAGAATGAGCAGAAAGGTGTGGAAAACAAGGCGAACTCCATGCACAAACACACACATACACACACACATACGCGCACACACACAGCATGCATGAGATGTAGAAATTCCTTGTGCATGTTTTCCTCACTGGCATGTTCTCAAGGTTGTTCCATGCATGGAGCTCGCAATCACTTACAACTCACGTCATTGAATCTGTACACAGGCCCACTTCCCTGCACGTACACTTTTCTGCTCCTTCTCTCTCTCTCTCTCTCTCTCTCTCTCTCTCTCTCTCTCTCTCTCTCTCTCTCTCTCTCTCTCTCTCTCCCTCCCATGCTGTAATTCACTCACCGTTGATGTATATTTGAATCTACCCAGTAAATGACGTCAACATGGCTAGTAGTATAGTTGTCGTATATGCCTTCTCCGTGGCCATGTTAAATGTCACCGTGGCTTAGACAGAACAGTCATGGAATGCATGGTTCCTGAGAGAAGCGGCAAGGGTCGACCAGCACGACAGTACACACCGGACGTTCACGATACTCTGGGCACGAAAGTACATGAGGCAGGGGCCAACCACCACGACAGTAAACACAGGAGGTTCACGATACCCTGGGCATGAAGGTACATGTGCAGGGGCCAACCAAGACGACTGTAAACACAGGAGGTTCACGATACCCTGGGCATGAGTGTACATGAGGCAGGTGCCATCTCACTCGATCACTAGAGTCGTGGATCAGCTCTGTGTTTCTATCTCGACCATGCCACAAGGCCAAGCCATCCAGGTACTTGCTTCTAGGTCTTCCCCTTGGTCTGTTCCCCTCGATCTTACCAGTTGTCACCAAGTTCTGCAAATCATTTCTTCTCATAACATGCCCAAAAAATTGTGACTGTCTATGTCTAATGTCTCTAATTAGTTTACGATCTTCATTTGTTTCTTGAAGAACATGTTCATTGGTCTTTCTGGCTGTCCATGGTATTCTTCGCATTGATAATAGTTAGTGGTAAAAATATGAGGACCATGTGTTGAAAGAGGAAGGTGACTATTGGAGAAATGAAGGATTGAACCGAGAGCAGTCATCAATCTACTGAAATCGTCCGACACAGATTAAGGTCTGGGCAGATCGCAGACATTAATCCACATGCACACCTACTGGGATATTTTTGCTCCAACTTACACATCACAGCATCAGCACAATCAATACAACATGTCAAAGGCAACAGTTTGTATTCTATAGTGATGAATTTTCAATTCCGTAAGCTCTCAACGGTGACAAACAACTGGCATTGAAGAAAAAAACAAACAACACACACACTAAACGCATTGAATACCAACAGAAGAGACACATTGTGGCATAACAAGAAATGTGAGAACAAACACGTTGTCACATGCGGGGACAACACACGAACATACGACTTAATCTATAAACTTCAATGAAAATAGGACCAACATCTTGGCCGTTGAGAAGGAAGCCCACTACAGAGACATTCACAACTATATTTGTCATGCAGAACAGGTAATCATGTTCCGTCTCAGCAGAGTAGTCATTGCATCCACCTCCATATGAATCTGGCTACCCCTTGTGTCGCCACCCAAATTGTCGGGCATTATTGTAAAACACGTTTGTTAGCGTGAATTCACTAGTTTTTCGCCAAAGAAATCAAAGACACTTCACCGCTTTCCATGATTTAAGTTGCCTTTGGACCTATCAAAAACAATTCCCTGGGTGGGGGTAAATATAAGACAGGAAAAATTTCATAACGACGCAATAGACAGTTTTCACAAAAATTGATCGTGAATAAGGGCACTCATTTCTGAATGGACTATACCAACTATTTCGTGTCCGTAGAATGATGACGGCCTGCCTCCGTGGCCAAAGTGTGTGTGTGTGTGTGTGTGTGTGTGTGTGTGTGTGTGTGTGTGTGTGTGCTTACCAGGCGTTCGAAACGCAGCCGCGATCGATTTGTGCAGCAGACCGTGTCGCGTTGCGTCATAGCGTGTTGGTATGAGAGCCGATCGTTCAGAAAGCAATGGCAAACTACTGAACGTAAAAACTTGCCTAGGACATCAACAGCAGCTGAAAAATGCTGGTGTTGACTGCAACGTCCTGCAAGGGATATGCAACATTAAAAAAAAAGAATGATGACATCGCAGGTAACTAGATGACAGACGTCTGGCTCAGTGGCTAGCGTGCTTGCACGCCGCTCATGGGGCCACGTGTTCTAACCCTCACTTAGACGGGTTTAGAGACTAAATATGTGTTCAGAGACGGTGGAAAGAACGCAGACAATGAATTACTTGGGGATACGGTTTGATCGAAGCCTTGCTTATAATGAGCACATAGACCAGGTGATAACAAAGGCCAAGCGGGGGTTGGCTGCGATGCGGGTGATGGCGGCAGCAAACTGTGAGCAGCGCCATCTATGTCTTCTATACGAGAGGCTGGTCATGTCTGTTTTTGAGTATGCGATGTGTAGCATATTAAAACGTCCTTACCTTTTCCTAGCATTGACGCCTTAAAAATACCAATCCCTGATACTTACTGTTTAAATACCTTAATTAGGGAGAATAAAACAGTGATAGACTGACCGTGGCACAGCCAAATTTAATTGGCATTAGTTTGGTTCACGTACATGGCAAGACCGGGACTGATTGTAAAACAAAGGTTCTTTGTAGCCATTTTTGGTCAGTACAACACAAAGAGCGGACACGTAAAAGCCTCCCCTGTGGGGAGGGCATTTTAGCCTTAAAAACCATCATTGTCTTCAGCCATTGGTATGTTAAAATCTACATTATTAATATGTATTCATGTATTTTGATAAAGTACATATACCATTGTGTTTAATTAAGAATTAGTTAGAATGATAAATCAACAATTCTTGTAAACTAGAGTCTGATTGATTTTTACCACTGAGCGCAATGCCAGGCCACGCTGTAATTTTTCCTATGCTTGTCAATTTCATATTCCTATGTTAAAAGCTTTTATAAGCATTGTGAACCTATATCTCATTAGCAATGCTTATAACCTATAAATATTATGTGTACTGTAGAGTATCAAACTCATGTCAGAAACACATTCTATAACTCTTCTCAATGAGTCCTGATTCATACTTCACAGTAGAGAAGTCGTTTCTGTCAATTTCATATTCCTATGAATAAAAACTTCTATGCATTGTGAACTATATCTCACTATCTATGCTTAGAAATCTGCAAATAATCTATGTACTATAGAGTATGAAACTCTAAAGAACATTTTCAAAGGAACTTTTATCCATGCGGAGACATACAAATGATTACGCATATTCCTGACTCTTAGTCAGTGGATAAAATGCTTTGCCATATTCTAATCTGTAAGTTGAAACTATCGTGCTAAGTCATAGTAAAAGCTTTTTGTTAACAGATTAGTAACCACACCATAGGTGTGATAGACATGTAATATTTTAATAAAGATGCTAGGAAATTGCCATGGTTAAGTATATAAATTCAAGAACAAAGAAAGTAAACGCATGATATAACCAAGCTTTAGTCACACCGCACCACAGGCGATAGACACCAGGAATAAAATTATATGTTCCAAACACGCATCAGACTGCAAAAATCATTTCTAATAGATAAGAAATGCTCTTAAAATTAGCAGCACTTGGCAAAATATATCACAGCGTTCACTAACCCCATGCTGCTGTAAGCAGTGGGGGAAAACAATTTATGTTTTAAGGATTAACCCATGAGGGAATCCAAAAACATAGGCTTCTTGCATCATCATTATGATTAATTATTATGTATGATTATCATGTACTTGATATAAGAGAAATGTACATGTATGTTTTCTCTGTTATGAGAATTTTTCTCTGCCCTGATTGTTACTCTTTACTGTGAGAATATACATTTTAATGTTACCCCTGGGGACAGGAGGATGTTGATGTAAGAATCCTTGAGTATGTCAGTACACCAGAGGTCAATGTTGAATAGCCTTGGCCTAATGCTGATTATAGTGCCGGAAGGAAGACACGGCATTAGAAACCACAGAGATTATGTATAGGCTATTCTCTTCAAGTAGAGAGAGAGAGAGAGAGAGAGAGAGAGAGAGAGAGAGAGAGAGAGAGAGAGAGAGAGAGGCAATATCAATATGTTCGGATCTACAGAATGGCTTCGCTCATCAAATAATTCCCATTAACAATCTCAGAACAAAACATAGAGTGAAAAGATATATCACTCACTATCAGAGCTAGGAAAGCTCTACAACAAGCAACGAGGGACAGGGAACTTGGAAACCCACTCCTATTTCCTTCCCCTTTTTTGTTTATAATTCTGTGGTGAAATGTTAACACATCACAGTAGGTTAATGGTCGGTTGTATTCTTTGCCATCCCTTTCCTATGGCGAGTGGTGGATTTGGTGGTTGGATTTTGTGTGACTGCATTGCATCACTATCAACTGGAAACTGGGTAAAAAGCCAGGAGAGAGTGAACATGGCAACCTGTCCTAAACAAAGTCTGGACCAATACCTCAATGTTTACTGCTGCACTCATAAGCTGCAAACGCCAGCAAAAGAGACACATTCGAAGATGATCGACACTCAGCGTTTGATATTCTGACTCCTGTCAGAATACCCAGGATGGACTTCCTTATCAGAATGTCGACATGATATACCTAGTACACAGATACAAAAAGGATAACCTATTTTACTTCTGGGAGGTACCGCCTGATGACCCATCAATCGTCGAGGTCAACTAAACTGTGGGAGTTATACTACGTGTAATAAAACTAACAGCAGTAAGAACACACCATCTGTTTGTTGGACTCCACAGTTCAAAGGATACACCCAAGTATCCTCCTTCGAAAGAAAAGTCATACAGCAGCAAAAGTCAAACATAAGGTTTCAGCCACTCAACACCAACTTCTAGAATACTAACGCCAACTCAAACAAATGGGAAGAGACACTGAAACCACATAAGCCAGTACAACCAAGGTACCAACTTAAGATCCTCTGAAACATAACTACACCAGATTACCTCAAGGATCCAAAACCTGAACACCATAAAAAAAAACCATATGAAAGCAGCTAAATGCCTCTACATCTGCAACAAAGGGAATCATCTGATTGTTTGCAACCCTGTTTATGTGCTGGAATTATTCATCTTTGGATATATGTATGTATAGATCAAGTCTGGACCTAGTCACAGATACTACCATGAGATGCCTCTCAGCTATATATTTCCGACGCTGGACTATATCATAAAAGAATGACTCTTTGCTGGTCCCATGTCAACCTAAATACCATCATCAAATGTGGAATGGGTTATAGACTTGAGACTAGGTGGGTGAAACCTCTGTGTGAGCCCAATTTGGGATTCGGATAGTTAAAGCCGAAAAGCTGAATGGACGTCGACTTTTCATCAGACCTGATGATAAAAGGAATTACCTTCTGCAGAGCTTTAGTGGAACTCCTGAAGTATGACCAACCAGAGGCCCCAAATTTCACAAAGACACCGAGTCCCTGGCAACAGAATATTCGTGATTCTAGCCCATGGAGGGATATGTGGTGTGTGATATTTAAATTCCTGGAGTATGGATTATAAAATATTCACCAACCAATTACCAGTGGATAAACATATTAGGAACACAACTGAGTGCATTATTTCGGTACCCAGATAATGGGAATAGGATCTAATATACATAGGACATCAACACTTAACCGCACACCAGGAGATAAAAGACTCTATTAATTAGTTTAATTAAGAGCTTTTTACTGCTTTTTATATGTGTTTTCCCCATGCCATGGAGGTAACAGGTCAGTAGCTTTTTTTCAATGAAGGTTATGGTATAGTATTTTGACACCAACTCATTATTTTTAAATATGAGAATTGTAAAGGGTGTCAGAAACAACTGTTTTATCTGTTGGGTTCTATGTACTTATATCATTAGTTGCCTTAATTTTGTAAGGTGGGTCAAGGAAAGTAGACCCAATTTGTGGTTGTTGTGTTGTTTGTAAAAACATTGTTTTTTTTCTTTTGGGACAATGGGGTTAATATGTTTTGATAATGCGAATCATTCCCATGCCTGTGCTGAAAATGCATTGTGGTCATTACAAATATATATGTTACTACAGATCTTGATTTAATACCTGAACTGTTTGTCCAAAATTGTTGTGTACATCAAGTAAACGTGGTGTTCACCAGTGGTTGTTTATATGTTGTGAACAATCAATGTCTTCTAGCACTAGATAAACTTTAGAGGGTGATAATTGGGAATGGAGAATTACTCATAAATACAGCTAAGAACAGGAGTGAAGTATTTTCCTTCTTGTGTTTATGGTAGAATTCCATTATCACCTCAAGTGGCTAAAATAATAGAGAATCAAATTTAATCCCCTAGACAACTTAACATAATATTCTCATAAATTAAAATCCACATCCCACACGATGGCAATCCTGACTCTCAGCCGTAAGCAGATAGAAAGTATGGAAAGGATACACAGTTAAGCTATGCGTATTATTCTTGGATGCACAAGAGATACAGCATGCAAGGCGATGCGCTACCTTCTTGATTTTCCAACCATTGAAGACAGAATACAGGTCTGCAGAGCTCGCGCCTACCTCAGAGTTAAAGCAAACAAACATCCACTGCATAGTGAAATTATGAAGGTGAAGGGCAGCAGGTTAAAAAGAGGATGGTCGTGGATGGGTCAAGCCGAAGACATTCTTCAACAGGTGTGTTCACTTGAGGACTTAGAACCTGGAGAGGAGTGGGTACAAGTGCCGACAGATTTCTGCACATCCTTTTCAGTTTGCTTCCAACTAGACAGAAAATGCAGACAAGAAAACCCGGCAGCTGTGAAGGCGGAAGTACAAGCGTTGATTTTCGAGAATTCGCTAGACGGTGATGCTGTCATTTACACAGATGGGTCGGTCGTCCCACATGTGAGAAGCTCATGGGCCTTTATGGCTCAGGCCGGAGGGAGAATTGTGAAGGAGGACTCTGGTGCTTTTGCTGAGACCACAAGTATCCTGACTATGGAAGTCATGGCAGTAAGTAAAGCAATAACATGGCTCGAGACACAGACATTCACTAAGGCATGTTTCCTTAGCGACTCAATGAACAAGCTCAAGAGGATAGAGATTGGGGGGGGGGGGGGGGAGGATCCGAAGAGAAATGTTTGCTGTCTCTGGAGCGGTCTCGGATGGCATAGATTAGTTTCATCTTCGTGCCAGGGCATGCGAGAGTACAAGGTAATGAGCGGGCTGACAAGCTCGCTGGTAACGCTACTGTGGAGGGCGGACGCGCCATGGACCAGGCTGACATTCTGAATGCTCTACGAGAAGTAAGACTTTTGCGAGAACCAAGTGATGACTGTGAATCTACAACAATGGCCAGACTGCAGGAGCAGCAAATTAAAAGAGGGGTGGCCAAACAAGAACACTACGCAGGAAGCCAAAGAAGACTGATAAACCAACACAGAACTGGTGACATTAGCCGCTACACACTGCGGGATTTGCTGAGGAGGGGATCCGAGCACTTATGGACTGAATGATTCGATGTACAATGAGGATGATCTGTCGACTAACTAACTAACAAACTAGACGGGTTTAGCTGTAATTGGCTGGGGCCCTTGGACTCTGATCTAACAGAAAATTGACACTAGAACATGTTCTGGGAAGTAAAGGCGGCCGGCGTCCTACTGACCTCAGCACGGATCGAGTGTCCAGTGGGTCTATGCAAATATAGGATGAGCACCATATACCAAATACTCCTCCAGACGTGAGGAAAGGTCTGCTCACTCTTGTATGTGTTTGATTACTTCCATATATCCCTCCTTCACCCGTGTTTCGTTACCTTCCCGCCGTTTAATATCATTGCATATTTCATACATTTTCTCTCGCACGATTTTTCTCCACTTCCGCTGTGCCTCACCTTCACCTTACTCAACACTCTATATCATTATATTTTCGTGTATATCTTATTTCTCCCGGTCTCTATCTCCTTGTCTCTGTACGTCATTCACTCTTACCTTCACAACATCCTATTTGATTAAATCTTTCAGGCTTTTCATCTCTCTCTCTGCTCTCTCTCTCCCTCTCTCTCTCTCTCTCTCTCTCTCTCTCTCTCTCTCTCTCTCTCTCTCTCTTCCGCTCTCCCCATCCTTCATTTACCTTTATCTACCAACTGTCTCATTTACTAATATCTTCCATATAATTCCGCTCTTTCACTCCCCCCACCTCTCTCTCTCTCTCTCTCTCTCTCTCTCTCTCTCTCTCTCTCTCTCTCACACTCACTCTCTCACTATCTTTCTCTCTACCTTCCCACCATTGATTAAATATCATTACATCTTCCATATATTTCACTTCTCTCAGACATTTCTCTCTATTCTCACTCTCTCCCTGTGTGTGCATACATCTCATTCACCCTACCTTCACGTCATCCTAAACCATTATATCTTGAGTATATGCCTTCTCTCTCTCTCTTTCTTCTCTCTCTCCTCTCTCTCTCTCCTCTCTCAGCCTCCCTCATTCAGCCTTACCTTCCCACCATTCTGTATCATAATATATTTCATAAATTCCTTCTCTCTCCCCTCCTCTTTCTATCACCCTCTGTCTCTCCTCCTCCTATCTCTACCCCCTCTCTCTATCCTCCTCTCTGTGTACCTCATTCACCCCTACCTTCCCACCATCCCATATCACCATCTCTTAGAAACTGGTGCCAGATCCCCACAATCAGAGTTCCAGGCTTGAGCGTAACCCAGAAACTCGCTAGCAAACATACCTACCTACACAGTCTTTCCACAGGTGTGAGAGAACCGCCAGGCACTGCACACTCACGTGCCTCCTACCTGTACTAGCCAACAGCTGATGGCAACTTTTACCTCCAGCCTCACTCCCGTGTGTACTCAACAGCCGCTATATTTGTTTGAGAAACCCAGCTACCAACTTGTCTAACCACGCAATAGTTTATCTGCCTCAGAATTGTCTATGTGTGCATCATCTACGAACTGTAAGTGCTGTTGCATTTGTGTGTCTAGCTTTAGTATTTTATAGATAAGAGAAGTGCACTATAAGGCATTCAGCCATGTTCGTGTTCTGTTGTGACCATGGAGCTGTGTACGTTCTGTTATGCCTAGCATTGTTATTTTATAGATACGAGAAGTACAACACAAGGCATCAGCCATGTTTGTTATGTTGTGATGAGGGAGTGTTGCAGCTCTGTTATACCTAGATTCAGTATTCTAACTTCTGTTATACCTAGATTCAGTATTATAACTTCTGTTATATCTATACTCAGTATTTTTTTTTGTTTTGTTTTGCGCTCGCTCGCTTTGGACTCAAGCGTAGTCTATACACACTATTTATAGTAGTGATGGGCTGAATTTTGCGTGTGGGTTAGCTTTCCCTATTAACAGTGTCCCTCGCCATCAGGCAAAACCACTCCGACTTCAGAGGTACTTGTAATTAACGTCTCCAAGTCAAGGACGACAGGTCAACATTTTAGTCACGCTGTCCGGTGTAGGGGTCGAACCGTTTACCTCGGCATCAGCACACCGGATGTTTAAGAACACGCGTTCTTATCTATTCGGCCATGCCGACCTGCTCTTCAGTATTGCAACTTCTGTTATAATAAGACATAATATTGCATAGATAAAAGAAGTACATTAAACGATACAATTTTTGAAATGTTGTTCCATGGAGTGTTATAAGTTTTGTTATGACTGGATACAGCATTGTAAGTTCTGATATACTTAGGTATAGTATTGTATATATAAGAGAAGTGCATTAAACGATATTCAACCATTTTTGGTATGTTGTACCGTGGAGTGTTGCAAGTTCTGTTATACCAAGATTTTATATTGTAAGTTGTGTTATACTTAAGTTTAGTATTGTGTAGATAAAAGAAGTACAATAAACGGGATTCAACTAAGTTTGGCATGTTGTGTCCATGGAGTGTTGTAAGTTCCAGCTTTAGTGTAGTATAGATAAGAGAAGTACATTGCAGGACATTCAGTCATGGTTTCTTTTTTGTGTGGCCATGGAATAGTGAATGTATTGTTATATCTAGCATTATCATTGTATAAAGGAAAAGTACATTAAACGATATTCAACAATGTTTGGTATGTTGATTCATGGCGTGTTGTAAGTTCTGCCATACCTAACTGCAGTTTTGTAAGTTCTGCCATACCAAGCTTCGATGTTGTAAGTTCTGCATCCCTAGCTTCAGTGTTGTAAGTTCTGCCATAAGTAGCTTCAGTGTTGTAAGTTCTGCCACATCTAGCTTCAGTGTTGTAAGTTCTGCGTTCCTAGCTTCAGTGTTTAAGTTCTGCATACCTAGCTTCAGTGTTGTAAGTTCTGCCATACCTAGCTTCAGTGTTGTAAGTTCTGCCACATCCAGCTTCAGTGTTGTAAGTTCTGCCATATCTAGCTTCAGTGTTGTAAGTTCTGCCACATCTCGCTTCAGTGTTGTAAGTTCTGCCACATCTAGCTTCAGTGTTGTAAGTTCTGCCACATCTAGCTTCAGTGTTGTAAGTTCTGCGTTCCTAGCTTCAGTGTTTAAGTTCTGCATACCTAGCTTCAGTGTTGTAAGTTCTGCCATACCTAGCTTCAGTGTTGTAAGTTCTGCCACATCCAGCTTCAGTGTTGTAAGTTCTGCCATATCTAGCTTCAGTGTTGTAAGTTCTGCCACATCTCGCTTCAGTGTTGTAAGTTCTGCCACATCTAGCTTCAGTGTTGTAAGTTCTGCGTTCCTAGCTTCAGTGTTTAAGTTCTGCATACCTAGCTTCAGTGTTGTAAGTTCTGCCATACCTAGCTTCAGTGTTGTAAGTTCTGCCACATCCAGCTTCAGTGTTGTAAGTTCTGCCATATCTAGCTTCAGTGTTGTAAGTTCTGCCACATCTAGCTTCAGTGTTGTAAGTTCTGCCACATCTAGCTTCAGTGTTGTAAGTTCTGCCACATCTAGCTTCAGTGTTGTAAGTTCTGCCACATCTAGCTTCAGTGTTGTAATTTCTGCCTCATCTAGCTTCAATGTTTTAAGTTCTGCCACATCTAGCTTCAGTGTTGTAAGTTCTGCCACATCTAGCTTAAGGGTTGTAAGTTCTGCCACATCTAGCTTCAGTGTTGTAAGTTCTGCCACATCTCGCTGCAGTGTTGTAAGTTCTGCCACATCTAGCTTCAGTGTTGTATGTTCTGCCACATCTAGCTTCAGTGTTGGAAGTTCTACATATCTAGCTTCAGTGTTGGAAGTTCTATTGTAATTTCTGCCACATCTAGCTTCAGTGTTGTAAGTTCTGCCACATCTAGTTTCAGTGTTGTAAGTTCTGCCACATCTAGCTGCAGTGTTGTAATATCTGCCACGTCTAGCTTCAGTGTTGTAAGTTCTGTCACATCTAGCTTCAGTGTTGTAAGTTCTGCTACATCTAGCGTCAGTGTTGGAAGTTCTGCCACATCTAGCTTCAGTGTTGTAAGTTCTGCCACATCTAGCTTCAGTGTTGTAAGTTCTACATACCTAGCTTCAGTTTTGTAAGTTCTGCCACATCTAGCTTCAGTGTTGTAAGTTCTGCCACATCTAGCTTTAGTGTTGGAAGTTCTGCCACATCTAGCTTCAGTGTTGGAAGTTCTACATACCTAGCTTCAATGTTGTAAATTCTGCCACATCTAGCTTCAGTGTTGTAAGTTCTGCCACATCTAGCTTCAGTGTTGTAAGTTCTACATACCTAGCTTCAGTTTTGTAAGTTCTGCCACATCTAGCTTCAGTGTTGTAAGTTCTGCCACATCTAGCTTTAGTGTTGGAAGTTCTGCCACATCTAGCTTCAGTGTTGGAAGTTCTACATACCTAGCTTCAATGTTGTAAATTCTGCCACATCTAGCTTCAGTGTTGTAAGTTCTGCCACATCTAGCTTCAGTTTTGTAAGTTCTGCCACATCTAGCTTCAGTGTTGGAAGTTCTGCCACATCTAGCTTCAGTGTTGGAAGTTCTACATACCTAGCTTCAGTGTTGTGAATTCTGCCACATCTAGCTTCAATGTTGTAAGTTCTGCCACATCTAGCTTCAGTGTTGGAATTTCTGCATATCTAGTTTCAGTGTCGTAAGTTCTGCATATCTAGCTTCAGTGTTGGAAGTTCTGCCATACCTAGGTCCTGTGTTGTAAGTTAAGCCGTACCTATATTTAGTATTGCATTGGTGAGAAATACATTACACGGTATTCAGCCATGATTATTATATTTTGTCCCTGGTGTGTTGAAAGTTCTGTTACACCTAGCTTATTTACTGTATAGATAAGACAAGTACATCACTAGCTTGTTTTCTGTGTTGTAACCATGGATTATTGCTAGGTCTGTTATACCTACCGGCTCTGTAAGGAAGGAGTTACCGACGCAATTCGTTCTCCCGCATTCCGCGTATGAAAGATAGCTGGGGGAGATTTTGGCAGTATACCGCCTTGCGTTGGTATTTCATACAATTGTATGAGTGCCAGTCGTTCAGAAAGAAATGGTAAACTACTGAACGTAAACTTGCCAAGAAATCACAAACAGCCAACAAATCTTATGTTTGACTGCGACGTCCTGTAAAGTATATTCAATTAACCGTAACTGTTACAGCCATGTTTGCTCACTGTGTCCACGGAGTAGTGTAAGCTCCCTTATACACAGCTGTAGTATTTATAGATAAGACAAATACAATACAAGGCAAGGAATTCAGCTTTTCATTTTAAATCAGGGAATTCTTGTCTTAAGTGCTCTGAAATCTAGCATCAGTACAGTGTAGATGTGAGAAGTTCACCGCTAAGTTTTTAACCTGTGTGTGTTTGTTGTATAGTGATCTTGGAGTGCATGTACTAAGTGATCTGGTATCTAGCAACAGTATTGCACAGATAAAAGAAGATCAACGCTACGTTTTTAACCTGTGTGCTTGTTGTGTAGTGATCATGGAGTGCATGCACAAGGTGCTCTTATACCAAACTTAACTATTGTATAGATAATATAAGTTCAATACTACTGTATTCAACAGTATGTGTCTTTCTTTCCCTTATTTTCAATCAGTGTGTTTGCTTACAATACCAAGCGACACAACAGCAAGCATATATCTTGTAGCCTGTGATTTGATAACGATCGTTGGGTTGAACTATTAGGCGTTTGTATGCTGTTGATTTCCTAGGAGCATACTGTACCTGTGTACTCCAGGGGGAGTGTCATCATTATCTTGTGTTGTTTACTGTTACTTGCACGTAGCCCAGAGCGATCCGTCATGTGCTCAGTATACCTGATGAGAGGTGAAAACGCTTGCAGAAGTGATCTTCGAAATAACACGAACCTTTACTCTTTAAAGATATAATCAAATATCTTTCACTTTATCACGTTATGAAGCCGACTGTGATGTATGCTTAACACGTGGTAATATTCACGTACACAGATGTTCCATCAATCCCACAATTCCAATCACACGTGGTAGTATTCACTTACACAGATGTTTCAGCAATCCCACAATCCCAATCCATCGTTCATCGTGTAGAAGGTCGCTTGCAGCACGTCGCTCTCATAACGGCCCGCCCAAAAGCCTCTATTTCTCTGGCCGTGCTTCCTTCCTCGTGCACTCTCATACCCAGAGCCCGTCTCCATCTCTGGCTGTGCCTCCTGTGTTATGAACCCTCATAGCCAGGCACTGTCTCTATCTCTGGCTGTGCCCCCTGTCTCATGTATCCTCATACCCAGGTCCTGTCTCCATCTCTTGCCGTGTCTCCACGCCTCACACACCCTCATACCCAGAGCCTGTCTCCATCTCTTGCCGTGGCTCCTGCCGCATGCACCCTCATACCCAGGTCCTGTCTCCATCTCTTGCCGTGCCTCCACGCCTCACGCACCCTCATACCCAGAGCCTGTCTCCATCTCTGGCTGTGCCTCCCCGCCTCACGCACCCTCATACCCAGGGCCTGTCTCCATCTCTTGTCGTGCCTCCTTGCCTCACGCACCCTCATACCCAGGTCCTGTCTCCATCTCTTGCCGTGCCTCCACGCCTCACGCACCCTCATACCCAGGTCCTGTCTCCATCTCTTGCCGTGCCTCCCCGCCTCACGCACCCTCATACCCAGGTCCTGTCTCCATCTCTTGCCGTGCCTCCCCGCCTCACGCACCCTCATACCCAGGGCCTGTCTCCATCTCTTGCCGTGCCTCCACGCCTCACGCACCCTCATACCCAGAGCCTGTCCCCATCTCTGGCTGTGCCTCCCCGCCTCACGCACCCTCATACCCAGGGCCTGTCTCCATCTCTTGTCGTGCCTCCTTGCCTCACGCACCCTCATACCCAGGTCCTGTCTCCATCTCTTGCCGTGCCTCCACGCCTCACGCACCCTCATACCCAAGGTGTCTACAGAGTCCTACATCCCTCCATCTCTGTGCTGCGTCTTCTACCAGGAACCACGCCTCCCATCACTGTTCTCGCCAAGCCACTGTGACGTTTAGTAAGGCCAAAGTTTGTCAGTGTCCCGGACGTAATCCTGTTGACGTTCCGGTTTTCTCCCATGCTCAGATCTTGCAGAATTCCAGTGTTTGCCTTCTCCCCGGCACACGATATTCTGTAAATTTTTCTGTAACATTTGAGCTCAAACCCCCAATTGTCTTATATAGAGATTTCGAAATGGTCAGTGACTCACTTCCATATTATGTTACCACAGAGAAGATGCATGTTTTCAAAATGATTTACTGTGACTTTCTGGCTGGGGCGTTACAGCAGCGTAAAAATGCCGTATCTCTATTGTGTGTAAGAGTAAGAGCAAATTACTCTTCTGAAACTCTTTTTTTTTAAAAACGCTGGTTCATATGAAACGTCACAGCGGCTTGGAGAGAACAGCGATGGACTGCCGTGGTTGCTGGACGAAGAGGCAGTGGTAGACCAGTACGAACATGGACACGGACATTGCAGAAATCTTGGGCATGAGGCGTGAGACATGGCCAGAGATGGAGATACTTTGGCCGGCCAAGATGAGAGCGGCGTTTTGCAAAGGACCGGCTCCATGAAGATATTTTATGGACGGGAGCTGTAGTTGTATAGTGGATAGTGTACCGGGTTTCGGGTGGAAGGATGCAGGATTCATGGACAGTTAAATAGACAACAGTGTCCTGTCTGACACGCAGTCAACCCATTCTCTCAAAGTGTGTATCTGAGGGACACATACAAAGCGTTGCGAGGAAGAGACCCGGTCACCTGCTCTGGTTATGTCTTGTGGTAGCTAACGTGAAAGTCCACACAAGTCTGACACTGGGCATGCGTGGGATACAATCTGCCCTGGGGAGGCCTTTACATAGACGGTTGTACAGAAATGAAACGTTATTGCTTACATAACAAAACCATTCAAGACAGTGTCTGTACCCAACATACTGAGATTACAATAATTCATCGTATCACAAAAGCACACATGACATTGTTAGTACTCAACACATTTAGATCACATTTCTTCGTTAAACAAACCCATTCAAGACAGTATCTGTACTCGACATACCGAGTTTACAATATTTCATCGTATCACAAAACGGCGCATGACATTGTCAGTACTCACCAGATTTAGAGCTAACCTACACAAGTATTTGGCCAGGCTACATGTCTTTCAAGTTTGCATAAGTCAACACCTCTGGGTATCTGCCGGTGACTTCAAGAAGAATGCAGCTTTCAGTACATAACCTCGCTCTGTTTCTTCCTTCTTTGAAGCCAGAATCTGGTCCTGATTTTCAGCAGAAACTGTAAGGCACTGCACTCGTCTTTCCACGCAGGCTGTATATCGCGAATGTCTGTTCAAGGAAGCTTCTAGATATTGCTGTTAAATCTTCAGACACGGGACATCATCATCCTCCACAGACTGTAGCAGCCGTAGATTTGCTTACTGAGTAGGGAGGATGTGATGATGACACGTTGTTGTTAGCAGAAAGTAAAGAGAAGTGACTAGCTCCCGTGTAGCAACTCTACAGTCGAAGTCAAGTCAGAAAACGATCCTTTACACGTCTTCAGCTACACTGGACATCTGGTGGTAGCCCTATATTTGTATAGACCAGTAAGCACTGGATGGGTCATGTGGTCAGTATCATGGCGGCCGCCTTGTTTCCCAAGACAGTTCCTGGTACCATGTTAGGCTGTGTCGACCTGGGAACCAAGTCAAGTTAAACAAATCTGTCTCAATAGAGAATCGAACCCAACCATCTAACCGACAAGCGAGCGTCTAGTCGATACGGTGCCGCGGCTCTGTAAAGTACTCTTTCATGTCTAATAGTCTATACATTGCGCCACGCTGGTGATCATGTGTGTCCGCAGCCTACTGTCTCTTGTGATGCCAATCATCTCTGGTACAGACGTTCCTCCATGCCATGATGTCATATTGTCCAGTATCTTTTCTCTTGTTTTCCAACTGTCTCTCTTTCCCTCCAACTTTCCAGTTGTGACGACACACTTCAGCTTCCCCTCCTCACGACATGCCTAAAATATCAGGGCTAAGTAATAATGAAACGAAAGTGAAAGGGGCACACAAGGGACCAGAGCTCCAGAGAGAACATCATTAAAGTTATCACACAAGAAAAGAGTGAGTCACTTGTTCAGATACAACAGTCACTTCACCTCGTCTGGCTTCAGCAGCACGACCGCGCGTGGGGGTCTAACTCTAGTTTCAAACTACAGCCCCACTCGAAGCCACTTCATGTGGCCTGGCATGTTCCATAACGCCACCGACAGCCTTGATGTCAAAGAAAATGAGGTCGCTGTTTAAAAAAAAAATAAATAGGAAAAAAAAAAAAAACAATAGGATGTAGAAATGTGGTATCATTAATTTTCTGTCTTTCACTATTGAAGAATCTTTCAGACTATAATCGCTAGATAACCCAAATCAGGTGGCACTAGTAGCACAGACACAGAAAAATCAAGTAAACGGCGAACGAAGCAAGAATGGACACTACACAAAATAACAAGGAATAACGTTAGTTCGTGTGGAGAATGTTACATGCTGCCCATACTGTGCAATATGCTGTCGTACTATGTTATATCAAAAAGGACAAGACAAGACTCCCCTACCAAGCCTTCATATGGAAACCGGTAGGGGAAAGATAACGGGGAAGACCAAGAGAGACCCTGCGCAGAACCATCATCAGAGAGGGCTCATTCAACGGCCAAATAAACATCCAAGATTTACAACAGGTAGCAGCGAACCGCTAGGCTTGGAGAGCCATGACTTCTGCCCTATGCGCCGCCTTAGGCTCAAGAGGAAAGACTAACTAACAATGTTATATGCTGTCATACTATGTTATATGCTGCCATACTATATTTGCCGAGCCTGACAAAGACCACAAAAAAATGCAGGGATATCGAATTATAACCATGCAGAATACAATAGGCAAGCTGCTGGAGACGGTAATTGCTAGGGAAATATCAAGCCAACTAGAGAGGCAAGGTGTTTTCCCACCTACCCTGGGTGGGTACCGTCCATAAAGAGAAACCTGGACCAATGCAGCAGTCTTTGCCCAGGATGTCTATGAAGGTTTCCACTCAGGCACTGAAACCGTTGCTGCAGCGATTGATCTTGAGGACGCATACAACAGAGTACCACTGGATTTTTTAATGTTTCAGCTTCTTGAACTAAACGTAAGTCCATTCCTCCTTAGTTGGATCGCTGCAGCCCTCTTCCAACGGAAAATAGTTTTTAGATGTGGCAGTTGGACTTCGGAACCAACAACAATATATCCTGGCCTACCACAGGGATCACCATTATCTCCGGTACTGTTCAACGCCTACACAGTGAGAATCACCAGTGAGCAGATCACTGGACCTGGCAGGACATTGTCATATGCCGATGATGTTTTAGTGTATCGTCAGGGTAAGGATAGAGAGGAGGTTGCTGTGGAACTACAAACCGAACTCAATCGCATAAGTACTTGGTGTGATGAAGCTGGGGCAATGGTCAACCCAACAAAGGCAACAGTGACTTGGTTCTCGTTGAATAATCATATTGTCAACACTCCAACACCAACTGTAATGCTGTGTTCAGAGACGGTGGAAAGAACGCAGGCAATGAATTACCTAGGGATACGGTTTGATCGAAGCCTTGCTTATAATGTGCACATAGACCAGGTGATAACAAAGGCCAAGCGGGGTTTGGCAGCGATGCGGGTGATGGCGGCAGCAAACTGTGAGCAGCGCCATCTATGTCTTCTGTACGAGGGGCTGGTCATGTCTGTTTTGGAGTATGCAATGGCAATCCTGACTCTCAGCCATAAGCAGATAGAAAGGATGGAAAGGATACAGAATGAAGCTATGCGCATTATTCTTGGATGTACAAGAGATACAGCATGCAGGGCGATGCGCTACCTTCTTGATTTTCCAACCATTGAAGAGAGAATACAAGGTTGCAGGGCACGCGCCTACCTCAGAATTAACGCAAACACACAACATCCACTGCATAGTGAAATTAGGAAGGTGAAGGGCAGCAGGTTAAAAAGAGGACGGTCTTGGATAGGTCAAGCCGAAGACATTCTTCAACAGGAGTGTTCACTTGAGGACTTAGAACCTGGCGAGGAGTGGGTGCAAGTGCCAACAGACTTCTGCACATCCTTTTCAGTTTGCATCCAACTAGACAGAAAATGCAGACAAGAAAATCCGGCTGCTGTTGAGGCTGAAGTACAAGCGTTGATTTTCGAGAATTCGCTAGACGGTGACGCGGTCATCTACACAGATGGGTCGGTCGTCCGACATGTGAGAAGCTCATGGGCCTTTACAGCTCGGGCCGGAGGGAGAATTGTGAAGGAGGACTCTGGTGCTTTCACTGAAACCACAAGTAGCCTGACCATGGAAGTCATAGCAGTAAGTAAAGCAATAACATGGCTCGAGACACAGACATTCACTAGGGCATGTTTCCTTAGCGACTCAATGAACATGATCAAGAGGATAGAGGAGGGGTCGATCCGAAGAGAATGGTTGCTGCCTCTGGAGCGGTCTCGGCTGGCAAAGATTAGTTTCATCTTCGTGCCAGGGCATGCGGGAGTACAAGGAAATGAGCGGGCTGACAAGCTCGCAGGTGAGGCTACTGTGGAGGGCGGACGCGCCATGGACCAGGCTGACATTCTGAATGCTCTACGAGAAGTAAGACTTTTGCGAGAACCAAGTGATGACTGTGAATCTATAACAATGGCCAGACTGCGAGAGCAGCAAATTAAAAGAGGGTTGCCAAACAAGAACACTACGCAGGAAGCCAAAGAAGATTGATAAACCAACACAGAACTGGCGTCGTTAGCCGCTACACGTTGCGGGATTTGCTGAGGAGGGGATCCGAGCACTTATGGACTGAATGGTTCGATGTGCAATGAGGATGATCTGTCGACTAACTAACTAACTAACATACTATATTTTATGCTGCCCATAATACGTTATATCTTGTTCATATGCCGCCCATACTATGTTATATGTCGCCCGTGCTATTATATGCTGTCGCCCATTTTTTTCGCATATCCTTTACAGGACATCGCTGTCAACATCAACATCTTCAAGCTGATTTGTTGATTTCTTGGTAAGGTTACGCTCAGTAGTTTGTCATTGCTTTCTGAGCGATCGGTTCACATACCCCGTAAGTTACTGACGCGGAGAGAACCCCTACCGATTCTCTCGCACGTCACGTTACTCACGAGAGTATACGGGATTTCGGAGAAAGTCGTGTAACTCCTAGAGAGACAGGCAACAAAGCACATAGCTATGGTAATAACAGGTTTCCTCGATGTGCCGTATCTTCACCATCGGTCTTTCCCCGCCTTCTTGATTCCTGCAATTTGCGTAACTCTTTCCATCCTTCACACCACCGTCACCATAGCGTCCGGTGAGGAGACGCCTGTACTGGCATTTGTTGCAGCTATCAGTGTGTGTTTGTCTTATTCTCTTTCTTTCTGTTGCATATGGTGATGGCATTTAGGCTGATATTCTAAGCTTGGTGTTGGGTTTTATATCCTTTGGCTTCTACAAATGTCCCAGAGCAATCACAACTCTGCCGTGTCCTTGTTCAGTGTAAACGTCAAGCAATTGTCTCCCTGTTGATCTTGCGCCCGTTAGGAGCGCGACGTCATTTGTAGATTCCAGATTATTCCTCATCATTATCATGTGTCATGTCTATAAGCGTGGGTGACCATGGTTCACCATCACACATAAACACCCAGGTCTTGAATGAGGTCTCTTTTCTCCACCATGTCACGCGACTAAGCCATCCAGTTATTAATCTCTTTGTCTTGTCCTTCCAATTTTTAGCAAAAATCTTGCCAGTTGTCACCAAGGTTTTAACGCGATTTTTCCTCATAAGGTGCGCAAAAAATGTTGACCATCTACGTTTATTTTCTCTATTTTCTCAGTGTATGGTTTTCATTTGTTTTGTGAAGGACTGCTTCGTTCGTTTTTCTGTCCATCCATGTTATTTGTTACATTTTCCTCAGACACCTGCTTATTGTCTATGATTCAAGTGCACACAACAGTACAGATTCTACATCGCACTCCAAGACTTTTTATCACCGTAATTGACAACTTTTATTTTTCGGGAGTCTCCGTGGCGAAGTGGTCAAGCCGTTTGACTGGGGCTCCGAAGATTCTGGTTTCGATTCCGGGCCGCGTTCTTCGGTTCACGAGTGAATTTTGTCGGGGACTCGTATGGGTCGTCGCTCGAGCTACGGAGTTCGTGCTTTGTGCGACGCTTTCCGCGCTGCGGAAAAAGACTGAGTGATATGGGATAAAACCCGGTGCAATGAAGTCGACCCTGTCGACTTTTAAGCGACTTTTTAAGCGACAACTTTTTATTGGTAAGTAATTTTTCCATCTTGATGTTATGACTGTTCTGAGATAGTTGTACCGTCTCACTATTTCAAGCATTGCCGTATTTCTTTCTTCTTAGATACGACCATAATCTGCTCTCTTACAATTTAATTCTAACCCTAGTTGTTCACTGTGTACATTAACTGCATCTACTAAATGCTGTAGATACTTGACTGTCTGAAATAAATACTATATCACCTGCATATCTTATATTGTTGATGTTAAGTCCTATAATGTCGATTTCTCTCACATCTTCTATATTTATCATATTATGTTCGCTGTATTGGGGGTAGGGTGGGGTGAGGGGGGGGGAAGAGAAGAAAAAAACAATGGGTTGGGGGGGGCGGGAGCTGGAGACATTTCGCACCTCAGTCGTACACCTGTCTTACCCGATAATTGGCTGACAATGACCTACTTCATTATCAGTTTCCATGACAATGAAATGGTGGAGTCAATGAAGCAGCGAACCACATGTCTTTGTTTACTTCCGTCCAAAGCTCAATTAGCTCTTCTCTCTGCTAGCCTACAGGGAAACTTTGGGCAAAGTGGAGTACCCGTTGATGCCCAGCCTAAGTAACGGGAAACAATAATAGCAGGTGGTGGATTGAGGTGAGAGCAGTCGACAGCTAGTTGTTGGTTATGGTCTCAAGTTTGTGTGTTAGGGATAGAGGGTCCCTTTATGTAGACTATAGCTTCGGTTACCAAGCAGTATTGCCACTGCCTAGGAAGAAAGAAATGACAGACTACCTACTTTCTTTAATGATGCCTAGTAAGTCATGAGTCGACAACTCTCAGAATATCACAAAAACAACGTCAATAGGTGCGCCATAGAAGCAGCCTGGCCCGGTAGGGAATGTCACGTGCACCAGGCGATCCCCAGGCAGTCAGCATCCTGCAGATTGCAACAACTGACGTCCGTATTACCTGTTCTTTTAGAGTTAACTGAATGTCATCGCTGGTGACCAGATTGTGTGATGCAGTCTATCCTTAGCTAAAGTATAGCGTGTGCCTTCCCTGTCAAATTCTTTAGCACACTGATAACAGAAAGTGGAAATTTGTTAACGGTGTGTACCAAATTATAGAGTCAGAAATGGAAGAAAGATGATACGAAAAGATATCAAAATGCACAGTTGTGGCAAGTTTAGGCGACACTGTATCCTGCTGGTTGAATGAAAGCCTGTACTTGGATGCCCGACCAACCAGACATTGAGCACTTCCTTGTTGCAAACAGCAGACACGAGATGTTAACATCAAACCTAGACGTCGACAAGTCAGGTCCTGTCAAGGTGTTATATGTTACCTTGGTGATAACGATTGTTTCAATGTGACAGTTATATTTCTGTTCTCGCTTTGTATGTTACCCAGTGTAGGTAATCTTCCACAAAAGAAGGCAAGAAACGTTAGCTACTTTAGTGATAATACATGTAGCATTGCCAGGTGTGTTAACACGGAGAGGTCTGGAAATTACGTGTAACAGCGAAAAACAACATGTACAACTTTAGTGTTCTGTTTGTTAACCAGAAAAGTAAAACATGACAGGAAAATGTTTTCACAATTACCAGTGTATAGAAATCTAAATAAAGGGATTGAAATATGAGTGGATGACATATCTCATCCAGGGTTAAGGACACAAGCTGCACAGAGTTGATATATTAAAGCCACAAGTGTGTACGTGGAAGAGACCCTCTGATGTTGAACAGAGATGCCAGAGACTGGTTTTCTATGGATATGTTGCTAGAATGAAACTTAGAATTGATACCTCTAATGTTACAAGGGTACTACTGCATGGATCAGAAACACAGAGCACAACTGAAAGAAATACTAATAAACTAGACACATTAATTAATTAGTGCCTGCGCATAACAGAGGGACTAAACAACTACAAACATTCGTTAATTGTTGCCTGCGCAGAATAGTGATCAGAAAGTGGTATGACAACATACTAATGTAGAGAACTAAAGAAATTCCAGTGAATCATGAGACACTGACAATGGATATGGCACACAATGAGACAAACTGAAGACAGCATAACTAGACACTCCCTTGCCTGGAAACCCCAAGGTTTACGAAATAGTGATGATGTTTTGCGTATCCTTTTACAGGACTTAGCTGTCAACAGCAGCATCTTTCAGCTGTCTGTTGATCTCTTGGCAAGATTACGCTCAGTAGTTTGCCATTGCTTTCTGAGCGGCCGGCTCAGTATCCGCAAGTCACGAGCGGGGGTCGAACCACCTCAGTTCTCGCTCCGCTGCGAGACTCTGTTACGAAATAGTACGAGATCTAAAAACACGCAGGAAAAGAATTAAAGACAGATATGAACTGTATGTGAAGGACATGGATGGGGCTACAGGAGATAGCAAAATACAGGACGGCATCAAGCAGCGACATAATCACATGGATGTGACCTCTTCATGGAAGTTCTCAGGAAGAGCAGAACACCCTGGACAAGACAGAAACCAGATAATGATAGGCGCCTATAAAAACTACACAGCAGACATGAAATTACATCAGGTCAGAGATTTGGCTGCGATCAAAACCATGGCAATCAACACTCCCTATGGTGTGCCAAGACACAAAGGGCAGATAAACGAAATAAGAGCTTGATATAGTACAAGAATGAAAAAGCCAGACATTGACAGCTGCAGCCTAGGCATTATATCAATGTTAAAACTATGGGGTAGGCAAGTCTGGTGCACATTTTCTCTGGAAGCAAGCCAATCATGAAAAGTGCTGATATCACCACTGCGCAGTTTACATTTCACAAGATCACTAGTGAAATGTTCATGTTCCATTCTAACACCGTCTTGTTTAGATGACCTCAAAGCTTGGGCTTACCTGTTGTATTGTGAAGTTGTAGACTTCAGGTGCACATGAGATGGTATTACATGTGTGTGTGTCGGGGTGGTTCAAGGGTAAGCTATCCACCTGTAACTCAATAGGTCCGAAGTCGGCCCTGAAACTTGGTTTATAGTCTGTATAATTATCATACATAATTATTCTTATAATGACCATGACTCTTATTTATGACATCTATACTTTCCAATCTCTGGCTGTGGGGCTACAACACTTTCTCTCTGTAATCCCGTTCATCACGCAGAGTCTCGTAGCGGAGCGAGAGCCTAGGTGGTTCGACCCCCGCTCGTGACTTGCGGGATACTGAGCCGGCCGCTCAGAAAGCAATGGCAAACTACTGAGCGTAATCTTGCCAAGAGATCAACATACAGCTGAAAGATGCTGGTGTTGACAGCTAAGTCCTGTAAAGGATATGCTAAAAAAAAAAAAAAAACTTTCCAATATAATTATCATGAATAATGATTATTTATGATATATATACTATATACTTTCCAATATAATTATCATAAACAATGACTCTTATTTATGATAACTGCTGTACCTTCCAATATAATTATCATAAAAATAACTTTTATTTATGATATCTATACCTCCCCTAGAGGTCAGCGTGGCCGAAAAGTTTAAGATGATCGCGCTTATTCTTACTGTGCGCTGACGGTGTGGCAGTGGGCTTATTCCAAACACCGGTCAGTTGAACTTAAATGTTTCTTGTTCAGAAAGCAGTAGCAAGCTACTAATCATCCAGTTTGCAAAGGAAATCAACCTGGGGTTGACAGCAACAACTTGTATTGGCAATTGGAAATAATCAACAATAGGCCTCTTTCCTTACTTGCAGTACTTTGATGTCCCATGAACAGTCCCCCTTAACTGAATCATCCTTATTATGTGTGAGGCATAACACTGAGTCACGTTCATGTCTGCCTGTCCTGTTGTGGTTCTAAATGTTGCTGTTATTATTCTAGAATTCACTGCTTCTCAGATCACGTTTATGTCTACTTGTCCTGTTGTGGTTTTAATGTTGCTGTTATTATTGTAGAATTCACTACTTCTCATGTCACGTTCATGTCTACTTGTCCAGATGTGATTCTAAATGTTGCTGTTATTATTGTAGAATTCAATATTTCTAAGATCCGTTCAAGTCTACTTGTGCTGTTGTGGTTCTAAATGTTGCTGTTATTATTGTAGAATTAAATATTTCTAAGATCACGTTCAAGTCTACTTGTGCTGTTGTGGTTCTAAATGTTGCTGTTATTATTGTAGAATTCACTACTTCTCATGTCACGTTCATGTCTACTTGTCCTGTTGTGGTTGTAATGTTGCTGTTATTATTGTAGAATTCACTACTTCTCATGTCACGGCGGCATTATGCACAGAGATCTGTGCGGGCTGCTGTTTGTCGAGACTCCTGTCTTTTCCACTTTTCACATTGGGCAGTGGGGAGCGTTTTGTGTGATATTCACTGGCACAGGAACGGAGCATAATGGGGACGACCCGTTGCTGTGAAGTTGGAACTGCGACTAACTAACTAACTAACTTGTCTAGATGTGATTCTAAATGTTGCTTTTATTATTGTAGAATTCACTACTTCTAAGATCACGTTCATGACTATTTGTGCTGTTGTGGTTTTAATGTTGCTGTTATTATTGTAGAATTCACTACTTCTCATGGCACGTTCATGTCTGCTTGTCGTGTTGTGGTTCTAAATGTTGCTGTTATTATTGTAGAATTCACTACTTCTAAGATCACGTTTATGTCTACTTGTCGTGTTGTGGTTTTAATGTTGCTGTTATTATTGTAGAATTCACTACTTCTCATGGCACGTTCATGTCTGCTTGTCGTGTTGTGGTTCTAAATGTTGCTGTTATTATTGTAGAATTCACTACTTCTCAGGTCTATTGTAAAATTGACATGGGCTCCCAGTTGGACCAGCGTAAAATGGCTACCGGGAGGTGTCTTGGGAAGTAAAGACGGGCGGTGTGATACTCCACATCACTCACAGAGCGCCGAATGATCTAGAGAAAAATGGAATTAGCTCCATTTTCCCAGTGCGTCTAAGGCGGGTAAAAGGATACTTTACTTTCCTGACTTGACTGCTTCCCGCTCTATTATTGCTTTATCTTCCTCTTGAGATAGAATTAGAGCCACCCTTTACTATGAGGGACATTTTCCGTCTGAATGCCTCAAGAAAATGCCGTTTCATCCGTGTTTACAAGCTGCTTTCCTGCTTGTTACAATGTATTTTTTTTTTCTTCGCATAAACGCAAAATGTAAATCTTAGACTACTTGATTTCACCTACAACTTACGCGTGCTTTCAAATTCCATAAATAGCTCTAACTGTCCAGGTGCCAATTATAAAAATGTCCTGAGATGAAACGAGGTTAATCGGCGTACCAGACTCCTCGAGTCTTCCATCGCAACGCGTCATACATCGTCTAGTGGAGAAGCCTACTTTCTTCTTGTCTTGGTAAGCTGAGTTGTTTTTCTTTCATTGTCTTTAGACGTGTTCATGGGTTGTTGGATTTTGCAGCTAAAGTTTCTACGAGACGGCGAAACCAATCCTTCGCTAATCCCCCTTAGTTGCCTCTTAAGAAATACAGTACTCTGTTATTGTCCGTTTACATTTGCTTGCCCCAATATAAAAATCCATATCTCAGTAACCAACTGAGGGAAAATGATGAGATTTAGCACATGACCTTATCATTATGTCCACACAATAAAACTTTGTTTCTTCTGGAGATTGTACAGCAGATTGCAATGTTTGTGCGGTATATAATTTACGGGTCAGAGTTGAAGTGCGTATTATGAAATGTATTACCTCTTCACAGGGAAAAATCAGCGTTCAATATTGGAATTTCTCGTGCAGCACGAGCATGACCTTATGGCAAGAACCTCGCGCAGTGAAACAGGAGTGTTCAGAGGTGCCGTCAATAATTCTACCGATAGTGGGTACTTTCATGAAATGTGATTATTTTATAAATCTTACCATTTATCGTTAACATTTGAATGCGTGAATATTGTTGAATTGGATTGAATGTGAAATCTTGTAAACTTTAAAGTATCGCGATGAAGGTGTACACATATTTTTGTCAAGAAGCTGATCACAGGAAACTGTTTCATACTATTACAAATCCCGAGAAAAGAACAGTGCATGCATTGGGTGTGAGTGAACGGTCATTTCGTCGATGGGTGCAAGAATCTGGAATGAAACCACCACGCAATAAGCAAACGGTAGGAAGAAAGGCAATTGTAGACAGCTTTGACAAGGATAACATAAGACGAGCTATTATAAAAATGATGGATACCAAAGAGACAGTGACTATAAGAACACATAAGGTTTTGTTGAGAAAGAAAACTGACATAGAGCTATCCAAAAAACAAAAAAAAAAAAAAATGTGGAAAATTATAAAGACATTAGGCGTCACGTTTAGAAAGTACGGGGGGGGGGGGGGTAGAAATATCATTTGCGAGCAACTGAATTTAGGAGCCATGAGAAGCAAATACCTAAGAAAAATCAGGGAAATGCGCAAATAAAATTATGACATAGTATATTTGGATGAAACCTGGATCAATGCGCACCACACGAGTGAAAAGGAATGGCAATCAGTTTACGGAAAGATATATAACAGAGTAGCCTGTTATACGGGGTTTAGTTAGGTGGCACGGCGAGCAAAGGGAAGGAAAGAAATAGTTGATGCACGCGTGAGCACCGTAGTTAAGTAGTTAGGGACGCTCACGTGCTGACGTAGAGATAAACAAGGGGTAGTTACGACTCAGCCGCCGAACCAACAACATGTATCTACTTTGATAGTCGCCGTATTCATTTTGATATTACTGAAGCTTCTTCAAATAAACTGAGTCATTACCAGTCATCGGTGGCTTGTCTTCCTACATTCAGTTACGTACAGTAGCCTTTGGGTTGTCGCTCTGTTATAGATACAGCGATATGTGCTTAGCAGTAAAGGACAGAGTTTGGTCATAGCCCATGCTGGTAAATGCAAATGGCTTACTACAGAATGCGGGACTCGTGTTCGTATCAAAGCATACATAAAATAGAGATTATCATAATGAGATGAATGGTAATGTATTTAGAGACTGGCTCGAGAATACGGTTCTTTCTATCCCTAGATAGACCGTGTTGTCTAATTATGGACAATGCATCATATGAAAATATTGTTTCCGAAGAAGACAAAATACCTACGGCATCGAGCACAAAGGAACAATAAAGATATGGCTCCGAAGGGAAAACATACAATTTCCAGAAACGTATTTCAAGCTAGAATTGTTGGCCCTTGTAAATCACATGCAAAAAAGGCAAGAAATATCAAATATACAAGTTGATAGAAGAGCATGGCCATGGGTGCTCGAGACTTCCGCCGCACCATTCTAATTTAAACCCTATAGAACTTGTGTGGGCTAAAATTAAAGGACAGGTGGCAGTTGACAATACTGCAGTCAAATTGTCTGAAGTCAAGATACTAACCCAGTCCGCGCTATTGAATATTCATAAAAGTTAATGGAAAAACAATGTGAGGACCATGTATTGAAAGAGGAAGATGACTAATTGAGAAAGGATGGATTGAATTTTATTCAACCGAGAGCAGTCATCAACCTACTGGAATCGTCCGACACAGATTAAGGTCTGGGAAGATGTGTGTGTCTTTCGTCTCGTGCCTAAGGCGGCGCATAGGGCAGAAGTCGTGGCTCTCCATGTTTGTGCGAAGCGTCAAACATTTGGAGCCAGAAATCTGATTCTGTAACAGTTGGGAGTTTTATGATGGCGGATTGTCAAGCCGTTTTTGCAAGATGAAAAACATACTGACCAATAAAAAGATATCAATTGAAACGAGAAACAGAGTGTTAGTGCACAAAAGAATTCAAGAACGTACTAATAAAAACTAAAACTATAACTAAACTAAATAAATTTAGAGTAGGAACATGGAATGTTAGGACATTAAATGAGCTAGGAAAGTTAAACACTGTTCTAAGAGAAATGGAAAACATGAAAATGAATATACTAGGTATAAGTTAGATGAAATGGAAGGGATCTGGCAAAATTATAACCGACAAACACACAATAATTTATTCTGGAGGGGACACACATGAAAAAGGTGTAGGAATAATATTTGATGAAAAAACAGCCAAATCGAAGATCGCAGACATTAATCTACATGCACTCTTACTGTGATATTTTTGCTCCAACTTTTCAGAAGAATTGCAAGCCCTTAACATTACAGCATCAGCACAAACAATACAACTTGTCAATGGCAACAGTTTGTATTCCAGTGATGAATTTTCAGTTCCTCAAGCCCTCAACGGTGACAAAAAACTGGCACTGAAAAAAAAAAAACTGGCACTGAAAAAAAAAAAAAAACACTGAACGCATTGAATACCAACAGAAGAGTAATATTGCAGTGGAAACTTACATATTGTGGCATAACAAGAAACGCGAGAACAAACACGTCCAATTAGGGGACAATACACGAACATACGAATCAATCTATAAATTTAAATGAAAAGAGGACCAACATCTTGGCAGTTAATATGGAAGACTACTACAGAAACATTCACAACTATATTCGTCGTGAAAAACAGGTAATCATGTTTCGTCTCTGAACAATAAACAGCAGAGTAGACAATATTTCATTAAGACTCAAAACGGTTCTGTCATCCATATGCACGTGTGAACAAACTACATAGACAGCTGAACAGAACCTTAAAAATTGTCACATGATGACTAAATTGCGGTATCTCTCTGGTCTCCCCATACGCGCATTAACGCGCAGATGTTTGGAAGCTTTCACGAACTCCATATAAAACGCTAAATGCTTCCTAGTAACATGACTAATTGTGTATACATTATTAACCAGCAGCTGAAGAAACACGACGAAATGAAAAATAAGGTAAGAAATATGTTCCTTCTATGTTCCTGTCCATTTCCATTTAGATTCCACATTATTTACCCCATGCCTCTGTAACTTCTCGGCCTTTACTAATATTATACACTGCACTCACTCCCATACGAATCTGGATACGCCCTATGTCGTCAACCTGAATTGTCGTGCATTACTGTAAAACAAGTTTGTTAGCGTTAATTCACCAGAACATCACAGAAATGTCACCGCTTTCCATGATTTAAACTGCCTTTGGGCCTAGAAAAGACATATTCCTTGGGTGTGGGTAAATATATGATAGGAAGGAAAAATTACATAACGATGCAATAGACAGTTTTCAAAAAAACAATAAAAAATATCGTCAATGAGGGCAATCATTTGTAAACGGACTAGAGTTAAAACGCTACTATTCTTAATTTTTTTTATGAACTGGTTATACGGGGGTTCAGAAATCTGAATTAATCAAAAATTAATCCCGATTCCGATTCCAATTCAGCAGATACGAATGGCCCCGTTCAACCGTCGACTATATCATTTTGGTTGTATTTGGGTCCTTTATTGTTGTGTAGCTTGTCGTTAAGTCTTTCGTAGATTGGGCTGATTGGTTCATCCAGGATGCGTTGAACCGCCGTTATCTGTGTTTCTTGCGTCTTGTCTTTTTCTTCCTCCATGCTTTTGAACTGTGATCTCAGGTCCTCCAGTTGGCCTTCCAGTTGCGCTTCGTCATTTTTGGTAAGTTGATTGGTCGCCTCGTACAGCCTCCTGTCCTCTTTATATGGTAGGTTGAATTTGATGGCGATCTTCATAGCTTCCTTGCTGTCTTGGTGGCAGGGGTAGCCATGGTTGCCGAGGCAGTTGGCCCACTTTCTGTTGGTGTTGGGCCTCCTGAAGTCCGTGTCGGTCTTTGCATGCTGGCACTGACTGTATGGATGGGGTCCAGAGCAGTATCTACATACCTCCACCTCACTCTTGCAGGTGGCACGGGTGTGCCAAAATTTCTGGCACTTTGAACACTGCAGCACTCTCGGTATATAGTGCTCTGGAGCTTGATCTTTCTTGTCCCATCTAATGTATTGAGGGATTACTCGGTCCTCCGATGTTACGATGACGACTGTGGAGGGGATGTTATTCTTGCGGATGATCCTCTCAGCAAAGGTGATCTTGAGTTTCCTGTTCTCCCTTGTCAGCATCTTCCTGATCTGGTCGTTGGTGAAATGGGTCTTGACTCGTTTAATTACCCACCGTTTGCTTGTGCGGTGTCTGGTGGCATCCAATAAGATGCCGTGGTGAAGCTTGATGTCGGCCTTCTCTTCTTGTGCAATATTCTGTTAGTGCTGTGGTCTTTGGGTGTTTGTTGATGGAGACCACTACTCCATCAGGTGTCTTGCGCAGCTGGTCGATGCTGTTTCTTCCCAGCTGGTTCTCCAACAGACTAAGTATCTTGTCTGTTGGTAGCGCCGACAGTTTGGCTTCTCCAACGCTTGTCTGTTTAGCAGTATTTTGCCGGTGACGTCCTCAGTTGTTGTTGTTATTTCCCCCTGTGTGGAGGTCTCTGGTAGATTGGGCTGCATCACCTTGGTGCTGTTAAGAACTTCCCGGCTGCTGCTGGCTTCGGTTGTGGTTTCTTCAGCGACGGGAACGGTTTGAGCTTGTGTAGGAGCAGGACTGCTGTGTGTAGATATGGGCTCGGCAGCCGCCGCGGCCTTCTTTGTCTCTGCCTTCTTCTTCCCGGCTGCATATAGTGTATGTCTCTGCGCGGTCCTTTTAATGCGAGGAATCCTCTGTGTTATCCGATCGTGATCTGTTCTCGATAGAGCGTCGAGTCGAGTGTGTGAATGAAAAAGAAATTAATCCCTTCATTAGTCTTCTTCTTATAGTCCATGCCGTGTGGCGTTGGTGGTTATGACTATCTTCAGCTTCTCCTGTTTACTGCCAATTATTTCAGATAATGATGTTTCTCCATGCCCTGATGTCAGACTGCTCGGCGTCTTCTCTCTTTATCTTTCCCTACTTCTCCTTAGCTCTAACTGTTCCGTTATCACGACGTTCTCTAGTTTTCCCCTTCTCGTGACATGCAACATAAATGGAATGTCTTTTTCTGATGAGACTAACCAGTGCTTTTAGTGAGTTAACTTCTTTCAAGATATCCCCATTGCTCATTCTATTCGTCCAGGGTGTTCTCATGATTCATCTACGAGTATAAAACCACATCTTCGCAGCCCCTACATAATTCCTCATTTGTCCATGATTCATTTTCATACATCCCCACCCAACTTTAACCACCTTGACTGACAACGATAAATTGCAGAGAATATTCTTCATCTCATGAAATGTCGTCTTTGCAAGAACTGCTCTATATTTGACTTCTTTAACACATCTTCCATCTGCAGTTAATTATTTTTTCTCATATACTATTCACAGGACATAGCTGTCAGCACCAGCATTTTACCTCTGTTGTTGATTTCTTGGCAGAATAACGCTCAGTAGTTTGCCATTGCTTTCTGAGCGACCGGCTCACATACCCCGTAAGTAACCAGCGCGACGCTTCTTCTTCTTCTTCTTCTTCTTCTTCTTCTTCTTCTTCTTCTTCTTCTTCTTCTTCTTCTTCTTCTTCTTCTGCTTCTGCTTCTTCTTCTTCTTCTTCTTCTTCTTCTTCTTCTTCTTCTTCTTCTTCTTCTTCTTCTTCTTCTTCTTCTTCTGCGTTCATCCAGAGAATGTTTTCGGAAGTGATTGCGTTGTGCCTGTTTACAGCAGAGCTGCGTTCTTGCGCAGTTAAGCCGACACATCCGCTTCTGTGGGCATTTGTTGACCGGGTTAACAGTCCCGGGGATAGATATCTTATATTGTCGATGCCATGTCCTCCGATGATGATCCAAGTCATATATGCTGAGAAATTAGAGATATCTTATATTGTCGATGTTATGTCCTCCGATGATGTTACAAGTCATATGTGCTGAGAAATTAGAGATATCTTATATTGTCTATGTCATGTCTACCGATGATGATCAAAGTCACATAAGCTAAGAAATTAGAGCCTGATCGAAAGATTAAGAATGCTCGCTGTTTAACTTCCTGGATGCTGATGGCGGGGTAGTGATGAGATATTACTAAATGTGCGACGGTTGAACCCAGTGGCGTTATCTTACACGTGTTACAACTAAGCGACTTTAGATTACATGGCTGGACGCCCGCCGCATTTATTGCTCTGAATAATACAGTTCATTACCTAAATAGTGCGTGTCTACTAATGAGCCACGGAATATGTGAACAGCTCGAGACACACCGGCCATCTATTGATGGCTAAGTTCCCGTGGAACATGGTGATATTCCGCACCTGGAATCTGTGGGCCGGTAGTGAAGAATTTTAAACCATCACTTTATGTTCTAGAAATGTCAACAATTTTGACGAGCTTCTCCCTGGGCATATTTCCAGAACTTTCGTGGAAAAAAAAAAAAACGACCGGAAAAGTTGGAAAACGGAGATGAGCCAACGTTTTTGTGTGAAACGTTGCCAATAACTACGAGTATATGTATCGGTTACAATGTTACAGTGAATTTTGTCTCGAGAATTTATCATTCAGGTTTCCAATGTTTTGGCTTTTATCAAATGCAGGTGTGTGTGATTAGTGTGATTCATGTGATTTGATTGATTAATATGATTAATGTGATTAGCGTTTAAGTTTAATATTTTTAATATAAAAACGTCGCTTAGAATTCGACAGGGTCGACTTCATTGCGCCGGGTTTTTATACTATATGGCTCGGTCTCTTTCCGCAGCGCGGAAAGGGTCGCACAAAGCATAAACTCCGTAGCTCCGGCGACGACCCTCATGAGTTTTTGAGGGGGGAAATGCACTCGTGAACCGAAGTATGCTGTCCGGAATCGAACCCACAACCTTCGGAGCAGAGTCAGACGACTTTAACACTTTGCCACGGAGACTCCCGCTATATTTTTTCATATCATTAGTGTCATTTGTGTGATTAATGCGATAAACCTGATTGGTGTGATTAAAGTGATTAGCATCATCAGCATGGTAAGTTAGTTGATTAGTGTGATTAGCGTCATAAGTATGGATAGTTGAATAGTGTGATTAGCGCCATTAGTGTGAATAATGTAATTGACGTGATTAATATTATTAGCGCCACTAATATGATTAGTGTAATTAGCGTCATAAGTATGGTTAGTTGATTAGTGCAATTAATGTGATTACGCGCCATTAGTGTGATTAGTGAGATTAATGTTATTAGCGTCATAATTATAATTAGCTGATTAGTGTGATTAGTGCAATTAATGTAATTAGCGCCATTAATGTGATTAGTGTGATTAATGTAATTAGCATAATAAGGTGATAAGTGTGATTAATGTGATTAATGACATTAATGTAATGTCGTGATTAGTATTATAGGCTAATTAATCTGATTACAGTGATTATTGTGATTAGTATAATCAATTTGATTAGACTGATTATTGCTATTAGTGTGATTAATGTGAGTATTGTGGGTTATATGATTCTTGTGATTAGTTTTGTTTGTTTGTTTGTTTGTTTGTTATTGAGATTATTCTTATTAACGTGAATAAGCGTAATCATTGTATTAGGGGCATTCATTTGAAACCCGTTCCAATGGCTTTATTACAAAAGTATGAAAGAAACATTAACAGGTGTGGTAGAATTAAACAAAGCATTCATTTTGAATGAATTATGCACCATGGGAGTAGTATACAATGCGGTAACTAAGTCTGAAATTAGGTGCTGAACCTTCGTGGTGACGTCATATTTACTATTTGAAGAGTATAGTACCTACGCGGTGAGAACAAAAAACTGCACCTACGGTGACTTTATTTTTGAAAAATTGG
Source organism: Cepaea hortensis (assembly GCA_963921405.1). Taxonomy (NCBI): domain Eukaryota; kingdom Metazoa; phylum Mollusca; class Gastropoda; order Stylommatophora; family Helicidae; genus Cepaea; species Cepaea hortensis. The sequence goes on from OY992876.1 coordinate 345,419,991, forward strand.
CGGGCATTTTTGCGTTGCTTCGGGTGTCACTTCCGGTTGCCTACTTCCGGTTGACTACTTCCGGTCCGTGGGTACCCAACCTCCACGCCCACAGGTGCCTCCGGCGGCCGCCTCCGCTTCCCCCGGTCCATCCCGGGACCGCCTGAAGACAGCGAGGCAAGTCCCGGGCATGTGGAATACTTATATAGTTAAGTAGACCAAATATGCACCGGGCACCCGGGTTCGAGTCCCAGTGTATGTGTGTGTGTGTGTGTGTGTGTGTGTGTGTGTGTGTGTACACGGGGTAGGCCGATATGAGGGGCGCGAGGGAATGGGCCCCAACCCCGGATATTAGCCTTTGCCCCCAAAGGGGCCGCCAACCCACACCTACTGAGAGGAAATGAAGAATCGCGAGCAACAAGGTCCTGGTCAGACCAAAGGCAGTATATACTACACTTTGATTTAGCCAAAAGAATGCTTGGGCATATTCAGCTTTAGGAAAAAAGGCTGACGCCAGATTACGGCTATTAATTCTATATATGGGTAGATTTTCACAATTAATAAACATTTAATAACATATAGACAGTGATTAATTCTAGATAAAATAACAATAAAGACCAGTCTCAAAATAATACATTCAATTAAAATAACATAATCACTGAATTCTGCGAAATAATCATAAAAATACTTTAAAAAATAATAACGCCAGGTATTTTACTTTGCATATTTTGCAAATAATTGTGTCCCTTGATACCGGCAATCCCGGGGCTTACCTTCTGCTCTTATTGTAATATCGCAGTGACCGATTAACGCACGATAGGGAGCTTTTGAATAAAGCGGTATTATATGGCGCTGAATCTCGTGAGCACATCGTCAAATGTATAAACAAATAGTCTAAAGCACTTTGCTTGGGTGCTAATGAAGTAATCATATGAAAAAGTTGGGTAAATGATAATACAAGACTACAATATATATCAGAAATTGTACATCTCGAAAGGCAAAACCTGTCGGTATGCGTGGATTTTGACAACTTTGTTTTTTTTTGGTTTTTAATTTGCAGTAATCTCGCAAACGTGGTGAGAATTATACACCCGATAGTGATAAAAGAGAAGTAGTATAGAGACATCAATAATATCACACCACCCGGGTATCTTGTAAAAGTAAGAAGAGGTTTTACGTGCCTTTAATCCATTCCGAGATTTTGACATAAATATCACATGTGTGTGCATGTAAGTAGTATGTAAAGGGGCAATCGAACAGTAACGTGGATCACCTCAGGACCCGAAATAACTTCTTACACGGCCGCCTTTCTTTCCTAGGATAGTTCCTGGTGCTTATTGAAGATATGGACATACTTCTATGGTCTCCACGCCGGAATCCTTCTGCTTATTAGGCAGTAAATAGAATGGCCTTAGTCGTCGCAACCACCCCCAGCATTCTCATTTAAAACAAATTCCCACTGAGAATGATAATGGATACGGCTAACTATAACTGTTGTTATTGTTTCTGGTTGGCAAAGATACGGCTAACTATAACTGTTGTTATTGTTTCTGGTTGGCCAAGATACGGCTAACTATTACTGTTATTATTGTTTCTGGTTGGCCAAGATACGGCTAACTATAACTGCTGTCATTATTTCTGGTTGACCAAGATACTGTTAAATATAACTGTTGTTATTGTTTCTGGTTGGCCAAGATAATGTTAAATATAACTGTTGTTATTGTTTCTGGTTGGCCAAGATACTGTTAACTATACCTGTTGTTATTGTTTCTGGTTGGCCAAGATACTGTTAACTATAACTGTTGTTATTGTTTCTGGTTGGCCAAGATACTGTTAACTATAACTGTTGTTAGTATTACTGGTAAGCCAAGATACGGCTAACTATAACTGTTGTTATTGTTTCTGGTTGGCCAAGATACTGTTAACTATAACTGTTGTTATTGTTTCTGGTTGGCCAAGATACTGTTAACTATAACTGTTGTTAGTATTACTGGTAAGCCAAGATACGGCTAACTATAACTGTTGTTATTGTTTCTGATTGGCCAAGATACTGTTAACTGTAACTATTGTTATTGTTTCTGGTTGGCCAAGATACGGCTAACTATAACTGTTGTTATTGTTTCTGGTTGGCCAAGATACTGTGAACTGTAACTATTGTTATTGTTTCTGGTTGGCCAAGATACGGCTAACTATAACTGTCGTCATTATTTCTGGTTGGCCAGGATAGGCTAACTATAACTGTTATTATTTAAATATTGAGCACAACCCACTACTGGCAACGCCGATCGCATTCTGGTATGAACCTAAGGCCTATCCACGTCAATATGGAAGCACTATACTCGAGTTTCGCCCTTGTTTGAGCTCGTCAGTAGTGCATATCCCTGACCGGATCCGGAAACAGTCCCGGCTCACGCGTGTGAAGCGGGCGTGTAACCACGCGGCACACACTGGACACACCAAATTATCACAGCAGAACACCACAACGCTACCCATCGTAGGCTATGCTCAAGATTGCCCAATCGCCGCGACCGACGTCCGTCAATCGATGGGACCCGAACGATCAGGACTTCTCACTGGCAAGGAACACCTTGATAATTTGGTGTGTCCAGTGTGTGCCGCGTGGTTACACGCCCGCTTCACACGCGTGATCCGGGACTGTTTCCGGATCCGGTCAGGGATATGCACTACTGACGAGCTCAAACAAGGGCGAAACTCGAGTATAGTGCTTCCATATTGACGTGGATAGGCCTTAGGTTCATACCAGAATGCGATCGGCGTTGCCAGTAGTGGGTTGTGCTCAATATTTAAATTTCAAATCCCGAAACAACCACATAATCAATTTATTATTGCTCACTGGATTTAGGAGGCCTGGTGTTCCTTGCCAGTGAGAAGTCCTGATCGTTCGGGTCCCATCGATTGACGGACGTCGGTCGCGGCGATTGGGCAATCTTGAGCATAGCCTACGATGGGTAGCGTTGTGGTGTTCTGCTGTGATAATTTGGTGTGTCCAGTGTGTGCCGCGTGGTTACACGCCCGCTTCACACGCGTGATCCGGGACTGTTTCCGTATCCGGTCAGGGATATGCACTACTGACGAGCTCAAACAAGGGCGAAACTCGAGTATAGTGCTTCCATATTGACGTGGATAGGCCTTAGGTTCATACCAGAATGCGATCGGCGTTGCCAGTAGTGGGTTGTGCTCAATATTTAAATTTCAAATCCCGAAACAACCACATAATCAATTTATTATTGCTCACTGGATTTAGGAGGCCTGGTGTTCCTTGCCAGTGAGAAGTCCTGATCGTTCGGGTCCCATCGATTGACGGACGTCGGTCGCGGCGATTGGGCAATCTTGAGCATAGCCTACGATGGGTAGCGTTGTGGTGTTCTGCTGTGATAATTTGGTGTGTCCAATGTGTGCCGCGTGGTTACACGCCCGCTTCACACGCGTGATCCGGGACTGTTTCCGGATCCGGTCAGGGATATGCACTACTGACGAGCTCAAACAAGGGCGAAACTCGAGTATAGCGCTTCCATATTGACGTGGATAGGCCTTAGGTTCATACCAGAATGCGATCGGCGTTGCCAGTAGTGGGTTGTGCTCAATATTTAAATTTCAAATCCCGAAACAACCACATAATCAACTGTTATTATTGTTTCTGGTTGGCCAAGATACGACTAACTATAACTGTTGTTATTGTTTCTGGTTGGCCAAGATACTGTTAACTATAACTGTTGTTAGTATTACTGGTAAGCCAAGATACGGCTAACTATAACTGTTGTTATTGTTTCTGGTTGGCCAAGATACTGTTAACTATAACTGTTGTTATTGTTTCTGGTTGACCAAAATACGGCTAACTATAACTGTTGTTACTGTTTCTGGTTTGTCAAGATACTGTTAACTATAACTGTTGTTATTGTTTCTGGTTGGCCAAGATACTGTTAACTATAACTGTTGTTAGTATTACTGGTAAGCCAAGATACGGCTAACTATAACTGTTGTTATTGTTTCTGGTTGGCCAAGATACTGTTAACTGTAACTATTGTTATTGTTTCTGGTTGGCCAAGATACGGCTAACTATAACTGTCGTCATTATTTATGGTTGGCCAGGATACGGCTAACTATAACTGTTATTATTGTTTCTGGTTGGCCAGGTACGACTAACTATAACTGTTGTTATTGGTTCTGGTTGGCCAAGATACTGTTAACTATAACTGTTGTTAGTATTACTGGTAAGCCAAGATACGGCTAACTATAACTGTTGTTATTGTTTCTGGTTGGCCAAGATACTGTTAACTGTAACTATTGTTATTGTTTCTGGTTGGCCAAGATACGGCTAACTATAACTGTCGTCATTATTTATGGTTGGCCAGGATACGGCTAACTATAACTGTTATTATTGTTTCTGGTTGGCCAGGTACGACTAACTATAACTGTTGTTATTGGTTCTGGTTGGCCAAGATACTGTTAACTATAACTGTTGTTAGTATTACTGGTAAGCCAAGATACGGCTAACTATAACTGTTGTTATTGTTTCTGGTTGGCCAAGATACTGTTAACTATAACTGTTGTTATTGTTTCTGGTTGTCCAAGATACGGCTAACTATAACTATTGTTGTTGTTTCTAGTTGGCCAAGATACGGCAACTATAACTGTTGTTATTGTTTATGGTTGGCCAAGATATTGTTAACTATAACTGTTGTTATTATTCCTGGATGGCCAAGTTCACTTGTTCGTTTAGTGAGGATACAGTGTCATTTTAATGTAATTAATTTTCAACCGACGTGGCACTTAATTTTATAATTAAGCTGTTTATGTATTTAATTATTCCCGGGATATTTATTTGTCGGACTCTCTACCTTTTCAGTCATTGGCTATATGTTCACAATATATTCATATAATAATGACGCCGCTAAGCCGCTAACACGTGCGAACACGTGAACACCCCATAACCTTTGGCGGCAGGCATAACGAGAAGTTAACCTTGCCTTCACTCCAGCTGTGTGTAGACATGACAAGGCCAGAACAACACTAACAATGTTGGAAGAGTCTGAAACCTTCAAGAAAACAGGACATGTAAACGGCGATCCTACTGGATTCATCAAGCACCACTGTACCCCACTCAACCCACCACCACCGAAACATCGGTGCCAAGTATTTATTCAAGTCACCTTTCATGTGGAAGGCATGATGCAAAGTGTGCAGGATCCACTCACAACAACAGTTGGTCGAAAGTTTTATGCCGTAGTTCCAGTTTTGAGATTCACAACCATTTCTATGCCAACAATTCAGTAAAAGAAGACACCTCCTTGCACCAAATTTAATGAGTCACAGTGTAAATGTCAGCCAATTCACGTCGGCAAAACGGAACGTCAATCAAAAAATATAAAATCAGAAAGCATATCCCTAAATGGACCAGGAAACAAACATTCTGGCAACCCGGCTAAATCTGCCAACGTGCGGAAGCAACATCTTCCATGGCACACCACTTATGTGGGCTTGTGGCAGACACGGGGGCTTCAGTCTGACAATAGTTCTATAATGACTTGCTTTTCAGCTTACTCCTCGTAAGGATGTAACTTTAGGTGTTGAGGAGTCTATTGGCATTCACTTATTTACTATTCTGTGGTGTGTGAGACTCGTCTGTCAGTGTCTTTCATATCCCAACTCCATCAGTGTGCTATAGTTGTGTACAGTGTGACACAGACCGTGTGGGGATGTGTTCTTTGGTTTTGCAATGAGAAGAGAGGCATTGGACAACACCGCGACGGGTGGAAATACCAGTGGTGGAAGAGACACAGGTGGGCTGGGTGAGTTGGTGCTGGATGGTCTAGTTCTAGGAAGATGGCCATTAATAGAACTGATCTAGAACAACAGGCAAAGACATCTGTGGAGAGACATGAGCGCCTGCGCCACTCTGCATGGCATGTGATTATGACGTTGATGGTGTGGTCGGTTATTACACAATGTTGGAAGAGTTTAAAACCTTAAAGGAAGCCTTAAATCTACACGGCTAACCAACTGCGGTTTTTGTTTGATGTCTCTTGGGGTTTCTTCGGTTACCAACCTGGTCGTCCTTCACAGGTCCTAGCTGATTGTTACACCATGCAAAATAGTTATACATAATTTTGCAATTGTGAATAAATGGAGAACTTTGTAAAGCTCTTTTAATGAGGGACAACTAGCAGCCAAGCAAAAAAAAATAAGAATAGGAGCGAGAGCGAGTGCTTGTTGTCTCCATGAGTTATCTGGGAATTGATATTAATCACAACATCGGTGACAGGATATGGCACTCAATGGATTCTGTAAGTGATAGGGAACTCGATGTCGGCCTGACATGCAATAGGGTCCTCTAGACACATTTCAGCCAACCAAGAGACCGCGGTATGCGGGATTACGAATTGCATCCGTAAACCCTTCGCCACATAATCGGCAGGGGAAAGATGCTGACATTGAATAGATGTACACTGAAGTAGCAATTATATAGCTGGACTAAATACACACACACAGGGGAAAGATGCTGACATTGAATAGATGTACACTGAAGTAGCAATTATATAGCTGGACTAAATACACACACACAGGGGAAAGATGCTGACATTGTATAGATGCACACTGAAGTAGCACTTATATAGCTGGACTAAACACACACACACACACACACACACACACACACACATACACACACACACAGGGGAAAGATGCTGACATTATATAGATGTACACTGACGTAGCAATTAAATAGCTGAACTAAACACACACACACACACACACACACACACATACACACACAGGGGAAAGATGCTGACATTGAATAGATGCACACTGAAGTAGCACTTATATAGCTGGACTAAACACACACACACACACACACACACACACACACACATACACACACACAGGGGAAAGATGCTGACATTATATAGATGTACACTGACGTAGCAATTAAATAGCTGAACTAAACACACACACACACACACACACACACACACACACACACACACACATACACACACAGGGGAAAGATGCTGAGATTGTATAGATGCACACTGAAGTAGCACTTATATAGCTGGACTAAACACACACACACACACACACACACACACACACATACACACACACAGGGGAAAGATGCTGACATTATATAGATGTACACTGACGTAGCAATTAAATAGCTGAACTAAACACACACACACACACATACACACACAGGGGAAAGATGCTGACATTGAATAGATGCACACTGAAGTAGCAGTTAAATAGCTGAACTAAACACACACATACACACACATACACACACAGTGGGACAGAGAGAGAGAGAGAGAGAGAGAGAGAGAGAGAGAGAGAGGGAGAAATAGAATTAATAATACAGATGGTTAATGGTGATAACTAGAGGAAGTACACGACACATCAACCAAACAGAGTGCTTGCCATGGTAGTGTTGACGCCATAATTACTGCCAGAAACTAACAGACAGAAGAGGACCTGTGCACCATTGATAGATGTTTACATGAAATCAAACCCCCCCCCCCCCCCCCCCCCTGTTAATTTCTGCATACGAACTTCGTTAGTTGCAAATTTTCACACATATTTAATGGGACCTGGGAGAATCAGCGAGGCATTTATTGTTCCTGTTAATGTGTTGTATTCTGTTTTATTATGTTTGTGTGCACGTGTTTTCAATCTCTTGAACATTTGTTGCTGGAAAACATTACTTTCAGGTATATTAATTTTGCCATCTGCAGTGACAATAAAACAATAAGGAAACATTATAAAAAAAAAGAACAGTTCTGATGTAAAGCGGGTGCGATGTGTGAACGTATACAGCCTGTGCCAAGAAGATAGCTCACAAATTGGACGGCTAATTGTAACGTACGTCCGTGAACCAGCTCCCTGTGCGGCAACAGTCATGCAACAGGTGTGACCTCTGAATGAAGTGTGAGTGTACAGACAGCGTATGGCGATATCCACAACCATCCGTTTGTTGTATTCTGTGTGATGGGACAAGTCAAGAACTGCAGTGAACAACAATAGAAGCGACGCACGAAGACAATTGTATCTTGGGCTGTTTGGAGACAGGTAGACCAGCTGATTGTAACCAGGTGAAAACAACCTCTAGACGCGCTAACCAGCTGAGATAAACAACCACACAGCTGATAATAATAAGTTGAAGACAAATATACCAGCTGATATTAGTCGTTTGAAGATAAATATACCAACTGAAGCTAACAGGAACTGATCGGTAAGTTATTGTTCTGTTATCATCAGTAGATGTTTATTTATTAATGCATTTGTTCCATAGCAGAAAGTACTAGTCGTAACAATGGACGATGAACTGTGATTTTCGTGGCGGCCTGTTGTATTGGCATTCTGGCAGCGGCCTTATACATGTATGCCTATGCGTGCTGTTGGTTTGTTTTGTTGGGACAGCTGTCTGTTCCACTTTTCATAAGGGACAGTGAGGAGCATTTTGAATTATATTTACTGGCATAAGAACGGCGTGTTATTGGGGTAACCTTTGCCGTGAAGTTGGAACACTATTGTTTACATATTTGTTGTTGAACCTTTGTAATGGTGACCAGAACACAGATCTGATCAAAGACTCTGGTCATTGTGTAAGATGGCAAACCATGACCTCCCACGATTATCGGTATGACACATGAAAAACAATTAGTTGTAACACTGCTGTTTCACATAGTTTGATTATCAGTAGGACTAGACGTGACACTGCTGTTTCACACATTTTTCACTTGCAAGTAGTATTCGTTTAAGACTGCTGTTTTTCAGCTGTAAGTAAGATTGAAGGTAATATTCCATCCATCATGTGCCATGCCGATAAGCGTGGGCGATCTTGTTTTGCCATCTCACTCGATCACCAGAGTCATGGATCAGCTCCGTGTTTCTATCTCGACCATGCCACGTGGCCAAGCCATCCAGGTATTTACTTCTTGGTCTTCCCCTTGGTCTCTTCCATTCGATCTTGCCAGTTGTCACCAAGTTCTCCAATTCATTTCTTCTCATAACATGCCCAAAAAATTTTGACTGTCGACGTCTAATGTCTCTAATCAGTTTATACTGCTATGTCACATATTAATTTCACTGTAAGGAGGACTAGTCTAACACTTCTATTTAATATATTGCATTCCCTGTAGGTATGGCTTATCGTAACACAGCTGTTCCACATATTTATTCCACTGTAAATAAGGATAGTCGTAACACTGCTGTTTCACTTATTTGTTTCACTTTAAATATGACTAGTCGTAACAATGCTTTTTTCACATATTTCTTCCATTTTGAATAAGAATAGTTGTTAAACTGCTGTTTCGCATATATGTTTCACTGTAAGTATCTTTAACATTGCTGTAAGACAAAAGCATTATAATTATTGCCATTTGTGAGCAACTGTGGAATGATTTCAACAGACATGTGTCAGTTCCAAGGTTCACTCATACACGTTCACCTAGTTTACATTGACAGTGAGTTCTATTGCACTACTAATAGCAATAGAAACGGCTGGTACATACGCAAACACAGCAGTTGTCAATATTTTCATAATAATAATTAATTACTGAACAGGCTAAACTGTAGCGGATTTCAGCAAACAGATCCAAGAATGTGACAATAGCTGAACAGATTATATAAGTACGAGGATGTAAATGCGAACAGTTTGTACCTGTGGTCCTGTTGGCTTTGAAACTTTTAAAATCCATCACATACAGCACCAAGATTTGAGAATCACTGATCTAGAATGTGAGCTAAGAACAAAACCTCATACGCTCTGCACGATATTATATATACTACTGCTATATGTTATGGTGCTCGCCCTGCTTTGGACCCCCAGGCAGATGCAGTGCCGGGCCCTATGCCTCATAAGGGTCTAACCACAGCTACTGGAGGTCCTTCTCAGATGTCCTGTGGAGTCAGGGTGTCTGACAATAGAGCGTCTGGCAGTACCATACAAAGACTTAAAATAATGCACTGGAATGCAGAGGGTGTCAACAAGAAAAAAATAGAACTAGAAAACATCTTGGCCCAAGAACATGTAAGCGTATGTTGCTTGCAAGAAACACACCTCAACGAAAATATAGCCTTCAAAATCAGAGGCTACCAATGTTGCCGATCTGACCGAAAGGACAGGAAAAAGGGTGGGATACTGACCCTTGTCAAAAATAACATCCCTGCTTTCCAAATTGAAGTTTACGTGGAAGGGGCTGAGTATCAGGCACTTAAACTTAAGACAGACAAAACAGACCTTCATCTGATCAATTACTACTGTCCAAATGACCGCCCACAGGCACTGGACACACTACCATTAAAAGGAATAATGATTGTGTGTGGCGATTTTAACAGCCACTCGCAGAGCTGCGGCTATGATCACATGGACCAGAGAGGAGAGAGACTGGAAGACTGGCAGGATGAGAATAGATTCATCTTGATTAACAAGCCGTCCGACCCACATACTTTCTACTCGAGATCATGGCACACTACAACTACACCTGACCTGGCTTTTCATTCACCAGACCTGGAGTGGAACATTAAAAGAATTGTTGGGAAACAGATAGGTGGCAGTGACCATCGGCCAGTCTTTCTAACTGTAGAAAATGAGCTTGTAAGTGAAAGCAGCACTCTCTCGAGGTGGAACTACAAGAAAGCAGACTGGGCAATGTACAAGCTTCGCACCAGCATACTGGTTAGAAACCTGAACACTGAGAAAGACATAAATAAAGCAGTTGAAGAGTTTGGGAAATGCATACTACAGGCAGCGCGAGAAACAGTACCAAGAGGAGCCCGTAAACAATATAAACCCTACTGGAGTAGTGAACTGGAACAGTTGCATAATGATGTGGAAGTGTGTAGAAGGCAAGCAGAAGCCAACCCCTGCCAAAAGCAACACAATAAATACCATCACGAAAAAGCCAAATTTCAACGGCCCAGCTGCAGGCTAGACGGACAAGCTGGCAGGAGAAAACAGAGTCACTGAACTTTGAAAGAGACACAAGAAAGTTGTGGAAGCTAATAAAACAGCTTAGGTTCAGGGAGAAACTCAAAAATTGCACTACATAAAGACGGAAACATCTTAACAGGAAAGCAAGCAGCTGACCATTTTGCGGACTCATTCGCACAAGATAACAATATCGAAATTAGTCCAGAGAAACAACAAGAGATTTGAGAGAAATTGCAACATACATGACAGAAGGAAATAGTACATGAGGTTATGGAGGCACCTATCACAATCAGTGAACTGGAGCTAGCAATATCAAAACTGAAAATGAGAAAGTCACCAGGAACTGATGGTATCTCCAATGAAATGATCAGAAACCTAGGAACAGAGACTAAAGCAAAGCTGTTACAGATCTTCAATAACACCTGGAACTTAGGCAATGTTCCACAAGCCTGGAGAGAAGCAATCATGATACCCCTCCTAAGATCTGGGAAAGATAGTTCCATTTCCCCCAGCTACAGACCAATTAGCCTCCACCAGCTATCTCTGCAAAACACTGGAGCGCATCATCAATCACAGACTGCAGTGGTACATTGAAAGTAAAAACATCCTTGTGCCACAGCAGGCTGGCTTTAGGCAGTGCTACTCTATGGAAGATCAGACAACCTACCTCTCTCAAGAAATTGAGGATGCATTCCAAGAGAAGACGCTGGTACTTGCGGCATGGATGGATCTGAAGAAAGCCTTTGACAAAGTCTGGAAAGAAGGTCTTATGAAGAAACTGAGAAACTGTAAAGTCAATGGAAGAATGTACAAATGGGTGAAAGCATACTTGCACAACAGAAGAGCCCGAGTACAGATAGACGGTCTCAAGAGAAAGAAAGTACTATTGCGTCACGGTGTTCCGCAGGGTGGAGTCTTGTCTCCCACACTTTTTCTGATCTTCATCAATGATCTTGTTGCTAATCTACTCGATGGAATTAAAGTGTCAAAGTACGCCGATGACCTGGTTTTGTGGATCACAAAAGAACATGCATCAGTGGTCACCATATTGCTACAGAGAGCTGTAGATAAATTTGTTGCATGGGCGGATAGATGCTGTGTCAGCATAAACACTGACAACTGCAGCACCACTCTATTTACCCTCTCTCCGAAACAAAAGGCAGGGATCATCCAGATAAATGGAACGCCCTTAAGAGAAGATAAAGAACCAACAAACCTTGGTGTAACATTTGATGACAGGCTGACATGGAGAAAACACATCAAAAAAGCTGTAGCAAAAGCCAGAAGGAAAATAGCCATCATGAGAAAGCTAAGTGGAACCACATGGGGAGCTAGTGGGAAAATACTTAGCAAAGTTTATCAACAGAGCATACGATCACACCTGGAATGCGGGTCAACTACGTGGTGTTCAGCATATAAAAAAAACACACACTACAAGAGCTGGACAAGGTGCAAAATCAAGCTCTTGGAGTCACCACAGGAGGGATGAGATCAACCCCTATAGTAGCAATGGAGAAAATGGGGAGGACACAAGCACTGAGAGAACGCAGAGATACGAAAACACTAATACAAGCAGACAAGTTCCTCAGTTTGCCAGGCCTCTCTATGAAGAACCGATTTGAAAACTTAGCTACTGAACGGTTGAAAAGAAGAAGTTTTATCCACCAGGCCAAACGACTCTGCAGAGAAACCCCCGATCTGCCCACAGTTGGTATCCCACTGACAACTATTCCAGAGCGAACTCCATGGAAAGATGAACATAGACTATCGCTACAAATCCAGACAAAAGTGAGAGGGATATTTGACAAGGAAGAACAGAACAGTGTACAGCGCAGAACAGCCACTCTCAGCTTCCTTGATGACGAATACCCACAGGACCTCTGGATCCGAGTCTACACAGATGGGTCAGCGCAAAATGCTGTTCGAAATGGAGGAGCGGGAGTGTACATAGAATATCCAAATAATACTAGGGACACGGCCAGAGTTCCAACAGCAAAGTACTGCCATAACTAAGATGCTGAAATTGAGGCAATCAAGATAGCAATAGAGAAATTACAAAATACCAGCCATGGTAGACAACCTGTGGTGATATTGACAGATGCAAAATCAGTAATAGAGGCACTCCTGTCTGGGAAATTACAAGTTCTAAGGACACTATTTTCTGAACTTAGCAGTCAGCATAAGGTCACCATACAGTGGATACCATCCCACTGTGGAGTACCCGGAAACGACAGAGCTGATCGATTGGCTAAGGAAGGAGTAAAAGAAGAACAGCCTGATGTGCCCATCGCATTCCACCAAAAGAAAAGAATGATCAAATTAGTCAGAAGGCCACCAAACCTTACTCAAGACGACTACCACGTTATGGACAGACCAGAACAGGTCATTATTCTACGCCTCAGAACAGGACACAATAGATTACGCAACCACATGTATACAAAATTCAAGATTGGTGACTCAACCATGTGCACATGTGGTTTGGCGTCGCAGACAGCAGAGCACATTCTCTAGGACTGCCCAAACTACAACATATCCAGGCGAACCTTCTGGTCTAGAGAGACAGCAGTGGAAGATAAACTCTATGTGCCGCTGGAGTGAACTAAAAAAGTCTGTTAGATTCATACAAGAGACAACATTGCAGTTATAGACATATTTCAAGCGAACGAAAGAAGAAGAAGAAGAAGAAGATATATTCAAAGATCGTACGCCTTTGACAGATATGGTCGTATAAGTTTAGTTTAGTTTACACAAATGTTTCTCTCTTTATCGCATTTATGTCGCTTTTGTTTTCAAGTATATTGTTAATAAACCTGGCGAAAACTAACAAATGATTGGCCACTGATGGTATGACCTCATCGCGGCACGAGCTAGACCTTCTCTACGGGGGCAAGATGTGATTCTCCAGTGAAAGAAACAAATGTATGCGCTAGGCAGGATGTGATTCTCCAGTGAAACAAACAAATGTATGTGCTATCTAGCGTTACTTTCGCTGTCTAATTTGCCTTGTTTCTGTCTTACCTTGTATCGTTGGTTAAGTGGGGAAACTGAATACTTTATCTCATTCATCACCTGTAAATAATGTATTATGTTTGTCTGGAAGCGATTTCAAGGAAACATCAGCTGGCCTTGGCCAGGGTTGGCTTTCGAGCAGGCTAATGTATGAAAGCCGGGAGTTCTGACTCTCTGAATTTCTTATATTCACTATAAATTTTCCTGGGATAGACTGCAAGTTCCTGATCAGTATTGTTCAGAGTTGAGAGTGCTTTTATACCTGCTCATGCTTGTTCATAACTACATGTGCTTTCATGTCTTATCATTGCTGATAGCTGAGCATACTTTCTTGGAGGTAATTGTTGATTGTTGAGCATACTGTCATTACTGAAGGTAATTGTTGATAGTTGAGCATACTGTCTGTCCTGCTGGTAATTGTTGATTGTTGAGCATACTGTCTGTCCTGCTGGTAATTGTTGATAGTTGAGCATACTGTCTGTCCTGCTTATTATAGATTATAGTTATACGTGCTTTCAAAACTTATTCTAGTTGATAGCTACACGTGCTTTCGTAACTACTCATTACTGTTCATAGTTAAACGTGCTTTAGTAACTACTCTTTACTGTTCATAGTTAATCGTGCTTTCGTAACTACTCATTACTGTTAAAAGATAAACGTGCTTTTGTAACTACTCATTACTGTTTATAGTTAAACATGCTTTTGTAAGTGCTTATTTTTTTAAATAGTTAAATGTGCTATCGAACCTGCTCATTATACGCATAGCTGAATATATATTCGTACCTGCACATCGAAGATAATAAAGATTAATCAATGATGATTAAATATGATTTCACAACCATATCACTTTACTTTAACCAGCATATGAACAGATACGACATGAAAATCAACATGCACGGGTCTGAAACCATGACAATCAGCAAGTCATTGGGTCCACTTGAAGTTCAAACAGAAAACACCAAAGTACAGCAAGTATCAGAGTTTAATATCTAGGCAGAAGATGGAAGATTCGAGGCAGAAAGATAAGAGATTGGAACAAGATGCCAAAATATGAAAACTGTGGCTGTCTCATTTACTCAAACATTAAAAGATGGCGATGATAGTCAAGCGACAGTTGACTTTGCTATTAATGTCAAATTAGGTCATTATCAACATGCCATTAGCAAGACAACAAACAAACAAACTTGGCACATGTGAGATTAAATGCTTGAGAAATACCATCGAGGTTTACAGAAGAGACAGATTGTGAAATGATAAAATGGAATCTCTTATGGCGTAGCATCCTACATGGATTTCATTGAGAGACAACAAATAGAGCAGTGTTGACATTTTATGAACATCAGACCTGATCACTAAGCGATAAAAGTGCACAACCAAGCAGATTTTTATATAGATTCAGGATAAGTCCAAATTTTATTTAATAGATTCAAAGAAAGTCTAAGATTTTGATATAGATTCAACGTAAATCTAACAAACCATAGATTCAGAATAAGTTCAGACAACATCTGAAGGCGACACGTCTGGCCTTGTATCCCCACACTCCTACGCTTAACGGACAATGTGGATTATGAAAAAGGACATTCACTTAGATTTAAACAACACATATGCCCGTTATATTTGAAGTTAAACATATTTTTTGTTTGTTTATTATTTTCATGGGCCTGGGCAGTACCACGACATTTCGAAGTAAAGACCTCGCTTGTGCTATGAACCACGTCACCTATAGACTTCAGACTGGTCTAAACAACAGGCGGTAGGGCTCAGGGCATGAAAACTGGATCTGTATTCGCTACATTAGCTAGTAACACTCTGGATAAGATGTAATGAAAGTGACTATCGTCTATTACCGAAGGAGCTGTGTTAAGATCTAAGTAAGAAACATTGCCACTAACAACCATCAGTTCAATTACTTCAGGTCTAATACGGCGGACAGGCTGTCGAGTTGTTAAGGCTTTTGGAGTGTTCTGGCTACGGTTTGCCTAAACATTTTCCTCATTTTGAACTTGACATACATGGTTCCGTTGCCCAGCTACTGCGTTAAGTGCATGTAGTGACTGTGTGCTATGAATTCCATATGGAATGCTTTCACGTCTGTCTGTGGTGTGGGTGCCGCTTCCATCGACGATGAACTGTAATTTAGTGGCGGACTGTTGTGTTGGCATTCTGACCGCGGCCTGTAAGTGCTGTTAGGTTGTCGGGACTGCTGTCTGTTCCATCACTTGGGGCAGTGAGGAGCATTTCGTGCTATATTGACTGGCACAGGAACGGAAGATTATGGAAGTACAGTTGGAACCGCGACTAACGACTAACCATCTATTACTGGAGGAGCTGTGGTACAGTCTGGGTCAGAAATATTGCCAGTAAATAACTTTAAATTTAGACTATTTGCTTCTATATATCGTAAAGGTGCTGCAGTATACATATCACGAATTCAGCGTGGCTAAATGGATAAGACCGCTCGCTGAACTGACTGAACGTTTTTTACACCGATCGGTTGGACTTCAATGTTGACTTCTCGTTCAGAAATCAGTGGCAAACTACTGAAAGTAAAATTGCCGATTAAATCAAACTGGGTTTGGGATTGATCGCAAGGTCCTGTAAAGGGCACGCAGCATTTTAATATCAGCTACATTGCTGGGAGGGCTTCGTGATTGTGTCCATGCGCCTGTTTTATAAATGCCACACTTGTATACTGCCAACTGCTGTTGCAGGAAGCTGATATTAATTTTTTTTTTTACCACAGTAAAGTCATTAGGGCCAGAGGCGTAGCCATCTTCTCAAGTTAGGGTGAGCGAGCTTATAAATGTCAACCACCAGATATGTCACCGCTTAGAGCTAAAACAGTCAATATGAATAGCATTTCAATTGTAAAATAACAACGAAGACGTTATCCACAGGCAAAGCCAACAACAACAACACTTATGGTTTTTCCCTCTGTTAGTATTCTTACAACATATTCAGTCCGTTAAAATTTATTTTGTTTGGGAGTAGAGGTTTTATTTGGTCTTTTGTAAGTCAAAGGGTTTAGTGAAGCCCTTGGTCATGGGTTTGAATCCGCATGGGACATTGTTTTAAAAATGGACCTGGGCTATTAGGTCGACCCAGCCTAAACTTGGGCACCAGAACATGTCTTGGGAAGTGAAGGCGTCCAGCGTTACATAAACCACATCACCGCTAGCGTGCCGACTGTTCTATAACATATATGGGCCTGGAGCAGCGGCAAAGCGAGAAACAGGGTCCGTTACTACCAAGGCATGGCACCACCTCACACAATACACGTATACAACACGGAGGGAAACAGGTCCGCATGGCCGAATGCATAAGAACGCGTGTTCTTAAACACCCAGTGTGCTGATTCCGGGGTAAGCGGTTCAACTCCTGCACCGGACAGCTTGACTAAAATGTTGACCTGTCGTCCTTGATTTGGGGACGTTAATTACAAGTACCTCTGAAGTCGGAGTGGGTTCGCCTGATGGCGAGGGACACTGTCAATAAGGAAAGCTAACACACACGCAAAAATGCAGTCCATCACTACTATAAATAGTGTCTATTTACGCTTGAGTTTAAAGCGAGCGAGAGCAAAAAACAAAAAACAAAAAACAACTGTGAGAACACAGATACTTGTGATATTCAGTCATTGAAATTATTTAAGAGTGAGAGTAACTGTTGGTTTCTATTGCCTATTTTGAATTAAAAGGCTTAATACTGTCTGAAAGATCAGCTTCGCAAATCCCTTGACCATCTCTGTCATTGCTGTTATTACGAACTAGGCTGGCTGGTAACATTATCTTCAGATACTCGTCTCTCTGCCTCGCTAACTTGACGTCTTTATTCAACCCATACTTATAATTCACCATACGGTCACTAGCTGCATCACCTAATTCAAGGTTACTGAAATCATAACTTTAAAAGGATATCAGCATGGACGAATGCATAGAGTGTTCGCACTTAAACTTTCGGTGTGATGATTCCGAGGTAGCGGGTTCAACCCCTTCACCGGTCAGATATACTAAATTGTAAATTTTTCTTCCTTGATTTGGGGACGTAAATTATAAGTACCTCAGAAGTCGGAGGAGATCCCTCTGAGGGCGAATCAGTTGCATATCCTTTACAGGACGCCACAGTCTACCCCATCATTATTTGGTTGTTTGTGATCTCTTGGCTAGTTTACGTTCAGTAGTTTGCCATTGCTTTCTGAACGACTGGCATTCATACCATTGAATAAAAAGAGTTTGAAATCAACGGTAGCTTTAGATAAAAAATTAGATAATTTTGAGAACAAATGTCTTAGAAAAATTCTAAACCTCCACTGGACAGATTTCAGAACCAATACGCAAATAAGACAAGAGAGTAAGCAAGACAGTGTATCCAATTTTATAAGAAAACGCTGTTGGAACTACATCGGCCATGTACTCAGAATGGACAAGACAAGACTCCCCAACCAAGTCCTCTTATGGTCACCAATAGGGAAAAGAAAACGGGGAAGACCACAGAGACCCTGCGTAGAACCATCAACAGAAAAGGCTCATTCAACGGCCAAGTGAACATCCAAGATCTACAACAGGTAGCAGCGAACCGCCAGGCATGGAGAGCCATGACTTCTGCCCTATGCGCCGCCTTCGGCTCAAGAGGAAAGACTAACCAACTAAGACGGGCTGCTTCCAAATCGACGATGCTGTGTGACGTTTGTGATCATGTATGTCAGCCTTCTGTGTCGCAGAGTCATTTCTGAAATCGATGTTCCTCCATGCCATGATGACAAACCGCTCATCTTCTCTCTTCGTCTCTCTTGCCTCACTTCCCCTCCATCCGTTTCGTTGTCACCACGCACTCCAGGTCTCGCCTTCTCGTGGTCTGCCCAAATAATATGGATTGTCTTCTTTTGATGTGAGTTAATGTCTTCATTACACTTTTTGTCTGTTCGTGGTGTTCTCACAATTCTTCTATACAACCACATCCTTGTACCTTTCACATAACTGCTCAACATACTTCTGTACAACCACATCCTTGTACCTTTCACATAACTGCTCAACATACTTCTGTACAACCACATCCTTGTACCTTTCACATAACTGCTCAACATACTTCTGTACAACCACATCCCTGCACCTTTCACATAACTGCTCAACATACTTCTATACAACCACATCCCTCCACCTTTCACATAACTGCTCAACATACTTCTGTACAACCACATCCCTGCACCTTTCACATAACTGCTCAACATATTTCTGTACAACCACATCCTTGTACCTTTCACATAACTGCTCAACATACTTCTGTACAACCACATCCCTGCACCTTTCACATAACTGCTCAACATACTTCTATACAACCACATCCCTCCACCTTTCACATAACTGCTCAACATACTTCTGTACAACCACATCCCTGCACCTTTCACATAACTGCTCAACATATTTCTGTACAACCACATCCTTGTACCTTTCACATAACTGCTCAACATACTTCTGTACAACCACATCCTTGTACCTTTCACATAACTGCTCAACATACTTCTATACAACCACATCCCTGCACCTTTCACATAACTGCTCAACATACTTCTATACAACCACATCACCGCACAGCTTTCCCCCCCCCCCCCACATAAATGCTCACCATTCTTCTATGCAGCCACATCCCCGCACCTTCTACTAACTGCTCACTATTCAGCTGAATTTCCATCATTCACCTCCTTATACCGTATTTGAATAGATATAGCTGTTGAGAACTTTCTTTCTCATCTCGATTGAAAAAAAGATATATTGCATATTTTTTATCTTGTGAAATGCTGTGTTTGCTGGGGATATTCTACACTTCTGTAATACAACATCCTTCTGCTGTTATCAAAGTACCTAAATATTTTCAACATTCGTATTGAGTCTGCTAGGGGAACTGCAAGCATTCCTGCACGTCGGTATGGTAGGAGAGAGAGAGAGAGAGAGAGAGAGAGAGAGAGAGATAGAGAGAGAGAGAGAGAGAGAGAGAGAGAGAGAGAGAGAGAGAGAGAGAGAGAGAGAGAGAGAGACTGGTTTGCTTCAGAGTAGTTCCATTAACTTTGAAGTTGCATTTAGAAAGATATTTATCTACTTTTAAATTATTAATACTTTTGTTTTTCTGATAATCAGGACCTTTGTATTGCTTTCTTTTGCAGCTATGTCTATCATTTCTTGTAACTGCATGACATCTCAAGCGATCAACATCCGGTCATCAACATAGGCAGGTTGTTGACATTATCCTGCACACATTGAACAAGTCTGGCGATAGTACACAACTCTGTCTAAGTCCCTGTTTTATGTATAGAAAAATTCCCATTTGGTTGTCCATTCGTATTGCTGCGTTTTGTTGTTAAAGTATGGTTTTAATTATTTTCAATTTCTTCTCATGAGTTTTAAAACGCTCCAACATTCTAATTATTTCTTCATGTTTCCCCTTTATCAAATGGCTTAGTGTAGCCAATAAAACATAATATAGATCATTCTTTCCATTAATGTTTTCAAAATGTGCACGGCATTGTTTGTTCTGTTGGCTTCTATAAATCAACACCCCTGGTTCCCCAATTTCTGGTTTGATTTTTACTTCTGATTGCTCTCATGGTAATTCTCATCATTTATTTGACCCATGTTAACTTACTCTACACCAGTACGCCATTCTACTCTTTCTGAACACCGAGGTTAACTGGTTCTGTCCCTCATTATCATCTTCTTAGCCCCTGCAGGCCAAAACATAGATTACTGTGAAGCACAACTCCTTGCTATAGAGAGCTACAGTAACAGCTGTCTGGAACTATAAGACTTAATTAAAGAAAACGCTTCAAAACACTCGGCTAACACTCGCGGCCAACTGTACTTCTCGACCAATCCTGGCTCCAATGTGTAAGCCCAGTCTGGGGTGGGTTTGACATTCCTCTGGCCTGCCATCTGGCTTGCTGTTGCAGATGGCTCTAATGAAGCTTCCGCTAAACCCAAGATCCATTTATGCTTTGTGGAGTACTGGAGTTAACTGATCAGTGAACAACCCCATATTACCGGTCTCTGACCATCAATCTCTCTCCTCTCTCTCTCTCTCTCTCTCTCTCTCTCTCTCTCTCTCTCTCTCTCTCTCTATCTCTCCTTCCCTCCCACCCTCCCCTCTCTTCTCTCCCTTCCCTTCTCTCCATCCCTCCCTCTCTTCTCTCCCCTCTCTCACTCTCTTTCACTCCTTCCCCCCTCTCTTCTCTTCTCTCCCTCCCACCCTCTCCCCCTCTCTCCTACTCCGTCTCTCCCATCTCCCTCTATCTTCTTCCTCCCTCTCCCCCTCTCCCCAAGTATGATTATGATTTCACTTTCCCTCACATGTGAATTTTCAATGTCACATTATAATGAATTGCCTTTAATTAAGCATAATAAGCATCCTTATACTCCCAGACCTGACCAGAGAGAACAAGCACGCACGGGTATGCCCGGAGTGCCACGCTGGCGATGGGCCAATTAATCAATCGATCGGGTCTGGTGGGAGCGGGGTCAGGATGTCCGGCTTACACCTGAGAGGTGTGTTTGAATCCTGCTAAATAATTGATTGCAAATGATCAGACACTATATAATGAGGTGGGTGTCGCCGTAGCGAAGTGGAATGCCAACCCAGTGGTCGTGGGTTCCAATCTCCATCTAGGGAGGGGGGATTATAAATGTGACCTGAGCTCATGGGTGGTGCCTAAAACGGGTACCCGGGATATCCTGTGAAGTAAAGGCGGACAAAGATCGTATGGGATCAAAGCCGGTGCGAAGGAGTCGATTCTCTTGACTTTAAACCGCCCTTTCTGAACAGACAGTATTAATGTTTGTAACATCTTTGAGTCTTCTTATACTAAAGTCAAATATCCAGGATTTTTTTTTCTCAGCTACACAGTCTGGCAAGAAAAATCACAACAAAAGAAATGAAATTCCTGAGAAGAATACTCAATGTATCAAGAAGAGATAAGATCAGAAATGAAGAAATCAGGACTAAAGTGGGAATTATAGCTGCGCTAGGTTGTATTAGAAGGCAGCAAGTCAAATGGTTTGGCCATGCAAGTAGGTTACCAACTAACAGTATACCACAACAAGCAATGATATACAGACCCGATGGAAGCAGAGAAAAAGGCCGACCACGTAAACGATGGACGCAGGGGATAACAGAGTCCTTGGGAATATCGATACATGAAGCCCATAAACGGGCACTCTCCCGATGTTTATACTTCACCTCAACACCGCAAGGTACAAGAGGATTATGATCAGATGAGATGAGATGAGACAGTCTGCAACCCACATTATTTAGATAGAACATGCTGAATTAGTTGACCATCTCTTCTACAAGTAGTTGGCACTTGTGTCCAGGCCTCTAACTGTGTGCTGAAAAATAAACTCCAGTGTACCCCTGACTGTCCTTGGCCTTTCTTCAGAAGCCGGAGCCCAGGGGTGGCTGTAAGCTGGCTTTGATCACTGACGGACATCCAGCTGTTCAGAATCCCGCCACACGACAAACCATTTATTTTTATCTCGCCACCATCTCCCTCCCCCATGCGCCATTTTTTCAACGTCTATTTGTATTGTCCGTTTCCAGCTAGCGGTAATGGGGTCAAGCGGCACGTGCCGAGGGCACGGGGGTGGGACAAACAATCATTCTTGTCCCCGCACAGCAGACTCCAGCCGTCCACCAATGGTGTTCGGGCTCTGTGACGACGGGTGTCCTCAAACTGGGCCACTTTGGTTCATGCTAGAGATAGTCCAACAAGATATTATCATTCTTGGCCATCCAAACATATATTTTGTATTGATAGAGATTTATAGGATTTTGCATGGCAACACTTCCAATGACTACTATCGCCGAAACACGACATCAGATAAAAGGCAAGACAATACATATAAACACTACACAATTATATGCACCAACAACAAGCACGGAGCTGATCCACGACTCTGGTCATTGTGTGAGATGGTGAAACATGACCGCCCACGCATATCAGCATGTCACGTGATGATGATGATGATGATGATGATGATGATGATGCTGATGATGATGATGAAATGCACAGATTATATGATGACATAGAAATGGTGATCTGCAATACCAAATGACGAGAATTCCGTAATCAACCTCGTAAACGATGTTTTCAAACTCCTACTCAGAATTACGAGAAAAATAAGAAGGGAAATGTAGATGGCAGTTAGTGATGAACGGTACGAATTTATTGAAGGAAAAGGATCAAATAATGCACTACACACAATCTGAAAACTAATTCATAGATTAAAGAGAGAGAAATTAGATTACATCAAGGCATTTGATACAATAAAACAGGCTGAAATGATAAACATGTTGGGGGATGTGAAAATTGATGAGGAAAATCTCTGCATAGTAAAGAATATTTACTGGAAACAAATAGCAGCAAATTAAAATTGGAAGTAAAAACAGGAACAGATAAAGCAAGGAAAGGAGTAAAACAAGGATGTGTTTTGTCACCGGATCTCTTCTCTCTCTCTATAGCGAAATAATAAAGTGGAAGTTTAAAGAGAGGCCAGGAATACCAGCTGGGGGATATTCATAATGACAAGCTGTGTTCAGAAGATGACACCATATTGCTAAAGATAAGAGACCTGCAATAACTGCTGGACGTTGTGGTGGTGAAGTGTAGAATATGTTTTCTCTCATGAATTTGTAGCAATTTGTTTTCTCTGGGTCCGTGGCGAAGGATTTACCGACGCAGTTCGTAATATTGCATACCCGCGTTAGAAACACACCTGCGGGCTATTTGGCAGCAAACCGCCTTGCTTTGGTTTTTTTTACGAAATGGTATGAGTGCCGGTCGTTCAGAAAGCAATGGCAAAAAACTCAACGTAAACTTGCCAACAGATCACAACAGCAAAACATGCTGGTGTTGACTGCGACGACCTGTAAAGGATATGCAACTATCTTGTTTTGTCTGCAACTTGAAATGAAGCAATTTGCCCCCCCCCCCCCCGCATACACCCCCCCCCCCCACCTCCCTACCCATCCCCCTTGCTATTTGAAATGTAGCAATTTGTTTTCTATGCTAGTTGAAATGTAGCAATCTGTTTTACGCTCTACTTGAGATGAAGCAATTTGTTTTCAGCTATACTTGAGATGTAGCACTATTTTTTCGTCTTGTACTTGAGATGTAGCACTATTTTTTTTTTCATCTTATACTTGAGATGTAGCACTATTTGTTCGTCTTGTACTTGAGATGTAGCACTATTTTTGTCGTCTGATACTTGAGATGTAGCATTTCTTGTACGTTCTACTTGAGATGAAGCGATTTGTTTTCAGCTATACTTGTTTTTCGT
Source organism: Cepaea hortensis (assembly GCA_963921405.1). Taxonomy (NCBI): domain Eukaryota; kingdom Metazoa; phylum Mollusca; class Gastropoda; order Stylommatophora; family Helicidae; genus Cepaea; species Cepaea hortensis. Next base: position 345,444,246 of record OY992876.1, read on the forward strand.
CCTATACTTGAGATGTAGCAGTTTGTTTTCTCCTTTACTTGAGATGAAGCAATCTGTTTTGCTTTGTACCTGAGATGTAGCACTTTATTTTCTCTTCTGTTTAAGATCTAGCAGTCCGTGTTCACTGTTTCATATTGTAAAGTACATTAATTATAATGGTCAGTAACCCATTTCTGGAAAATTACAGATACAGAGGAGTAACAAGAGGAGAGCATGAAGGAGGTTGAAAGAGATAGCATAGGATAGGACTGCCAGACGCCAGTTGGTGGAAGGCCCAGACTCCAGTCAGAGATGAGGAAAGGAAGAAGAAGAATCTCTTTCTGGCAGACTGTTGTGTCTATGCTCAGTCCTTCCATGTCTGGCTTTCACGGATCTTTGAATCATTGTTGTATCATCCCGGGCCAGCCTGCCAGCTGCCAGTACAGACCATCCTTCCAATGGCCATCTGCCGTGCGATGTTCAAGATCAATCAAGCCATCGCCTTCTGTGGCTTTTAAGCGACGTGTTCAAGGTCGGTCGTCGGAGCACACCGGTCTTTCTGTTCTTCCTAGGGGTGCTTGGAAGTAAAGCTAGGACCGTCAGTGGAAAACAAAACTCGGGCAAAGGGCACTCAACACAGTAGATGTGAATGCAGTCGGGCCATCCAGTACTTGAGCTGAAGCACACAAGGTGGTTTATACCGGCGGCAGTTGTTCTAGAAACAGGTTTAGGGAAGAGAACTGTGGCACATAAACTAGGACCCGGTCTTAATGATGTGATGTGGTAGGGTGTCTCTAGACAGCTCTACATCCAGCAGGTTGTGCTTTCCTGGTCTCGTGAACTTGGTTAGAAAACATGAGATATATGTCCTTATATGACGTTGTAGTCAACTCCAGCATTTATTTGTTTGTTTGGGATTTGCTAGGCTATTTTTACATTCAGGGGTTTGTCATTGCTTTCGGAAGGTCGACGCCTCATACCATCGAAATCAACGCAAGGCGGCCTGCCTCCAAATATTTTGAGAAAATATAGTCTTATTGAGTTGAATTGATACGGTTAGCTGACCTTGACAGACAGTTGCCGACAGACCGACCGATCTACCGGCTGGAATGCAGACATACAAATAGGTGGGTTAGACAGACAGACAGACAGACAGACAGATAGATAGATAGATAGATAGATAGATAGATAGATAGATAGATAGATAGATAGATAGATAGATAGATAGATAGATAGATAGATAGATAGATAGATAGATAGATAGATAGATAGATAGATAGATAGACAAATGGATGGATGGATGCTTGGGTGGGAGTTGGGTGGGTATGTGTTGGGTAGGGGTAGGTAGGTATGTAGACAGACAAAGGTATATCGATAAATAGGTAGGCAGAGAGACAGATACACAGATAGAGAGACACTGCTGGGTGAACAAACTAAAGATAACGGCAGTTACCTTGGCAACGTTAAGGAGTGACACAGATTTCTCACTTGACTTAATTACCACCACCAACCCGAGACCTATAAACCAAAAATAGCACTGCACATGGTCTGCTAGCACTCACAGCTGACTAGTGACACATTAAGGCGTTCAATCCCCCTCTGCTGATGTCTATCATAAGGGTTTTGTATGAGTCGTGAAACTAAGTACGCGACGTTCCCTGACAGTATACGGGGGAGATGTTTTTAAATATAAATGAGATACCTCTATTAGATAAAGAAAAAATCGGCGCCAAACTGCGTTTTGAGACCTGTAGGCCACCCAGTACTTGGGCTGAAGTACAGAACAAGGTGGTTTATACCGGCGGCAGTTGTTCTAGAAACAGGTTTAGGGACGGCGAACTGTTGCAGGACAACACATAAACTAGTTCCCAGTTTTAATGAGGTGACGCGGCTGGGTTTCTCTAGCCAGCTATAGATCCAGCAGGTTGCGCTTTCTTGGTCTCGTGACCTTGGTTTAAAATAAATTAGTTTGTATGTCCTTTACAGAACGTCAACCCGGCCATGACCAGGCATGAAAGAAACTAAAAGTGTTTGGTGTCATAGTTCAAGGTATGATGCATTGTTTGGTGATGAAAGAATGAAGATGACAAAACTTAGACCTTCGTGTGTAAACGTTCTATAACTTATTAAACAGGGCGGAAAGTCCGAGACTACACCACCCTTCATAACGCTGTTCAGTTCTTGTTTTTTTGTTTTTTTCATATCCTATTTACAGGACATTGCAGTCAACGCGAGCATTTGTCAGCTGCTGTTGATGTCTTGGCAAGTTTTACGTTCAGTAGATTGTCATTGCTTTCTTGTTACCAACAGCTTTACTACAATTCCTGTGAGGGCGGACGCGCCATGGACCAGGCTGACATTCTGAATGCTCTACGAGAAGTGAGACTTTTGCAAGAACCAAGTGATGACTGTGAATCTACAACAATGGCCAGACTGCGAGAGCAGCAAATTAAAAGAGGGGTGGCCAAACAAGAACACTACGCAGGAAGCCAAAGAAGATTGATAAACCAACACAGAACTGGCGTCGTTAGCCGCTACACGCTGCGGGATTTGCTGAGGAGGGGATCCGAGCACTTATGGACTGAATGGTCCGATGTGCAACGAGGATGATCTGTCGACTAACTAACTAACTACTACAATTCCACCAAATTCATTTATCATCTTCTTATCAACAGATGATCCAATATGACTTAGCAGCATTGGCAAATTGGGTTTTAAAACGTGTGTTACTATTAGAGAAAGGTACTGAAAAGACGTTAACTTTGTTATTATACAGTACAATCAACATACAGTATTCTCCACATACAGTACAATCATCTTACAGTCTATCAATATAGTCTAATCAATATGCAGTACAATCAACATACAGTACAATCAACATACAGTACAATCAACATACAGTACAATCAACGTACAATCTATCAGTATAGTCTAATCAATATCAATATATCAATATATCAATAATTTCAATGTCAATATACAGTACAATTAACAAATATTACAATCTAATGTTTAAGGACGGGTCTCCGTTGCGAATGAGTTTCGGACGCGGTTCGTAATCAAGTAAACCCGCGTTCTAAACACAGCTGAGCGCGATTTGGCTGCATACCGCGTTGCGTTGGTGTCGGTACCGGTCGTTCCGAAAGTAATGGCAAACTACTGAACGTAAACTTGCCAAGAGATCACAGCGGCAGAAATGCTGGTGTTGAATGCGATGTTCCGTAAAAGGATATCCAAATAAAAACAAATATGTGTGATTTAGCTCACTTGCCATCGTGCACGCTGATGACACCTTGGCCATTCCGCCACAGCTTAGCAGCACAGTAGAAAATTGAAGCAATCAGCAAATGATGCTCAAATACAAGTCTGAAAAGACTTCACACATATAGAAAAAAGAAAATTGGGGAGGGGGAAGGGTGGCGATACATATTGATACAGGGCATACATTAGAAATGTTAAAGAAGTTGCGAAACAGGGTTGCGTACATCGAGGGTTACAATACGGGTTGGCGGGAAACCTTTGAAAGGAAATGAACGAAATATTCATGGGCCGTTTGTTCGCGGCGCTGAAAGAACACCTGAAGAAACAAGTGGCCTATCCCACCGTTTTGATTGGTTCATCGTCAGCCACACTGGATTGCCATTGGGTATATGATAAAATGGCAGGCTTCTGGCAGCTTTTGAATTAGAATGCCAGATGCTTCGGGGGAGTTTGTAGAGTTCGAGGTTACTTTGAGCTGTTAGCGTGGTTCGCGACCATGAACATGCATGAGGGGGATAGCGAGAGAGAGAGAGAGAGAGAGAGAGAGAGAGAGAGAGAGAGAGAGAGAGAGGAGAGAGAGAGAGAGAGAGAGAGAGAGAGAGGGGGGGGGGGTGTCACAATTGTAGATGTACTGTGAAAAGAATCATAAAGGCTGAACAATGTACTACACTCACGGAGAAGAAAACCAAGGTTGAAAAGAATAAGTACATGCATTTTCCGCTCGCATACCAACAGAGTGGTACCAGTTCAATCACCGGTAGTGACGTAATTGTTAATTTTAGAACCAATACTGCTAGGGGTCGACCAGTTTTGGTAAAATCAGTTGGTGTTTGTTTTCTTTTAATTTTCTGGGAATTGTTTGGGAGGAAAAGGGCAAGGAGAAAGTGAAACGGTCACCACATCACACGTGTTGTGATCTAATATACAAGGGCATAGCAATCCACACACCCACGGCAGCGTCTGTGATGAGGCTAGGTACTTTTGTGAAAAAAGGTTTATCCTTTACTAACTCCGTTCCCTGCAACGCAGTGTACGGTTGTCTGCTAATCCTGGCATTATATTGTTCCTATCTCCGCCTATAGAATATAGATCAGTGGTTCTCAACCTTTTTTGGCCCATGCCCCCCCCCCCTTTACTATATGTTCAGAACGTCATTCCCCCCCCCCCCCACCCCCCACCCCCCTTTCGAATTTCCTCCCTATAAATCCCCTCCCCCACCATTACACAGTATACATAAAAATGGAAGCTAAATTTAATAATACATACTAGAATAAGTCTAGACATCTACATAACACGTGATTTGCGGGTCTATTGCGGGCCTACTTACGTTATAAAACTAATTTCAATAGGGCGAGAAGTACAGAACCGTAAAATTTATAGAGAAAAACAATATCAAGTAACTGGTTTTTGTATTAATGCGATCTTGAAATAATGTTAATCCCCCCCCCCCCGGAAACCCAAAAATTCCCCCCTGGGGGGGGGGGGAATTCCCCAGCGGTTGAAAACCATTGATATAGATGTTACATGATCTCCTTCTGCTGAATATTGATGTTACGTTTTCTCATTCCCAGCATATAGATGTTACATCTTCTCTGTCCCAGAATATTGATGTTAGATCTTCTCTTTCCCGGAATATAGATGTTAGATTATCTCCATCTATAGAATATAGATGTTACATAATTTCCGTCTGTATAATATAGATGTCACATGATCTTCTTCTATAGAATATAGATGTTACATTATCTACTTCTGTAGAATATAGATGTTACACGATCTCCTTCTGTGGAATACAGATGTTACTTTCTTTCTTTCTGTAGAATATAGATTTTACATCATCTTCTGTTGAATATAGCTGTTACATGATCTTCTTCAGTAGAATATAGATATTATATGATCTCCTTCTGTAGAATATAGATATTACATGATCTTCTTCTGTAGAATATAAATGTTGCATAATCTCCTTCTGTAGAATATAGATGTTACGTGATCTTCGGCAGAATATAAATGTTACATAATCTCCTTCTGTAGAATACAGATGCTAGATGATCTTCTTCGGTAGAATATAAATGTTACATAATCTCCTTCTGTAGAATATAGATGTTACATGATCTTCTTCGGTAGAATATAGATGTTACGTGATATTTTTCTACAGAATATAGATGTTACATTATCTTCTTCTGTAGAATGTAGATGTTGCAACATCTTCTTCTGTAGAATATAGATGTTACATCATCTCCTTCTTTATTTCGTTACTCGGTCGCATAGTCGTTAGTGCACTTGCCTGCCAAACAGCAGTCGAGGAAGAGAACTGCCCACATATTCTCGCGTCTTTTTGATTATAATATACGCAGGCCTGGCACTTCACACCCCAGCGTCAACTTCTGCCATGGGACCATCTTTATCTTTGGTTTTTAAAAGACCTCAGCGAGAACTAGATACACGTTACGCCATCTTAAGAACAGAAGCAATATTTTCTGGGACAGAGAAAGTCCACGAGTATGTACGATGTACATACTTGCCTCTGGCAGCAAGTGCCGCTAGCTCTCAAGCATGTCAGACTGGGTGAATACTTCACTATGGTGAGTTGGCTTCCCCTGGCCCACCAGGTGCTCACTGTCTAAATTCGCCACTGTTGGCTCTCTTCCAAGTTAATGAGAATGAACGTTTCAAGCAGGGGCGGGTAGAGGATGTTTCGATTCTTTGGGTTATCAGGTCATGGGCAAAGCCTCTAGCAGCAGTGATGGAGTGGATGAAAGGCTGTTAAAACAACCTGGCTTGGTTGTTGGAACAGATTGAAAAAACGTGCGCATATATATATATATATATATATATATATATATATATATATATATATATATATATATATATATATATATATATATATATATATATATATTCACACATGAGCTAATATTAGTTGCAAAAGGTAATACAATGTATATCTTTAAAAAAGCAGATGAATGAACGGTCAGACAGACAGGCAGAAATAGAAACAGGCAGACTGAAAGACATGCAGATTATCTAGATAGCCAAGAACACAGATACACAAACAGATAGGAAGAGAAACAGACAGACTGTAAGACAGACGTAAATTGTATCTAGACAGGCAAGAAGGCGATAAGACAAATAGATAGACAGACAGACACATTAGCTAGACATGTAAACAGATAGATAAACTTACAGATAGACAGATAGATAGGTAAATAGATAGACAGACACATTAGCTAGACATAGAGATATGGGTAGACAGACATATATGCACACACACACACTCACACACACACATACAAACACACACACACACACACACACACACACATTGGCACCTTGCCGTCTTGACAGACGATAGTTTGTGCTTCAGTAATAACTATAAACCATGGCGGTAGCGAATGTGACTGATAAGGTGGCTGCGTGGTCTCGAGGTATGGTGTCAGCCTCGAGTGTTGGAGGTCCCGGGTTCAAGCCCCGGTGAAGACCAGGATTTTTTTTTCCAGGTGGATTTCTAGTAATAAAATTTCCCCTGGTCTCTGGGTAGTGAGATCGGACGCCCGTGTGTATTGTTGCGCACGTAAAAAAATCCCTTGGCAGTTGGAAATCGAAAAAGAGTAGCCTAACGGCGCTGCCCGGGCAAAATTTCGAGTTAAAAATCTACCCAAAGTATTTAAGGATCCTCGCCGGTGCTACGGAGTTCGTGCACTGAGCTGAGTTTCTCCAGAATCAGATTTGAGTTAGGAGGAGAACGGAGCACTTATGGGTTACACCCGTGTGCCGTGATGTTGATCCATCGACTAAACTAAACTAAACTAAACTGATAAGGCCAATTCGCGCAGTAAATGTTTGCCCACAGTGGGTGCATGTGAACACGTTGTCATTTCCACCATCATGCACCATTTTAAGTCTCACACGCTCGGTGTGTGAATTATCTGCAATAATTTTCTCCTTTGTCTTTATTCAATTTCTTACGTTTGCCCTCCATGCAACACGTTCAGCGGCGACTTGCTCATTTGTGCATGTATATATATATATATATATATATATATATATATATATATATATATATATATATATATATATATATATATATATATATATATATATATATATATATATATATAGACAGACAGACATACAGACATTGGCTAGACAGGAAGATAAGCAAGTAGACAGATAAACTGATAAATAAGCACAGATAGACGTGATGTGAGGGGACTGATCTAATGCGCATACCGTATACAGTCAGTGTGTTACTGGAACATGTAACACTTTACAACATGCTTAAAGCACTGTATGTCCAAAACACTTTAAGGCGTTTATTTAATCTTACGATATTTACTGGCTGAGATTGGGCATCTATGGGAATCCCCGGAGTTCTATGATCTCGATTTTTTGGAAAGCAAAGAAAAGTAAAACACAACCAAAGAAAAGTAAAACACAACCCCCCCCCCCCCCCCCCCCCCCCCCCCAAAAAAAAAAAAGAAAAAAAAAGAAAAAAGAAAAAAAAAAAAGTACAACACAACTAGAAGAGGATGTCAATGGAACACAATGTGATAATGGGTAAGACTCGGGGATACAGAGATAGAGGGATGCAGGCAGAGAAGATTCCCTGCTTCTTCTTTCACGCTTGATCCTACACGGGACCCAGGTCCCGGAATCAACTCACTACACGCCCTCTTAACATTATTATCCTATGCAGCTTTGCCCATGTTCTCCCCATATTATTCAGTCCTGTTTCTATTTCTGGTCTCCGTGTGTTTTAGGTCTTACTTTATTTATTTTGCTCTGTGGATTCCAGACAAAGGACTTTCTAGCTATACTATTCTCAGCTTTTCTGTGTCAGTCTAATCCAGCGCCAGAGGCTTGTCTTCACAGGTATTAGTATTTGTCTAGTTCTCCCCATGAGCTCCATGTTGATGATTCTGGCATAGCATTTTATTCCTACTATTTTGCACAAGCACTATTTAATGAATCGTCATTCGGTTCACAGGCGCGGTTTTTACAGAGATCCCAGAGGATCATGGCTTGAGCTAGGCATCTCGTATTCTGTGCGACACTTTCGACAGGCCTTTCTATGGAACGATACCAGATCATACAGGATAACACCTCGTATAACGTAGTTCATCTTTTTGCCTTTAAATCCTCTTGTACGGATGAATATTATCCTGTTGCTAAGATGGAGAATGTGGTTACACACAATCATCCGCGCCAGATGGGAAAGCGAATGATTATGATACGGCCAAAAATTATTACAGTAGAAAGACGTGTGCTGCCTACAGTAACAGGTGCGCGACGTAATATCGCCACAGGGAAAAGTCATGTGACATTAACGGGGCGGCTAGGATTACACGAATATACAACTTGTCACAGATCAGGAACTGGATCTACCCAAGTTGACGAATGCTCCCTGGCCAGAGCCCGCCCGCCGACTGACAGTGTAACACACGGCCGCGGCACGTGTCCCTTCTTTGTCTCCATTTGTGGCTACCCTCCAGGCTGTTTAACACGTGATACAAGCGGGCAGGGGCGGCATGCCGCATTCAAACACAGGACAACAGCTGGCCACTGCTGAGGTCTCAACCTGAAGGGGGGTATGTTGGCTTCTGGGGATGGGATTCGTTTACTGTGAGGCTAAGGATGGGGTCAGGTTCATTACATTAATTAACACACACAGAAAGTGAGAGGAAAGGAAAGAGCAGGAGAAAAAGAGAGAGGGAAAGAGCAAGAGAAAAAGAGAGAAGGAAAGAGCAAGAGAGAAAGAAAAAAAAAAAAGAGAGAGAGAGAGAGAGCGCTCGCGCGAGGCTGAAAGAGAAAGACAGATTCGGAGGGGGTGGGGAGTGAGGGGGGGGGGTAGAATGAAACGAGTAGAGAGAAGATGAGAGACAAGAGTAGAGAGATATATAGACAGACAGAGAGAGAGAGAGAGAGAGAGAGAGAGAGAGAGAAGCTGAGAGGTTGGAAGAAGAGACAGAACGACTGACGAAAGAAAACGAGAGAAAGACCGAGATATATACAGCGATATGAGAGAGAGAGAGAGAGAGAGAGAGAGAGAGAGAGAGAGAGAGAGAGAGAGAACCAGGCTGACAGAAACCGGGAGAGAGAGACAGAGTGAGAGGCAGAGAGAGAAAGAGAGAGAGAGAGAGACAGAGAGAGAGGCAGAGAGAGAGAGAGAGAGAGCAAGGCTGGGAGAGAGAGAGGCAGATCCCTGTGCTAGTCCTGGGACAACAACGTGTAGAACCAGAGATCCAAGTATCCATGCCACAAACAAGCTTGCCTTTATATGGGATCGTGGCAGTCCAGCCCCCCACCCAGACATCAGCATATATCTGATATCTTTCACGTGCACTATATCCTCATATGTTTTGGAAATGATTGTTCCAGCAAACACTTCAACAGTTGGTTCCCTGAAGTTTGGCCATTGTGGTCTCTCTGCTTCAAAAATATTATAAGAAATGCACCTGCATCCTCCCTGTTAGTTCTCAGAGGTTGGCCATTGTCATTATATCAAATATCAAATGATATCGGTCGCTCCTGTGTTTTACTAATGTTTCTATGTAGCTTCCAGAACTTGTCAATTTACCTCGGGTATCTACTCTTTAAATGCTTGTAACACCACAGTGTAATATATGGGTAAATGGTAATATTCTTAAACAAGTGAATCCGTCTTGGAACAGTCATAACATCTGATGAGAAGTACCTTGAAGTGATTAGAACAAGAATAGCTATGGCAAAGGTAGCTTTTGCTAGATGAAATACATACTGACCAATAAAAAGATGTCATTTACGACGAGAAAAGGAGTGTTAAATTGCTACATAGAATCTGTACTTTTGAATGGATGTGAAGAGTGGACAATGAGCAGGCAAGCTGAAGAACACCCAATGGCAGTTGAAATATGATTTCTGAGGAAACTGCAAAGAATAAAATGGACAGAAAGAAAGACCAATGAGCAGGTCCCACAAGAAGCAAATGCACATCGTAAACTGATTAAAGAAATTAGTCAAAATGTCTTGGACACGTAATGAGAAGACACAAAATAGAGAACTTGGTGACACCTGGCAAAATTAAGGGAAAGAGAACAAGGGGAGGGCAGAGAAGTAAATATCTAGATGGCATGACCACATGGCATGGTTGAGACAAGAACACAGAGCTGATGCACGACTCTAGAGATCGTGTAAGATGGCAAAACATGACCGCCGACACTTATCGGCGTGGCACATGATGGTGTGCTAGACCAAGTGTTACAGTCCATAGGATAGGGGACACACAATGATAAAACCTGGGAATAATAAATATTACTGGAAAGTTCATTGTCTGGAGCTCGCGGTGTAGGCGAAAGAGAAGAAAGAACATTAAGGAGACAAATGAGTGATATGTTAGTTAGTCAGTTAGTTAGTCGCAGTTCCAACTTCACAGCATATGATCACCACCATAACTCTCCGTTCCTGTCCCAGTGAATATCACACAAAATGTTTCTCACTGCCCCAAGTGAAAAGTGAAACAAACAGCAGTATAGACAAACCAACAGCGTGCACAGGCAAGTACACGTATAAGGGCGCTACCGGAATGCCAAAACAACAGTCCGCCACGAAAAGTACAGTTCAATTAGCAATATGGAGAGGATATAGACTCGGCTCCACGAGGAAGCAACAGATAGGGCGGCTGGCAGTCTTGTTTTCGGCTGGGGGTCTATGTCCCAAAGGGAGATAAAGGGCGAAAAACAGAAGAAGAAGATTTACGGTCCGACGTGTTTGCAATTTGACCGAAGCTTATTTAATATATATCCCTGAAACCTACAGTGTTACTGCAATGGTTAGATAGAATTCTGTCGTTGCTCCATTGTTGTAGGTTCATGAGGTTGATAGAGCTGGCTTTTGGAGATACCCTTTCAAGGGGTGTCTAGTTGTTCGTGATTTGCAGCACTCGTATTCATCAGTTATCAGTTATCAGTTATCAGTTGGGGTATCTTCATTGCACTCCGGACAGGTCCATAGGTGCTCAGATCCTCCCCCCAGCTTATGCATCATAGCTAATAGTGCCAGTTCCTAGTTGGTTGACGAGGCACCTCGTTTTCCCAATGTACCTCTCGCGCTTGGCCGTGCCGATTCTTACTTCCAAGTCTTTTATCCTGGACAACGATGTGGATTCACTGACGTCAAAGTCCTCTGTTTTCGCCATATAGGGCGTTAATAGCATCGGCACGATCCATGGGCTGGCCATCTACAGGGGGTGCAAAGCCAGCCAGTTTATCAGCTCGTTCATTTCCCTCGACTCCCGCATGTCCCGGGACGAAGATGAAGGTGACTTTACGGACAACAGACTTCCGCAGCGACTCAGTCCACTGTCTGCGTACAGCTCCAGCTTCGACCTTCTGAATCATGTTCATTGAGTCACTTAGTACACACACGTTGGTATAATGCTGTGATTCCAGCCATATGAAAGCCTGTGTAACTGCCATCACCTCCATCGTCATGCTGCTCGTGGTACTTGTATTCATACAGCGAGCCAATGCCATCATGTGGAGGCGGCAGGTTCGAGTGCTGGTGTCGTTGCTACAGTATGAGATTGTATATTGTGTAGTCAGTTAAAGTCAAGGTACCGTTTAACACCTGAAGCGCAGAGGACATATGGAGCTCGCTATTGTTATACACCAATGGGCATTCGGTGGTCAGTCTCACACCGGCCGGCTTGACTTTCCCAGACATTTCTTGGTACCCATGTTAGGTTGGGTCCACCTAGGGGGCTCAGGTCAATTTTAACAATTCGAATCTGTACCGCTGAACCCCAGACCAGCGGGCCCGGCAGGACCGAGTGGCTAGTCGCTAGATCCAGTGTCTAGTCGCTACACCGAGTGTCTAGTCGCTACACCGAGTGTCTAGTCGCTAGACCGAGTGTCTAGTCGCTACACCGAGTGTCTAGTCGCTACACCGAGTGTCTAGTCGCTACACCAAGTGGCTAGTCGCAACACCGAGTGTCTAGTCGCTACACCAAGTGTCTAGTCGCTACACCGAGTGTCTAGTCGCTTCACCGAGTGTCTAGTCGCTACACCGAGTGTCTAGTCGCTACAACGAGTGTGTCTAGTCGCTACACCGAGTGTCTAGTCGCTACACCGAGTGTCAGTCGCTACACCAAGTGTCTAGTCGCTACACCGAGTGGTCTAGTCGCTACACCGAGTGTCTAGTCGCTACACCATCTCGGCTCCCATGTTTTCTAGCTTCTTATATAATGTTGTTTTCTTTCCTCTACCTCTATGAGCGCCAATCAATACATGCACATTTATTCCTCGTGCTATTTTAATGACCCCATGGACTCAACAACTTCCATGTCTGTAAAAGAAGCAAGCGTCGTATAACGCTCGGCCAGAAAGACAGCCCTGACTTACCACACATGCCCAGTAAGAGATACATTCCAACCTTGGGTCAACGCTCCCCATCTACCCCATGCAAAGCGGTGCTGGAGTCATCAAGTACGGCCCACTGGCATATTCTCACGTCTGCCACAGAGAAGAGAAGTGTAGTGCTTGGAGGCCGGGCTATAATTGTGGACATACATAAAGACTGATATCAGAGCTTATCGCGAACCTCACTCCTTTTGATGATAGTATGTCGACTCTACCACAAACCGCAGGCGCCCAGAAGACACAGAGAAACAACCAGATTACTATCACTGGCTTCGCGTGTCCGGCCAGGCGGTAACATAAATGTTTTAATGTCTCTGCCACAATGGCGACTTGGTCACGGAAAGGAACAGGCACCCACCAGAATCATAGGAATGCGTCAATGTGTTAAAGCTGACCTCCTGACAGCGCTGACCACATCTTGTAGTCTGATTTCGCGCACGGAGAAGCACTGTCATCCAACACACGAGCTCAGCATGGCCAAATTGATAAGAGCGCTCTCTCTGAAACTTCCGGTGTGCTGATGCCGAGGTAGCGGGTTCAAGCCCTATACCGGTCAGTTGGACTAAAATGCTGACTTCTCGTGCTTGACTTGGGGACGTCAATTACAAGTACCTGAGAAGTCTGAGAGGGTAACGGACGGACACTGGTAATAAGGAAAGCTAATCCAAGCTAATGTAATTTTTTTCATTCGGCCATTGCTACCTCCATACCCAGTTAGTTATATTTTGTATCTCATCTCAGTGAAGACAATAGCGGAGGTGTGCTTGTCTTCATACCCTATTTTGTGTTGACAGAGAGAGAGAGAGAGAGAGAGAGAGAGAGAGAGAGAGAGAGAGAGAGAGACAGACAGAACAGACAGACAGACAGGCAGGCAGGCAGGCAGGCAGGCAGGCAGACAGAGAAGAGAAGAGAGAGAGAGAGAGAGAGAGAGAGAGAGAGAGAGAGAGAGAGGGAGGGGGGAGAGAGAGAGACAACGCGAGCGGCGAAGAAAAACCGACTTTATCCCTGGGGATGGCAACATTTCTATGATACATTTGACACTAAACCTGGTAACAATAACTTCTTACTGAAATAACAGAATTAATTATATGCCAGTTAGAATTAACAGGCCATTTCACAAGATTTCTGATTTGTTGATTTCCATTCACTGTGTTTATTAGAAACGTTAGGATGAATTACCTCTTACAAACGCAGAATGGCACTGGGTGATTAGCCTAGTAAGACTCTGGTCTAGTCAGGTGTGAAAGGTTAATGGCAAATGTGTGTGCGAAGGAGTCGCACTTTCTGCTCAATTGTAGTGAAGTGTCAATATGCTGGCATAATCCATTTGACCTGTAAATCTATGAGAGGCGGTGTTTGCCGAATGCGTTCCTTCTAATCTCACATAAATGTCAGCTTTCACCATCAATTAATCAAGGTGACTGCTTTAAAGGTGCAAATTGACCCAGGTTTGTGGCAATGAAAGGGTACATTCATTTGCTGGCTTCTGAGAGAGAGAGAGAGAGAGAGAGAGAGAGAGAGAGAGAGAGAGAGAGAGAGAGAGAGAGATTGGGAGAGACTGGGAGAGATAGAGAGTGAAGGAGTAAGATAGAGAGAGAGACAGAGAGTAAGAGAATGAAGGAGACAGATAGAGTGAGTGAGAGAGATAGAGATAGATAGATAGATAGATGAAGGCAGAGGTAGAGAATGAGAGAGATTGCGTCTACTGGTATAGCGATGTTGAATAGAGCGTCTACTGGTATAGCGATGTTGAATAGAGAGTCCATTGGTACAGAGATGTTGAATAGAGAGTCCATTGGTACAGAGATGTTGAATAGAGAGTCCATTGGTACAGAGATGTTGAATAGAGAGTCCATTGGTACAGAGATGTTGAATAGAGAGTCCATTGGTACAGAGATGTTGAATAGAGAGTCCATTGGTACAGAGATGTTGAATAGAGAGTCCATTGGTACAGAGATGTTGAATAGAGAGTCCATTGGTACAGAGATGTTGAATAGAGAGTCCATAGGTACAGAGATATTGAATAGAGAGTCCATTGGTACAGAGATGTTGAATAGAGAGTCCATTGGTACAGAGATGTTGAATAGAGAGTCCATTGGTACAGAGATGTTGAATAGAGAGTCCATTGGTACAGAGATGTTGAATAGAGAGTCCATTGGTACAGAGATGTTGAATAGAGAGTCCATTGGTACAGAGATGTTGAATAGAGAGTCCATTGGTACAGAGATGTTGAATAGAGAGTCCATTGGTACAGAGATGTTGAATAGAGAGTCCATTGGTACAGAGATGTTGAATAGAGAGTCCACTGGTACAGAGATGTTGAATAGAGAGTCCATTGGTACAGAGATGTTGAATAGAGAGTCCATTGGTACAGAGATGTTGAATAGAGAGTCCACTGGTACAGAGATGTTGAATAGAGAGTCCATTGGTACAGAGATGTTGAATAGAGAGTCCATTGGTACAGAGATGTTGAATAGAGAGTCCATTGGTACAGAGATGTTGACTAGAGCATTTACTGGTGTAGCGATGTTGACTAGAGCATCTACTGGTATAGCGATGTTGACTAGAGCATCTACTGGTATAGAGATGTTGACTAGAGCATCTACTGGTGTAGAGATGTTGACTAGAGCATCTACTGGTATAGAGATGTTGACTAGAGCATCTACTGGTATAGAGATGTTGACTAGAGCATCTACTGGTGTAGAGATGTTGACTAGAGCATCTACTGGTGTAGAGATGTTGACTAGAGCATCTACTGGTGTAGAGATGTTGACTAGAGCATCTACTGGTGTAGAGATGTTGACTAGAGCATCTACTGGTGTAGAGATGTTGACTAGAGCATCTACTGGTGTAGAGATGTTGACTAGAGCGTCTAATGGCGTAGAGATGTTGACTAGAGCATCTACTGGTGTAGAGATGTTGACTAGAGCATCTACTGGTGTAGAGATGTTGACTAGAGCGTCTAATGGCGTAGAGATGTTGACTAGAGCATCTACTGGTATAGAGATGTTGACTAGAGCATCTACTGGTGTAGAGATGTTGACTAGAGCATCTACTGGTATAAAGATGTTGACTAGAGCATCTACTGGTATAGAGATGTTGACTAGAGCATCTAATGGCGTAGAGATGTTGACTAGAGCATCTACTGGTATAGAGATGTTGACTAGAGCATCTAATGGCGTAGAGATGTTGACTAGAGCGTCTACTGGTGTAGAGATGTTTACTAGAGCGTCTACTGGCGTAGAGATGTTGAGTAAAACGTCTACAGGCTTAGAGTACCACATCAACATGCTCCTCCTATCACATCTACCTTCTACTACCACATCTACCTCCTTCGACTATACCTAACTCCTTCTACCACATCTAGTTCCTTCTATCACATCTACCTCCTTCTACCACATCTACCTGCTTCTATCACATCTACCTGCTTCTATCACATCTACCTGCTTCTATCCCATCTACCTGCTTCTATCACATCTACCTCCTTCTACCACATCTACCTGCTTCTATCACATCTAACTGCTTCTATCACATCTACCTGCTTCTATCCCATCTACTTGCTTCTATCACATCTACCTCCTTCTATCACATCTACCTCCTCCTGTTACCATATGTACCTTTTTCTACCACATTTACAAATCTCATTCTATCACATCTACCTACACGCATGTGTACATGGGCTCCCCATCTCCCTCAGACCACATAGCATTGCATAAGGCCGGGAACTCTTCCAGCAGCCATTGGTACCTAATGACATCAAACGTGCCCTTGATCTTGGTAGTCAGATCGGATGCCTAGCCGTCTCGGTTCAATGCAAGAATAGGTCTCGTGTGCAAGTTGTGCCTTAAACATCCCACGGCAGTTGGAGTAGGCCGTAAATCCACCGCCCTGGAAACATTGTTTGGAAATAAAACCTACCCGTGAGTAGATAGAGCCCGTTAACCTGGATAGAACCTGGTTACAGGAAGCACACCCTACACAAATACAGGCGAAGCCGGACACGCTGACCCCCGAGGTACATTACCAGGTGTGACGAACTCCCGTCGAACGATGAACGAAGAAGTCGGGGGGGGGGGGGGGGAATTATGTCAAAATGAGTGACTTTATTTTATATTTATATATTCTTTTATCGTGTAACTACTTACTTCATTTTAAATTACGAAGACGGTTACGTCTTATTTCCTGACTAATTTATCATGCAGGCTAAAAATTGGCTGACTGTAAAGTTGTGTGTGATCTGTTCTTCCTCATGGATGCAAATGCACGGCAATGAGTAAAAAAAAGTCATGAAGAAATTGAAAGCAGTGGAGATGCGATGTTTTAGAAGAGTTGTTAGGGTGTGCGTGTAACAAAAAAGCAAGTAACAGCTGCAGGAGTTCGCGAGATCATTCGCCAAAACTAGAAGGTATCAATGAAATGCGTAAATAAATGTCTGGCGTTGATTGATCGCGTACCACTATGTGGACAAATAAAAGATTGCAGAGAGGTTTAAAAGAGAGAGAGAGAGAGAGAGAGAGAGAGAGAGAGAGAGAGAGAGAGAGAGAGAGAGAGAGAGAGAGAGAGAGAGAGAGAGAGAGATTAAGAATATGACACTTAATAAAAAATGTTCTAAACTCAGACAAAGAAATTCAAGAATAATATAGAGGGATTGCGAAAAATGAGTACAATTCTATAGCTAAAATACAGAGTACACATGAGCAATGGGAAATGTTAAGATACGCCATTAATAAAACAAACAAAGAAATAATACCGAAGAGAAGAAAAAAGAGGAGAAAAATGGATGGCTGAGAAATCTTAAAGTTGATGGACAAAAGAAATCAAAATAAAAATGCTAAACAGGAACATGATGAGATAAATAAAGAAATAAGAGAGAAGTGTGCAAATGCAAAAGAAAGCTGGGTAAAGGAGCAATGCAACACAATTGAATTAAATTCTATTAATTAAAGATACAAAAAATATGCACACACAAAACACACAGGAATAAAAGAAAGAGTAAACACTGAATGTTTGACAATCAAGAAAAAAAAAAGAAGGTATTATTGGAAGAACGTGCTATAATTAAGAGATGGAATGAGTATATAAGAGAATTATATGATGGACAAAGGGCAGAATTTATATAAGAAAGTAATTTTGAATGTTCACCTATTCTAAAAGAAGAAATCGCTGGTGGTATCAAACATATATACAGGTGGCCAGATGGAATCGCCGTAGGAGAATTTGGAGTAGAAATAACACAAATGTTCAATGCTATTGTAACTATTGACAACAGTTGGATATTTTTGTGTTGGGTACTCGCTGGCTTTGAACTCAAGCCTAGTCCATAGACACTACTTCTAGTAGCACTGGACTGAATGTTGCGCGTGGATTAGCTTTCCCTGTCACCAGTGTCCCTTACCATCAGGCGAACCTACTTCCACTTCAGAGGTACTTGTAATTTACATCCTCAAGTCAAGGACGAGAAGTCAACATTTTAGTCCTACTGTCTGGTGTAGGGGTTGAACCCCTTACCTCGGCTTCCGCACACTGGATGTTTAAGAATGCGCGTTCTTATCTATTCGGCCATGTTGACCCAGCAAACAGTGAATATATACCTAGTGACCTGCTGACATCTGTATGTAAAGCATTGGAGAACATCGTGACAACTGGAAAGATCAATGAGAAAAGTGGCAAGAAAAATGAGGTTGGATGGGCTGAGACATTAGCATGGAGGAGTATCATCAACAGAGTTGATCCAGAACACCAAAGACCGAGATCTGTTGAGAGACATGAATTCCTACGCCAGCTGGCTTAGTATGTGATGATGATGGTTTACCCTTGCACTTTTCCACATCAGTTGTGCCAGCTGTCACTAAGCTTTGAAGTTTATTTCTATTCACAATATCCCCAAATCATCGACACTGTCTAGTCTATTTTCTAATTATTTTACGGTATTCATTTGTTTCTTGGCGGAGTTTCTCGTTCGTTTTTCTGTCCGACGAAGGGATTCTTTGCATTCTGCTCAGTAACATAGTTGCCATTCTAGATATTTTATATCCAGATCTAGAGGTTTTTGCCGGCATCTGGATACCGTTTTCTGACGTTTGGATGCTGGATGCAATTCTAGATACTTTTCATTTGGAGTCGGATATTTTGAATACTTTCTAGATTTTACTTTTCTTTCGGTGTCATTTACCCATTTTATGTTTGGTCTGGACGCGCGTAAATTATGGTAACTGCCATTATTTAAACTTTGAACTGACTTGGGTCAACGCTCAACAATCTGGCAACCCCCTGGTAATGAGTAAAACGGCGCATAAATTATAATAACATTATTTGAACTGTAAACACACTGTGCTGCGACTTACTGCTGTAATGCCGACTTTGTGATTCTTTTCACGTGAATTTGGCTGCAACTGGTACAGATAATGCCTCGATAATGGGTTATATCAATCATAGCGTTTATATAAAATTTAAGGAAGATATCTCATCTTTAATCCTCATAAAATGTGCGTTTCCTTGCAGCTAGCATTATCACATGCCTCATTAGAATGTTTACTAAGGAATTTGCAATTCCTTATTGCTGAAACACATAACTGGTTCTCCAAATCATCTGTCAGACAACAGCAATAACAATTTATATAAAGCATTAAATGATAGTTCCCCACCACTGAAAATTCTGTCATATTGCAAAACTAGATGGTTATCAATTCAACCAGCTGTTGAAGTAACTGTGAACCAATGGTTGGAGTTGAAGACGCACTTCGAAATAACAAGACAAAGTGAAAATGCTACACAGCTGAAATACTATATGGAATGTACAGTGATGAAAAACATTTGGCATTCCTTCTCTTTTTACAACCCATTTTAAGTGAAGTGCAAAAAGTTAATAAACTATTTAAATCTCAAAATGTTGATAAAGTTAAATTACTTGACGACCTCATTTTGCTATTTCACTCAATTGCCAACTTATATTGCCAACTTGTAAAGCTGACTTGTTCACTTGCATTATAGGCTCCTAAGCCATACCTAGGATACCAAATCAAATCAAAAATTGATGGTTTAAAAACAAAAGGACTGTTAACAGAAAATGAAAAGAACAACTTAAGAAAGCGCTGTCAAGATTCTCTTGTCTCATTATTCAATCAACTGAAGCAGAGACTTCCTAAAAATTTAGATGTATTGAAAAATATTTCATTCTTTTCTATTAACAACATATCTCAGCCAGTAAAGGACATACCTAAATATTGTCAAGTTATTAAATTTTTAACGGCTATTGATAATAGTGTGGCGGAAGCAGAATATTAGTTAACCAAACTAAATTTGGTTGACTGGATAAACAAAACAGAAATTGAAGCTTTTTGGAGTGAAGTAAGACAATTTAAAGATGCCGCAGGAAACAATCCATTCTGTAAGCTCTTTGAATATGCGATGTCTGCCATGATACTACCCCATTCAAATGCTGATGCGGAAAGAGTTTTCAGTACTGTGAATTATACAAAATGTAAACTAAGAAACAGGATGAAATTTGACCTCTTAAATGCTAACTTGACAATAAGATTTGTCCCGATGAGAGCAGGAAAATGCTGTTAAACTTATCAGCTCCCTGGTCGTGTATTAAAAGAAATTGGAACAGTTAAAGCATACCAGAGTCATTTTGAATCTGAAGCTTCAACTTCATCATCCAAACTAAGTGCATCTTGTGAGAGTGCATCTTCAGTGAAGATGAGGACATGATTCTATAGGTAAGTCATATCAATTTTTTTTAAATATTGCATATCCGTTACAGGACGTTGCAGTCAACATCAGAATTTTTCAGCTGCTGTTGATGTACTAGGCAAGATTATGCTCAGTAGTTTGCGATTGCTTTCTGAGCGACCGGTTCACATACCACTTAAATTACCAGGGCGACTCGAACCGCTGCCGGTTCGGGTGCAGCTGCGTTACTCACGAGAATATACGGGATTACGGCGACAGTCGTAAACTCTTCGCTAGGGAGACCGGCAGTCACATCAATACATATGTAATTTCTTACTTTCTCAATCTGGATATTTTTCCTAGATACTTTCCAACGAAATCTAGATATTTATGGATGTTGTTTGGGCCATTTCTAGATACTTTTGGTCAAAAAAAAAGTGGCAACCCTGCTCAGTAACCGCTTTGCCATTGCCGTTAGATGTTACCAGGCTGTCTGCTTATTGTCAATATTTCACTTGCATACAACAGTATAGATTCTATATAGCACATCAACGCTCTTGCTCTCACTACAGTTGACCGCTTTTGATTGCTGAGTTCGTTTTCCATCTTAGAAAAGGCGATCTTTGCCATACAACAGCAACACGCCTGGTGTTAAAGACCGGAGAGAACTAGACGCCGATGGACGGAGAGCATTAGAGGAATCCTGAAACGGCACGGGACCTAGATGTCCAGAACAGCATACCTGGCACAAGAGAGAAAACTCAAACCCCCAGAAATACTTAACGGCAGACATGGACCAGGTGATAGCCAACGCACTTGCCTCCAGAACAGACAAGGCACACAGATTGTGTATCTCAGGCAGCCATGTTTAATAGCCTGTGGTGTATTTCAGACTGTGACTTAAACGACTTCTCCCTGTACCAGCAGGGAGTGGCATGGAGTGACCAGAGGACCTGGCCGACAATTTGTGTTTCTAGGAAAGGTCAGATAATCAGACTGCTGCTAGCACTATGTGTATTGGGACTTTTCGCTGGCTGTGGTAGATGAGGACGGAGCAAATATGGGAATTTCCCGAGTGTTGTGATGTCTGCTCTTGACTCAACTCATTTCTACTTTACCAGTGTGTAATGAAATTACTTCTCACACAGTACCAGCGTAAATTAAAATGAGAACTCATACTGTACCAGCGTGCATTTAAAATGAGTACTCATACTGTTCCAGCGTGCATTTGAAAGAATACTCATATTGTACCAGCGTGCATTGAAATGAGTACCCATAGTGTACCAGCGTGCATTCAAATGAGTACCCATACTGTACCAACACGAACTGAAATGACTCCGCACTGCATCGGGAGTCGCGATAGCGTAGTGGCTAGACGCTTGTCGGCCGACCCGGTGGCTATTGGTTCGAGTTCACAAACCCATGTGGACCCAGCCTACAAGGCTAACAAGACATGCCTGGGCAAGTGAAGTCGCTCAGCCTGATATCGACCACATGACACCTCCAGTGCCTATTGGTATACATCACTACTGGTCTGGCACTGTTGGCAGAGCTAGCGAAGTTGATAGCGAACTGCGCTGGAAATGTCATGAGCGGGTTCGTCGCCTGGACTCGTCGCTTGTCAAAGTGAGGAATTGATTGACCACCCATTTCTCCTTGCCGTAGGCCTACAGAATGTTATGCGATATCAAATCATAGACCAATAACAAGAAACTGTTACTGGATTATATTATTAATATTCCTTAAGTGCTGTGAAAGAATTCCTTCCTTTCGCTCATTGTATGAACTGCCTAAAATGGGTACATTGTAATGACTTCTTACATTTACGAAATATAAAATACGGATGGTATATTCTTCCCTGTTAGTTGCGCAGTAGGTAGGACAACTTGACTCTTGTGGCAAGGGCGAGAAATCCAAACGAGCGCGTACACGTCGCGCACGATGAATATCACTCGACAACCCGACATGATCATGAAGTAGGTCAATATCAGCCTATTAAGAGAGGTGTGCGACAGGGATGTGTAATGTCTCCAGATCTTTACTTCCCAAACAGTGACAATATTTTCAGAAATATAGAAGATATGAGAGGAATCAGTGTTCTGAGACATAACATCAATAACATGTGATATGCGGATGATACAATATTGAATGTAGACGATGAGCAGGATCTGCAACATTTAGTAGGTGCGGTTGTTTCACACATTGAACAACTAGGGTTAGAATTAAATTGTAAGAAGACACAGATTATGGTCGTCGTTAGGAACAAGGAAGTACCACAGTGTAATTTACAAGTAAATGGGGATATTCTTAAACACGTTTAAGTTCAACGGTACAATTATCTCGGAACATTCATAACATCTTATGGGAGATGCCTGGAAGAGATTAGTTCAAGAATCGCCATGTGGTTTCTGAAGAAATGCAAAGAATACCGTGGACATACAAAGTTCTACAACCAGTGACCAAGTCGTATAAGAAACAAGTAACAGCCGCATACTGATTAGAGAAATTAGACTTAGTCACAATCAATTTGTTGGTCACGTTATGAGATGAAATAAATTGGAGAATTTGGTGACCACTGGCAAGATTGAGGGAAAAAAACAAGTGGATGGAAGAGAAGTACATATCTGGATGGCTTGGCCACGTGGTGCGGTCGAGACAAGAATTGGCTACTTCATGCCATAGAAAGAAACAAAATGTCAACATCCAAGCAAACATGAACTGGCCTGTAATTGGCTTGGCAGGCGTGATTGTGGGCCTATAAGGCACTAGGAATCTTACAGGAAGAAGAAGAAGAAGAAGAAGTAGAAGAAGAAGAAGAAAAAGAAAGAGGAGGAGGAGAAGGAGAAGGAGGAGGAGGAGAAGGAGTAAGGATGATGATGGTGATGAGGAGGAGGAGAAGCAGAAGAAGGGGAAGAGGAAGAAGAAGAAGAAGAAGAAGAAGAAGAAGAAGAAGAAGAAGAAGAAGAAGAAGAAGAAGAAGAAGAAGAAGAAGAAGAAGAAAAGAAGAAGAAGAAGAAAGAGGAGGAGGAGGAGAAGAAGCATGATTGACAAGTATAGTAAAAGAAGAGCCAGAAAGGTGATGTGGAAAAAGTTAACAGCTGGACAACTGCGACATGTACTACAATAAGAACATGCAGCCTTCTTAGAGTGTGAAAACACACAAGATCCATCATGTAGACGTAGACAGTCTGTTTCTGGTTAGACACTCTTTAAGTCCAGGACGAAAAGACAACGTGTGCTGAAACAATTACATTTCCCTGCTCAGTGTAAACGACGAAGCATGAACTATTGTTATTGTCAAGGTCACTTGTGGTCACTGGTGTTTCTACTTTGCCTAAGGAAATTCAAAAGTTGGCAGATGTTCCAGAAGCATTAGTCGCCTCACGCTCTAGAACAACTCAGCACGGAGAGGACAATGGAAGACAATGGACAGAAACCGAGACGAGAGACAGGACTGAAGCAGCCGCAAGAACAGCACCGGCCACATGAAGAAAGGCGCACGCGCACGGACCAGGGGTGAACGCGTGCCCCAGGAGGTAAATGACAAAGGTGCGCGGGTCACAGGAGGTAGAACACGAACATCAAAGACTGGCCTTCAGATTATGGAAATCAAGGACATGTGGAACGTTTAGAAACTCCCGAGGCCATTATAGCGACAAGAACAATATATTCGGACGTATTGATTAGCAACCCATAGAAAGCCAGGGGCGAACGCTTTATATGAACCCACAGAAAATTAACAGCTTTATGAATACCAAATCCTCAACTCTCTGTGATTAAGGTCTTGCGGGCGCGATTCGCGAGGCCGCTTACCTGCGTTCGAAATACAGCTGCGAACGATTTGGCAGCAGACCGTGCTGGGTTTTAACGTGTTGGTATGAGAGCCGGTCAAACAGAAATCAATGGCAAACTACCGAACGTAAACTTGCCAAGACATCAACAACAGCAGTAAAATGCTGGTGTTGACAGCGATGTCCTGTAAATAGGATATGAAAGAAAAAGAAAAAAAAACAATCCACACCTGGCTATTAAAGGCACATTTTCAGATAGTCGGAGTCCGTCCTCGAGGCGATGGTACCGTGTTTCAATAACGTGTACTTTAAGCTGTGTGTTTGCCTCGTGCCTCCTGTGACGTTTCCTGCTTCCCATTTCTTCTGCAAGTGTCAATTAATTTCTATCTGTATCTAGTAATTGCTACTTGGGAATCTGTGTGTAGTGGAATAGTGTTTAGTGCGCTTGGCTTACCAACACTCTGGTCGGGGTTCAGTCAGGCTATTTTCCGGAACGAGTAAAGCTCTGGGGTCAACTATAGATCATTTTCATAATGTTACGGTCATGTTGGGGAGGAAAAGGCGTCGATGAAGACAACAGGAGGCTTGAATCATTATGTCATGATCTATTATATGTGAAGCTACCTACAACTGTATCTGCCGTGGGACTACTTGTAAGTGTCTACTTAGATGTCTTGTGGTATGGGAGTCTCCATGCACAGGTGGTAAGGCCTCTGCCTCGCGCCACAAAGGTCCCGGGTTTCTTTGCAGTCTTCGTCATTACATGCGCAATTTTTTCGGAGTCCCCCAGGATGTTACCGCTGGAGCTACGGAGTTCGTGCTCTGGGCGAAGTTTCGATAGACCGCTCTGGGGAGTGGAGACTGAGACATATGAGATAGAACCCGGTGTGTCGAAGCCTGTTCTCTTGCTTGTGATTCCTGCTTTTTTAACGTGGTAGTATAATGGCTGACCAGCGGTGTTCTTGGTTCAGTTCTCAGTGGAGGCAGGATATCAGGCTTTCTTTATCAGTAGCCCGCTGCGGTTGATCGTCTCCAAACAGTGAACATCAGAATATGGGGAAAGAAAGAAGGGATGAGAAAGGAGACTGGCCACTCCATCTCATACTCTCGTCATATAATATATGTTAAGTTAAAACACTTCTCATTGCTTCTGCAGTATTTAGCTGGGAGCTGGTTATCTTTGCATAATATATCTACAGGAACATTCGGGGTTATTCAGTTGCGATGTAATAATGGGCACAGACAAGAGTTCCTCATTACATAGTATAAAATGCAACAGTCACTCAGCCGTCGTACTTTGGCACACATTTCTTTGTTTTCATGGCGGCATCTGCACCATACAGGTGTGTGTCGGGAGAGGCGTTTTCCGGGTTGAGGAATCAAGGCCGCTTGCCCATTCACGAAGCTAACTACCAGTTAATACTCCATGTAGATCTTCAGTGCACACTGTCTGTACATCATGTGTTTAACGAGAAAGAAACTGGTTAGTCTAATGCAGTGGTTCTCAACTGGTGGGGAATTTCCTCCCCCCTCCCCCAGGGGAATTCTAGGATTTCCGAAAAGGGGAAAAAAAGGGGGGGGGGGAATTTAGATTATTTCAAGATAGCGTTAATACAAGAACCGATCACTTGATATTGTTTTCCCCTTCCATACTTTACGATTCTGTACTTCTCGCTCTTCTAAAATTCGTTTGATAAAGTAAGTAGATCCGCAAATCACATTTTATTAGACATCTAGACTTGTTCTTGTATGTGTTATTAAATTTAGCTTCCATTTTTATGTATACTGTGTATGGGGCGGGGGGGGGGGGGGCGACATTCTGAACATATGGTGAAGGGGTGCAAGGGCCCAAAAAGTTTGAGAACCACTGGTATAATATAACACTTGCATATAATTTACAGCACGGTGCAGTCACACCCAGTCCCTATTGCTATTAGTGATTCACTAGACAAGTTTACGTTCAGTAGTTTGCCATTGGTGTATGAAAGAGAAGTCAACGCTGAAGTCCAGATGCCCGGCGTGTGGAATGAACCCACCATGCCGTCGTCACAAGAGAAAGTTCAAGCACGTGATACCTCGCAGCCACGCCAACCTCTAAACTATTGCATGTTCCTTTACAGGCCGTTGCAATCAATCCCAGCCTTGTACTGGCTGTTCGTGGTTGTTCACGCTAAAAAAAATACATGTATGCATGTTGTGCTATTGCCGGTGTCTGGTCAGAAAGATGTTCCTAGCTGAGGGGTGAATCACCGCTTGTCCAGGCAGTGGTCATGTAGTGTCTTTTCCTTCTTCTGCATTCTTTAATTCCCTATTGGGGATTAGGCATTTTCCTGTTACCCGCAGCTCGCTCCGTGTCCTCCTTATCTTATGTATATCTGTCTCTGGTTATTTTTCCGTGTGCATTTAAGTCTCACTGTTGGTTAGATTGTTCAGCTAAAGTGGTCTGTGTGTTGGGCAAACCAGGCCCTCGACCAACCCTCCTTAGTCATCTCATACGACCTGCACGGTAGGCTACAGCGTTACAGTTCTTTGCTTCCTATTAAGGACCCTGACAACACTGGCGGCCACGCAGTGTACCCCCAGTATACGTATATTCACCTCTGACAGGGTAAAAACTCCAGGTATTCGAACCCGTGTCTCATGATGAGTGACAGAAGTAACGTATCCCCCCTCAGAATGCCGATGGTTGTACCATCATCATCATCATCATCATCATCATCATCATCATCATCATCATCATCATCATCATCATCATCATCATCATCAAGATCATCATCATCATCATCATCATTATCAAGATCATCATCATTATCATCATCATCATCATCATCATCAAGTGCCTTGCAGGCTGGCGGGGGCAATCATGCTTCTCCACAAACTGCGGACTTCGGCGGCATGGATCAATTCGTGTGTTGACCCCCTTCCGTGCTATGAGACACAACTGCCAAGTATTTTCTCTTGCTGTCTTCCACACATTTTACCAGTTGTCCCAACATGTTCCAGTTTTTGTCTTCTCATATTGTGGCCTAAAATGATGACTGCCTCTTTCTGATAAGTTGTCTTTGTGACTTAACTTCCCTCAAAATATCCAGATTGCCCAGTTTGGCTGTCCAATAAATTTTCAACATTCTTCTATAACAGAAAAGTTGCACATAGAAAGGTCAAGACTTGTTCCAGTTTTTGTCTTCTCATATTGTGGCCTAAAATGATGACTGCCTCTTTCTGATAAGTTGTCTTTGTGACTTAACTTCCCTCAAAATATCCAGATTGCCCAGTTTGGCTGTCCAATAAATTTTCAACATTCTTCTATAACAGAAAAGTTGCACATAAAAAGGTCAAGACTGGTGCTTGCAAGCCATCACGACAAATTGAGGAAATGTTAGAGCCCGTGTTTCCTCGACTGGTCAGCACTCTATGAGGGACGTGGTCACTGTAACGCCGGCCGCTTTACCCCCAACGCGTTTCTGTTACCTATCTTGTGAGGTAGTTCCACCCCGCGGCCATGTGGTCAAGAACAAATGTCAGGGAGAAGAGGATTCAAACGAATGTCTTACTAAACTAAACTAAACCAAACTAAACTAAACTAAACTAAACTAATCTAAACTAGCACGTCTTAATCTCCAGTGTCAAGCTCACTTTCTATCGGTTTCATTGCCTGATTAAATGCCATGGGATGGTTAATCGTCTAAAGTGACCTCCAGTATCTGCCATGGGTTTATCTCGCCGAAATGTCCTTGTGTTAAAATACAACATACTACCATATAAGTGATTCAGTGCCAAACAAAAGATAGGTTTGGACCAAACATGGTACACAATCAAATGAACAAGTATTATATTGTAAATTTCCGTTCACTGAGCATTGAAATTGCCGAAGATACCACGAAACAAAACACATAACACGATGGTCCTAGTATGGCAATATATCTTCCTTCTGTCTAAATGGGAGGTCACAATTTGGCGATATATTATTGTTAATTACTGTGTGGCAGAGAATCTTGGAATGTATATGAACAAATTAGGAAGAACTTTGAAGCAGCAGAGATGTGGTTCCTGAGACGAATGTTGCGAATTCCTTGGACTGCCAGAGTAACTAACAACGATTGCTTGAAAGAGGCTAATGAAACTAGAACGTTATATATAACAATAAGAAAGAGACAAACATCTTTCTTTGGTCATGTGATGAGAAGAGAGGCATTGGAGAACATCGGGACAACTGGAAAGAACGAGGCAGACCAAGCGAAATTATGCGGGATGGATTGAGACGGTGGCATGGAGGAATATCATCAGCAGAGTTTACCCAGAACACCAAAGACAGAGATCTGTGAAGAGACATGAACGCCTGCGCCAGCCGGCAGGACACTTGATGGTGATGATGATTACCCTTCGGCACTGAATAAGTAATCAGCTTGTAAGTCATAACCGTCACACACACCACTACTTCCTATTTTCCGCCATCGATTTTTGTTTGATGCAAACCTACTTCTTGTGTGTCACTGAATGTGTTAATATCCAGGAACTTGTCGGTTCCGGTTTAAGGAGCAGCAGGCTGCCATCACAGATGCTGAGGCCACTGACCAAGCTTCCGGTGAGTGCACGTGGGCGGCCATTGTGAAAGAAGCACAGGGTGAAGCCACTCAAGCGTGCAGGCACGTGCCAATTGTTGTTCTGTGCAACGCGAAACAAAGATGTGAAGGGTGGGGGAGAGGGGGGGGGGCGACTTCCCGGAAATTCAGTATGCAGCGTGATTGAAATTGCCATAATGAAAGGAAACGGAAGAATTGTTCCTCAAGTTTGAAGGGAATCAGACAGGAATATCAGTTATCCGGATATGGCAGAAATCTGAACCTTCTTAGAAGACCCTGGGCAAAGCCGTGCAGTTATTTATACATCAAAACTAGCTTTGTCATTTGATCACTTTTAGCCAGGTAATGCTCTGGCTAGCCGTTCATGGAAATATACACTGAAACGGTCAATACGTTTAGACATTTAGGTTGATTAATTCATACCCCCCCCCCCCCCCCAAAACAAAAAACAAAAAAAAAACACATACATACACACACTGCATAAGGTACACATAAAAATACATCGTGCCAGTAACAAAACATCTGGGTGTAAATTAAATGGTTATGTGCGTGTTTCCTCCAGTACACTCTTCATTATCATCATGCGTTCTGACAAATGGTTTATGTTTAGGCGCTGATGGCTCCCAACAGATCTCCGTCTTTGGTCTTCATGATCGACTCTGCTGATGATATTCCTTCATGTTACCGTCTCAGTCCATACAGCATCATTCTCTTTGCCTGCCTCTGCCTCTTTCTCAACTGATTTTCCCAGTCGTCCGATGTTCTCCAACGTCTCTCTTCTCATCACATGACCAAATAATGCTGTTTTTTTTTCCTTCTTATAGTTATATAATATTTTACTTTTATTATTGTCTTCGCTGTTATGTTCCTCTGGTAGTCCTCGGTATTCACATTCGTCTCGGGAAACGTGTCTCCGTTGCTTCGATGCTCTTCCTAAATTGATTATTCGCATTCCATGAGACACTGTATACAGCTAAACAGGTTCTGTATAACAGTTCAATACTAAAGTTAACTGACACCCCAAAAATGTTAATCAAACATTGTCATAATTTACCAATGATATTTATTTTCAAAAACAGCGCAAACACACAAATAGACACACGAAGTGGTGATCGTAACTGGTCTACATGAGCCATGTGTGATTCACCGATACTCTAAGCCTCACGCCCCCCTCCTCCCTCAACCCCCAGATCTAATCCATCAGAGCCAGAGGACCCAAGTTCTATTCCTGCATAAGGCAACCCGTGTTATCTACCGGGGTAACATTGATAGCAAATGCTTACCCTTAACACTTACCGCTTGGGCAAACGCATCCAGTATTACAACTGTCCTGGTATTGGGGACGACCCGTTGCTGTGAAGTTGGAACCGCGACTAACCAACCAACCAACCAACCAACCAACCAACCTACCAACCAACCAACCAACCAACCAACCAACCACCCACCCACCCACCCACCCAACCAACCAACCAACCAACCAACCAACCAACCAAATGTCCTGATATATACAGACATATGGTACTAAGTTGTGTGATGATCTGTTCAAGCTATATCGACGAGAATACGTGGGTTCTGGAAAACACTGTTGCAACAGTGAAGTGTGCGAGTGTTGGAGAACGAGTAAGGGGGGTTGGGGAGAGAGAGAGAGAGAGAGAGAGAGAGAGAGAGAGAGAGAGCGAGAGCGAGAGAGAGAGAGAGAGAGAGAGAGAGAGAGAGAGAGAGAGAGAGAGAGAGAGAGAGAGAGAATGTTGGATGGATGAGTAAAGTTGAACGCAAGACGCTAAGCGTTGGACAGAAAACAGGTAATTTGCTAATTAACAATATGGACAGCGTTAGCCTGAGTGGCACATACTGATGATGGTTAAATATGACAAAATAAGGTTTCTCCATTGTGAATCTGAATAATGAAGACCATCCATCCATCCATTATGTGCCATGCCGGTAAGCGTGGGCGGTTATGTTCTGCCATCTCACTCGATCACCAGAGTCGTGAAGACACAATTATATATTTGAAGACACAATTATATATTGTACACCGGCTCCGTGGTGAAAGGTTTACGAATGCAAATCGCCATCCCCCATACCGTTTTCGAAACACAGTTGCGGGAGATTTGAAAGCAAACTGCCTTGCGTTGGTTTCTTATACAAATGTATGAGTGCTAAAGCAATGGCAAACTACTGAACGTAAACTGGCCAAGAAATAATGAACAGCCAAAAATACTGGGGTTGACTGCGACGTCCTGTAAAGGATATGCATCTAACTATGTGGTAACGGGAACCGACACACTGAGCTATTCATGTTTGTATCTAGTAGTAAAAGCAACTATACACATGCAGTCAGTGGAGTATTTGGTCTGCGAGTATTGTAAAATAAATAAATGTTTTGCATATCCTTTACAGGACATCGCTGTCAACACCAGCATCTTTCAGCTGTATGTTGATTTCTTGGCAAGATTACGCTCAGTAGTTTGCCATTGTTTCTGAGCTCACATACCCTGTAAGTTACCGATGCGATTCGAACCACTGCTGATTCTCACCGTCATCATGTTACCTACGAGAGTATACGAGATTACGGAGAGAAATCGCTAACCTCTAAGCCACGAAGCCGGCGACTATTGGTTGCCAGGATCAATAACATTGTTAACGTATCTCTACTGGTTTAGGGAGCCCACTTTACAAGGGCCCCACTTTACTAGGGTCCCATTTTACTAGGGTCCCACTTTACTAGGGTCCCACAGGGCCACTTGTCGTGGGCAAGCTGACACCAAGCCAATCCGCCACTGCATACCATAATGTATACTTGCGATCTTTCGGGGGGAGGGGAGGGAAAACCATCACTGCTATATTAAGGAGATAAGTGACAGGTGCAATCACAGAATAGAAACCTAAGTATAGTACTGGCTCGTGGCGGTAAAGAAAGGTGACGGCTGTCTACCTCCTCTTTGTATCGATAATGTCCCTTTTGAGGGGGAAAAAGATGAACAGCCACATTTACAGGTCTCGCTGAAATGACAGGCCAGCGACCACAGCCGGAGGGCGGCACGTGCCAAGGTCAAGTAAGGTTCATGGCGGGAAGCTCAAGTGGGCATGCTTAATAATCATACATACTTCCAGGGGCAGTGAATGGTTGGTACAAATCGCTCGTTGGGAAAATACAGGTAGAGGTACTTAATGGATACTTTTAAAAGAGGAAAACGCGTGTCTTTTCTTCTACCTTTCTGTTCAATTTTAAATTCTTACAAGACGAGAGAGTTAGCATTTGTACGCGGGCTTTTCCTACTTAAAGCTGATCTTGCCAGTAATGTCAGATGGTAACATTTATTCTACAAAACTATTTGTTCCGTTTCTTTTTGTATCGCTATACTATAATATGTTTATGATGTTTCATTCAGTCCTACACAATCGCTACAGCTTAGTTACGTTACTTGCACTTCTTTACAGGACGTTGCAGTCAACCTCAGCATGTGTTGGTTGACTGTCTTTTACTAGGCAATCTTAGTTCAGTAGTTTGATAGTTTACTGCAAACTTGCAAATAACTCTCAAAATGTAACAATGTGTGACATGACGATTCAAACAGAGAGAACAATTTTGCGGAAAAGAAGGGAAAACGCAAGCATTCCATAACAGTTAAAGATCAGGCGTTTAGCAAGTCCGACAACTTAAATATCTGGGTGTACCGATAAGACGAGGCTCAAAGTACACAACATATTACACCTTAAACAAACATGTTCATAAAATCGTGTACTTCACACCGAAAAAAACTGCCTCATTGAAAACAAATCTCAGAAAGTATGACATAAATACCCAGGAACAGCTGCTGCAGCTGCTACTATTGTTTCTTCTTCTTCTTCTTTTGTTTCCTCCTCCTCTTCTTCTTCTCTCTCCTTTTCATCTTCATTTTCTTCTGTTGCTTCTTCTTCTTCTTCTTCTTCTTCTTCTTCTTCTTCTTCTTCTTCTTCTTCTTCTTCTTCTTCTTCTTCTTCTTCTTCTTCTTCTTCTTCTTCTTCTTCTCCACCAGAGCAGTGCGGACACTCCGTTGTGCTGGCTGCCGGACATTGTTATCACCGGCAGAAGGTCAATAACCACCAGTATGAATGCGCAAGTCGAGGGGAAGCCAAAACATTATTGTCACATGAATAAGTTATATTACAATATAAGAAATGTGGGTATGCCTGAATAACTTGATTTAGCAGAACACACATACGCATATACACACAGACACAGACACACACACACACACACACAGCACCTCATGGGCATGTGTTCTTCTAATCCTTCCCCATTTCCCATGACCCCGACCCTCTCTGTAGATATGCAGTTGTGGGCGTATGTTTAACCGCAGTAATAAACAGCAGCGGCAGGGGTGTGAGCAAACACTCTTTAGACAGAAAATGTAGCAAACTGTCTCGGCGTTGAATGATTTTCTTTTGCTGACCAGTGGCAAGCATGGTTTACGTTGAAATCCCTTGTTATTCCAGCAGCTGCCGAATGTGTTAATGGAATAAACACTAAACCGGGAACCGCTGTAGCAGACTGACCAGTACGCGTGCCTGCCTGTCCAGTGGTCATACATCCGAATACTCAACGAGGCAGACGTTTGTTAAAATTGATCCGCGCTTCCTAATCGACTCTAAATAAAACTTTGAGAAGTTTTTAGAATTAACTGATTCTGCGTCAATCGAAAAGTAGGTTTTGACCAAAAATAGTACACAATTAAATGTAAAAAGTGTTATAATGTACATTTCCATTAACTGAGCATTACAATTGCGAAAGATACCATGCAACAAAAGAAATAATAAGATGGTATATGGCGATATATCGTCCTTCTGTTCAAATTGGAGGTCACATTGGTTTGTTGTTGATGCGTATCCCTTACATGACGTTGCAGTCAACACCAGCATTTTTCAGCTGCTGTTGATGTAATAGGCAAGTGTTACATTCAGTAGTTTGCCATTGCTTTCTGAACGATCGGCTCCCATACCAGCACGTTATAACACAACGCGACACGGTCTGCTGCACAAATCGGTCGCAGCTGAGCTTCGAACGCCTGGTACCCGGCTCACGAGCCGCGTTCGCAAGCCTTTAGCCACGAAGCCAGCTTAGTGGCGATATATTATCCTTTGACACTGTACAAGTTAAAGACGACGGCGTGATAGTAACCATATCAGCCACGGAATGTCCATCCATCTGTTAAAATATGGTTTAGTACCATATACCCAATACGCCCCAATGTGTAGAAAAAAAGTTTCATACGTTTTGTTAAACCACTACAGCAGAGCTGTGGAGATCGTGATGAACACGAGCGAAAAGCTCATAGACACGATATGGGAATGCCAATTTACCGCGCCCTGGGACAAGTGGTGTCTGCCCACACATGAATGGGCAAACACTTGTGTCTGCGTAGATAAAAGAGGAAACATGAAGGACTTTTGGAGATATAGCCCTAGAAAAGATAAAACTAGAATGGCAATGGGCACGCTTGTTTTTGTTGACCATGTAAGTTAAGTGGGAAAACAGGTTCATAGCACACCAATCAGAACGGAGATTTTCGCTAGGGACAAGGGCAGATGTTTGACTTGTTTAAGAGACGCAGCTGGGGGATGAAACTAGGACACGCACACGTGCAAAAACCACACACTTCCCGTTAGAACAACGGCTTTCGCTCTGAGGAGTTCGAAAAGGACTAATTTACAGCTGACAATGGAGAAGGCGTGATGAAAAGGCGAATGGGAATAGAAGTTGAAAATAAAAACTGGCTTTGAACACAGTGTTACGAGATGGGTAAACACCAAGTAAGCTCTAGAGAAATGACGTATATAAAGGAAAGCTACAGTCAAGGAATTCGCACCCGAGCATGTCTCAGCCTAATTGAACTCCCGTAGGCAGTAATCTATTGATAGTTCATTGGCCTTCTCTCTCTCTCTCTCTCTCTCTCTCTCTCTCTCTCTCTCTCTCTCTCTCTCTCTCTCTCTCTCTCTCTCCCTCTCCCTCTCTATCACACACATTTTCCATGCGTTTGAATGCATATTGTTTCTGTTGTTGTTGTTGTTGTTGTTGTTGTTGTTGTTGTTGTTGTCTACGATAAGCGTCATACGTGATGTATGAATGAAATAGTGTATGAGAGCAGAGAGATAAGAAGGCCAACATGTCAGACCTGCCTACGTGCCCAATTTTTAACCCTTTGAAAATAAAGTTTTTTTCGTTAGTTCTCTCTCTCTGTCTGTCTCTTTCCTCTTTCAAAGATACCACCAATAATTAAACATACTGTTTGAACACTACTTCAGTACAGACTACCATTCATTCATTCGGTAGCATGTCCTTTGCAGAACCTCGTTCCCATAACAACTTTCCGGAAAACCTCTCGATCATAAGCAAGATGTCCCGAGTCCGATACACCCATCTGGAGATCATCCGCCACATCCTGCACCCGTCT
The DNA here is from genome assembly GCA_963921405.1 of Cepaea hortensis. Classification (NCBI taxonomy): domain Eukaryota; kingdom Metazoa; phylum Mollusca; class Gastropoda; order Stylommatophora; family Helicidae; genus Cepaea; species Cepaea hortensis. Next base: position 345,479,360 of record OY992876.1, read on the forward strand.
TCTCTTTGGCCTTCCTCTTCCTCTCTTCCCAGGCACACACCCCTCCATTATTGTTCTCTCCAAACATTCATGACGTTTCAAGTACCAAAATATTTCAATTTTCTTTGTTTAGTTAGTTAGTCTACAGACCATCCTCATTGCACATCGAACCACTCAGTCCACAAGTGCTCGGATCCATTCCTCAGCAAATCTCGCAGCGTGTAGCGGCTAACGACACCAGTTCTGTGTTGGTTTATCAGTCTTCTTTGGCTTCCTGCGTAGTGTTCTTGTTTGGCCACCCCTCTTTTAATTTGCTGTTCTCGCAGTCTGGCCATGGTTGTAGATTCACAGTCATCACTTGGTTCTCGCAAAAGTCTTACTTCTCGTAGAGCATTCAGAATGTCAGCCTGGTCCATGGCGCGCCCGCCCTCCACAGTAGCGTTACCTGCGAGCTTGTCAGCCCGCTCATTCCCTTGTACTCCCGCATGCACTGGCACGAAGATTAAACTAATCTTTACCAGCCGAGACCGCTCCAGAGACAGCAACCATTCTCTTCGGACCCCCCCCCCCCCCCCAATCTCTATCCTCTTGAGCATGTTCATTGAGTCGCTAATTTTCTTTGTTTTATCGTCTGTAATGGCCAACCGTCTTCATTATTCAGCTCTTGAAGTATGGATGCATTTGTTCTTTCTTTTACCCAAGATATTCTTAGAACTCGTCTATAACATTTATATTCAAAGGCATTTATACGCTGTTCAGCTTGTTTAGTAAGTGTCCAGGTCTCAAAGGCGTATGTTGCATTGGGAAAGATGCACGCTCTTAAAAATCTAATTTTTGTAGTTCTGTCTGTTCCATCACATAATTTATTCAGTTGTTTTAGTCTTTGAAGAGCAATTGGTAGTCGTCGTTTACTTTCTTTTATTGTGTCACCGTTGTTGGTAATCAATGACCCAAGATATTCAAAATTTTCCACCACCTCCAATTTTTCCTCATTAACATATAACTCTGTCTCCATAATGGTTTTATCTGTATGCATTATCTTTGTTTTTGCTATGTTAACATATAAGTTGTTATTTTTACTATTCAATTGGGTTGAGGCTATTAGGTTTTCTATACGTCTGTGTTGTGGATAGCAATACTGTATCATCAGTATCATCAGCATACCGAATCTCTGGTATGTCATGACCACCGATATTCAGGGCATCTTATAACTCCCTGTTTATATCATCTCTTACATTTCTCATTATATTTTCGGCGTAAAGGTTAGGGGGACAGCACACATCCCTGACGGGGGCCCTTGCTTGATGTCAAACCAGTCTGATGTCTCGCAATCTATTCCTACCGCTGCTTGTTGGTCTAGATAGAGCATTCTTATGAGTTGTATTACATGTTGGGGAAAGCCCATATTCCTAATGATTTCCCAAAGTTTCAGATGTTATACACAGTCAAATGCCTTTGTATAATCTACAAAACATGAGAATAGGTTTACATTAAATTCTCTGCACTTCTCTGTTATTAAACGCATATTGAGAATGTGATCTCTTGTTCCTCGTCCTTGTCTAAATCCCGCTTGAACCACGTTAATTTCTTCTTCCATTCTCTTACGAAGTCTTCCCATTATGGTTTTTAGTAGAATTTTATTTGCATGACTGATCAGGGCAACAGTTCTATAATTGGTGTATAATTTCAGGTTGCCCTTTTTTTGGTATTGGAATGAAGATAGTTCTCTTCCAATCTTTTGGCCACATACCATATTTCCATATCTTTTTACGTAATGCGTGATAGATTTGTATGCTTTCTTTTCCTCCCGCTTTAATTAGCTCATCTGGTATCTCATCACATCCTGGTGATTTACCATTCTTCAGGTTCCTTATTGCCCATGCAATTTCATCTAATGAGGGTTCAGGTTCTGTCTCTGCTGCCATTGGTTCATGTATCTCATTCATATCATCACTGTCACTCATATCATACATTCCACTGCAGTACTCCTGCCATCTTTCTAGAATTTGTCTAGATTCTGTTAAGGTATTTCCCATCTTGTCACAGATAACATTCAATTGAGGTTGAACATTTCTTGTTAATAACTTCATTTCTTTGAACATTTCGTAATCTCTTCTAGTCTTATGATATTAGTAGCCTAACGGCGTTGCCCGGGCAAAATTTCGAGTTAAAAATCTACCCAAAGTATTTCAGGATCCTCGCCAGTGTTACGGAGCTCGTGCACTGAGCTGAGTTTCTCCAGACTCAGGTTTGAGTTAGGAGGAGAACGGAGCACTTATGGGTTACACCCGTGTGCCATGATGTTGATCCATCGACTAAACTAAACTAAACTAAACTAAACTAAACTAAACTAAACTAAAGTCTTATGATATTGCTCTATTCTGGTACAGCAATCTTGTATATATTGATTTTTGTCCTTTCTTGTGTTCTTTCTTATTTCTCGAGTTAAAGATTTATACTTCATTCTGCTGTTATCGGGTTCACCTCCTTTGTTCCCTTCATTGTTTTATTAATTCTAACGTGTCTGATGTAATCCATGGCTTAAGTTGCTTTTTCTTGGTCGGAATTAAATCTTTGGCTGCAGTTATCAAGATATCTGTCGCTTGTACTGCCAGTTCATCAGGTGTCATTTCCTCTTGTACAGACATCAAGACCCCAAAACAGACTACATGCCCCCCTAAAAATAATAATGGTAAATTATCTCAAACGACAACTAGCCATTAAACATTCCCATATGTATGGCACGTTACACCTTCCTTAGGTATTTATAATGCCCATGTTAGACATTGCCTCAGTGAGTCATGTATTATTGATTATTTTTCATGCGTATTAATGTTTATTGTTCTGTTGTTGACTAAGATTGATTGATTGATTGATTTAGGAATCGACATCACAGCATTCGGGGCATTCCCATAAGTGCTCCGTCCCCATCCTCAGCAGCCAGCGAAGAGTTTCAACACTAATAGTACCAGTAGCAATCTGATTATAAGTCCGTCTCGCCTTTCCTCTGAGCGTTGAGCGTCGGCCAGATCCCCTTGTCACTCCTCGCTGTCTCATTCTTGCCAGACCATGGTAATCCATTTGCTCCTCCGAGGTGTGCACGTGCTCCCACAAGGCCGCAACCACGTCTGCCTTGTCATGTATCAATACTCCACCAAGTTCTGCAGAGCCAGCCAATCTGTCCGCCTGTTCATTTCCCAGCACACCGGCATGCCCCGGAGAAACGATCCAGGTGATGCTTGTTGTCTAAGATTAGCTTCATAAGTGATTTTGAATGAAATAATGTATGAGAGGAAATAGAGAAGAAGGGCAGAATGTCAAACGGGCCTGCGTGCCCAATTCTTAACGCTTTGAAAATAAATATCGTTCGTTGTTCGTTCGTTCTCTCTCTCTCTCTCTCTCTCTCTCTCTCTCTCTCTCTCTCTCTCTCTCTCTCTCTCTCGCTCTCTCTCTCTCTCCTCTCTCTCTCTCCTCTCTCTCGGTCTCTGCCCCCCCACTATCTCTCTCTCCCGCCTTTCACCCCCACAAGGAGTATAGGCTCTCAAGCTGCTCACGCCCAGCCCTGTGTTGACTTGGTTCACGGTTGGTTGGACTTTGCGTCTAGGTTTACTATAGGATAAGACAACCAGTCTCCCACCAACCCTCCGTAACCACCTCTTATGACATGCACCATAGGTTACATTGTTGCTATTCTTTTCTTTCATCATGAGCCCCGTTTATTTGTTACGCCATACGTAATATACTTTTCTTAACAGTTTGCGCCCGACGAATTCTAACATTAACCCACTTTGTCTCAGTTCCAAGAAATTCTAACATTAACCCACTGTGTCCCAATTCCGGCAGGTTCCAACTTTAACCTACTTTGTCTCAGTTCCAACAAGTTCTAACATTAACCCACTTTTTCTCAGTTTCGACAAGTCTTAAAATTAACTCAGTTTGTCTCAGTTTCAAGTTCTAAAATTAAACTACTTTGTCTCAGTTCCAACAAGTTCTAACACTTACTCATTTTGTCTCAGTTTCGACAAGTCTTAACATTAACCCACTTTGTCTCAGGTTCGACCAATCTTAACATTAACCCACTTTGTCTCAGTTCCAACAAGTTCTAACATTAATCCACTTTTTCTCAGTTTCGACAAGTCTTAAAATTAACCCAGTTTGTCTCAGTTCCAACAAGTTCTAACACTTACTCATTTTGTCTCAGTTTCGACAAGTCTTAACATTAACCCACTTTGTCTCAGGTTCGACCAATCTTAAAATTATCCCAGTTTGTCTCAGTTCCAACAAGTTCTAAAATTAAACTACTTTGTCTCAGTTCCAACAAGTTCTAACACTTACTCATTTTGTCTCAGTTTTGACAAGTCTTAACATTTACCCACTTTCTCTTAGGCCCAACAAGTTCTAACATTAACCCACTTTGTCTCAGGCCCGATCAGTTCTAGCATTAATCCACTTTCTCTCAGGCCCGACAAATTCTAACATTAACCCACTTTGTCTCAGTTGTCTCTTTAACTTCTTCTGCCCATATTGTTGTTATTATTATGACCCCGTTTATGTCCAACAACTTATTACTGTTGTAGGGAGACAACAGGGCGGAACCGATACTTTTACATGGATGTGAAACGAGGACAATGAGCCGACAATCTGAAAAAAACATCTAACGGCAGTCGGATTGTGGCTTCTGAGAAATATGCAAAGAATACCATGGGCAGACAGAAAAACCAACAAGCAAGTCATACAAGAACCAAATGAAAACCGCAAACTGATTAGAGAAATTAGATGTAGACAGTCAATATTTTTTTTTTTTTTGGGGGGGGGGGGGATGTTACTATAAGACATAGACTAGAGAACTTGGTGACAACAGGCAAGATTAAGTGGAAAAGAACAAGGGGAAGGCAGAGAAGTAAATATCTGGATGGCCTGACCACATGGCACATGTTCTGTAAATGTTTCTTGCACGCCTGTGTGCTGTAATTGTTTCTTGCTAGCCTGTGTGCTGTAAATGTTTCTTGCACGCCTGTGTGCTGTAAATGTTTCTTGCACGCCTGTGTGCTGTAATTGTTTCTTGCACGCCTGTGTGCTGTAAATGTTTCTTGCACGCCTGTGTGCTGTAAATGTTTCCTGCTAGCCTGTGTGCTGTAAATGTTTCCTGCTAGCCTGTGTGCTGTAAATGTTTCTTGCTAGCCTGTGTGTTGTAACTGTTTCTTGCACGCCTGTGTGCTGTAAATGTTTCCTGCTAGCCTGTGTGCTGTAAATGTTTCCTGCTAGCCTGTATGCTGTAAATGTTTCTTGATAGCCTGTGTGCTGTAAATGTTTCCTGCTAGCCTGTATGCTGTAAATGTTTCTTGATAGCCTGTGTGCTGTAAATGTTTCCTGCTAGCCTGTATGCTGTAAATGTTTCTTGATAGCCTGTGTGCTGTAAATGTTTCCTGCTAGCCTGTATGCTGTAAATGTTTCTTGATAGCCTGTGTGCTGTAAATGTTTCTTGATAGCCTGTGTGCTGTAAATGTTTCTTGATAGCCTGTGTGCTGTAAATGTTTCCTGCTAGCCTGTATGCTGTAAATGTTTCTTGCTAGCCTGTGTGCTGTAAATGTTTCTTGATAGCCTGTATGCTGTAAATGTTTCTTGATAGCCTGTATGCTGTAAATGTTTCTTGATAGCCTGTGTGCTGTAAATGTTTCTTGATAGCCTGTATGCTGTAAATGTTTCTTGATAGCCTGTGTGCTGTAAATGTTTCTTGATAGCCTGTGTGCTGTAAATGTTTCTTGATAGCCTGTGTGCTGTAATTGTTTCTTGCACGCCTGTGTGCTGTAAATGTTTCTTGCACGCCTGTATGCTGTAAATGTTTCTTGATAGCCTGTGTGCTGTAATTGTTTCTTGCACGCCTGTGTGCTGTAATTGTTTCTTGCACGCCTGTGTGCTGTAAATGTTTCTTGCACGCCTGTGTGCTGTAAATGTTTCTTGCACGCCTGTGTGCTGTAATTGTTTCTTGCACGCCTGTGTGCTGTAAATGTTTCTTGATAGCCTGTGTGCTGTAAATGTTTCCTGCTAGCCTGTGTGCTGTAAATGTTTCTTGCACGCCTGTGTGCTGTAATTGTTTCTTGCACGCCTGTATGCTGTAAATGTTTCCTGCTAGCCTGTGTGCTGTAAATGTTTCTTGCACGCCTGTGTGCTGTAATTGTTTCTTGCACGCCTGTATGCTGTAAATGTTTCTTGATAGCCTGTGTGCTGTAATTGTTTCTTGCACGCCTGTGTGCTGTAATTGTTTCTTGCACGCCTGTGTGCTGTAAATGTTTCTTGCACGCCTGTGTGCTGTAAATGTTTCTTGCACGCCTGTGTGCTGTAAAAGTTTCTTGCTAGCCTGTGTGCTGTAATTGTTTCTTGCACGCTGTGTGCTGTAACTGTTTCTTGCACGCCTGTGTGTTGTAACTGATTCTTGCTAGCCTGTGTGCTGTAACTGTTTCTTGCACGCCTGTGTGTTGTAACTGATTCTTGCACGCCTGTGTGCTGTAATTGTTTCTTCCACGCCTGCGTGCTGTAAATGTTTCCTGCTAGCCTGTGTGCTGTAATTGTTTCTTGCACGCCTGTGTGCTGTAAATGTTTCTTGCACGCCTGTGTGCTGTAAATGTTTCTTGATAGCCTGTGTGCTGTAATTGTTTCTTGCACGCCTGTGTGCTGTAAATGTTTCTTGCACGCCTGTGTGCTGTAAATGTTTCTTGCACGCCTGTGTGCTGTAAAAGTTTCTTGCTAGCCTGTGTGCTGTAATTGTTTCTTGCACGCCTGTGTGCTGTAACTGTTTCTTGCACGCCTGTGTGTTGTAACTGATTCTTGCACGCCTGTGTGCTGTAATTGTTTCTTCCACGCCTGCGTGCTGTAAATGTTTCTTGCTAGCCTGTGTGCTGTAACTGTTTCTTGCTAGCCTGTGCGCTGTAATTGTTTCTTTCTAGCCTGTGTGTTGTAACTGTTTCTTTCTAGCCTGTGTGCTGTAATTGTTTCTTGCACGCCCGTGTGCTGTAAATGTTTCTTGCTAGCCTGTGTGCTGTAACTGTTTCTTGCTAGCCTGTGTGCTGTAATTGTTTCTTGCACGCCTGTGTGCTGTAAATATTTCTTGCACGCCTGTGTGTTGTAACTGTTTCTTGCACGCCTGTGTGTTGTAACTGTTTCTTGCACGCCTGTGTGCTATAACTGTTTCTTGCACGCCTGTGTGCTGTAATTGTTTCTTGCACGCCTGTGTGCTGTAATTGTTTCTTGCTAGCCTGTGTGTTGTAACTGTTTCTTGCTAGCCTGTGTGCTGTAACTGTTTCTTGCACGCCTGTGTGTTGTAACTGTTTCTTGCACGCCTGTGTGCTGTAATTGTTTCTTGCACGCCTGTGTGCTATAACTGTTTCTTGCTAGCCTGTGTGCTGTAACTGTTTCTTGCTAGCCTGTGTGCTGTAATTGTTTCTTTCTAGCCTGTGTGTTGTAACTGTTTCTTTCTAGCCTGTGTGCTGTAATTGTTTCTTGCTAGCCTGTGTGCTGTAATTGTTTCTTTCTAGCCTGTGTGTTGTAACTGTTTCTTGCTAGCCTGTGTGCTGTAATTGTTTCTTGCACGCCTGTGTGCTGTAAATGTTTCTTGCTAGCCTGTGTGCTGTAATTGTTTTTTGCACGCCTGTGTACTGTAATTGTTTCTTGCACGCCTGTGTGCTGTAAATGTTTCTTGCACGCCTGTGTGTTGTAACTGTTTCTTGCACGCCTGTGTGTTGTAACTGTTTCTTGCTAGCCTGTGTGCTGTAACTGTTTCTTGCACGCCTGTGTGTTGTAACTGTTTCTTGCATGCCTGTGTGCTGTAATTGTTTCTTGCACGCCTGTGTGCTGTAAATGTTTCTTGCACGCCCGTGTGCTGTAATTGTTTCTTGAACGCCTGTGTGCTGTAAATGTTTCTTGCTAGCCTGTGTGTTGTAACTGTTTCTTGCACACCTGTGTGCTGTAACTGTTTCTTGCACGCCTGTGTGCTGTAATTGTTTCTTGCACGCCTGTGTGCTGTAAATGTTTCTTGCTATCCTGTGTGTTGTAACTGTTTCTTGCTAGCCTGTGTGCTGTAAATGTTTCTTGCTAGCCTGTGTGTTGTAACTGTTTCTTGCTAGCCTGTGTGATGTAATTGTTCCTTGCTATCCTGTGTGCTGTAATTGTTTCTTGCTAGCCTGTGTGCTGTAATTGTTCCTTGCTATCCTGTGTGCTGTAATTGTTTCTTGCTATCCTGTGTGCTGTAATTGTTCCTTGCTAGCCTGTGTGCTGTAATTGTTCCTTGCTATCCTGTGTGCTGTAATTGTTCCTTGCTAGCCTGTGTGCTGTAATTGTTCCTTGCTATCCTGTGTGCTGTAAATGTTTCTTGCTAGCCTGTGTGCTGTAATTGTTTCTTGCTATCCTGTGTGCTGTAATTGTTCCTTGCTAGCCTGTGTGCTGTAATTGTTCCTTGCTATCCTGTGTGCTGTAAATGTTTCTTGCTATCCTGTGTGCTGTAATTGTTTCTTGCTAGCCTGTGTGCTGTAATTGTTCCTTGCTATCCTGTGTGCTGTAATTGTTCCTTGCTATCCTGTGTGCTGTAATTGTTTCTTGCTAGCCTGTGTGCTGTAATTGTTCCTTGCTATCCTGTGTGCTGTAATTGTTTCTTGCTAGCCTGTGTGCTGTAATTGTTTCTTGCTAGCCTGTGTGCTGTAACTGTTTCTTGCACGCCTGTGTGTTGTAATTGTTTCTTGCACGCCTGTGTGCTGTAATTGTTTCTTTCTAGCCTGTGTGTTGTAATTGTTTCTTGCTAGCCTGCATGCTGCAATTGTTTCTTTCTAGCCTGTGTGTTGTAATTGTGTAATTGTTTCCTACTATCCTGTGTGCTGTAATTGTTTCTTTCTATGCTGTGTGTTGTAATTGTGTAATTGTTTCCTACTATCCTGTGTGCTGTAATTGTGTCTTGTACGCCTGTGTGCTGTAATTGTGTCTTGTACGCCTGTGTGCTGTAATTGTTTCGTTTACGCCCTCTATTTCTTGTTTCGTACAGTTTTCCCACCAATATTTTTAATCTTAGACCGCCATAACTGCTTGAGTGTAAGAAAAATATCGCAAGGCTGGGAAAACCGCGGTTATTTCATTGTTGAAATCTATAACCTTGGAGTCGAGATAATGCACTTGCTAGTACACTCATTTGACACCATCGTTGTGTTAGTTTAAATCTGATTTAATACGGGATTATTTCGAGACATGTATCTGGGGTCGACCCAGAAAACACTCTTGGAAATGCTGCTGCTGCTGCTGTGTAGTAGTACTAGTAGTACTAGTAGTAGTAGTAGTAGTAGTAGTAGTAGTAGTAGTAGTAGTAGTAGTAGTTGGTGTTGTTGTTGTTGTTGTTGTTGTTGTTGTTGTTGTTGTAGCAGCAGCAGCTGGTGTAATCCCCACTGTGCCCAGTTTTTCATAGTTTACGATGTTATGCAATCGATACGGGTCATACCCGGGGTATTGACTTGGCTTCACACATCATCACTTATTCCGAGCATCTTCATGAACTAGCCCACCAGGGTGTGCGAGACGCGGATAAACATCATATCTATGCACAATAATCGTCGAGGAGCTGCTGTGAATATTGGTGGCAATCTTGCAGCGTGAGGTTTTTATGCGTGGCATGCTTCATCATCCTGGCCGAAGGTTCATTCCTTGGCCAGACTAACGTTTGTTTCCAGCATACCCCAGTGGGAGATGAAGACATGTTTGGCTAGCATGCTACCCAATCCTGGTGCATCAGCATAATTTTTTTTTAGACAGGATATATTTCATATAGACAAAGACTGATTAGGGTATGATAGACATGATGTTTGTCATATACATAGACTCTGTAGGATATGATAGACATGATGTTTGTCATATAGACATAGACTGCATTAGAGTGTGATAGACAGGATGTTTGTCATGTAGACATAGACTGACTAGGATGTGCTGGATAGAATGTGTGTTATATAGACATAGACAGATTAGAGTATGATAGATGGGATGTTTGTCATGTAGACATAGACAGATTAGAGTGTGATAGATGGGATTTTTGTCATGTAGACATAGACAGATTAGAGTGTGATAGACGGGATGTATGTCATGTAGACATAGACAGATTAGAGTGTGATAGACGGGATGTTTGTCATGGAGACATAGACAGATTAGAGTGTGATAGATGGGATGTTTGTCATGTAGACATAGACAGATTAGAGTGTGATAGACAGGATGTTTGTCATGTAGACATAGACTGATTAGAGTGTGTTAGACAGGATATTTGTCATATAGACCTAAAGACAGGAGTGTGACAGAGGGGTGTGTGGCATATAGATATACTTGTTGGGATGGAATAGACAGGATATATGGCAGCTAGACATATAATGATGGGGTGTGATAAACACGAGGCTAGATAGACAGGAAGAGATGGAAAAATGAGACAGAGAGTGGAAAAGACAGGTCGATATAGAGACATAGAGGACGAGGCAGCTATATTGAGAGTGAAGGAAATAGAAGGGCCGAGAAGGGAAGAGAGGGTCACATTGAGACAGAGAGAAGGAAAGTGAAGAAGAAAGGATGACAAAACAAATGAAAGAGGCAGAGAAAGGCAGATATAGAGAGTGGGAGGTCAAAAGAGAGAGAGAGAGAGAGAGAGAGAGAGAGAGAGAGAGAGAAGGCAAAGAGGGGGGGGGGGAGAGAAGTAGACAAGAGAAAACGAGAGAATGGGGTTTACATATGTACTCAGAACATAGCTAAGCTCATAGGTTGAAATACCTGGTAATTGTCTGGAGTGAGTACATTAACATGGACTTGGATGAGAAATGGCACTGAGAGAAATGTAAACACAGAGATATGCATATTTGACGTCAGAGGCGCTAGGCACGTGCGCTGCAGGTAAATGACCTTTCAATGAACAGTATGGGGTGGGCAGGGGAGTTGAGGAGATACAATGAAGGGTAGAGAATGCATGTGCATGCAAGTGTCTGTGTGTTAATGACAGAAGACACGGGGTAGGAGACAAGGAGCTGGCAGTGTCCAGAGTTCTGAACACCTTCAAACCCACAATACACCGCACTGCTTGTGAACAGGTTGAACATGTTGCCTATCCTTTGCAGGACGTTGCGATTAACCCCAGGTGGGGTTTCTAGGCAAGTTTACGTTCAGTAGCTTGACATTGAGAAGTCCAACTTAATCCGGTGTCGGGATTGAAGCCCGACCTCGCAAGCAGCGCACGGGAAGCTGAGGAGAGAGCGCTCTGATCCTGTGGACCAGGTCTACGTCTAGAAACAGATTACGGGAAACAGTACTTGATGACCCCCTATGTCACCGTTAACACACAGTTGCACATCTCTGCAGTCAACCCCAGCATTTATTGACTGTTAGGTTTGCTAGGCACATGTTCGTTCAGTAGATTGCCAGTGTTTGTACATTCTCATCTAATTATCGCCGGTAAATGTTAACCAACATCTGTGGCGCAAGGGGAGGGGGGGGGGGGTGAGGCGTGGGGGGGGGGAGAGGAGGGAGGTGAGGCGGGCAGTGTCACACTTTCCAGTCTAGGGTTCCATATCATCTGCGGCCGATTTGGAATCAGGTCGGTTTGCTTTCACTTCGATGGTATGAGACGCCGGCCGTTCAACGGTGTGAATACAAACAACTAACTGTACATAGATGACCCAACCATGACATGGGCACGACCGTCTTCGCACTTCACTTGTGCAAGGTTTATCCTCGTGTGCTGTTTTAAGGGCATTTACTGTCAAATGCGATTACAGGGTTAAATAAGAAGGTAATGTTTTCCGGAAGAAAAAGTATTGTAAAGTGATTTTTGTGTGTGTTTACGTTCGCTCCATTTGAGCTCAATCGTTGTATATACACGTGCTTACTTCTAGTGCACTGGACTGCTTTTTGCGTGTGGATTAGCTTTCCCTATTACTGGTGTCCCTCGCCATCAGGCGAACCCAACCCGGCTTCAGAGGTACTTGTAATTTACGACCCCAAGTCAAGGTAGTGATAAAGACAACGGCGGAGAATACAATAGTACAATAAAATCCCCGATAAAGGGGCCGGGCGGGCGGCGAAGGTGGGAGACAACATCTGGACAAGTGTGGAGAACACAACATCTGGATGAGGGCGAGAGGTAGCGAGAGCAGTGTAGAAAAGAGTGGTGGTTGGGGTGGGACTTCCCCTGGTAGTCCGGATGGAGGTAGTCACGGTCGCCAGGTAGGGTAGTTACCAAAAAGCCGACAAAGCACAACAAAAGAAGAATGAACGGTGCGCGCTCCAGATCACCCACCCCCTACCCCCTCGGCTTGTTCGCGCGGAGGTGGGGTCGGTGGAGAGGACGACAATTAGATTCGGATCAGCGGACGGCACGCGACCAGGGGTATATAAAGGTAGCTATCGACGCGTGCTGGGGATATTCCTTCTCCGGCTGCTGGATACTCACGTCTGGAAAACAGAGGACTTGGGCTTCCGAAGATTGTTATGTTCATCTGGAACTGGTTCTACTCGCCCGTATGTACGCGTATCTGTGCAGGTCGCAGGCGTTGAGATATTGTTCATTCTTTGTATACAACGGAACGTGGAAGGAACCCCGGGCTCTTCAACCTTAGCCAAGAGATCAAACGTTAAGTAATTATTCGATTGTACCGCGGAGTTTGTAGATTAAAAACAAAAGGACATAAACAAGTGACGCGAGCACTAACTTGTCAAGCGTGATTTCAAGTCGACAAGAACAAACAACGAAACGGTCGACGAACTGTATCTTGTGTTTATAAATAGTGACATTCCCAACGGTTTCTTGTGGGTGCGGTCTAGAATTAGTCGGCTACGTCAAGTGATCTGTCTCTGCTCCCGGCATCTGATCAAAGGAGGGAGTTGACGTTGATTTGTCTGTGATTACCTGATACAGTCACGTGTCGCCCGACGCTGGTCACAGATAAGGCAGGACAAACTGGATTGTTGAGACGGTCAATCCCGTGTTTCATCTGCCGGCAGGTAAGCTACCGACAGCTGGTATATATTGTGTTTGTTTTTGTTAGATAAGGGATGGGAGCAGGGTTAGTCATAGCACAAGTAACAATCTAGAACTAGTCTAAACGATTGTGTGCAGGAGATGTCTGATGCGATGTTTAACTTTCAGGCCGAGTATTGCATTTACTTTATATTTAAATGTTATGATACAAGATTATGAGCTAAAACTAACGTTTCAAAAAGTGTTATTTACTTACAAGGGGCGGTTACACTGAAACATTAGTATAACTGCACTGCTGGCCGTGTCATTATCGCGGAGACAGGACAATAATGTAACGCTGTCACGACTCAACTTCAGTGATAAACAATTACAGATTACCTATTTACTAGTGCCCAGACATTATAAGCAGAAACCGTGAACTAACAAAAGTTGGACATTTGTAGGAAATCCGTGTATTGATTGTTCAGTGGTAAGCTCATTCTTAACGTTTCATGATAGTCTCTATATACATGTTATTTGTAGCACTTTTATCTAGACTAATGTATCTTCAAACGTACACACACGGAACCCCGCCCCTCCCCACCACCGCCATACACACACACACACATCACGTAAACACCTTCAATCACATACCCACATTCAAGCACGCGAATATACTATAGTTGTACAGGTATATTTAGTTAGCGTGGCCTGGCACTGAAACAACAACCTCGACTATCTGCTGTCTTATCAGAAAATACAATGCTCTCTAAATCTGTTCAACAGCTGCTACACGGGTTGCTGATTGTAAATTAAGATTGTAAAATGCCAGAATGTATTTGTAGCAACAACAAAAAAGTGCCCGAGAACCGATAAGTAATAGAAATGTTAAACGTCACAACTGAAACACATATCTGAAGATGCCGACAGCGGTAGTTGTAGAAACGTGAAACACGAAGACAGCATTGTCTGTACTCAATTCGTGTAATGATGACTTGTTAACACAGATTGCGACATTCTAGCAAATAGAGACTGGAGGACATATACCTGCTTTCATACCGCTTTCCCACGCTTCAGTGTTACATCTCTGACAGGTATGTTATAAACGTCTCTTGTTGAGCTTAGGTAGGATTTGATAGTGAGAGACAGTAGCAAGAAAATGTTGGAGGAGAGCGTATGATTTATATTATCTGGGTTAGTTAAGGCGGCGGATTGAACTTACTTAAGGGTCACGAGAGCGTGATGGTAAACGCTCTATTCATTCAGTGGCCGTAGGTTCGATCATTAGTAAATGAGGTTTAACTTATTTTCTCACTACTACTACTCTGGGGTCGACCCAGTATGATGCAGTGGATACTAAAGTTCTGAGAAAGTAGAGGTGGCTGTGTTAAACCTTGTGTACCATTCGGCTGTGGCAAAATGTGTACCAAACAACTTATCTCCATTATGTTGTGCAACGGGATTTAACTGTATACTTCGTTGGTTCTTCCATTACTATATACTTTAAAGTGAGCTGACACGATAGGGAATGTCACTGACTCTAGAAAGCTTTGTAAATGCGAGCTAACAGTGTGTTTACGATAGTTGTGTGCAGGGAACAGCTCGTTTAAGATCTGTTTCTTCTCGTTAATAATGTCCCTGGGAACGCCAGTGCCAGAAATAAACGCCAGTTTGTTTGCCCAACACATTGTCTGTACTTGATAAAACTACTTCTTTTTTTTTATCTCTAAAGCGATACTACAATCACCCGCCTCTCCTTACGTGCGCAATATTTACCTACCATCCCAGTACACCTTCATGGATCTTCTATCACATATTTACCTGCGTCATTCTACTGGAGCGGCCTGATGTGTATCGTGATTTCTTTCTTCTCTTCCACCTTCTTCTTACTTCAGCTGCAGTGTTGAACTAGAGCGAGGTGTAATCGTGTTGTTGAATTCGCGCCCTACATGCAACATATGCCGTTTTGTGTATGCATTATGCATGTTCTCACGGCTGTGTATGATAATAGCAAGTTCTGGAATACATGTTATGCCGCGGAAAAGCTTAGCATGGACATTGTTGTCACCTTTATCAAACTTCAGACTTCTGGATCGTTGTCTGTAAACGATGTACCGATGGGGAGAGGGAAAAAAAATGGGGGGGGGGGCGCTGTGGAGTAGTAGTTGTGGCTGAAAAGCTATGGTGTCCACCACAGAAGGTACATCCGTCAATATCAACCTAAGGCTGAAGAATTTCTAAGAACCATTGATACCTAATAATTTCACATGCACCAATGATCTCTAAGATAGTATAATAAGATAACTAGTCTTGTCGGATAAAGGCGAAGAGCAGGAGGTCGCGTGAGCAAATTGTGCACGTTAAAAATCCCCCCCCCCCTCTCCCCGGCAGAGGGAAATCGCAAAGAGGAGACCATAAGGGCCCTGCCCTAGCACACGTGTTGGGAAAGTTCAAGTTAAACCAATCCACGGATAGATGGGCCTGTCACCTGGGATGGGGAGTCTCTATACAGGAAGATGACCTGGCACACATGCAAGTCCTCACACTGAAGTAGGTGTGGCGCACTTTCCTCGCGCTTCCCTCGAGAGAGAGGGACGAAGAATAAGGATATAGCAGTGTTGTGTGTGTCTCTCAGTCGACACCCCTCAACTACAGTGGTCCGTCTGTCAGGATTACCATTGTTGTGCTTCTGTCTTTTCAGGACACCAGTGATTGTACGTGCGACTAATGGCCAGGATGACGCCCCTGAGTCTGCTCACTGGCTGTCTGCTTCTGCTAGTGGCCTGCATCCTACACAGGGCATCAGGTAACGTAGATTGCAGTGCTTGTGTTTGTTTCTCTTCTTTGTCATCTGCACCTGCGTCTAGTATACTTTATGTAGTTCCTAAACACCCAGGTGATTGTATCCTAAACATGTCGGATATTCATATCAGTTCTGTCTGTCTGTCTGTCTGTCTGTCTGCCTGTCTGTCTGTCTGTGTCTGTCTGTCTGTGTCTGTCTGTCTGTCTGTCTGTCTGTGACTCTCGCTCTCTCTCCAATCTTGAGTGAAAACTTCTAACTGCCATGGCAAACAGAAGGCAGAAAGTCTAAACGCACGTGCACACGAGCTCACCATCTCAGAAGACGAGCTCACCATCCCAGGAGACGGTCGAGGCGTCGGTTGACACTATGCAGTATTTGTTTTGAGCTCTCAAAAAGTCAACCACGTCTCATGACACAGCTTCGCAAAATATGCCGCGCTAACAAACAACGGGCAGCGACTGGTGTGTGCAAATATTGACAACAGGACGCTCCACATTGCAGCCCTGCGCAGTGGTTTCTTGTGGGCATATACTTGGTGATTTAGCCATGTCAAGGATGAAGTCCATAGATGTTTCCATTTTCTCAGGCACATACCAAACAAAATATGGAGGCGTGCACGACGCCGAGAAGGTGGAAACAACGACATTGCCAAAAATGAGCAAAATATGTGGTAGTTAAAACAAAACATAAAAAAGTGGAAAGGGGGGGGGGGAATCTAGAATAAACTGACCAACAAAAACAACACAACACAGAAGAAACACAATGTGGCAAAGAAGGCCACAATTCAATTACACAGCTTCAGTATTGTATATAAAGTTTATATAGAGGTTATACATGAATATATGCTGACTATGTCAGTCTTCCTAACGTGTAATTTACCCAGTTTCTATCTAGACATACGCAATTCTGCCCCAAGTACCAAATAACACATTACTTTTTCACCAGGTTTGACAATGTCATCTTGCTTTGGTGCCAACAAGTCCCTGGATATTGACTGTGGAGCTGGCTACATGGTCCACATTACCAGAACCTTCTACGGCTTTAGCCCCACTGGTCAATGCCGGATGGTGGACGGCGAGACGGAAGCTGGGTGTACCGCGGATGACCAGGTTAACTACGCCTGTGTTGGTCAAAGGTCCTGCAGCATCAACCTGCCCACTGGTCAGCGGGGAATTAATGTACCCGCCTGTGGTCAAAGGAGCAACTACTACCAAGTGGAATACACATGTGTTTTAGGTAAGTAGATCACCTGTGTGACATATCTCATTACAGACAATCAGTGCATTAGAAAGATAAACACATGCAGGCACAGATCCCGTCTGTGAATAAACCAGCTGGATAGATATAGGTGCGACTTTACTGGCTATGTGCGGTGGTTGTCCTTTGAATTAAGTCTTAGGTTGTATGTGACTTGAAGTTACTGCCACTGGAACTATGTAATTAAACATATTCGTTGATAAAGGAATGCCAGGTGTACTCTGCATGTATGTAAGCATAGCACTGTATGTTGCCAATTATTAAACCAGCATATTTATATACAGTTCCTTCTCCTTCGGCCTCCTTCTCACCCTTGTATGTATAGTAACTGATATGTCTTATGTTCACTCATGTCGACTGAGGTGTGAGGAGATCAGATTATCTATGGACCTGTCTGGAGTGCAATGATGATGATTGTTACTAATCAGTGTCTTCGTGTAATATGTGGCAGCTACTTTCTTCTTGTTATTATCATCGTGCACGTGTAACATGGCTTCTGAAATAGAAGGCAGCATTCGTTATGGGTCTTCCTGTTTATTTCTTAACCCTTTAATAAAATGTATCGATTTCTGAACTCCCTCCCCCCTCCTTCTCTCTCTCTCTCTCTCTCTCTCTCTCTCTCTCTCTCTCTCTCTCTCTCTCTCTCTCTCTCTCTCTCTCTCTCTCTCTCTCTGTGTATATATAGATTCTAGAACAGAACTCTCATACAACTAAACAGTTGTAGTTGTCCATCACAGAACTAGCTTGGTGCTAGTGTTTCTCTATAATTCTGAACGCTACTCTAGGTGTATATGTACACGGAGCTGTAACATAGAACACTTCACAAAAAACACGACCTATGACGTACTTTTCACACCATGGCACGTGCTGAACACGCAGGCTCGGGGTAATGTCAGCCTTCCCCCCCCCCCCCCCCCCCATCCCGACAGGATCGAGGTATGCACGGGCGTCTCTAGGCCCAGGGCCTGTAACCCGGTTGAGCAATTACAATCCTACCTTGGCACTTGCTCCATCATTTTCACCTGGGAAGACATATGAGCAGTTAAATAACACAGATAAGAAAGAGAAAGAGTTTGAAAAGAAAACCACGGATTTGTACGATATTTCCTTAAAAAGAAACACAAGCAAATACAAGATAGGAAGGAATGTAGGCAAGCCCGGGTTGAAACGCCGGTGTTAGACATAGTACAACTGTGAACTCGTCAGCTGCGGGGAAAATACTACACATGGGGCTGGCTGATTGTTAGCTTTATTCTTCTTTGACAATCTGAATTCATTGCTAGCTTGTTTTTACCTGCCCGTGTCCCGCGTTTAAATTATCCAAATATTCCCCTTGTGGAATCAAAATATATTGCGGCGTATTTTTTCTTACTGGTGGCTGGGGAGGCAGATTGAACAGCTGGGTAAACTCTGCGTTTACTTAACCTCATGTGTTTGAATCTAGTCCAGGAATGAGATGATTGGCAAACCTTATTTACACAGAACAAATCACAAATACACGGTAAAGCACTACAGCAGGAGCAGATAAATGTTTACACTATTAAAAAGGATGGCCACATTTGTGTGGGTCAGCAAAGTTAGCTGAAGATTAGCACTGGCGCCATAGTAGTGAGGCACTGACAAGAAGATAAGAAATAACGCACCTTTACTCTACCGATCAGTGTACAAGCTATCAGTGATTCAATGATAATCATGGACACTAGCCAATATTATTTTGTCACTCTGTATACCAACAGTCTGGACAATACACAGGAGTAAATGGAAGGGAAGATAACCAGCCGAAGCCTTGACCATGTATATAGAGCTGTAGAAGTTTGAGCCAAACACTTTAAGCTGCAGCTGAAGTGTTTGTACAGTTTGTGCATTCTGGTCACATTGACTGGCATACCAACGCTTGTCTGTGGCCGAGTCATCCAGTTTATTAACGCCAAGCTACTTAGCAATCATGATCTATGTAATTATACAACAGTATGGATATATAGATGTGATTATTATCCGACATGAGTTAACGCGAAACGTGACTAGACAGTTTGACACAGTAGCTAGATGTATATTATGTATACGCTGTATATTCTTATGTATATGAGTATATAATACTATATAGGCGAATGCATATTCATATGTATACGAATACATATTTCTGTGTATACAGCCGCATGTTCCTATTGCGAACTGTAGGTGATTGATGAGTTCCCAAGGTACATGAACGTTATTTTGCCAAGAACATCAACAGCAGCTAAAAAATGCTGGTGTTGACTGCAACGTCTTGTACGGAATATGTAACTTAAATAAAAAGTGGTGGTAATAAGTAACATCTCTCTCACACACGCAGGCGCGCTCGAAAAACACACTCGCGTATAGCATGTAAAGAAACAAAACAGGTAGGACTAATAGATGGACACAGGGCTAGAACAGCTAGTGACTCCTGCTTGAGACAAAGGAAACGCCAGCTGACTCCAGGAGCAGTTTGTGAAACCAAAGATGGAATATCTGACAAAGTACACAACCATACAACAGATACCAGAAGCGAAACGTGTGAGGTGATAACAGCAGCGGCCGGAGCCAGGGACAAGGGTTTATCTGAGCAGTCAGTCTAGGTCGGGCCATGAAACCCAGCCACGGAACTACTAGCTAACATACCTGTACCTGACAACAGCCAACCAGTAAATTAAAAGTCCCTCCCCACCCCACTGGCAATCCAGGCTTTGCTCAAATATTTTCATTCGAAAGCTAGCACCAGCGTTACCTGTCTACAGCCAAAACTTCTCCATTATCACATTTCAACATGCTCCTTTTCGTTTTGACAGCAACCCCCTGTTCGTCCTTTGTGCACCCCACTTTCTTACATTTATGTTTTGTACATAGTACATTAAACAACACATTTTTACTTTGTTTTGTATTTGTTCTGGAACTGGGCATTTATTTAAGGCGCCCTTTGTTTCACTGAAATTATCTTCTCCAATTATCTTCCTTCACTCCCTCCCCACCCATGTCCTCACCCTGAACTGGATTAACTGGGTCTAAAAAAATGTATCCGGTGATCGATACAACTAACAGCTAACAGCTCCCCACTTCCGCCCCATTCCTACAGCCACCGAAGGGGTCTGCTAAGGGCCGCGGTCGGTATTGTGTGTTTGATGTTTGAGCCAGTGTGAGCACCCTCCCCCCGCCTCGCGCTCGACTCACGCCTGCCGGGGCAGATGGTACCCAGGTTAAGAAGGTTAACCTTTTTTTTTTTTTAAAGAAGGGAGACAAAGAGTCTGGTCCGAGAGGATTGGAAGTGAGGCTGGCACGTTATTCACACACCAGACACTGGTAATGAGAAAGTCGATGTGTGTGTGTGTGTGTGTGTGTGTGTGTGTGTGTGCGCGTGCGTGCGTGCGCGCGCAATGTTTTTTATTATTGACTTCAAAACCCCGTGCATGTACACAGCCGTGGACATACAGAAATACTCGCATACATACGGAAACCGAATATGTAGCTTGATATTTGCTTCGTCAATACAATAGGCACACATACAGGAACACGGATGTACATGCAGTCGGACATTTGCCCACACAATACAACAGACCACACAATGACTTCTGAAGTAAATAATGTAGACGGGCATTCTCCCACACCATACAACAGGCCACATACAGGAACTCTGAAGTACATAATGTATATAGTCGGACATTCTCCCTCACAATACAACAGGCACTCATACAGGATGTGCATAATGTAATCTGCTGTTACAGTTCTTATCACTTATAATATTACCTATTTAATGTCTTCATTGTTGGATCTGTCTCTGTATGGGTTATTATACACGTTAATGAATGCGATTAACGTTGTCTGTCTGCAGTATGTTATTGTACAAGTTAACCAATGGTTAATATTGTCTGTCTGCAGCAAGCTCTGTCAATGATATCTGCCAGCAAGGTCAGCTGACAGCACAGAGTGGCTACATTATGACCCCACGATATCCAGCCAGCTATAACAGAAAGGTAAGGCCCTCACTCTTTTGTCCTTTTGGAGCTCCTTACACTTTACTACGCTAGTCTTCATTGCCCAAACAAAAAGAACTTATATTAACTGTAACCTTAATGCCGCTGCATTCAAGTAGACTTTTGTAATGGCCATTGTAATTTCCCACTAGAACATTTTTTTAACTTATTCTGTAGCAAGCAAATTACCATCTTGATGCATTACTCCCTACATGATGGCATATTTTCTTAACACCTTTTGCCCTAGGTAAATGTTGTATTATTTTAACTCTTTGTGTTGTTGACAATGTTATTTTAATCCACTGTCTTTCATGCTTCATTAAAATCTATCCCAGACAGTTATCACTTTCACTAAAACTCATTTACTCCATCTTAAGTCTTGTTTTCCTGGCCCCTGCCCTCCTTTTTTCTCCACCTCTTTCCCTCCTCATTTCCTCTCCTGCCCCTCCTTCACTTATGAATGGCCACTGAAGAAGGTTTTATGTTCAGTGCATGAACACTGTTGCTCCCACTGACAAGACTGATGGTGTGACCGCTCTAAGACTGAGTGGAAAGTGCTCTAAAACAGAGGATCCATACCTGGAGAGACTGATACAGCAGGGGTTGAGTAAAGGGTTTGGATGACACACACACAGCGGGTTGGAGAAAGTGCAGGTGGATGTTTAATTACACTGCTATGGATCACCATTGGAACTCTATGATGGCAACTGAAGAAAGGGACAGAGCATGTGTGGAAATGTCTGACTGCAATAATGCTGATTCTGGAACTCACTGTTCCTCTACTTCTGGTTTTTATTTTTAAAAAGTGGTAGTTTAAAGTAACAAATGTCTGGAACAGAAAGCATGTAAAATTCGCAGCAGTCAATGAATGTCTCATGAGTTTACTGGCATAACATGAATCTATGAGGTTGTGGTCACTGTTTCATGTACTATTGGTTACTTGGTGTGGAACAAGTTGAAACAATAGGTCACATTTTCACTTCACATTTGTCACCTATTTCAGGGTGATTGCTCTACCACCATCGTGGTCCACCCATCTCAGAAGATCAATCTGCACATTATTGACATGGAGCTGGAAGCTATAGGCAGGATGGATTGCGCCGACCTCCTTTACTTCAACGATAAGATACGGAGCATCACTCTGTGTGGACAGAGAACTAATTACAGTTACAGCATGCACTCTAACAACCTTCACATTGAGCTTCGGTCTAACAGTGGACGCAGCAAAGGATTCTGGCTGTACTATGAAGGTAAACATAAGCTGTTTGCATTGACAAGTTCTTTGTGTACTTGCATTCAAATATTTTACCTTAGTCAGATGACAACATTTTGAAGTAAGTCTGGTGAAAAATGTTTTAAAATGGTAGAACAAAGTTTTGAAATATAATAACATAGATTTCCAGAAAATTTAGTCTTCGTAGCTGAAAAATAAATGAAAAACAACAACTCATGTTTGTTAAATAAGGCATGATGTAAATAAGTTTAACTTGTTCAACTGTTAAGTTATGAAGATTAAATTATAAGGACACATTTTTCATGTTGGTTTAAAAATTCAGTTTGTTTTAAAAATCATTTGAATAGTTTTACAGTTGTTGAAATTATGACACTTAGAAATTACATCGCATATGTTATTAACAGTACACTTTTGCCTCTACAGCTTTACCTCCTCTGCCAACCTCTCTGCTACCACCAGTGATGGATGGAAACCTTGTTAATACTCAGCTGGATTCCGACAACGAAGTGAGTTTCAACAGTCAGCAGAATGGAGATCAGGCTGACGACAGTGACAGGGGAAGCGACTCTATCATCATGACCACTATGGGATACAAGTACAAGAGTACTGTACCTTTGTACAGGAACGACAACAGTTCAGGAAAACAGCTGCCTTTTGGTGAGTGTCCTTGAACACTTTTGCATACTATAGAACCGTCATCCCTGGGAAGGTTAACCCGGTCAACAAATGCCCAGAGAAGTCAGATGTGTTGGCCTAATGCCGCAAGAACACAGCTCAGCTGTAAACAGGCACAACCCAATCACGTCCGAAAAAACTTTCCCCCTATGAACGTAGAAGAAGAACCGTCATTAGACTATTCACACATTTGTTTTTGAAGAAAATGCTGAAGATCAGAATGTCGTGCAGCTTTGATTCCGCAAAGAATATGGCAAATAACTAAATGCCTTTGTTTTGCTTAGTTCACAAATAAACACATAGTATTGTTTGACGCTCATAGAAGGAGAAGAAGGAAGTGCAGATTAGAGGATGCACTAGACAACATAACATTTGAAAGCTATGTTACCGAGCGGGATTCAAACCTGTCACCTCCAAATGACGACAGCGCCTCGCTGTAGGAACAAGTGTACTTCGATGCATGACCAACTAGACACTTCTAAGTGTGTAGTTGAGTGGAGTATCTAGTTGGTCATGCGTCTTCTTCTCCTTCTTTGAACGCCAAACAATACTGTGTGTGTTTATTTGTGAACTGTCTTAGTGGCCTCAAAGGGTTCCCCAATTGATTTTCTTTGTTTTGCTTACACTGTCATCTCTACAATTGCAGTAATTTAATTTGGAATTGCCAACAGCAAAATAATTTAATTATTGTTTAACAGTGGAAAAATTAATTCAAACTAAATTAAAGTAAACTTAAGAAGAACAATTTCATTTACATCCAGTCAGGACATGGAAAATTTTATAGTTAGGCCAGATAAATCTTTAGTGCTCATTATCAAATTTCAGTGTATGTATAATGAAGGTATGCAACTAATGCCTTGTTTCTTTCATCTCCTCAGCTGCTATAGCCGGTGGAGTTATTGGAACTCTGAGTCTTGTGTTGATCATTCTGTTGCTTCTTCTGTTTATCAAATGGTAAGATTTTTATGTGTTTTTAGAGTTGTTATTATTTTATTAACTTCCAATGTCATTATCGCTGTTGAAATAATGCACACAATATATCCCCATTATATTATAAAAGGATTTGAATAGGACTTAATCTATCGTGTTAAACTTTAATGAAACTTGTTTCTTGACTTTTATGGTAATTTTGTTTGCATTGAATACAGTACATCATAGTAAATATCTGGTTTTTATGGACACATTTAATATAAACATAGCCTTTTCTTATTCATTTTCTTCTTCTTTAGCTTCCTTGGCCTTTCATGACAGTCACAATCTGTGTCCATTTCTTCCCATCCCTGACCTCACTTCACTGGATGACAGTCACAATCTGTGTCCATTTCTTCCCATCCCTGACCTCACTTCATTGGATGACAGTCACAATCTGTGTCCATTTCTTCCCATCCCTGACTTCACTTCACTGGATGACAGTCACCTCTTTTCGACTAGTTGCCCACAAAACAGACATATAACACTGCTTGGAAGTATCACACTTATACATGAATGTATACTGTATTATTCTTGGTGAAGTTAGTAAATATTCTGTATTTTCTCTTACTTTCAGGTGCAAGGAAAGAAGATACTATAAAGCTGAGAAAATTCTAGAAATCAGGAATCCAGCTTTTCGAAGCAGTGGAGACTTTCATGAGACTCAGGAAGGCAATGCTTACTATTGCTGATACACCCACCAACTCATTCCTTACTTGTGTTGACAGCCTGTCTTATTCATGAGATAGCCAGTGCTGTTGTCTGTTGAGAAAAGTTTCCAACTCTGATTCTGTTAGTAAGAGTGGTTCCCATGGAAATGTTTGACTTCAGAACTGTGACGATGATGACTTTATTGATTTAATTGTGTGGTATTGTTCTGGATAGTTCAGTGGAAGAAAGACACTGCCATGCTCACTGACTTCTAGTTGTTATTACAGTTGTGCCCATGAAGTAATAATTTGTTTTTTCTGAATCAATTGAGAGAGTCCTAACTTGACAGTAATGACTTTTTGCGGCCGTCCTCTGGTGACAATATTAGATATAACTAAAGATGAACAGCTAAGCAATATTATCTACCAGTTCAGCAGTGCCATTGCTGATTGTGCTAATATCTGTGAAATAAAAATGATGTGACAGTATTTAATTTATTGACATTATAGGGCATTCACTAAATCATTACGCTGCTGCTGCAAGGAATCTATGACGTGAGAAATCATGAATCAAAATATGTGTGTCTTGATTGGACACCTACAACATGTTAGCATTTCAAGGAGTCAGTCTCTGTGACTGTGACAATTCAGGAACCAAGAAACAGTCCTGGGTTTGTGAGATCAGTATGTGATTGTAATATATCACTATATGTATGCTTGTTTATGGTATATATGTGCTGTGCAACAAAATTGCCCTGGTTTGGTGACATGTTTTTGCATGAGGGAAGACATTATTTGCTGCATAAGTGACAAGTTTTGCTACCAGACATATTTCAGATATCAAATGTTGAGGATGTTGTATATATAGACATGGATGAGGAGGATGAGAAACACACACAGTGACACACGAATGAGCAATGAGACAGAATATTTCAATTGCTTTGCATTTGAAGTGCCTAGAACTTCCTGTGTTGGTAATACACAAGTACATTTGAGCTGTAGGTGAAAGAAGGATTATTAGAATAGTGTCACAATGAGAAAATGTAGTTACAGGAATAAAAAAATATTCATTGTAGTTAAGTGAAAATTGATTTATTAGTGTACAACAGAGAAGTAGAATAGCACCAGAAGTAATGTAGTTACAAATGATCTGAGAAAGAATTTACTAAAAGTTTTCTCATGATAAATATCTACAGAAACTATAACTGTAAATTCTCTTAACAGTTGCATGTTGGTTTTCGGTGAACTTGTCTCCTGCGTTAATTTAACATTTTGTCAGAAGCAAGATGAAAATGTGAATAAATTAAACACCATGTTTGACTAAAATAGCAGAACATCGATATACTATTTATTATAACATTTATATTTAAATGTATTTATTAGCAACTAATTTATTACATGTTACAGTGTTTTCTTAAAGTACAAATATGTTTTATTTATCGGTTAATTTATTTGCTAAGATGATAACTGGAAATGGATGTATTTATTATGAACATTTAAATTGTGACTAATTTATTGACACACCACAGCAATGCTTCATGGAAGGACGGAGCGCCAGCAGCATGTCCACATTCCATGTCTGCTTGCACGGTATGCTTCACATCTCGTATCGGAGTTCACATTTGCAATATCTCAGATACATCTTGTTAACTTATTGTCTGCTTTACATCTCGTATCAGAGTTCACATTCACAATATCTCATATACATTTCGTTAACTTATTGTCTGCTTTACATCTCGTATCGGAGTTCACATTCTCAGTATCTCATATACATCTTGTTAACTTATTGTCTGCTTTACATCTCGTATCAGAGTTCACATTCTCAATATCTCATATACATCTTGTTAACTTATTGTCTGCTTTACATCTCGTATCGGAGTTCACATTCTCAATATCTCATATACATCTTGTTAACTTATTGTCTGCTTTACATCTCGTATCAGAGTTCACATTCTCAATATCTCATATACATCTTGTTAACTTATTGTCTGCTTTACATCTCGTATCAGAGTTCACATTCTCAATATCTCATATACATCTTGTTAACTTATTGTCTGCTTCACATCTCGTATCGGAGTTCACATTCTCAATATCTCAGATACATCTTGTTAACTTATTGTCTGCTTTACATCTCGTATCAGAGTTCACATTCTCAATATCTCATATACATTTCGTTAACTTATTGTCTGCTTTACATCTCGTATCGGAGTTCACATTCTCAATATCTCATATACATCTTGTTAACTTATTGTCTGCTTTACATCTCGTATCAGAGTTCACATTCTCAATATCTCATATACATTTTGTTAACTTATTGCACTCAGTGTTCTCCAGAACTGTGGCTACTGCACCTGTATATTTTCTGATTATTTCAAGTTTTTATTTCATTTCCTTCACAATCTGGATTCTTGGTTCTAGTCGGAACAAAGTTACACTTGTACATTTCAGTTATGTTTAATTTATTTCCCTGTATCGATTCTTCTGAGACAACTATGCCAATCCCACACGTTTATCTGTCTGTTTGTTGCAGCGTCCGCCTTATTATATACCTTATAAATATACTAATTTATTTCAACAACTTGTTGTCAGTTATAGCTGACTGTTATTGAAAGCTGGTGGATTGAATTATTGTAACATTAGCTGTTTGAAATGGTTCACTATTGAGAGGTTTATATAAATATCTACCATTAAATTTAAAAAAAAGTGAAATTACAAAAGTTTGTGGTGAAACTGACTTGTTAGAAACATGTAAAATGTCATGGAACAACACTCTGACAGAATTGACTAGAATAAGAGACCCAGTGTTGCTGATGTGTTCAAGAATAATTCAGGTATCAGACAGCTTATAAACCAGAGCATTGTCCATCAGTTATCAGTTTACAGCACATGTAGAAAAGCAAAGCCGTTATTTTACCTGTCAGTGCTAGATATACCTCTTCTAGATTGAAACTATTTCGGATATATATAGCCATTAAAATTATTGTATAGTCATGGAAATTACTGTGTACTTATAGGTATGCACACAGGTACAAACAGTTTGAACAACTTCAATCTCACTTAAGTGCTGGTCAACCTTTTGGCTAAAATCAAATTGTAGTATCCGCAGAAGTCAGATGTGTCGGCCTAACGGCGCAAGAACGCAGCTCTGCTGTAAACAGGAACAACGCAATCACGTCCGAAAAATAACTCTGGGTGAACACAGAAGAAGAAGAAGAAATTGTAGTGTCTGTTCTTATTACACCAGATAGGATTAGAATAAGATGCAGGCACTCCAGATAATTGAACCTCTCACTAGTAGGATGAAGCGCATTATTTGCTTAAGCTCATACAAAAGGAAGGATGTAGGATATGTGAAATAATAAAAACATAAAATAAAGCTAACAAATCGGTAGTATTGTGGATATGTGATTGATTTCCTTTTCTGCATGTTGCTGTCAATGCATCACCCAAGGTTGAGAATTGTGGGCACAGATTCTATTTCTTAAGCCATTAGCATTCATGTTATGACCAAGCCTTCACATGGCTATCACATACATTCTGTTGTTAAACATTTGTTCTTGCACAAAAAAAATATGTGTGCACTAAAGACTAAAAATATGTGTATGATAAAGCAGTTTAGAGTACATAGAGTCGCCACAGTTGTGAAAGTGCATTATCTTGATATATACATTTATGCCGTGTGTGTATTTACTACACTTGATTTCTTCTATTTTCTGTTCTACTTTCTTGTCTTCATTATACTTAATATATTATATTATGGCTTTAGGAATAAGAATGCCTTGATATAATTGCATCTGTACTGTTACGAATATGTGTGTGGAATGAATGAACGGACATACTTTACACAAGATGTCTCAATGTTTCCTGAATTGTCCTTTGTGAAAACTCAAAGTGATGTTTGTGCATTTGTAAATATTGTAAATATGAACATTCAAGTATTACTTTAATTTATAAATGATCATATTGAACTTCACCAAATCTAGTCATATCAACTTGTAATTGCATAATGTTCATATTCATGTCGTGTTCATTGTTCTCATTGTATAAATTGTGCAAAACTATTTCTCTTTCCCGTTGCCTACTATTTATTTCATGAATGTTGACATTTTTGTGGGTAACATTTCACATTAATTTTATGGGAGACTTGTCTGTGAGTGATAATATTTATTTCTGGTGTTTGTGTGTGCGATAGATTGTTATATGTCAGAAAAAATGGACACAGTACGTACATGGCATTTTCGTTGTAACAGACAAGTCACTTTGAAATAGAGAACCAAGGTAGGGTAAGAGTATGTCTTGGTAACATCACAGTAAACAGCAAG
Source organism: Cepaea hortensis (assembly GCA_963921405.1). Taxonomy (NCBI): domain Eukaryota; kingdom Metazoa; phylum Mollusca; class Gastropoda; order Stylommatophora; family Helicidae; genus Cepaea; species Cepaea hortensis. Next base: position 345,508,193 of record OY992876.1, read on the forward strand.
ATCAAGAACCTTTTACAGACCTTGAGGCGTAGTGGGTATGTGATACTATCCCCATAATTGTATAGGCTACTGGTCACTCAAAGGCTGATTGGTGGAAATATCATACTGGTCACCCCTACTTGCCAGGGTATTTCATGGTAAAACTTTAGACTGGTCACCCCTACTTGCCAGGGTATTTCATGGTACAACTTTAGACTGGTCACCCCTACTTGCCAGGGTATTTCATGGTACAACTTTAGACTGGTCACCCCTACTTGCCAGGGTATTTCATGGTACAACTTTAGACTGGTCACCCCTACTTGCCAGGGTATTTCATGGTACAACTTTAGACTGGTCACCCCTACTTGCCAGGGTATTTCATGGTACAACTTTAGACTGGTCACCCCTACTTGCCAGGGTATTTCATGGTACAACTTTAGACTGGTCACCCCTACTTGCCAGGGTATTTCATGGTACAACTTTAGACTGGTCACCCCTACTTGCCAGGGTATTTCATGGTACAACTTTAGCTGGTCACCCCTACTTGCCAGGGTATTTCATGGTACAACTTTAGACTGGTCACCCCTACTTGCCAGGGTATTTCATGGTACAACTTTAGACTGGATCGACCTAGAGACCAGGCAACAAAAGTATCTGAATCACTGAGGATTTGAGCAGGCGACCACCGGGCTGGCAGGCGAGGGGTTATTTTAGGCAGAAACAAAATTGCAAAACACTGGATAGACTATGCACAATTGTATATTTACAGCATATGTCTCCATTTGGTGGTATTTATTCTGCAGAGTTGTCTCAATAAGGAGGTATTTATTTCTGAAAGGTTGTCTCTATAGGGAGGTATTTATTTCTGAAAGGTTGTCTCTGTAGGGAGGTATTTATTTCTGAAGAACACTATATTGATGTAATTATTCAGAAGAATTTTCGCTATATAAAGGTATTTATTTCTAAAGAGTTGTTGCTATAATTTATGTGAGAAAAATTACCTCTGTGTGAGGGTATTTATGTGTGAAGAGTTGTCTTTACAGAGGTTGTCATGTGGGAAGAATGGTCTCTATACAGGGGTATTTATATGTGAAGAGTTGTTTTTATAGAGTAGAGGTTGTCATGTATGAAACAGAATGCACATGAAAGGTTAAAAAGTAAAGAACTCTTTAATTTTCCATGCCGTGGGGTGTACTGGGTATATGGTAAGTTGGGGACTTTGTTTACAGCCTTGAGGTGTTTACAGCCTTGATGTGGTTATAGCCTTGAGGTGTACTGGGATATTGGTGCTAGTCCCGTATTGTTAAACACATCGTATTGTTAAACATATCATATTGTTAAACATCATATTGTTAAACACATCAGCACTCAATGGATGATGTGGTCAGTACCTGGCTAGCCAACTCAACTTCCCAGAACATTTTCTGGTAGGTTTTTATCCGGGTCAACCTGGGAGTCTAGGTGAATGAAGAAACAATGGCTGGCTGAAAGGGAATTCGAACACATGACACACCTGGCCAGCAGGTATATGTGCTAGCAACGGTGATGCCCCTCCTCTACATAGTTACCATAGTAACTGATATTTATTGCTGGCAATAAATTGAGACTTGCCATTGTGAGTTCAGATTGATTGGCATGTGTTCGCTTGTGGGTGTGTGTGTGTGTTCTTGTGGGGGTGTATGTGTGTCTCTACAAGCATATATCCTTAGCTTTGTTATGATTCATGTTTAAGCATATGTCTGTGTGTATGGTAGTTGTAATTATATGCCCTATGTATGATACAGTTGTCAATGTGCTAGAAAATGTAGTCTTAGAATGTAACATTCTATTTTTGAAAAGTGAGAATATTAGGTATATGTTTGTATGTATAAATCTGTTTATATTGTTCCAAATGTGACTTCTTTGATATGGTACATACATGTAATATATTCTGTTACTAATTTATTGTCGACTTCTCGTCAATGTACTTTTAGCTTTCAACCCTTTGTGCAAGGAAGCATTATTTATTAGTAACAAAACAGTATATGAAGCCATGAGAGAAAGCTGGAATAACTTCAGACTAGCGTAACTTCAAGCTGGAATAACATTGAGGTAGTATAACTCTGAGTTTGGATACTTCAAGATAGAATAACAATAATCTGAAATAACTTAACACGTTGGGATACTTCAAGATAGAATAACAATAATCTGAAATAACTTAACACGTTGAGATACTTCAAGATAGAATAACAATAATCTGAAATAACTTAACACGTTGGGGGTAAACTTTAGCTGTTTGACTTCATATTGGGCTATCTTCAAGCTGGGATAATATTGAGTTAGGATAACTTCACACTGGGATAATATTGAGTTAGGATAACTTCAATCTGGGCTCTATTCAAGCTGGGATAATATTGAGTTAGGATAACTTCACACTGGGATAATATTGAGTTAGGATAACTTCACACTGGGATAATATTGAGTTAGGATAACTTTACACTGGGATAATATTAAGTTAGGATAACTTCACACTGGGATAATATATTGAGTTAGGATAACTTCACACTGGGATAATACTGAGTTAGGATAATTTCATACTGGGCTCTATTCAAGCTGGGATAATATTGAGTTAGGATAACTTCATACTGGGCTCTATTCAAGCTGGGATAATATTGAATTAGGATAACTTCACACTGGGATATTACTGAGTTAGGAGAGCTTCACACTGGGATAATATTGAGGTAGGATAATTTCACATTGGGCTATCTTTAAGCTGGGATAATACTTAGTTAGGAAAATTTCACATTGAGCTATCTACAAGCAGGTATGTTATTAAGGATAATTTTAAGCTATAATGACTCTAAGCCAAGTTACTTTCAAGATGGGATAATATGAATAAATGTACAATCACACTGCAACATATGTGGCTTCTCTAGTGACCTCACGCGAACCTATTTGTTACATTGTGATACAGTAGCTCTGTATATAATAGCAATAACAATAGCAATAAAACTGTTCAACGACGAAATGTATATTTGGATGTGTTAGACGATTGTTGTCGCCTTGTTGTGCTTCTACTTAACGCTTTTGCTGTATCTGATGTTCACGACTGATGTTCACGTGGATGGAGATAGTCGCTGTTGTAATGTTCATTCAGTTTTCTTGTATGGCAAGATGTGTTCAGAATGTTGTCATTTTTTCATATGTTTAATTTGATTGTATAGTAAGGAGAAAAGTACAATAAAATGAATAATTATAAAATAACAGTCATCTTGTGTTTACCAATATTGGTATGTGTGCATATCTCTCTCCTGTCTCTTGTCTGTCTGTCTGTCTCCCTGTCCCTCTCTCTCACTCTGTGTGTATGTGTGTGAGTTAAAAAGGTGTTCAACAGGATTGACGTAATAGAACCGGGTGTTATCCCACACGGCTCAGTCTCTTTAGGGTGGTCTGTTGAAAGCAAATCAAATCAAATCAAATCAAATCAACTTTATTAGGGTCACAAATTGGGCGCGCAGGCCCGTCTTACATTCGGCCCTTCCAATCACTCGTCTTTCGTTCATCAAAAGCATTATACATTTACATAGGAAGAAAAATAAACATTGTGAAATGAATGTTGTAAACATAAACAAGGCTAATAACCATGTTATGAAGCCCATCTGCCACCTATCCATACATCACCCCACCCACACAACACCCCCACCTACCCACACACACGCAAACCAAGGGACACATACACACCCCCACCTACCGACACACACGCACACCAAGGGACACATATATATCCCACCAACCTATCCATCCCCCTCCCGCACATCCCCCACCCACACACACTGCCCTCACCTGATCCCCCAACCAAAATACACTCGCCACCCACAAACATTCCCCCACCAACCCACACATTCCACGCCCATCCACATACACATCCTACCCCACACATCCTCTCCCCACCCACACCTCAAACCACCCATCCCCCAGCCACATCTCCATCAACAACATATTCCCCACCCATGCACACAATCCCCCACCAACCCACACATCGCACATCCACATCCCAAAACCATACACACACATCCCCACCAACTGACATGTCCCTACCCCCCCCCCCCCCCCCCACCACACACACACACATCTCCCTAACCACCCATACATCCCCAACCAATCCACTCACACACACCCCACCACCCACACATACAACTTCCACCCACCCACACATGCCTTAACCTAATCCCCCACCACACAATCCTCCACCCGCACATCACATACACCCCCTACCACGCACTATTCCCAACCCACGCACCACACACACACATACCCTCACCAACACATCCCCACTTACACACCACACACATATCCCCCACCCAGATACCACACAATATTCCCACCCACACCCACACAGATACCCTTACCCATCCACCCCACATACCCCCACTCACACACCACAAAAATCCCCCACCCACACACACAAACCTCACCCACACAATATCCCCAACCAACACACCACACACCTCTCACCACCCACACACGCATTCCCTACCCGTCCACCAACACACACTCACTCACGCATACATCCTCCACTACGCACCCACACACCCCCACCCACCCATCTCCAACCAAACATCCCTCGATAACAATACCCCTACCCCCACATACATCCTCCACCCACTCACACATCCCACCCCGACACATACAACTCCCTTACCCACCTACACATCCCTAAGCCATTCACACACCCCCACCCACACATTCCCCATCCACACACACACATCTCCCACCCACACTCCCCCACATACTTCCCCCCAACCACCACAATCCCCTACTCACCCACACATACGCACATTTCCCGCACCCATCACGCACATCCCCCACACCACACACTATCCTCCACCCATACCCCACAAACATACCCTCCACCCACACATCATTCACACATCCCCCATCAACACACCACACACATGTCTCAAACCCACACACCATACACTTCTCCCCACCCGCCCTTGCATCCCCAATCCACCCAACACAATCCCCTACCCACACAACCCCGCCTCCCACACATACTTCCTCAAACCATCCACACATCTCCACCCACATAAACACACATCTCCTGCATCCGTCCCATACACATATCCTCCACCCATACACACATCCCCCACACCCATTCCAACACCCCTACTTTCACCCCCACACATCCATCCAACACCCACAAATACCACTACCCACCAAAACCCACACACCCCAACCCATCCAAACGCATACCCCCACCCACACACCCCCACCCACACATATCCCCACACTCACACACATCCTCCACATACACTCACACTTCCTCACATCTAGACACATACAAAATGTCTCACGTTAGTATTGAAACTAGTATGAACAAACTCCCACGCTTTACTCACACACATACACTGACACTTGTCATGAGCAGTCTCATAAAAATGTTAAACATGGAGAAAAATGTGTACATAAAATGTATGTGACATAAAAAATAGTGATGCTCTCTCTCTCTCTCTCTCTCTCTCTCTCTCTCTCTCTCTCTCTCTCTCTCTCTCTCTCTCTCTCACACACACACACACACACACACATTCACTCTTCCGCTCATTCATTCACTCTCACGCATTCACTCTCCCGCTCATTCACTCTCCCGTTCACTCATTCACTCTCCGGCTCACTCATTCACTCTCCCGCTCACTCATTCACTCTCACGCTCACTCGTTCTGTATCTTATTCACACTCACTGACTCTCTCACTCAAACTACAGTAATGAACATGAGTTTATATTATGCATGATAAAATCAAATGGTATTTAACTGATAATATGACAGATGAGAATACACAAACATATGGATTCGCGTGTTACATAAAATGCATGTTACATGATATGCATCTGCTCAGCTCTCTCTCTCTCTCTCTCTCTCTCTCTCTCTCTCTCTCTCTCTCTCTCTCTCTCTCTCTCTGTATTCTTTCATATACACACACTCACACGCATGCGCACGCTCTCACACACACACACTAACACATCAACTCTCCCACTGTCTCACTCTCTAACACACAATCCTTCACACACACACACACACACACACACACACACACACTCACTCTCTCAATCACACTCTCTCACACATACACATACACATGAACGCATGCACATGAATGCATGCACGCACGCATACACTCCCTCACTCACTCTCCCACATACACGTACGAATGCATGCACTGACACATTCCCCCACCATTTCTCGCTCAATCACTCTCTCCACACACACGCATGCACGTGCGCACACACGCATTCACTCTCTCCCTCTCTCTGACACCCACTTTCTCTCTCTCTCTCTCTCTCTCTCTCTCTCTCTCTCTCTCTCTCCCACACGCACACACATATATAGTGAACAATTATAGTTAAACAATTATAATGAACAATTATACTGAACAATTATACTGAACAATTATACCAGTAAATGAATTATGGTGGCATATAGTCGGTATGGATTAAGTATTGAAAGAGTTTTCGGTTAAATGTGTAGGGACTCATTGGAGTTTTCAGATCTGGAGGCAGATCATTCCATAAGTGAGCACCAGAATAGGCGAAACATGTTTTGTATAGGTCCAATCTAGGCTTTGAGACATGTAACAAATTTAGGCGCTTGCTGTTCATTGCATTAGATTGAATCAGCGGCAGAAGATACTCTGGGGTATTTTGAGATATAATTTTATTCACTAATTTGGCTTTGTTGAAAAGGAAGCGCTTTTGTAGTGGTAGAAGTCTTAGATGACTGTACAAATTATTACTTTCAACGTGCTTTATGCCAGAAACCAGACGAATAGCGCGGTTTTGTAGAGAACATAGTCGTTTTAAATTAGATTTAGGGCAACCATCCCAAACTGTGGAACAGTAATCGAGATGTGATTGGATATAGCATGTATAGAATATTTTTCGTGTGCTTTCGTCCAGGAAGTTCTGAATTTTAGCATGTTGGTAAACTTTTTGTGCTATTTTCTTGGTAAGAGCGTGAACATGAGAGCTCCAGTTCAAATGGCTGTCTATTAAAAGCCCTAGTGTTTTATGTTCAGTCACATTAACTATAGGTAACGTGCCCATGCGGAGTTCGAGCGGTGATCCAGTTATGGCTAGTGTCTGTAGTTTTTGTCTGGTCGTTATTAGCATGGATTTGGTTTTGTCGATGTTAATTTGCATGCGGTTTTCATTGCTCCATCTATTAAGATTATCAAGTTCCTTTTGTAAAGAATTCTCTAATTCACTACGGTTTTCTTGACTAGTATATATAGTACAGTCGTCTGCAAATAGATCACAAGTTGTATTGATATATAAAGGAAGATCATTAATATAAACTGCAAAAAGCAACGGACCTAGCATTGAGCCCTGAGGCACACCAATATTAAGCTGTGTGGGTCTTGATAGACAGTTGTTGAAGGACACGCAGCATCGCGACTTAGCAGCACAACCCCCAGAAATCTCCGAGAAAACTGCATCCGTGAACCGAATGGCGGTGGGGAAACAAACCCACAACCTTCAGAGTGCGAGGCAGGAGGTTTAACCACTTGGCCACAGACCCCCTTGTGTGTTTGTGTACAAAGTAAACAGATTGATGGCATATCATGACACTGGAGTGTTAAGTGCAGGGCTTTCTCATACAGTTTAGGTCAATGGCAAACTGAGGTGCAGGTGACCAGTCCCATTCCTCATCCCAATGTCTCCCCAGAGATCTTCACTGAAGATCAACACCGTTTTGTACCTACTTTATCAGGCTGGGCTGACTCCATAGCTTAACTAGTGGGAGCAAGAAAACAAATCACGCGCCACTGTTCTACCGTACTACTGACAGCTGGTCGTCTTGACAGACGATAGTTTATTACATTGAGTACAATCAAACATAGCTCAACGCCTGGGCTGAATTGTAGAGACCACGTGTTGCCGATGCGGCATGAATCTTCTCTCGGCCTGCCTAGTATGCTTCACAGGAAAGGTAACACCAACACATCTGAAACAAGGCAATCTGCAGAAGCTGCCGGATCAACAAAGTAATGCTGTAACTGTCCGCCCTTTTTTATACTATACTAGCTGACCCGGCCCGGCTTCGCCCAGCACCTGGCGGGGATCTTCCTGCCTGCCTGCCTGCCTGCCTGCCTGCCTGCCCGCCCGCCCGCCCGCCCGCCCGCCCGCCCGTCCGTCCGTCCGTCTCTGTCTGTCTGTCCGTCCGTCCGTCCGCCCGCCCGCCCGCCCGCCCGCCCGTCCGTCCGTCCGTCCGTCCGTCCGTCTGTCTGTCTGTCTGTCTGTCTGTCTGTCTGTCTAATAATTTATTGGTTGCAGTTAGAAAATTTCGCTTAATGCTAGGATAATTTTTTTTTTTAATGTTGTATAATTTTCATGTAAAAAATAATGTTGTCGTATAATTTTCATGTAAAAAATGATGTGGTGGTATCGAGAACAACCTTAGATAAACGAAGACCGATATATAAAAAGCACTAGAAAGAGCACTTTAAAGATCTTTACATCTTCCCCCAACAATTAACTTGGGTAAATGGAGCGGACGCAGCAGCAGCAGCAGAAGAAGAAAAAGAAGGAGGAGGGGAGGGGGAGGAGAAGGGGGAGTAGGGGAGGAGGAGGGGAAGAAGAGGAGGAGGAGGATTATAACGCATATGCCTGTAGATAACTGTAGCGAAAAGGTCCACCTATTTGAGAAATATGCAACAATTTTACATATACAGTAATGCTATTAAAAGTTATGTCCCCTCGCTATATATATATATATATATATATATATATATATATATATATATATATATATATATATATATATATATATATATATATATATATATATATGTAAATTAAAATATTAAATTTTATTAAGTAAATAACTGTTTGTACACTAACAAACTGTGACAGTTGGCAACACCCGAATGAGAAGAAGACGTGTAGAAAATTTTATCTCAATCGGGTGGACCATTCGCGAACGCATAAACAACATAATACATACACACATACTTACAGACAGACAGACATCGCATTTTATATATATATATATATATATATATATATATATATATATATATATATATATATATATATATATATATATATATATATATATATATATATATATATATATATATATATATATATATATATATATATATATATATATATATATATATATATATATATATATATATATATATATATTATATATGATAGAGATGAATGTCAACACCATCTTCAAGTGCCTAGCTGACTGGTGTGGATGATCATGCTTCTCCACATCTCCTGATTTCCAACAGTATGTTTAAAGTCGTGCCCTGACACCATTCTGTGTCTTGACATAAAGTTGTCAATAATGTTCTCTTGACATAAAGTTGTCAATAATGTTCTCTCCTCGACTTCCTCTATCTTTCCACAAATCTTTCCAGAATATCTTCTAGTTTTTTTTGTTTTTTATTTTGGTTAAATACAACGACTGCCATTGTCTGTTGCTTGTGATCAACCCCACACAATGGTAATTGTAATAAGATAATAGCCCTGTAGACGCGTTCATTTGACAACTGTTTGTGTCGTTCACATCAAGCGCTTTCCTTCCTTCCTTTCTTCCTTTGTCCATGATCACCCTTAGAGGCATAGATCCTCAGCAGCTCATCACAAGCCGTCCTGTCTTTTACTGTCTCCCGCAGCTCCGTCCATGTTCTTGCAATAATTTTCATCTGTCTGTAATTCTCTGCGTTGTATGTGTTTATCTTTACCACTACTTTGTTCGCCCTGTGGGTTTCAGAAAAGAGACTATCCCGTTATATTATCCCCAGGTTTTTCTGTTCTCCACTTCTTGATTCACTTAAATGTGTTTAGTTCTCAACATGAGCTCCACACTGGTAATTCAGACAATCCATCATAGAACATACTATTCTGCGCAGCCATTAGTCATTAGTTAGTGAATATTTGTATTTTACTAGTCATCCTTTTAGTTGTTCTTCATGTCGCTAATCCACACAGTATTACCGATTTAACACGGGAATTAAATATTCCAAGTTTGGTGATGAGTTTTATTTCTTTTAACTTCCACACATTTCCTAGTGTTAAAAAAGGCTCCGATTGCCTTCTGTGTTTTAGTTTCGATATTTTCCCCGGGAAGGTTAACCCGGTCAACAAATGCCCGCAGAAGTCGGATGTGTCGGCCTAACGGCGCAAGAACGCAGCTCTGCTGTAAACAGGCACAACTCAATCACGTCCGGGAAAGAAAAAAAACAAACTCCGGATAAACGCAGAAGAAGAAGAAGAAGAAGAAGAAGAAGAAGAAGAAGAAGAAGAAGAAGAAGTTTCGATATTTTTATTTGTCCCCCCATCTTTGTCTACATTCCTACCTTTATAGGTGTATGATTCCGCCTCTTGAAATAAGGTTTCACCAAGATAGATCGGACTGTTATTTACAAGGTTGAATCCCATTATCTTAGTCTTTTTCCCTCTGTATCGAAGATGTTACGAATGTAATTTGTAATCCCGCATTTCGCGTCCGAAACGAAACTGCGGACGATTTGGAAGCACCGCCTTGCGTTGGTTTCCATACAATGGCGTGAGTGCCGGTCGTTCAGAAAGCAACCGCCAACTACTGAGCATAAACTTGCTAAGAAATCACAAACAGCCCCCCCCCTCCCCCCCCAAAAAAAAAAAAAAAAAAACCGCATGCATTGAATGTGATGTCCTGTATAGGATATGCAACTCACTTTTCTCCCTCGTTAATTGTTAGACCTAATTGTTGTGACCCCCTATCAGGTGTGTATCGTATATCTTGCATCTGACATTCTGTGTGTGCGTGCGCGCGCGTGTGTGTAGGTGTGTGGGTGCGTGTGGAGGTATAGGGGGTGTGTATGTGTGTGTGTGTGTATGTGTGCGTATTGGGGGGGGGGGGGCATACCCTCCTGATGTTATAAACACTCAGGACATGAATCAAAGGTTAATCAGGATCAGTCTGAAGACATTGAGAGATGCCATTGACAAACAACTAAGGGATTGTTTTGGGTTTGTTTTTGCTCTTCCTCGCTTTGAACACAAGCCCAGTCCAAACACGTGATACTACTTCTAGTGCACTGGACTGATTTTTGCTTGTAGATTAGCTTTCCATGTTTCCAGTGTCCCTCGCGATCAGGCGAACCCACTCCGACTTTAGAGGTGCTTGTAATTTATGTCCCGAAGTCAAGGACGAGAAGTCAACATTTTAGTCCTACTGACCGGTGTAGAGGTTAAACCCATTTCTTCGGCATCAGCACACCGAATGTTTAAGAGCGAGCGCTATGCACATTGAAATAGATCGTACAGAGTACAGAGATGAGAGGCGTTGGCAACTACCCCAGTCCGTGAGTTTTGTTGTAAAAGGCAAGTATGGCTTACTATTCTGTTTCTCCTAAAGACTAAGTGTGCGCTCTTTTGAAGTCTATTCGTGATTTGGCTCCCAGTTAAGGCTATTGAAAGTATCATCTGTGCTTTGTACATCTTATGTACAATTGTTTACAAGTGTATTACTATTAACGGGAACAAATCCGCGTATTCTTGTCGAAAAGACATATAAAAGTTACGCCCCTTATGAGACAAGAAAACGTGCAACGAGGGGGAATTTTAATACAGGTGATAATCTACCTTCTTAAAGAAACTGGCTTCAAACTAGTTCTTGCCATTCTCAATCCAGCATCCTTGAATTTAGATAACTGACCGCCGGAGTTGGATAGACAGAGTGCTAAGCTAGAACCCGCCCCCTTCTTCACAATCTCATCAAATGGATACCGAGTGATAGTGCATTTATTTTTTGGACAGAACCGCTCTCTTGTGTCACCGCCTTGAAGTGGTATATGGGCGTCTGTGCTCCATTATCTCCAACAGCTATGCCGACGACAGAATAATTAGTTAAGGATGTTTTCTTAATGTCCGACATGTCACGGGATAAATACCAGGCGAAGGTACACGCAAACCTGTTGCCTAGTTGGTAGACTGGGGAAGTCAAAGGATGGGAAAGAAAATTTGAAGAAATGCTTGCCGAAATTAAATGCACAGTTCCATAAATTAGTTCAATTTCCCCGAATATTTTGGCCCTTTAACTTCTTTACACTTTCTAGGTGCGGGCTCATCCGCTTCATGACTCCGGTTGTCTTTCTCCTCCTTCATCCTTCTCTACAGCCTCACCAAGATGCTTTTGTGCACGAGTATCGCTTGTTCCTTTATGCCTAGCTGCTTTAAAGCAAATCGTACACAGAGTGGGCGACTATGCCTGTTGTGCCTACCTCCACAGTCATTAGCCTGACAGTGTACAAGTCTTGTCTCAGATATGCGACCACGTCACTGTACTTCTCCAGCGTATATGTGTGATTCTCCATTCGTATGGAACGGTCAGCGTTAACTGCCGAGCCGACGACGAGTACAGTACAAAGTCAGATCGCAAATAAAACTTCGGTTTTCTGCCGTGAGATGACCATGGCCTTTCAGGTCAACTATTAGCTCCCACTCTACAGTGCCATCGAGGATGAATGGTTAATCTGTAGCACAGTCGTCATTGCCTCCACGTTTCTGCCTAGCTTTGGCGAAGTAAATCCACACCGGCCTAAACAGTAGCCCCTCAATTCGCTCGCATCATTCCTTCGTCCACTATGGCTACCAGTAAGTAAGTACTCTGTTGTAACGTCATATGAATTGTAAATGGCAAAAGGCTACTTGCACGTAGACAAGTGAGATAGATGTTCCTTGCAAACAGACACGGACTAAATAAAGATCAAAACATCACATAGTAAAAAGAAACTAATGGCGGAACGCCTACACATAGCAATACAATAGGTAGCCAATGAGTCCATTCCAGGAAGGGCAAGAAAAACTACAAACCATAATTGACAGAACAATTGTACATTCTGACAGAGAAAGATACCAAACAGGTGGGGGGGGGGGGAGAGAGAGAGAGAGAGAGAGAGAGAGAGAGAGAGAGAGAGAGAGGAGAGAGAGAGAGAGAGAGAGAGAGAGAGAGAGAGAGAGAGAGAGAGAGAGAGAGAGAGAGAGCAAATAACTTATTTTAAAAAGCCACAAAAACTGAACTAAAACACGAAAACTAATAAAAACCATACATACTGAAGTATCCAATAACCAACACATAATAATGAAAGAAGGAATTATAAAGCTTAGAGGAGGGAAAGTTTCAAAAGCTCTGATGGTCACAGTGGTAGTGCAGACTACGCTGACGTCACAATAGAACAGCAACAAGCTATCAAAGACGAATAGCAACATAACACAGAGATTGCAGCAGGAAACGTGACCACACATTTACAAATGAAGGGGTCAGAGGTAGAACAGAAAATGAGTACAATAGATGATGAAATTGCACAATAAATGCTAACAAGGCTGAGTACTTAGAGAAAGTGCAGCTAGAAAGGAGAAACAGTCTCACAGACTTGGAAGAAAGTTAAAATAATCTTCATTCTGACGAAATGAAAAGACCGGGTAAAAACAAACAGATATCGACTTAACAATCTACATTGTTATGCAGGAAAATGAGAGAAACAAATTTTCAATAGCAGACTAATTGAAATCTGGAAGCAGGGTTAAGAAATACAGATTCACTGAAAACCTAACAACTTTTGCAGCCCAACAACAGAGGATGTATTTCAATAGAGAAAACACACCCTATCAGTCTGGGTGGATGTATAAAAAGCATTTGATAAACTACAGAAGGAGGGACCAAATATACACCTGAAAAAAAAATGCAGTTGTGTGGCAAAATGTACAGATAGACCGGTCACTACCTTGAGATAGAACTGTGTAATATATTCGTCATCAGCCATCACCACTTTTGCTGGAAACGGAGAAAAACGGGTCTAGGCAGACGCTCCTTATAAGGACTGGGAGTAAGGTTAAAGTGAGCCTAAACATTAGATGGTGAAGTAGTTGTCACTTGTGAGAAAGTTGTCAGAGGAACAAGTCCCTTTTCCTAACCTGTGAGAGGTTTTCCTAGTGTCCAATTTCGACCCATGCGCCACCGCAGGGAATTGGATGGTGGAGTTGTCTGAAGTCCATGATGCCTAGCCCTATTGTCTTGTCAACAATGGACTAATGAAGAGTTGGGAGCCTGAAACCTGACTGGCAGGAGGGTCTCAATTTCTCTCAGGGTACAAGAGGAATGATGATTCGCAAGAAATGACTCCCACCTCATAGTCACTCGCATATACCTGGCAGCCCAACATCTTATCATCTGTCGTACAGTGTATGGTTGGATTACCATCATAAGGAATCAGACCGAATGGTGAAGTAAGAGATTGTGATGCTCAGAAATTACCCTGAACACCAGGGACAATCAAAACCATGGTATGAGAGTTAGGAAACACACCATGTATAGTCTTCAGGAGCAGTTACCTATTATCAAGATTGATTGCCCTACATCCACACCTTTAGGTTTGGTATACCAGGACAGGTATCCACTAAGTGCTCAACTGCCAGTTTTCTATCAAAAAAGTCCCAGAAGAGAAACAGTAGTTGGTTAAAACCCCAGGGGGTTTGATTACAACATCTTGTTCATTGATTATTAAATGGATAGAGAGCAGAATTATTTTCAGTGTTTCTGAAGGATTTGTCTGCATTATTGAAGGATGTGTTTGTACTACTGAGAGATTTGTTTGCCTTGCTGTAGGATTTATGTCCTCCAGTATACTTAGAGAGTGATGCCAGCCCTGTTCATAATTTACAACTAATTATGTAGAGAAAGCTGCACTGATATCATCGAGCGTAGGATGGCCTTATCGGCATGAGACTGGTCATGCTGAAATGCCTTGTTGACAATAGTTGAGGTTCTGATATTATTAACCAGAGTTGCTGGACGGCGTAATCTTTTTCATTGTATTCAATGATGTAGGGAATTACCTTCTGTCTAGTCTGAAGAGGACCTCCTATATTGTTCGACTGACCCCAGCCTCAGCTTCACTGGGTCATACAGCCTACTTAGATATCAGGTCATGATTATGTCCTCTCGGAATCTCACTATGGAAGCAAATAACAGGGTTGAGCCAAGATTGTTGACAGTGCTGTTAATTTTCCATAAACCAAATCATTGATGGAATGGGATATGTTACAGAAGAAGAAGAGGATTTCCCAGTACAGGTTGAGAGAACATATCATTTTGATAAGATCCTTTTAGTGAATTTATAGACGAGAGACTGTTATCATCAATTTGCAGATAGATTCGAAGAATTATTGATTTAATAAGTTATGCATTTGTTGTATGGTAACTTTTGGGAAAACACCAGATGTATACACTGATTTTGTCATTCATGTGTTTGTAATATCTGGAAGGGTATTTAATATCCACAGGCCATACAGAGAATTTCCCCCAAACCCAACATGTTTCATAATACATTGTTAGATTGAAATCTGGAGTTTGTATGTGTAACTTGTAGAAGATTTGTTCAAAAGTAGTGTTCATATTTGTTATGTAATATTATGTTACATTTTGGGTTTGATCGTGGTGGGGAGGGATTCATACGCATAGACACATTATAATTCTATATGGAGTGAGTTTTCTTCCCCAGGGTGTCTATGGTAAAATTCCCTGCGCATGTCGCCTTCAAAAGGAGGCCCTTTCTTTAAAGAAATCGTGTAGGACTTGAATACATTAGGTCCTGTTCTTCACGTTGGGGTTTTGGGAGCCATTCATATGCTTCCTAAGGAATTCCTAAGGAAGGATGATTAATACTGATAACCCATCCGGGATACCCCTAGTCATACGATCCACCATTCTCATTTAAAACCCCACAAACTGCCAGCAGAGAAGTGTAAACCAGCAAGAAGTACTTAGAAGGGAAATCCAGTCTGTCACCATTATGCGTTTGATAGAGCACAACATGAACGAATAATTACATGCCTTCAAGATATAGGAATAGACGGAAAAGACATCAGATTTATTAGTAACTTGTACCGGGAACAAGTGGTGTCTATTAGATGCGGAAATAATAATTCGTCGCCCATAAAGATAAAAAGAGGAGTACGACAGGGATGTGTATTGTCCCCAAGCCTATTCAAGCTACACACAGAAATAATGTTTAAACAAGTCGAACAGTCTGGACTTAATATCAATGGAAGAACCATAAAACAATCTTAGGTATGCTGACGATACCGTGTTACTAACAGAAAGCAAGCAAGAGCTACAAAATCTAGTGGAACAAGTAAACAGGCATAGTGCAGAATGTGGCTTTGATATTAACATCTAAAAAGCAAAAACTTGCAGTGGAAACAAAAGGCCAAATGAGAACATCAAAGTAAACGGGGAGATACTAGAACAAGTAACAAGTTTCTCCAATCTTGGAATGTAACAACAGATGATGGCGGAAGTGGAATAGAAATCAAAAAGAGAATAGGAATGGCCAAAAACGCTTTCAACAGCATACAATCAGTATTAACATCCAGAGAGATTAACAACGCATTATGAATGAGAATTGTCAAATGTTACGTATATTCAACACTGCTGTATGGCACGGAAGCCTGGACATTGAACAAGCAACTAGAAAGTCGAAAAGAGGTCCTGAAGATGTGGATATACAGACGAATATATCGTATTTCATGGAAACAAGAACACTCAAATACAGGGGTTCTAGAAAAACTGGGAATGAAAAGAGAGTTGACGAAAGAAATAAAAAAGAAGCAAGTGAAATATTTCGGCCACGTTAAAAGAAATAATACTCATAGAACTATACTGGAGGGCACGGTTGAGGGCAAGCGAGCAAGAGGTAGACAACGATACAAGTAGGAAGATAACATCAAGAGATGGACGAACATCAATCTGATAGAATGCACTGTCAGGGCGCGAGAAAGGCAGTGTTGGAGATCCATTGCAGCCAACCTTTATTGTGGAGGTTGATTGATTGATTGAGAAGTAGAGGAAAGCAGTCTAGACTAGCGAACGGACTAGACGACATAGTTGGTCGTGCGTCGAAGTACACTTGTTCCTGCAGCAAAATCCCGGTCAGTAGCTGTAGCTTTCAATTGTTATGTTGTCTAGTGCATCCTCTAATCCCTACTTTTGTTTTCTACTGCTATGAGCGTCAAACAATACTTGTGTGCTTATTGATGAAATGTCTGATTGACATCAAAAGGCTCATCAACTGATATGTATGTTTAATATACATCTAGAAGGTTGGCAGAGCATCCCATTATCACAGGTTTAATGGTTTTGCAACGGGAAGACTACATTGAAACAACTTTGTAGAATTGCAAAAAGAAAGATCAGGACAGATCCCATATTACACACATAAACAGCCAAACCCATATACATTTCACACAGGTTGCCGACTTGCAGACAACAGTGTATGTCCGAGGTGACAGGAACACATCCTGGTTTTGAGTAAAAAACATTCTCAGAATGAGATAGAAAGAAGAGAAACTACCCTAAACTATATTTAAGAACTGTATCCAAGTAATCCCTGGACCCATGCACGTACAGAGGGATCAGCAAATAAATAGCTCAAAAGAAAATGAAGATGGGCGAATTATCCCGAATTTAAAAGGTGAAACAGAGGAAAGACAGCCAGTGGCACTTATACAATTCTCAAGAAAACCCCACAGCAGAGATAAATGTCTTTGAAAGCTGAAGAAAACTAGAAAAACAAAAAGCTATTTTCACAGATTCAATATGAGTTGTTTCTAAATTGAAGAGCAAATTCGTTGTGTTGTGGCGTAGCTTATTTTTGCATATTTGTTAAATGTGATTTTAGTATAATAATAATATTATTATACCATTTCCCATTAACCTCCATCTGGGATTTCTGTTCGGGTTTGAGTTCTTAATTGTGTCTGTGTTTGTTCTCTCTCTCTCTCTCTCTCTCTCTCTCTCTCTCTCTCTCTCTCTCTCTCTCTCTCTCTCTCTCGTTGATAGGAGGCACATATACATGTTTACATATTTTCATGTTATATTACCATATCCTGCAGCTGCCGTTTTTTTCTCTCCCCCCCCCCCCCATTCCATTACCCTTACCTGGACACGAAAATGCTGACAAACTGGCACAGGAAGGTGGCAGATCTCCTCAACCCCATAGAGACATAACCTATGATGAAAACTAAGGTTTATCAGAAATATCTAATATATCAAAATGGGTGCCAGAACATCAAGATCAGTAGAAAGCTGATGCATATTACCACCTCCATGGAAATGTGAGCAAGCAGCAATCTCAAACTACGTACAGAATATAATAAGATGAGATACCACGGGTTACGTAAGCCAAAGAACGGAACCAATGTTGTCCAGCGTATGCAGAGACAATTATATACAAGCTTAATTCTGACTGCTGCATTTTTTCAATGTTTCCAGTCTGAAGGTGGAATAGAAGAAGAAGAAGAAGAAGAAGAGAAGAAGAAGAAGAAGATGATGATGATGATGATGATGATGATGGGGAAGAAAGGGAAAGGGCAGCTACCACGCTTCAAGGTGTCAAAAGGTCAAAAGGAGTTCCGGGGTTTTATCATTTTTACCCCTTCTGTCGTTCTAATATACGTATCTTTTATTTCGTGTTGTTGTTGTTGTTGTTGTTGTTGTTGTTGTTGTTGTTAAAGTATAGCACATTTTGCCATTTACTACACGCACTGATGGTGTTTCTAGTTTTTCTCGTTTTGTATTTAATACCACTGCATTATTTCCCGTACTCATGTTTCCCGTATCCCTGTTTCCTGTACCCATATTTCCCGTATTCTTTTTTCCCGTACTTCCGTTTCATGTACCCATGTGTCATTAACCCTGTTTCCTGTACCCCTGTTTCCTGTACCCGTGTATCCTGTACCTCTGTTTTCTGTACACCTGTTTCCCGTATCCCTGTTTCCTGTACCTCTATTTCCTGTGCCCCTGTTTCCTGTACCCTTGTACCTCTGTTTTCTGTGCCCCTGTTTCCTGTACCTCTATTTCCTGTACCTAAATTTCCTATGCCCCTGTTTCCTGTAGCCCTGTACATCTGTTTCCTGTCCCCCTGTACTTATGTTTCCTGTACCCCTGTACCCCTTTTCCTGTACCCCTGTTTTCAGTGACCCTGTTTCCCATGCCCCTGTTTAATTTCTCCTGTTTCGTGTACCTCTGTTTCATGTATCTATATTTCCTGTACCCCTGTTTCCTGTAGTACAACGCTCTAGACATGCTGATATTCACTAGCTTCATCACGTGTTGTTTAAAATGACAGCCGTGCTGGTATAGAGGTTAGTACGGTTGCCTGTTGTCAACGTCTCTAGGGGTTTATAACCAAGTGTTCAAGTGTTAAGACAGACAGTTAATGCGAGTACAGACGAGGCATGAAAGGCATGAAAATATCACTGAAAATCTTTAATGATCATACATTATCATAATAATCTTTACAAATATCATTTCACAAAACTCGCACAGCTCTCGTTCTACGCTCGCCAGATACTCGCTCGGCGAATAACATAATCGTGCTTCACCAGACACACTAACACCCAGCTAGCAGCGGCTCCATTCGTTCTCACTCGCGAAGTCTAAGTCTAAGTAAAATGGTCTATTTATCTCTCCCAAGCAAGTCACGCATCCTTCCTCATCCACGTCCGAGTCCCGCCTGCTGTTTCCTACTCATTTAGGTGGTCACAAGGTACTTGACCCTCGTGGATGCGTGGAGGTCGTGCTAGTCAAGTCTGTCCTGCACTCGCCTGTTGAGGCAGGCATACTGCGTCATCCCGTCCAAGGTGAACCTGTCCTGTCACTCAAGGGCACAGTCCTGTCTCTAACCTACTGTCATGGGCGTATGGCCCGGTCTACTATACCCATACTATACCCATGTCCTATGTCTGTGCTCTGTCCTCTCTGTCATGTCCTATCTGAGACCTTGACACCTGTCAAGACAATGGTCTTGGTTGTCAATTCAACAGTAGCTGGATTATGGTTTTGCCACCAGTATGGTACAGGGGTTGATCCAGCCTCATCAAATAGGTAATAGACACGGCGGTCCTACAAACCTCATCTGTCATTTAAAACACTGTCATTTACTGCCAATATAGTACCTTGCGGTGTATAGCAGAGGGGTCTTTGAGTCTGGGGAATAAAGGCCGCCTGGCTAGTGCAGTCGCCGCTAACTGTGCAGGTTAGGATTTTCTTTTTGCCCCCGACAGAAAAAAATCCCACACTTTACCGAGGGATCGAACCCGGGTCTCGCGAAGGAGAGTCCGGCGTTATAGCCACTCGGCCAGCCGCTCCTCCTCATCATCATCATCATCATCATCATCATCATCATCTTCCACTTCTGCCGTCAAGCGTCGTGGGTAATATGCACTTCTTAGAATGTTCTGGTAATTGTCTGGATAAGATAAGCTGCGAGGATGGCAACTGGCAGCTCCATCTCATTGTAACAGCCAAAATATGTGAAGGTTAACATTTCACACCCCATTGCAACATGGTCTAAAATAGTTATAGGTATGAAACTTCACACCTCGTTCTAAAATGTCTAGAAAAGAAGAAGGCCTAATATTGGTCATATCTCACTGAAGCAGACCTAGAATATGTGAAAGCCTTATTAGGATGGCCCAGAATATGTCAAGGTCTGACATTTCAAACTCTCCCAATGGAATTAACCGGCCTGAGACTACCTAGACCATGAATCTGCTGCTTGTTCATTATACGATGCTTCTTTTAACTGATTCAAATATGCAGGAGACTACGTATCTTTAACGACGTGTCACAGTTTTTAATCTTGAATACAGCCAAAGTCTTACTGTAACTGTATTACTTTTTTGGGGGACATCCGGTCCCCAATATGGCGGATAGGCACTTGAACCGTTAAGGCCTCTGGGGTGTTTATGCTTGTGGTTACGGTTTGCATTCACATTTTCCTAATGTTGGACTGGTAGTGCATGGTTCCGCCACCTTGCTACTGAGTGAGTGTGTGGCGCGACACTGTGAGCTGTGAATTTCTCGTGGAATGCTTTTATATCTGTCCGCGTTTATGTGTAGCTTGAACTGCACTTTGGAACGATGGCGGCCGGCTATCGCTGAATTGACTGGTTTGCCTTTTTGGTTCACGAGTGCATTTTTTCAGGAGACTCCTGGGAGTCGTCACAGGAGCTACGGAGTTCGTGCTTTGTGCGGCGCTGTTGGCGGGTCCTGCGAATAGAGACCGAGCCATATTGGATAAAACCCGGGCCAATAAAGTCTTTCTAGACGAACTGTATTTTTCGTGGAGGCATTCTGTCGGCGGCATTATTCACAGTGTACCTATGCGGGCTGTTGGCTTGCCGAGACTCCTGTCTGTTCCACTTTTCACATTGGACAGTGAGGAGCATTTTGTGTGATATTCACTAGCACAGGAACGGAGCATAATGGGGACGACCCGTTGCCGTGAAGTTGGAAACCCTGCTAACTAACCAAAGAACGAACGAACGAACGAACGAACGAACCAACCAACCAACCAACCAACCATCCAACCATCAACCAACCGACCGACCAACCAACCAACCAACAAACCAACCAATCAACCAAACAATCAACAAACCAACCAATCAACCAATCAACCAACTAACTAACTAACTAACTAACAAACTAACTAACTAACTAACTAACTAACTAACTAACTAACCAACTAACTAGCTAACTAACTAACTAACTAACTAACTAACTAACTAACTAACTAACTAACTGACTGTAACGATGATAGTTTCTGATGTTGAATACAGTCAAAGATTTTAATGTAACTATGACACAGTTCCTGCAGTATTTCCCTCACAGTTTCTAGCCATCCCTCACCCCGTCAAGTTGGAGAAAGCAACAACTACTTCGCCCCTCTCAATGGCCAGCATTTATTTTGGTCCATGATCAAATATGTGACATTCCCAGCTAGTCTATATATGTCTTGGTATCCCCACCACCCGCCATAATATGGACGCACCTTTCAGTAAGATAGACCAGCGCCTTTTAGTAAGATAGACCACTAGTCTAGATGAGTGAAAGCAAACAATACACAGTGATATCTTCATTGCTTCATTTCATCCACAGCACACAACGGAAACATTAGCTAGCCACTGGTCCGTCCCGTCAGCGCATAGGGCAGAAGCTGGCCACACATACCAAGTGTGCATCTGGTAGCTCCAGTAGGAGATGGGATTAATCCAATGTTGTCCAAGGTCCCCGGCTAATCAAATTGCTGGCCGGTGTACGCGTGACCAAGCGACTGGATTTCAGGTTGAGGATACTTCCTATAGCTGGAAGACAGTTGACTTAGTCCGAGTGGTCGGCAAAGCCAAACAGTGCAGCCATGTATTTCCTCAGGGGTCGGCTTTCAGTGTAATCACCGGTTCACGCCTGCCATCAGCCAGGGCGGAGTCGTGGGGGTGTGTCGTTTAGTGAATGAAGAGTTTGATAAGAGTAATCAAGTGAGCACTTATAACAAGATGGAAACCAGGTTTAACTTCTGCAGCTCATTAGTATCGTTAGATACAGAACTCACGTGCTTTCATTAATGGATTAAGAAATAAAACTGACGCATATGAAAGTTGTGTGTGGCCTTTTCTTCTGTGAACGTGCGCATATAACCGTGACATATCGTCAGGGGCTCTCTTAAACAGGAGAAATAAAACGTGTCTATACCTGCGAACTGTCTGGGCTTCAGTATTCTGTTTTTCCATATCCTATTTACAGGACATTGCAGTCAACACCAGCATTTTTCAGCTGCTGTTGATGTTTTGGCAAGTTTTACGTTCAGTAGTTTGCCATTGCTTTCTGAACGAACGGCTCACATACATTTCTGTAAGAAATCAACGCGACGCGATCCACTGCCGAATCTCGCGCAGCTGTGTTTCGTACGTGGGTATACGGGATTACGAACAACGTCCTTAATCCTTCACCATGGAGACTGGCTTCAATATTCTAACAAACATAATATTACCTCCGATGTCTTAGCCACAGACACGACACATACATAAACAGTAAACAACACAGCGCAAGTACACCACTGATTATACCTAATCTACCAACACCATTTCATTCGCTCCTAGTCATCTAGCCCACCGTGTCCCTAACCCGATTATCGTTAATCATTCTCCTTCTGACAGATAAACCCTCCATTTTGCGTGCTCGCACCATCAACCCGTCTTTCCTACAATGAATAGACAATAGTGAAGAAACAAGAGGAAATTGCCATGTAATGGTAGAGAAGGATGTTTCATGTATCGGGGATAGAAGACAAGAACTGTTGACGCACTGCAAGTGTTACATCATCATACGGTAAACCCACAAGAAAACGATAGGAAATTGGTAATAGGGCATGTCAACAAAATAATTTGTGTAGAGAAATAAGCTTTCTGTG
The DNA here is from genome assembly GCA_963921405.1 of Cepaea hortensis. Taxonomy (NCBI): domain Eukaryota; kingdom Metazoa; phylum Mollusca; class Gastropoda; order Stylommatophora; family Helicidae; genus Cepaea; species Cepaea hortensis. Next base: position 345,531,461 of record OY992876.1, read on the forward strand.
GAAACATGCAAGACAGTAGAGACAGAGGAAGACAGAGAAGAATGTGCATGGACAGCTTCAATAACTCGGCACGAATAGAAATATAAGTAATATCACCTGTATCAAAATTTGAAATGACAGAGAGGCTCGCATAGTCATGATCTCTGAAGTCTGCTTTAGACCAGCGACATAAAGAAGAAATCACCCATGTGATTGCCACCAACGAAGGTTGACAACGAACGTTTCGCATTTATTGTCCTTGGCTAGCCCTGGCGGTCGACTGGTAGACCACTATTGGCCCACCCCTTATTTGTATCTTCTCAGTTGCTAAACAGCTTATCTATTATCTTTCTGTCGTCACCGGTTCCCTAACAAGTGCTCAGATCCGCTCCTCGGTACCACTCCCACCATGTAGCGACTGAGCTCCTGGATACCTCTCCCACCATGTAGCGACTGACGTTACTGGATACCTCTCCCACCATGTAGCGACTGACGTTACTGGATACCTCTCCCCCATTTAGCGACTGACGACATAAGTTATGTGTTGGTTGGCTATTGTCACTGGCTCCTCGCCTCACGCTCTTGTATAGCTTGGTCCTGTTTGACTTAACATTCTTGCGGTCTGGTCAAGGTCCCAGAATCACACCCACCCCGTGTGTCATTTACTCGTCCTGGGCGTCCAGGGTGTTTCCTAGATCATTGCTCGTTCGCTCCCCACAGCAGTGATGCCGGCAGTATGTCTGCTCGTTCGTTTCCTCCTATATTCGCTTGGCCAATGAAACGGTTAATAGGCCTAGTCTACTCGGAGATTAAGGCCATTGCCTTCTGGCCGAGCCCATCTCGACCTTCCTATGTAAACTCGCGAAGTCGCTGAAAAAAACCTGCATGCTTGAACCTGTCTTTCCAGCCACGTTATTGCCGTTATTACTGCCACGACCCAGGGCTAGATTTAAATAGAAAACAGTAAGTTAAATGGTTTGGCCATATCACTAGGCTACCAACTAACAGTATACCACAGCAAGCAATGATGTACAGATCAAATGGAAGCAGAAGACGAGACCGACCATGTGAAAGTTGGACTGGGAATAAGAGAGTCCCTGGGAATCTCGATATGTGAAGCCCATAAACGGGCACTCTCCCTCTGTGTATGCTTCACCTCGAAATTGCAAGGTACAAGAGGAACAAGATGAGATGAGACCACTATGGTTAAACTGCTCGTAGTCACGGTAAAAACTTGACTGCCTTCCTTCTCAACTCTCCCACCAGCCTGCGCCGTGAAAACCAATCAGCCCAGCATGTCGCACACCAGACCTATCTGTGTAGAAGAATGCATCGCAACTGGAAGCATTTTCAAAACTGTTCTTCTGTTCCAGCGACGGTTTTGTTGTTTTAATAATTTGAACAGTCTGATGCAGACTGAAATAGACCATCGTACCCTTCCGGCACTCATTCTTCACCAGGTTCTATGTCCTTTAGCCAACATATCATTTACAGGACGTCACAGTCAACCCCATCATGTTTTGGCTGTTGTTGATTTATTATAAAGCTTACGTTCAGTATTTTGCCATTAATTTCTGAACGACCTGCACTTATACAATTTTATAAAAACCAACGCAAGGTGGTCTGTTACCAAATCGCCCGCAGCTGTGTTTCCAATGTGATATGCAGGATTGCGAATTGCACCCGTACCCCCGTCGCCATATAGCGAACATACTGCTGAATAATGTCTTCCACGTGTCCTCTCTTTAACCTCCAACCATTTTTTCTTTCTCCGAATCTCACAGTGCATTGGGTGTTGTGTGTAGGCGCCAATCTCCAAGTGGCCCGTACATGCCACGGTCCTTACAAAATCCCAAAACTATGGTATATCTCAAACAGGGAGGCAAACCCCAGCACAATTACATCACTGTAGCTGGACGCGCCCACCCCAAAATGCCAAATTTTCTCAAATTCAATGTAAACAAGGGACACAACTAGGAGGTAGAAGAGCTATTTAATTTGGGCTATTGAAATGCAAAAGCTTCTGGCTGACGGTCCCAGGTTTTCAAACAGAGATCTTGAACGGCCCTATAAACAGATATCATGCAAAGGAGGAAACTTGGACATCATTTGCCTCTTTGTTAGCACAGGAGTGTAGAATAGTGTACTATACACAGTATAGAGGGCAGAACGGTCTCGAGGTATAGTGTCCGCCTCGAGTGCTGGCGATCCCGGGTTCACGCCCCGGTGAGGGCCGGGACTTTTTCACGTGGACTTCTAGTAACACAATTTTCCCTGGTCTCTGGGTAGTGAGATCGGACGCCCGTGTGTATTGTTGCGCACGTAAAAGATCCCTTGGCAGTTGGAAATCGAAAAAGAGTAGCCTAACGGCGCTGCCCTAAACTTTCGAGTGAAAAATCTACCCAAAATATTTCAGGATCCTCGCCGGTGCTACGGAGTTCGTGCACTGAGGTGAGATTCTCCGGACTCAGTCTTGAGTTAGGAGTAGAATGGAGCACTTATGGGTTACACCCGTGTGCCGTGATGTTGATCCGTCGACTAAACTAAAAAACTAAACTAAACTTTGTTAGCACGCATTCATTATTCTACCGCAGGTAGTATGTCTGTGTGTATGGCTGTTGTCTGACTGTCGGACCGTTCGTCTGTATGCCACGCCGTCAGATGTTTATATGGTGGGTCTGATTATCGCCCGTCCGTACGAAACCCACCCGGACCGACTTTTGTCTGTCTGTCTGTCTGTCTGTCCGTCCGTCCGTCCGTCCGTCCGTCCGTCCGTCCGTCCGTCCGTCCGTCCGTCCGTCCGCCCGTCCGCCCGCCCGCCCGTCCGCCCGCCCGCCCGTCCGTCCGTCCGCCCGTCCGTCCGTCCGTCCGTCCGTCCGTCCGCCCGTCCGTCCGTCCGTCCGTCCGTCCGTCCGTCCGTCCGTCCGTCCGTCCGTCCGTCCGTCCGTCCGTCTGTCTGTCTGTCTGTCTGTCTGTCTGTCTGTCTGTCTGTCTGTCTGTCTGAAATAGAAAACACAAGGAAGATTCATGTACAGGAGAAAACATTAAAATCAACAATTGACATGAAGACGCCATCATATCGACATGCTGACCAACGAAACGCTTGCATTTTGTTAGCCTCATCATCCTCATCATCATCATCATCATCATCATCATCATCATCATCATCATCATCATCATCATCATCATCATCATCATCATCATCGTCATCATCATCATCATCATCATCATCATCATCATCATCATTATCATCATCATCATCATCATCATCATCATCATCATCATCATCATCATCATCATCCTCCTCCTCCTCATCATCATCATCATCATCATCATCATCATCATCATCATAATCGCCAACTTCAAGTTAGTTATGTCATTTCATTGTCTGTTTTGAACAATTCTCCTTAGAAGCCTAGTGATTTTGCATTCCCGTGTGATGTAGTTGTTTCTTACAATACTGTGTGATGTACTTGTCTGTGTCATGGCGATGTTTTCTGCATGTCTGTGTGATGTACTTGTTTATTACATATCTGTTCAATGAAGTTGTTTCTTACATGTCTGTGTAATGTAATTGTTTCTTACATATCTGTGTGATGTAGTTGTTTCTTACATGTCTGTGTGATGTAATTGTTTCTTACATACCTGTGTGATGTAGTTGTTTCTTACATGTCTGTGTGATGTAGTCTTCTACCTTCGTTTGCTAGTCGGCCGGTGTCTTCATTTCCAGGTATGTTGCAATGTGAAGGATTCATTGTATTGCAACCAATATGGATTTCTGGCCTAGTTCCTGTAGTGCTATCCTAATGTCTGCTAGTTGTGTACTGTTTATGCTCTTAAGTATTGAAGAAACTGTCTTCACCCGTAAAGAGAGCTATTTGTTTCTCTTTATTTTTCTTTGCCAGCAACATTTCTGTGGCACTTTTTAAAGCCATTGTCTCTGCTTTGAAGTTACCTGAGAACTGTGTCTTCTTTGCTCCATTTGATAGATTCAGGAGAATCCCCCCACCTCCATCTTCCTTTGAATGCTTTTGCTGATCTCAGTGATATTGCAGATGCTGTTTGACGTCTGAATGATACAAAAGTAGGAAGGTGTCAGATCAGTCTGTAGGCCAGATGAAAAAATATTTTCAAATTCCCGCTTTCTGAAGGTATTTATTAGGCTTCGCGCTATTTGTAGTTTAGCATTGTAGTGCAACAACGCATGCCATAGTCACACATGTGAGACCTTTTGCATGGACAGCTACCTTCAGTTTTTTATTTCAAGGTTGTATGACGATTAATGGAATCCAAAACAAACGAACCATGCACGTCCCACAGCACGGCCGCCGTGCTGTTCCCTGGGCTGGTGAATATCTGGTATTCTTTTATAATAGGTAGTCCGATATGCTTCCATGGAGTGGAATGGGGTTTGTCTCTGGGTTCTAGTGAAATATGTACATTTCATCAGCAGTGATGATTTGCTTCAATAAACTCTCACTATGTTTTTTTTTTTTAACCAAGGGATTGAATGAGAGATTCACCTATACTGTTTTCTTGAATTATTCCTCATAAATCTTTCGGTGACCACATCCATTAGCAAGCATATTTTTACCCAGTTGCATGTAGAAGGACACCCTCTCCCTTTTTACTGACTCCACCGCTAGAAGGACACCCTCTCCCTTTTTACTGACTCCACCGCTAGAAGGACACCCTCTCCCTTTTTACTGACTCCACTGCTAGAAGGACCCCCTCTCCCGTTTTACTGACTCCACTGCTAGAAGGACACCCTCTCCCTTTTTACTGACTCCACTGCTAGAAGGACCACCTCTCCCTTTTTACTGACTCCACTGCTAGAAGGACACCCTCTCCCTTTTTACTGACTCCACTGCTAGAAGGACCCCCCCTCTCCCTTTTTACTGACTCCACCGCTAGAAGGACATCCTCTCCATTTTTACTGACTCCACTGCTAGAAGTACACCCTTTCCCTTTTTACTGACTCCACTGCTAGAAGTACACCCTCTCCCCTTTTACTGACTCCACTGCTAGAAGAACCTCCCTCTCCCTTTTTACTGACTCCACTGCTAGAAGGACACCCTCACCCTTTTTACTGACTTCACTGCTAGAATGACACCCTCACCCTTTTTACTGAATCCACTGCTAGAAGGACACCCTCGCCCTTTTTACTGACTCCACTGCTAGAAGTACACCCTCTCCCTTTTTACTGACTCCACTGCTAGAAGTACACCCTCTCCCTTTTTATTGACTCCACCGCTAGAAGTACACCCTCTCTCTTTTTACTGACTCCATTGCTAGAAGTACACCCTCTATCTTTTTACTGACTCCACTGCTAGAAGTACACCCTCTCCCTTTTTACTGACTACACCGCTAGAAGTATACCCTCTCTCTTTTTACTGACTCCACTGCTAGAAGTACACCCTCTCCCTTTTTACTGACTACACCGCTAGAAGTACACCCTCTCTCTTTTTACTGACTACACCGCTAGAAGTACACCCTCTCTCTTTTTACTGACTACACCGCTAGAAGTACACCCTCTCTCTTTTTACTGACTCCACTGCTAGAAGTACACCCTCTCCCTTTTTACTGACTACACCGCTAGAAGTACACCCTCTCTCTTTTTACTGACTACACTGCTAGAAGTACACCCTCTCTCTTTTTACTGACTACACCGCTAGAAGTACACCCTCTCTCTTTTTACTGACTCCACTGCTAGAAGTACACCCTCTCCCTTTTTACTGACTACACCGCTAGAAGTACACCCTCTCTCTTTTTACTGACTACACCGCTAGAAGTACACCCTCTCCCTTTTTACTGACTACACCGCTAGAAGTACACCCTCTCTCTTTTTACTGACTACACTGCTAGAAGTACACCCTCTCTCTTTTTACTGACTACACCGCTAGAAGTACACCCTCTCTCTTTTTACTGACTCCACTGCTAGAAGGACATCCCCTCCCCTCTCCCTATTTACCACTAAATTCACGACACCATTTCCCCACAAGCTTCACAGTCATATACAACTTCAGGTTCTTGATGAATGCCAGTCAGTTCTTCCCTTCCGCCCAGGAAGTCGATAAACTGGCGGTAGGTCTTCTTGTGTCCATTAAAATAGTGCAGTCGTCATTGCAATGGCTGCTCCGTGGCGAAGAGGTTACTGATGCAGTTCGTAATCCCGCATACAGCGATCTAAATGTATGGATGCCGGTCGTTCAGAAAGCAATGGTAAACTACTGAACGTAAACACGCCAAGAGATCACAAACAGCATAAACATCCCGGGGATGGCTGCGACGTAATGTAAAAGGATATGCAACTAACTTTATTTTTAGTCATTGCAATGCTTAGGTTAGAAAATGACGTAATAAGGTCTTGAAATGTCGTGCCACGTAGAAGTCAAAGTGTGAACTTCCTGAAATCATAAAAGGATACCTGAGTGTTGGGAAGTACGTCGGTGGAAATCCAATTTGCAACCTTATTTTCTGACTTCAGCTTGTCTGAAACTGAAGACGCACAGAAAGAAATGTGTTTATAGAAGGAGTCAGTGATCAATACATGCCGAGTTACACAGGGAGCGCAAGTTGAAGTTTCAGGATTTTGTATTTTCAAGAACTGAACATTTCTGATAGAGCACAAAAACTACAGCAAACTTCAGATGTTGAAGAATACTGAACCATGTGCCAGCATACACGAGACCACTAAACACACTGTTATTGCCATCTGATATTGAATGATAGCTGCAGGGTTGTATCAGTTCATCATCATTATCAAATGCCATGCCGACATGCGTGGGCGGTCATGGTTCGCCATCTCATACGGTCACTAGAGCCTCGTATCAGGTCTGTGTTGTTGTCCCGACCATGCCACGCTGCCAAACATCAAGGTATTTATCCCTTTGTCTTCTTCTTGCTCTCTTCCCATCAAGCTTGCCGGTGTTCACTAAATTTTCAAGTTCATTTCTCCTCATAACATGTCCAAAAAAATCTTGACTGTCTACGTCTAATTTTTCCAGTCAGTCTCCGTTGTTCAGTTTTCTCTTGAAAGATTATTTCATTTGATTTTCTGCCCGTCCATGGTATTCTTGCCATTTTTCTCAAAAACCACATTTCTACCGCCAACAGATGTTTCTCAGCTTGCCTGTTAATTGTCCATGTTTCACAAGCATAAAAATATAGGTTCTATATAGCACTTCAACACACTGTTTCTCACTGCAATTGACAACTTTTTGTTGGTAAATATGGTTTCCATTTTGCATAAGGCCACCTTTGCTATGGCAATTCTTGATCTGATCGCTACAAAGCATCTTCCATCATATATTATGATTGTTCCGAGATCGGTATACCGATTCACCTGTTTAAGAATATTTCCATTCACTTGTATGTTGCAATGTAATATTTTTTTCTTCTTGGAGACGACCATGATCTCTATTTTCCTACAATTTAATTCCAAACTTAGTTTCTCTCTGTGTAAAATAACCTCATTCACCAAATGTTGTAAATCCCGCCTCGTTGTCAGCAATCACTACTGTATCGTCCGCTTATTTTATATTATTGATATTTTGTCCTCCGAATGCAACTCCTTTCATATCCTCTAGATTTCTCATAATATTTTCACTACAAAGGGAGAAAAGACATGGCGACATTACACATTCCCGTCGCACACCTCTCCTGATAGGCTTGAGCTGACGCACTTCATTTTCAATTTCCACGGCAGCTGCTTGTTTCCAGTGGATGTTCTTTATCACTCTAAGATCTTGTCCATCCAATTGGAGGTTTGCCAGAATTTTCATCATGTAAATATGTCTTACTATATCGAAAGCTTTCATGTAACCGATGTAGCAAAGATGAAGGTTTTTACTTACTTCCATTGAACGTTCTAGCAAATACATAACATTTGTTGTGCCGTTTCCTTCTACAAACCCACACTTGTCTTCACCTTTTTCTGGTTTTTGTCCCCCTATCACTGTACATGATGATCCTTAGTAAAATCTTTGTGATGTGACTCATTATGCTTATTGTTCGATGAAGATCACATTCCACGGCTACTGGCTTTTTCTGAATTGCAGTAAGCAATGTTTTACATAAGACAATGGGAATTATCACCAGTAATCCATATATTGTTTAACAATCAGGTAACTTGGTCTATACCATAGTCTTCTAAAGTATTCATCATTTCTGTTGAGATGTTGTCTGGACCCGGGGTCTTACCAGTTTTCATTTGACTGAGAGCATGCTGAACTCCCATCTTCAGTATTGGTGGCCCTTCCAAATTATAAGAAATAACGAACTGTTCTTCACGTTTATCAGTATAAAATTCTTTTACATACCCTGACCATGCATCTGAAATCTGATCCTTCTCAATTATGATGTTTCTATCTTTTGTTTTCAAGCAACTTATTGATGTAGGTGTTCTTTTATTAGTAAGTTCCTGAATTCTTTTGTGTATTAATTTGCTATTTTTACTGTTGTGTTGTTTTCCAATATCCATGCAATTTTTTTACTCAACCCATGCTTCTTTTGCCTCCTTATCAGTTCATATACAATGTTAATACACTGTTTAAGTGCAAATACACCTGAGTCTGTCTTCTATCAGACAAAGTGTCTACTTAACTAGTTCTGTTCAGCTCGGATTATCATTGCGATCTGGATATATCCACAAGTTCGTTAATTTTACGCGGTAAAAGAACCATAAACCTATTGCGACTAATTGTACATGTTTGGTGTTTAGTGCGCTGTTCTTTTCTAGCCACTCCTGTCCCTCCTAATCTGGTTAAACAAAAATAATTAATAAACTAACTGCCTCTAGAATGAAAATTACGTTTGAATAATTCTAGACACTAAAGAGCATCCTACCATATACAAGAGTGCCACTGTATGGGCACTTACTTACACTGGAGGTCTTCCTTTACAACTTCGTTCCATGTGCTTTGCCGCAATCAATCCCATAATTGTTTGGCTGTTTGTGATTTAATAGGCACGTTTCCGCTCTCTAGTTTGCCATAATAAAAATGTTATTGACGGGTTCTAAGAATATCTTGGATACAGAAAAGAACAAATGCATCCATACGGCAAGATTTGAATATTGAAGAAGGTTAGCTATTAAAGACGATAAAATAAAGAAAATTGAAATATTTTGGTCACTTGAAATGTCATGAAAGTTTATAAAGAACAATAATGGGATTGGTATATGCCCGGGAAGAGAAGAAGAGGAAGGCCAAACAGAAAATGGGTGTAGGATGTGGCAGATCATCTCCAGATGGGTGTATCGGACGCGGGGCATCTTGATTGTGATCGAGAAGTTTTCCGGACGGTTGGTATGGGAGCGAGGTTCTGCAGAGGGCATGCTACTGAATGAATGAATGAATGAATGAATGAATGAGTTTGCCATTACTTTCTGAACGACCGACGCACACACCATTGTTAAAAATCACCACAAGGCGGCCTGCTTCCAAATCGTCTGCAGCTAATTTCGAAAGCGGTGTGCGGGATTGCGAATCGCGTTCTTTACACCTTTCACCACAGACGCCGGCTTCTTCCATTAGTCTTGGTTAAAACAGCCACAACAACAACAACAACAACAACAACAACAACAACAAACTGTCACGAAGCAGTTTCCTGCCTTGTGCCTGTCACGTGATAAGGCCATCACAACTTGTAGACCTGAACACACGGAGGAATATGTGGCCAGTCTTTCCCTCACTAGCAGGCGATGAGCCCTGGTGAAGAACCCTATTCCGACCGCACCCTTGACATTATCAGTATGGTTTCTATAAGCGTATGAGTCCAGTTTCTATCAACTTCGCCAATGCAACGCAACACTATATTGTTAGTTTGTTTTATGTTTGGTCACGTTACCTTCCGCCAAGGCAACTTGTGAACTGTGTAATATTCTCTCACCTCTATTAAAAGTAAGACAGTATTCACAATGGGTTAGTTCAATTGTCACACTTTATTCTTTCCCTAGTGTTATTCTTGTTAATAAATAAATGCACCATGATTGATTTTATATTAAACTCGGATTCCCGACGTGATTCCCCCACATGGAAACATTTATTGTCACCGCTCTTGTCCTGACCGACTAACCTAAATGTATGCTCATATGGTAAGTATTTATATTATTACATCGTTGTCACTGATGTAAAGTATACTTTGATATATGCACTAATTACTAGGAATTGTTTTAATTATATTATATTAGAATAACGAAGACAAGGATTTATCTAGTTATTTCACTTTATGTTGTGTGATTTCTGCAGTATGTACCTGACGAGATGCAACGAAATATGCCAGGCAATAAATCGTGCAATCTATTGTTTGTGTCTTCGTTATTCAAATTCATCACGGGAAAACATTGTTTTTAATTATATTAATTCATACTGTAGATGCCGGGAAGGCTAACACGGTCAACAAATGCTTGAAGAAGTCGGATGTGTTGACCGAAAGACGCAAATGTCACAGCTCTGCTGTGAAAAGGCACAGCGCAATTACGTCCAAAACAAACATTCTGGACGAACGAAGACGAGGACACAGTCCATGAGTGGCTAGACACTCGCCTGCCGTTCCGGTGGTCAAGGTTCGATTCGTGTTGAGGAGGATTCTGTCTGTCTCTCGCCATGACTGTACATACTGTCAGACTGATGTTCGTCCATCTCTTGATGTTATCTCCCTACTTGTATCATTGTCTACCTCTTGCTCGCTTGCTTAGAACCTTGCCCTCCAGTATGGTTTTCACAAGATTGGTATGTCTTTTAACGTGGCCGAAATATTTCACCACTTGCCTCTCTTTTATTTCTTTCATCAACTTTCTTTTCATTCCAAGTATTTCTTTTATTTTGTTTGTGTTTGTTTTCATTAAATACGACATATTCTTCTGTATATCCACATCTCCAAGGCCTCTATTCGATTTTCTAATCGCTTGTTCATTGTTCAGGCTTCTGCGCTATTTAGCAATGTTGAATACACATAACATTTGTAAACTTCTGTTTATTAATGCATTGTTAATCTCTCTAGATTTTAATACTGATTTCATGCTGTTGAAAGCATTTTTGGCCATATATTCTCTTTCTGATATCTGTTTCACTTCTGCATTCATTTGCTATTACATAATTACAGAAACATGTTACTTGTTGTAGTATCTCCCCGTTTACTATGATTTTCATTGATGACCTCTCCTTTACACTGTTAATTATCATATTTTTCGCTTTTTAGATGTTAATATCCAAGCCAAATTCTGCACTATGCCTGTTGACTTGTTCCATTAGATTTAGTAACTCTTGCTCGCTTTCTGCTAGGAATATGGTATCGTCGACATACCTAAGATTATTTATGATTCTTCCATTGATGTTAAGTCCAGGCAGCTCGAGTTATTTAAAAAAATCTTTCGGTGTAAAAGTTAAAGAGGCTTGTGGACAACACGCATCACTGCCGTACTCCTCTTTTGATCTCTATAGGCGACAAATAATTATTTCAGTGTCTAATTGACGCCACGTGTTCCCAGTACAAGTTACTAATAAGTCTGATGTTTTTACCAGCTACTCCTATATCTTGAAGGCATGTAATTAATCGTTCATGTTGTACATCGAAGGTTTTCTTGTAGTCTATAAAACATAACACATATATAATTCTATTATAGTATCGATGAAAAAGTTGGATAAGGATTTTATCATTTCCATTGTTATCTTGCCAGGACCTGCAGCATTTCCTTGTTTTATCATTTTAATAGCCTTCTCTACTTCAGCCTTTAATATGTTTGGTCCATCTTGAGCATTATACAATGTTGGTTTATTGACCCTGATGTCCCAGAATAAATGTTCTGTGTATTCTGTCCATCTTTTTATTATATCGGTATTATCTACTATAATTTCTCCATTGTCCCTCTCTGAAACAACCATTTGCTGTTATATTATTTTTCGAATTTGTAAATCTTTGCATATTTTCAAGCAATTATTTTGAGTTGTGTTTTATTTCTAGATCCTCTACTTCTTTACATTTTTTTCTGTCTATTTATGTGCATTCTGGTGTATTCTTTGCTTTCTTTCTTTGAGTCATTTTGCTCACTATTTCATAGGTTATCCACAATTGCTTGTTCTTATTTTCCTTCACTGGCAAGTTGGTATTTGCAATCTGTATACTAGATATTACCGGCTCCGTGGCGAAGAGATTACGAACGCGATTCGTAATCCCGTATACCCAGGTTCGAAGCACAGCGGCGCTAGTTTTTAGAAAAAGGTATAGGTTCCGGGCTTTCAGAAAGTAATGGCAAAATACTGAATGTTAAACTTGCTCAGGAATCACGAACAGCCAAAATGCTGGGGTTGACTGCTACGTCATGTGAAGGACATGTAACTAAATTTTAGAAAAAAAAAATACTAGGTATTACGTATTCCCATTTTGTATTAATTTTTTTCTCAGGACTTTTATGTCGGTATTGTTCAATGTTTTCAACGATTAGTCTATCATATTTATTTTTTACTTCGACTAGGTATAGTTGACTTATGTCTGGTTGTTTCAATGCTGATATATCTATATATATATCGATATATAAATGTCCTTATTCCTGTGCTGTTAAGTTGTATTTGCAATTTTCAAACTACAGGATTGTGGTCAGAGTTGATATCAACATCATGATATGTTTTGGCATTTTAAACATTGTTTTACAATCTATCTCTAATCATAATGTAGTCAGTTTGGTTTCTCGTTTTATCTCCAGGTTTTCCACGTGTACAGTTTCCTAGGATTATGTTGGAACAATGTGTTACAAATAATAAGATGGATTTTTTCTACAAAACTGTATCAGCCGATCTCCTTTGTCGTTTCTGGTTCCCGTACCACACTGACCATCAATCTGCTTATATTACATTTTTTCCAACCTCTGCGTTGTCTCCCATGAAAATTAGGACCTCTGATGATTTTACAACTTTCAGTGTTTGTTGAGGAGCGGCTGGCCGAGAGGCTAGAACGCCTGACTCTCATCCGGGAGGCCCGGGTTCGATCCCTCGGTAAGGTGTCGGATTTTTTTCTGTCGGGGGCGAAAAAAAAATTCTAACCTGCACAGTTCGCGGCGACTGCACTAGCCAGGCGGCCTTTATTCCTCAGGCTCAAAGACCCCTCTGCCATACACCGCAAGGTACTATATTGGCAGTAAATGACAGTTTTAAATGACAGTGTTTGTTGTTGTTCTTCATAGTGTTCTTCCAGCTGATATAATCAGTTGTTGGAGCATACGTCTGTAGAATTATATTATCGCCTTAATTTTGAGTAGTATCTTTCTATCTTTATGGGCCCAGAATTCACTAATATTTTTATCAAAATTCCATTTTATGAAAATTCCTACTCCTCTTGGTGATGATCTCCTCCCGAGTTAATGAATATATAATCGTCTCTCCTTATATAACTAGCATCTGTGCATCTTAATTCTGATACACATAAAATATCTACACGAATGTTTCTTGCTTCCGAAATCAGGTTTTAAAATTTCCCAGCTTAATACCGTGTGCGTACTACCAAGTTTCAGACTTCTCTTTATAATTTTCAAGTAGGTATTGTCAGAATGCACGATTTCAAAAGATTTTGAGATTCATTCATCATTTTTCGCTGCCTTATTTACTATAGAAGTTGTCTCTTCCCTGAACATATTTATATCTTCCCCTTGTTGATCTTGTCTGTCCACAACAATGTCTTGTGCTGCCAATCATTTCTGATACCAACGTTCCTCCATGCCAAGATGTCAAATTGTGCAGCGGGCTTACTTCCTCGTGTTGTTTGTAAATAATTTGTTCCACCTAGACGCGAACTATATTTGTAAATAACTTGATCCACCTAAAAGCAAAACTTTTTTGTAAATAACTTTTTCCACCTAGTCGCGAACTATATTTGTAAATAACTTGTTCCATCTGAACGCGAACCATGTTTGTAAATAACTTGTTCCACCTAAACGCGAACCTTGGTTGTAAATAACTTGTTCCTCTTTGACGCCAACCTTGTACCTCCCGAGTAAGTATTGGATGCCGCGCCCATAAGTAAGGCCACCGACCGCTAAGACTAAAGGGTGTTGCTGTAAAACCCCCCAACAATATCATGGAAAACTACTTCATGCTTCACATAATGGTCAGAGCGGTCAAAATCACATTCCATGTCTCGTCTATCGAGACGTTTAAAAGACAACTGAATTCGCAATAATCAAGTTGAAGTGGTAAATAAACACACTGAAATATTACAGACACACTTATAAATAACATGTAGAATACTGTGATAATAAATCTGATTACGGCTTGGACAAGTGCACGCGTGTGAAATGAGGAAGTTCACAGTTCTTGAGATAGATTGGTCGTTGTCTGGTGCTGTGTAACAATTCATTACACGTCATTCTTGCATGTCACTATACTAGTTTGTATTGTTGTCTACATTCACGATTGTCCTCTGTTCTACCCGATATCACTAAGAGCTACATACAGTGAGTTTCAGTTAGATATAAAATGTTTCTATATCGTTTCTGTGATAAACTGTCTTCCTTTTCTTAAGCTTAAACAAAGATAATGATATATAACTCTGCAGTATGCACCTGACGAGATGCAGAGAAATATGCCAGGCAATAATTTGACTATGAGTTTTAATTATCTTCCATTTCAATTGCTGCAGAGCACATTAACGAACGACAAGTTACGAAGATAATGTCAGTGTAATTGGATGAAGGCAAAGACTCTCAGGGAGACTTCATACATTGGACATGAAATCTTTGAGAAAAACTACCGGTTTTACTAGATACTACATCATCATCATCATCATGTGCATAGTCAGCTGGCGTAGGCACTCATGTCTTTACATAGATCTCAAACCATGGAGTTCTGAATTAACTCTGTTGATGATATTCCTCTATGCTACTATCTCAGTTCACCCAACTTCATCTTTCTTGGCCTTTCTTAGCATATTTTATCACTGATCTTTCCAGTTGTCACAATTTTCTCCAATGTCTTTCTTCTCATCTCACAATTAAAGAGAGCTGATTGTTTGCTTCTTATTGTTGCATATACTGTTCTAATTTCATTATCCTCTTCCAGGCAATCATTGTTAGTTACTCTGGCAGTCCAAGGTATTCGCAACATTTGTCCCAGGAATCACATCTGCGTTGCTTCTAAGCTCCGTCTGATTTGTTCATTAACGTTCCATGATTCGCTGAGATGATACATTATTAGAAATTATTAGATTAGAAATATCCCAGGACCATTGTGGCTATCTGACATTAGCTGAAATGCCACTTGTTCAATAGACTGATGCCAGAAGATACTGATGAATGTAATTGTGGAATGAATAAAATGACAGCTAAATACTTGTTGCTGGAGTGTCACACATATCGCATGCAGAGAACATTAATTTGGCCCCCGTCTGACTCGGGCTCCGAAGGTTGTAGGTTTGATTCTGGGCCGCGTCCTTCGGTTCACGGGTGCATTTTTTTCCAGAGAATCCTGGGGGTCGTCGCTGGAGCTACGAAGTTCGTGCTTTGTGCGACACCTTCCGCACGGTGGAAAGAGACTGGGCCATATGGGATAAAAACCCTGTGCAATGAAGTCGACCCTGTCGACTTTTAAGGGACTATTTTTTTTAATTAATTTGTCCCACACCCGCCCCAAGTGTTGCTGGGTTGTCACGCACATGTCAAACAGAGAACATTAATGTGGCCCACATCAACACCATTTGATAACAAACTCTCAGGGAGACATCAGCAAGCTCAAGCTGACTGCTGATGTCTTCAAATATATTGAAATTGTCGTCCGATGGTGTACGAAGAAGAAGAAGGGCAGCAGCAACAACAACAATAATAGGTACAGCTGTACATAGATCTTTTAAATAATAAATCCAATCAACTACCGCATCGTGGTCAAAGTCATACGATTGTGGCCTTAGAGTTATAGGAAGACCATGATTCAGACTGAATCGCTATCGCAAGGCTTAACAATGGCTATCCCAAGTCTTATCTTCAGAAACACAACCATGCGGATATCATCATATAAACGTAGCGCACCAAGGCGTGTACAATGGTCCATTCAAGTGTATTAGCATACTTCCAAAATACAATGACAAGGCAGTCCAGACAAGGCAGTTGATTCTATTTAGAAAACTTCCAGCTCCACTCCACTCGTTATGGCATACTGAACGTTTACCTGTGGACTGACTATTCGTTCCTGCGTGAGAGTTAGGGGCACTTGTGTGTATGATACAAACCCACACACATATACACATACAAAATAACGTTTATGTGTGAGATAGGCGTTTCAGGCTTTTCAGTTTTCTATCCCAGTAAGATGGTATTTTACTTACTTACATATTGTTTCTCAACACCAGGCGATGTTACTATTCAGTGTTCTATCTCAGGCAAAGGGTACTTTACTTACTACTACATTTGTTTGAATGAAAGATGCTTACCATTTATGTGTACATCTGGTACACTTTATGAGAGTTATTTAGCATTCATGTACACGACTGCAACTTGTATGAGAGATGTATGGCATATATGACTAAATGCTATATTTTATGAGAGAAACGTTTATATATACAACTGAAACATTTTTCTCATAGAGGGCTCTGTAACAGTTCTGCATGCAACTACTATTTGTATGAGATATGTACAACATATGCGTCCAACATGCTACGCTGTATGAGTGTTATCCAACATGTACGTACAGTGCTACATTTTGCTGTTCTTCTTCTTCTTTCGTTCGCTTGAAATATGTTTATAACTGCAATGTTGTCTCTTGTATGAATCTAACAGTCTTTTTTAGTTCATTCAGCGGTCCATAGAGTTTATCTTCCACTGTTGTCTCTCTAGGCCAGAAGGTTCGCCTGGATATGTTGTAGTTTGGGCAATCCTGGAGTATGTGCTCTGCTGTCTGAGACGCCATTCCACATGTGCACATGGCTGAGTCACCAATCTTGAATTTTGTATACATGTGGTTGCGTATATCAATTGTGTCCTGTTCTGAGGCGCAGAAGAATTACCTGTTCTGGTCTGTCCATAACGTGGTAGTCGTCTTGAGTAAGGTTTGGTGGGAGATAATGAAGATGAATGTATAGAACTGCTGCGTATTTGTGTATGATATATATAAAGTTTCCTTATAGAACTGTAGCACGTTGTTGTGTGCGAGACATGTAAAATATATGAAATACTGTTCACAGAATTCCTGTATTTGATCCCCTGTCCATATTTCATGGCTCCCCCTCTTTGACAAAACTTGGCTTCCCCCTGAAGAATTAAACGCCCATTGACTCATATTATGCGCAGGGCACATACACATACATACATCCTCAATCACACAGCTGTTGACAGAAATAACAGCCATAATTGCTAAATGAAGCGTG
>OY992876.1:345553785-345598785 GCA_963921405.1 Cepaea hortensis
CCTTGGTGGTACTGAATGTGATTGAGATTTTGAATGGATTGGTTTTAATTGTGCATGGTTGAATATAGTGTGTGTGTGAGTGTATGTGTGGTGTGTTCGTGTTTGAGAGAGAGAGAGAGAGAGAGAGAGAGAGAGAGAGAGAGAGAGAGAGAGAGAGAGAGAGAGAGAGAGTATATTAATTAAGAGAGCATGTGCAGTAGATATTAGTGTTTGTGTGTGTGTGTGTGTGTGTGTGTGAGAGAGAGAAAGAGTAGTGTTAGTGAGTGTGATGGTCTGTGGGTGTGTACTGAGTTAGTGTGTGGATATGCCACCTCTTGGAAAAACGATATGGGACAGTAGACAGTCATGGGGAATGGGTGTAGGGAAGTAGATAGCCAGCTACATAATGTGGGAAATGGATGTAGGACAGTAGACAATCAGATTCACACTGTGGGAAATGGATATGGGACAGTAGACAGTCAGATTCACATCGTCGTGAATAGCTATGGGACAGTAGACGGTCATATTCACACTGTAGTGAATGAATATGGAACGTTAGACAGTCAGATTCACATTGTGTGGAATAGGTGTAGGACAGTAGATAGCCAGATTCAAAATGTGGGGAATGGATATGTTACAGTAGACAGTCAGATTCACATTGTGGAGAATGGATGTAGGACATTCGACAGTCAGATTCACGTTGTGGAGAATGGAAATGGGGCAGTAGACAGTCAGATTCACGTTGTGGGAAATGGATGTAGGGCAGTAGACAGTCAGATTGATCTGGGTGGTGTGAAATATTAGACATTCAGACTAATATGTGGAGAATGTGTAGACGACATTAGACAGTGAAATTATTACTGCTTGGATTTGATAGAGGGAGAGCAGACAGTGAGTTTCACACTCCCGAGAATTCACGTAAAACAATGGATATAGAACAATAAACAGCCATAGTAAAAGTATGAAGAATTCGTATGGGACATCAGACAGGTAGGCTGAGAGTGGGAGATAGTGTTGGGACACTGAGAATGTATATTTGACAGCAGACGGTTAGGCTGAGAGTGAGAGATAGTGTTGGGACAATGAGAAAGTATATGGGACATCAGAAAGGTAGGCTGAGAGTGGGAGATAGTGTTTGAACAATAAGAATGTATATGGAACAACAGACGGCTAGGCTGGGAGTATGAGATAGCGTTGGGACAATGAGAATGTATGTGGGGCAGCAGACAACTTATTTGTGAGTGGGAGATAGTGCTGGGACAGAACAAGGCCTTGTATGTGAACTTGCTTCCTGTACTCGGTAACCTCAGTGGTTGCCAGGGAAGCCGTGACTGTATATGTGTTTGCTAAGTGTGAGTGTGGATATCGTCTCGTCAAGTAGCGTTGTGTGGACATTTAACTACAACTTTGGTCCGATTCCCCAGTCCCGCCTGCTCAGCGTATATGTGATCTGTCTTTGTAGGTGACTGCTGGTGTGTACATGTTCTAGCTTATCCATGTCTTTATGTATGGCCCACCCTCCACATCGGGTGTCAGCAAGTACACACGTGTGTAAAGATTCTGCTGGCCTATACAGTCACAAGGAATAATTAAATATATATTACTGCCCATCTAGAGAGTTCCTACTTTCTTCTGCCATAACATCAAGTAGGACAGAGCGAATGAAGTTAAACAAGTGCGCAAGGCTGGAAGCCAAAGAAGAATTGTCAACCTACATGGAACGGGTGTCTTCTGTCGCTGCATGCTCGGGAAAATACTGAGGATGGATCTGAGCACTTATGGACCATAGTCTGTTCAGAAATGAATGCCTTCATTCACGATCAATTTTTATGAAAACTGTCTATTGCATCCTTATGAAAGTTTTCCTGCCGTCTAATATTTATCCCCACCCAAGGAATATGTCTTTGATAGGTCTAAAGGCAACGTAAATCATCGAAAGCGGCGACATTTCTTTGATGTTTTGGCGAAAATGTAGTGAATTCATGCTAACAAACAAGTTTTACAGCAAAGCACGTCATTTCGGGTAACGACACAAGTACAAGGCGTAGCCAGATTCGTATGGGAGTGGATGCAATAAAAAAAAGTCGCTTAAAAGTCGACAGGGTCGACTGCATTGCACCAGGTTTTTACCCCACATGGCTCAGTCTCTTTCTGCAGCGCGGAAAGCGTCGCACAAAGCAAGAACTCCGTAGCTCCAGCGTCGACCCTCGGGAGTCTCCGAAAAAATGCACTCGTGAAATGAAGGACGCGGCACGGAATCGAACACACAACCTTCGGATCCCGAATCAGACGGCTTTACCACTTCACCACGGAGACTCCCGAGAGGGGTGCAATGTGTAATATTAATAAAGACAGAGAATTTACAGAGGCATGGGGTAATAATGTAGAAATTGACAGGAAAGTAGAAGGAATAAATTTCTTACCTTATTTTTCATTTCTTCTTGTTTCATCAGCTGCTGGTTAATAATGTGTACACAAGGAGTCATGTTACTAGGATGCATTTAGCATTTTATACTGAGTTAGTGGAAGCTTCCAAATAGCTATACGTTAATGTGCGTATGGAGTGACCAGAAATGATACCGCAATTTAGTCATCATGTGTCAATTTTTAAGGATCTGTTCAGCTGTCTGTGTAGTTTGTTCACACGTGCACATGGGTGACAGGCCCGCTATGAGTCTTCGTGAAAGATTGTCTACTCTGCTGTTTACCGTTCAGAGACGGAACATGATTATTACCTGTTTTGCACTATTAAAATAGTTGTCAATGTCTCTGTAGTGGGCTTTCTTCTTAACGGCCAAGATGTTGGTCCTTTTTTTCATTGAAGTTTATAGATAGATTTTATATGTTCGTGCGTTGTCCCGTCATTTGACAACGTGTTTGTTCTCACGTTTCTTGTTATGCCACATTATGTCAGTTTCCACTGCAATATTACACTTCTGTTGGTATTCAATGCGTTTAGTGTTGTTGTTGTTGTTGTTTGTTTTTCAACGCCAGTTGTTTGTCACCGTTGAGAGCTTGTGAAAATTCATCACTGTGGAATACAAACTGTTGCCATTGACAAGTTGTATTGTTTGTGCCGATGCTGTAATGTTTAGGGCCTGAAATTCTTCTGAATAGTTGGAGCAAATATCCCAGTAGGTGTGCATGTGGATTAATGTCTGCGATCTGCCCAGACCTTAATCTGTGTCGGACGATACCAGTAGGTTGATGACTGCTCTCGGTTGCATAAAATTCAATCCATCCTTTCTCCATTAGTCATCTTCCTCTTTCAACACATAGTCCTCACATTTTTTCCAGCAACTTTTATAAATTTTTAATAGCGCGGGCTGGGTTAGTATCTTGACGTCAGAAAATTTGAATGTAGTATTGTCAGCTGCCACCTGTCCTTTAATTTTAACCCACACATGCTCTATATTGTTTAAATGAGAATGGTACGGCGGAAGTCTCAAGCACCTATGGCCATGCTCTTCTATCAACTTGTCGACTTGATATTTCTTGCATTTTTGCGCCTGTTTTAAAAGGGACAACAATTATAGATTAAAACATGTTTCTGGAAAAGATATGTTTTCCCTTAGGAGCCATATCTTTATCTCTTCCTTTGTGCTCGATGCCGTAGGTATTTTGTCTTCTTGGGCAACTACATTGTGATATGATGCATTGTCTATAATTAGACAAGACGGTCTATCTAGCATAGAAGCACTGTATTCTCCAGCCAATCGCTAAATACATTATCATTCATCTCGTTATGATAATCCCTATTGGCTGTATGCTTTGATACGAACTCGAGTCCAAAAGTCTGTTGTAAGCCATTATGAGTACTACCAGCATGAGCTATGAGCAAACGCTGTCTTTTACTACAGGGCACATATCGCTTTATCTTTCCGTCCACTGATTGCCACTCCTTTTCACTTGTGTGATGCGCATTGATCCAGGTTTCATTCAGATACACTATATCATAATTTTCTTTGCGTATTTCCCTTATTTCACGTAGGTATCTGCTTCTCATGGCCCCTAAATGCGGTTGCTCGCAAATGATATTTCTACCTCCCTTGTACTTTCTAAACGTGAAGCCTAATGTCCTTATAATTTTCCACAAAGTTGTTTTGGATAGCTCTATGCCATTGTTATTTCTCAAACAAACCCTAAGTTTTCTTACAGTCACTGTTTCTTTGGTATCCAGTATTTTTATAATTGCTTGCCTTATGAAATCCTTGTCAAAGCTGTCTACATTTGCCTTTCTCCCTACCGTTTGCTTATTGCTTGGTGGTGTCATTCCAGATTCTTGCACCCATCGACGAAATGGCCGTTTACTCAAGCCCAGTTCATGCACTGTTCTTTTTTGGGATTTTCAATAGTATGAAACAGTTTCCTGCGTTCAGCTTTTTGACAAAAATATGTGTACAACTTTATAGCGATGCTTTGAAGTGTACACAATTTCACATTCAATCCCATTCAACAATATTCACACATTCCGATGTTTGTGATAAATGGTAAGGCTTATAAAATAATCACGTTCTATGAAAGGACCCACATTACGACACCTCTGAACTCACTCATTTAAACGCGCGCCGTTCTTACCACAAAGTGTACCTCGCGAAAATTTTTACAAAAGCGCTGATGTGTCTGGGTGAAGGTGTAAAACATTTTAAAATATGTCCTAATCCCTGTCCCGTAAATTATATACCGCATATAAACAAACATTGAAATCTGATGTACAATCTCCAGAACAAAATTGTCTTTGTTGGTTGGACATCATGATAAGGTTATATGCTAAGTCTCTTCGATATGCAATGAGGACAATCTGTTGACTAACTAACTAAACTAACTAAACTAACTAATTAACTAACTAACCAACCAACCAACCAACCAACCAACCAACCAACCAACCAACCAACCAACTAACTAACTAACTAACTAACTAACTAACTAACTAACTAACTAACTAACTAACTAACAACTAACTGACTGAGTGACTAACTAACTAACTAACTAACTAACTAACTAACTAACTAACTAACTAACTAACTAACTGACTGACTGACTGACTGACTGACTGACTAACTAACTAACTAACTAATTAACTAACTAACTAACTAACTAACTAACTAACTAACTACCTACCTAACTAACTAACTAACTAACTAATTAACTAACTAACTAACTAACTAACTAACTAACTAACAACTAACTGACTGAGTGACTAACTAACTAACTAACTAACCAACTAACTAACTAACTAACTAACTAACTAACTAACTAACTAACTGACTGACTAACCGACTAAACAACCAGCCAACCAACCAGCCGACCGACCGACCGACCGACCTACTCTACTGACTGACTATTTAACCGACTGACTGACTGACTGACTGACTGACTAACTGACTGACTGGCTTACTGACTTCTTTCGCCCTGAAATCCCCAGTTGGCACAGGCATTCAACAGTCATCCTAGCCGCCCTATCCTTTGCTATTTCATGCGGCTCAAATTTTTCTATCTAGGGGTTACACAACTTTCTCCGCAATCCCGTATACTCTCGTAACGTGACGTGACGTGCGCGACAATTGGTACCGGTTCTCTTCGCGTTGGTAACTTACGGGGATTGTGAGCCGGTCGCTCAGAAAGCAATGGAAACCTACTGAGCGTAATCTTGCCATGAAATCAACAAACAGCTGAAAGATGCTGATGTTGACAGCGAAGTCCTGTAAAGGATATGCAAAAAAAAATCTCTTCTGTATGTGTTTGTAGGTCCTCCTCTATGTCATTTGCTCTGTTCATTCAAGACAAAGAACTAGTTGCACTATTCTCGAATTTTTGTCAATTTGTGCCTAGCACAAGCTTCTATTCCATACGTATAACTCACTGGTATTTGTCTAGTTCTGCCCACGAGCACCACAGTAATCTCGACTACAGATTCTAAAAATCCCACATGAAACTAAATATATCACACACAATAAGGAAATCATCACCAAGGCAACATTGATCTTCCATATAAGGCAGAAATAAGTGGTGATTTCACACACATACACCATCAACAAAATATTGCACTATTTCTTCTTGCATGACATATGTCGCCGCATCCCGCCAGGAGCATACTGCAGTTATATATCATATTTAGCGGCCAAATAAATAATACTATAACTGAAATACTAAGTACAAGTTCGTTGATATAATTTGATGATCGACAACGTTCGTCGCACAGAAGTATAATACTTAACAGGAAGTGCTGTTTGCTTAGCAACGGCTATTGTTTGTTTGTCCACTTCATGTGCTATGTAGCTGCAGAGTGCACCTGGCGAGATGCAGCGACAATGCCAGGCAAGAAATGGTGCAATAATTTGTTTATGGTTTCTATGTTTAAATTCACTATGGGATTACTTTGTTTTGAATTTTGAAAACTGTGATTTCGATTAGTTAAATTATTGTTTTTTGTTTGTTTGTTTTGTTTTGTTTTCTCGGTTATTTACACTCGCGTGCTTTGAACTCAAGCGCAGTCCATAAACCCTACTTCAAGTAGCACCGGGCTGATTTTTGCTTGTGAATTATCTTTTCCTTCTACCAGTGTCCCTGACTATCAGGCGAACCCACTCCGTCTTCTGAGGACTTGTCAATAACGTCCCCAAGTCAAGGACGAGAAGTCAACATTTTATTCCAGCTGACATGTGGAGGGGTTGACATCGCTACCTCAACATCAGCACACCAGATGTTTAAGAATGAGCGCTCTTATCCGTTGTGATTGTATAGGCAGGCTTGGTCATTAAGTGTGAAATGGAACAGCAACACAATGTTTGTAAACAAATTTACACTCTTCTTTGTCGTTGTCATTGTCGCGGAAATTCTTGGAGTTGTCGATCGATGAAAGACTGTCGCGCCATTCGTATACAGGCGGCCGCCATCCTTTGATGTTTTAGACAGACTGTCCTGATGGGAGTCGGCAAGATCTTTTGTTGTGGGGAAAAGATTCTCCAGATCACAGGCCGGCAAGACTTTTTGGAGTACTGGGAACAATTCCCCAGATTAAAGCGGGACAGCCGGCGAGATAAGGAGATAAAAAAATAGCTTCTCGACGCCTAGTGTCTAGTCAGATTTGTGACTTCATTCAGACACAGTATTAAAACAGTCTGGATAAACAACTTTGGCGGGAGTTGACCAAATGTTGTGAGGCAACAAGGACGTGTGTGATGTTCCAGGTTTGATTATTGAGAGAGACTACAGTGTCTTATGTTGATTTACATCGGCGGACATTTATCCATTGTGTGATTTAGTAGTCTCGATTTCAAACAGGAATAAATATATGGTTCCACTATGTTTTCCAAAAAGCTAGCAGAAAAGTCATAGAAGAAGATTATGGCTCGATCATTGAAGGCAGTTTTTACTCAGCGGCTTTTGCACTGGGCCCATAACCCAGAGGGTCTGCAAGAACCTGACCTCTGCTGAGCGAGAACCGATGATCATCTAAGATTGATTCCTCAGTGGTAGTTCTCATCATAGTAGAGTGAAGATACTTACAATACCACCAGTAACAGGAACAATAGTAGTTATATAGAGAAATTGAAAATTAACATTACGTTTTTCCAAATGGTGAATTCCTGTAAGAAATTAACAGTGTGTTTCCCAAATGGTGAATTCCTGTGTGAAATTAACAATTAACATTTTTGTTTCAACGTGACAGTAAACATTTAATTTACCGTACAAGGGTTATCAGATCACAGAACTTTTAGTGACATATTAGTTACACTGTGTGTGTCAGATTCATGGTCAGCATTGGACTATATCCACTATTGGTGACCAGGCATCCGGACTATCCAAGAGCCACTGGAGGAAGTCGACACCTGGCCGGAGAGACGCATCATTTGGTGAGGTCCTTCTGTACTTAATCTATGGTGCTGTTGTGTGGCCGGTACCGTGATGAAAGCAGACTTTGCTCCTGAGCTGTTCGATCTGATTCTGCATACACTCTAGATTATACGACATACATCCTACACATACACTTTGCACATACCTGACACTTTTCTTTAATAAATTAATTTGTCATTTTATTTAGAAGCTAGAGTTGTGTAGTATGTTTTGGAAAAGAATGAGAGGGGGCATGGTCCAGTGGTAAGAGAGAGAGAGAGAGAGAGAGAGAGAGAGAGAGAGAGAGGGAGAAGGAGAGAGAGAGCGAGAGAGAGAGAGAGAGAGAGGGAGAGAGAGAGAGAGAGAGAGAGAGAGAGAGAGAGAGAGAGATCCAAGGACTGATAGGGTGTTGTGGACAGAAATCCAGAAGATCCTCAAGATAATGATATGGGGGTTAAAAGAATGTGGGTGTTGATTCCCCTCACCCCAGGGACGACACTTATTACGACAGTCATAGATGCGGGAAACCAGTAAGGTAACATTTACCCAAGAAGAATGGAGTTAGACAACGCGAATTCAAGATAGTGAAAACTCACCTTCCCTAGACATAACAAGGAAAAATATGAAGAGATTCACAGGAAAATTAGGAAGCTATGCAAAGAGGCAAAAGAAACATGGCTTTAAAAAATTTGCAAGGAAATTGAAAACCAACACAACACTCGGAATACCAAATTAATGCACAAAAGAATTAATGACATCTCTAACAAAAGAGCACACACATGAACGGGTTGCCTAAAAACCAAAGATGGCAAAATCATAATAGAAAAAGATCAGATTTTACATGCGTGGTCAGATTATGTGAAAGACCTTTATGATGATACAAGAAAAGAACAATATGATCATCGGAATAATAATGAAGGACCATCAATTTTGAAGATGGAAGTTCAGAATGCTCTTAACCATATGAAAATTGGCAAGACCCCGGGTACAGATAACATCACAATAGAAATGATCAATACCTTAAAAGAATATGCAAAAGACCAAGTCACCAGACTGCTGAACGCAATATACGATACTGGAGATATACCTCCTGAATTATGTAATTCTATATTTATTGTAATCCCGAAGAAATCAGGAGCCTTGGCATGCGATCAACATCGAACAATTAGTATAACGAGCTACATCACGAAGATTCGGCTGAGAATTATCATGCAAAGAGTTAGAAAGAAAATACAACCCGAAATAGGAGAAGAACAATGTAGGTTTGTAGAAGGCAAGGGTACAATAAATGCTGTGTATATGCTGAGAACAGTAATTGAACGTTCTTTAGAAATAAACACATATCTATATAGTTGCTTTATTGACTACACAAAGGCTTTCGATAAAGTGAGAAATGTCGACATGATAAGGATGCTTGAAGATCTACAAATTGATGCAAAAGACCTTAGACTTGTAAAAAACATATATTGGAAACAACAAGCTGATATCAGAATTGATAACGATGTAGGTCAATATCAGCCTATTAAAAGAGGTGTGAGACAGGGATGTGTAATGTCTCCAGATATATTTTCCCTGTACAGTGAAAATATTTTCAGAAATATAGAAGATATAGAAGGAATCAATATTGGGGGACGATACATCAATAACATTAGATATGCAGATGATACAGTCTTTATTGCAGACAATGAACAGGACCTGCAAAATTTAGCAGATGCGGTTGTTGCATACAGTGAACAACTAGGGTTAGAACTGAATATTAAGAAGACACAGATTATGGTCGTCACTAGGAAGAAGGAAATACCACAATGTGATATACGAGTAAATGAATACGAGAATACGAGCAAATGAATCGATACAGTTATCTCGGAACAGTCATAACATCTGATGGGAGATGCCTTGAAGAGATTAGAACAAGAATTGCCATTGCGAAGGTAGCCTTTTGCAAGATGAAAACCATACTGACCAATGAAATGATATCAATTGAGACGAGAAAAAGAGTGTTGAAGTGCTACATAGAACCTATACATTTGTATGGATGTGAAGCGTGGAGATGTCAATTGAAACGAGAAAAAGATTGTTGAGGGGATACATAGAGCCTGTTCTTTTATATGGATGTGAAACTTGGACAATGTGCAGTCAAGCTGAAAAACATCTGATGGCTGCAGAAATGTGGTTTCTGAGGAAAATGCAAAGAATACCATGAACAGACAGAAAAACCAATGACCAAGTACTACAGGAACACTAAAATGATCCACGACTCTGGTGATCGAGTGAGATGGCAGAACATGACCGCCCAAGCCTATCTGCATGGCACATGATAGATGGATGGATGAGACATCATAGGAAAGTTAGATTTACAGCCCAGTAAGCTAACATTACAGCCCAGAAAGTAAAACTACAATTATAGCCCAATAAGTAAAACTATAATTGCAAACCACAAGCCAGGTGAAAAAAACCACAGTGACCCGGATATCGAGTAATTCTACTCTTTGTTGGTAGCGAGCTCATCCTCAATCGAAAAGTCCTGCAAAAAAGTAGAAAACTCATTGTGAGGGGCGGCTTCAGATTGTTCTTTCCCGTACCTTTGTAATGATAGTTTTCTGGGCAACAGCAATAGAATGACTGGAGCCATTTCTACCAGTGTTTGCGGTAATAAGTATCATTTCATCTCCCGAGGCAGCTAATGGAAGCTGAAGAAATGTAAAATGTTGCTCTAGATGCCAACAATCCGCATGGCCGACCACTTACAATTATATAACAGTAGGAGCAAATTGCTGAAGCCAGCATCCTGGCTGAGTAGTCTTGTACTACTTTACCCCAGCGTCTGCGCTTGTTTCTGGGGCGCTCATAGACATTGTTCTTGTTGGCATGGTTCAAAACACTCAGTTTATTATAGCGTTTACAAGAACGACAACGCTAAGTACAATGCACTATGCGTTAGAAGTGAACGCGACCTCATGTGATTGAATATTTCTATCTATCAGATGATTTCCTGGTCGAAGAAATAAAAACTGATGTTGAACTGGGTGAAGTGATAAAAAGTTGTTGAATGACATCTAAACCAATGGATATATACTTGATGATCTCTTGAAACGTATTTTCCAAGCTCGACCCAAGAAATCTGGTTTCATATATCGCGAAGAAGATCGGACAATTCTTGTAACAAGTCATGAGGCTAAAACACTGATGATAATTATCATCTTTTATTTTGTAATGTGGGCGCTCGCTCGCTTTGAACTCAAGCGTTGTCCATATACACTACTTCTAGTAGTTCTGAACTGATTTTTGCGCGTGGATTAGCTTTTCCTATTACTAGTGCCTCTCGCCATCGGGTAAACCCACTCCGACTTCAGAGGTTCTTGTAATTGACGTCCCCCAGTCAAGGACGAGAAGTCAATATTTTAGTTTAAATTACCTGTATAGGGGTTGAACCTGTTAAACTTCAGCATCAGCACACGGGATGTTTTGGAGCTAGCGCTCTTATCCATTGGGCCATGCCGACCTCCATAATTATAAGGACAACAATAAGTAAAATAACAGCTGCAACTGGGAATGAGCAGTGTGGAGGTAGAGAAGGTAAAGACACACACAGCCCACTATACATGTTTAGAACACTAACACAAAGAGTGTGTGAAATGAACAAAGATCTATATCTTTGCGTTTTCATGTTAATTACATGCATATACTTTACGGGACGTCGCAGTCAACCTCAGCATTTATGGCTGCTTGTGAATTCTCGGCAAGATTACGTTCAGTAGTTTGCCACTGCTGTCTGAACGGCCGGCACTCATTCAATTTTATGAAAACCAACCCAAATCGGTTTGCTGCCAAATCGCCCGCAGCTTTTCTGAACGCGGTATGCGGGATTACGAATTGCGTTCTTAAGCCCTTAAGAACTGGTAGCGCCAGTGTTTTATTGATGTCATGAAGACATTTGACAAGGTGAAACATGAGGTAATGAGATGAAACATGAAGTAATGAGGTGAAATATGACTTAGTGAGGTGAAATATGAGGTAATGAGGTGAAACATGAGGTACTGAGGTGAAACATGAGGTAATAAGGTGAAACATGAGGTAATGAGGTGAAACATGACGCAGTGAAGTGAAACATGATGTAATGAGATGAAACATGAGGCAATGAGGTGAAACCTGAGGTAATGATATGAAACATGAGGTAATGAGGTGACACATGACGTAATGAGGTGAAACATGAGGTATAGAGGTGAAATATGAGGTACTGAGGTGAAACATGAGGTAATGAGGTGAAACATGAGGTAAGGAGGTGAAAAATGATTTAATGAGATGAAACATGAGGTTGTGAGGTGAAACATGAGGTAACGAGGTGAAACATGAGGTAAGGAGGTGAAACATGAGCTAATGAGGCAAAACATGGGGTAATGAGGTGAAACATGAGGCAATGAGGTGACACGAGGTGATGAGGAGAAACATGAGGTAATGAGGTGAAAAATGAATTAGTGAGGTGAAACATGAGGTAATGAGGTTAAACATGAGGTAATGAGGTGAAACATGAGGTAATGAGATGAAACATGGGGTAATGAGTTGAAACATGATGTAGTGAAGTGAAATATGAGATAGTGAGGTGAAACATGAGGTAATGCGGTGAAACATGAGGTAATTAGGTGAAACATGATGTTATGAGATGAAACATGATGTAATGAGGTGAAACATGAGGCAAAGAGTTGAACATGAGGCAGTGAGATGAAATATGAGGTAACGAGGTGAAACATGAGGTTGTGAAGTGAAATATGAGGTAATGAAATAAAACATGAGATAATGAGGTGAAACATGAGGTAAGGAGGTGAAACTTGATGTAGTGTGGTGAAATTTGAGGTAGTGAGATGAAACATGAGGTAATGAGATTAAACAGTAGGTAATGAGTTAAACATGAGGTAGTGACGTGAAATATGAGGTAGTGAGGTGAAACATGATTTAATGAGGTGAAACATGAGGAAATGGTTTAAACATGAGGTAATGAGGTGAAACATGAGGTAATGATGTGAACAACAGAGTTACTGAGATGAAACATGTGTTAAAGAGTTCAAATATGAGTTAAAAAAGTAAAACATGTGTTAATGAGGTTAAACATGAGTTCATGAGTTGAAGCATGAGGTAAGGAGGTGAAACAAGAGTTAATAAATTGAAACACGAGTTAAATAGTTGAAATATGAGGAAATAAGGTGAAACAGGAGGAAATGATTACACGGTTGAACATTTCTGAAAGTGTTGGTAAAGGTATAAGAATAATACAGAACGTGTGTTGGCAGTAAGGAAGAGACATAAAAAAATTGACAACCAATTGAGAACATTTCAACACACTAAACGAGGTGTCTGAAAGGGTTGTGTTCTATCATCTGATCTCTTCAACTTGTACAGCGAAATAATAGTGAGATCCGCACAAGACATGCCATGGATATCTGTTGGTGGGCATATCGGAAATAAGGAGTGTTATTTTGTTGTCATGGTGTTGGTCGCTAATAGATGAAACGCGGTTACAAGAAATGATAGCTGTGATTGCAAGTCAGAACAAAAAAAAACTTTGAATAAAAAGAAAGAAACAGAAGTATTAGTAATTATTTCCCCCCCCCCCCCCCCTCAAAAAAAAAAATAATAAAAAAAATAAAATAAAATAAAAATAAATATTAAAAGTGAATGGAAGCAGTCTGTCAACGTATGGAAGTAGTTGGGTATTTTGATAACTAGAGATGGAAGATATATTGAAGAAATCAGAAAGTATAATAGTTGAAAAATTAGCATCCCTATGGCATTATATGCCTTGGGACTTTCGGTAGCATCTTGCCACTGCCATGTATAATTTTTAACCATAGCGGTCTCAGTATCGTCTCTTCTCTCCTGTCTGGCATCATCTGACGCACTTGACAGTAATGAGCTGTCCCTCCCACGGGGTTTTATGAAAGGCATGACAACTGGATGCCGCAGGATACACCATGATTTTTGTTTGTTTGTTTGTTCAGCCTGTGATTTGACAGCTTTGAAGACGATTTGTTGTTCAACCTGTGATTTGACAGCTTTGAAGACGTCAAAGAGAGAAAATCGGAAATGGAGAAATCAGGACTAAAGCGGGGGTTACAGCCGCGCTAGATTTAATCAGAAAACAGCAAGTTAAATGCTGAACGCAATATATGATACTGGCGATTTACCTCCTGAATTATGCAATTCTATTAGGAGCCTTCATTTGAAATCCGTTCGTGCCGCACCGCGCGTAATTGCGTACGTTGAACATGATCATGTCATAGTCATGTGATAAGTACTGACCAATGAATAAAATAGCACGTGCTTATCGTCCCATGATGCATAGGTTCTGTTTCTGACCGTTGAGATAATGGCCGGGCTGATCCAAAATCCGTCCAAAGAAGCACAAAGAGCGGTGATTAAGTTTCTTTCATTTGAAGGATGTCGACCAGTGGACATTCATCGAAGAATGCAGGCAGCGTACAGTAACACATGTGTATCGAAGACAACAGTGACAGACTGGGCACGAATGTTTCGGGAAGGACGTGAAGGACGTCAGTTCACGACAGATCTTCGACGGCCGGGTCAAGCGCATATTGTTGCAACAGAAACAAAAACCATCACCAAAATTGATGCAGCAGTACAGATGAACCGTTGTCAAAGCATACGTTCGCTAGCGAAAGAATTTGATGTGTCAATTGGGACAATTCAAAAGGTCGTTCATAAGAAACTGCAATATCGGAAGGTGTGTTCACAGTGGGTACCACGGATGTGAACCGACCACCAAAAAAGGGGAACGCATGGGATGGTGTTTGAACCACTTGCTGCGTTACAGAGTGGAGGGTGATGCACCGCATAGTGGCAGGCGATGAGTCATGATGTCACCACTTTGAGCCGAGCAACAAAAGAGAGAGAATGCAATAGAAGCATGCTGGATCAGCAAAAGCCAAAAATTTCAAGTTGCAGGTTTCCGCTGGTAAGGTTATGCTGAGCGCATTTTTTGACCATGAAGAGCTATTGTTGGCCGACTTTAAAGAACCTGGTGTCAACATCAACTCTACCCACTGCTTGCAAACACTAGACAAGCTACACAAAGCCATCAAGAATAAACGACCCGGCATGCTTTCTCGCGGTGTGATTTTGTTGCGCGATAATGCTCGCTAGCATGTCGCAAAGATTGTGTAGGAAGCATTAGCTTGGAAGAAGTGGGAAATTATGCAACATGCTTGGAAGAAGTGGGAAATTATGCAACATCCAGTCTATAGTCCTGATTTGTCACCATGTGATTTTCATTTGTTCGGACCTCTAAAAAAGCGCTCAAGGGGCAACGATTTCACACAGATGCAGACGTAATGAACGCGGTAAACACTTGGTTCAGTAAGCAACCACAATCCTTTTTTGCGGACGTCATTCGCCGCCTATTTAACCAAAGGGATGATTGCCTGAATGCCTACGGCGACTTCTTCTGACCAACCTATGGTGCATAATTCATTGAAAATGAATGCTTTGTTTAATTCTACCACACCTGTTAATGTTTTTTTTCATGCTTTTGTAATAAAGCCATTGGAACGGGTTTCAAATGAACGACCCTTATATATTTATTGCAATTCCGATGAAATCAGGAGCCTTGGAATGTTATCAACATCAATCAATTAGTATAATGAGCCACATCACGAAGATTTTGCTGAGAATTATCATGCAAAGAGTTAGGAGGAAAATTCAACCTGAAATAGAAGAAGAATATTATGGGTATGTAGAATGCAAGGGTACAATAAATGTTGTGTATATACTGAGAACAGTAATTGAACGTTCTGTGAAAGTAAACAAAGATCTATTCAAATCCCGAAACAACCACATAATCAAAAGATCTATACCTTTGCTTTATTGAGTAAACAATGGCTTTCGATAAAGTGAGACATGTCGACATGATAAGGATGCTTGAAGATCTACAAATTGATTGAAAAGACCTTAGACATGTAAAAACCAATAAATTGAAAACAACAATCTGTCATCAGAATTGATAATGAAGTAAGTCAATATCAGCCTATTAAAAGAGGTATGAGACAGGGATGTGTAATGTCTCCAGAACATTTTTACCTGTACAGTGAACACTGGGGGACGATACATCAATAACATTAAATATGCTGATGATACAGTCTTGACTGCAGACAATCAACAGGACCTGCAACATTTAGTAGATGTGGTTGTTGCACACAGTGAACAGCTATGGTTAGAATTGAATAGTAAGAAACACATATTATGGTTGTCACTTGGAAGAAGGACATACCACAATGTGATATACGAGTAAATGGGCATATTCTTTAGCAAATAATCGGAATAGCTATCACGGAACAGTCATAACATCTGATGGGAGATGCTTTGAAGAGATTAGAACAAGAAGTACCATTGCGAAGGTAGCCTTTTGCAAGATGAAAAATATTCTGACCAATAAAAAGATATCGATTGAAACGAGAAAAAGAGTGTTGAAGTGCTACATAGAACCTGTACTTTTGAATGGATGTGAAGAGTGGACAATGAGCAGACAAGCTGAAAAACATCTGATGGCTGTAGAAATGTGGTTTCTGAGGAAAATGCAAAGAATACCACAGCCAGACAGAAAACCAATGAACAAGTACTTTAAGAAACAAATGAAGATCGTAAACTGATTAGAGGCATTAGACGAAGAGAGTCAAAATTATTTGGGCATGCTATGAGAAGAAATTATTTGGAGAACTTGGTGACAACTGGCTAGATAGAAGGGAAGAGACCAAGGGGAAGACCGAGAAGTAAATACCTGGATAGCTTGTCCACGTGGCATGGTCGAGATAGGAATACGGAGCTGATCCACGACTCTGGTGATCGAGTGAGAAGGCAAAACAAGACCGCCCACTCTTATCGGCTTGGCACATGATGGATGGATGGATATAACTTTGTTACCAACTAACAATATACCACAACAAGAAATGATGTACAGACCAAATGGAAGCAGAAGATGAGGCCGACCATATAAACGTAGAACAGAGGGAAAAAACAAGAGTCCACAGGAATCTCAGTATATGAAGCCCATAAACGTGTACTCTCCCGCTGTTCATGCTTCACCTCAACACCGCAAGGTACAAGAGAAACAAGATAAAATGAGAAGACTGTTACAGTCCCATATTACACCTGTGGACTAAATTTAACATAACACATAACTACAAGTCCAGTAGTGCTTAGTTTGCGCACAGCTCGGTGCAAGCGTGGTGCGCACTATTTCTGTAAGAAAGAGAATGGGGAAAATGGTTTGGGGGGGGGGGGGGGGGCGGGGAGACGATTAGTTTTTGGGATGGCGATATTGATGGTCGGGCTTTAGAACAAGTTTACGGGTTTGTTATTAAAAGTTATTAGTGGCTAGACGGTTTAGCGAGATTTTTTGTGTGTTTTTGTTCGCATATCCTTTACAGGACATCGCTTTCAACATCAGCATCTTTCAGCTAACTTTTGATTTTTCGGCAAGATTACGCTCAGTAGTTTGCCATTGCTTCCTGAGCGAACGGCTCACATGCCCCATAAGTTACCGACGCGGAGAGAACCGCTATCGATTCTCGCGCAACGTCACGTTACTCACGAGAGTATACGGGATTACGGAGAAAGTCGTGTAAATCCCTGACCAGGGAGCCGGTGTAGCGAGATATTGGATAGGAAATATCGATATTACTTAGTTCCTTTTCGGCCTAGAGATTTATAATTATATTTATTGATTTCATTACCTATTAATTTGACTTTTTCGCAATATAATGTGCAAAGTGTGCAGATCAGTTTGTTATTTATAAAAATTCAACAACTCTTCAAGATCAACATGAGGATTTGAACGTCATCATCTTCATCATCGTCGTTTAATAGGATTCGAGCACTGGCTTCGCAAACAGTGATGCAAGTGGCATTGCAATTTCCGGTGTACTTCTTCAATGATTCGATGAAATTGTACACCCCAATGTCGATATTGGCCACATGGCATGGACGAGACAGGACCACTGAGCTGATCTACGACACTGGTGATCGAGTGAAATGGCGAGTCATGACCGCCCACGCTTTCCGGCATGGCACATGATTGATTGATTGAATGTCGATATCAGACCAAGTCACAACTGGCAACTTGGTCAAGGGTCCAGGCCACGAGCATATTCATGTACATATGTCATTCCGTATAAGTGTGCTTGATGAATCACAGAATAGAATTCAAAATCTGCCACATTCAGTTAACTTAATAAGATCCCTCAAAAACGTTTCTGCAGCCAATAGTAAGATTTCGGCAACTAAAGATTTGCTTGGTCGCCACCATTTATTACGTACATTTGACATAACAAATAACAGACTGATTGTACCGCCAGAAAATTTATACCATCGAACACTTGAAGTGTTTTACCTTGCAAGTAATTATAGAGATCCAAACTTTGATTGATCTGGTTAATAAATTACAGCATTTTGATGCATCTCACAACAACATTGCAATATTTCGTAAGACTTTGACTAGGAGACTGACCTATCTACAGGGATGGGCAAAAAATAAAAAGGTGAGAACATCGCGTAAAAAGTAATATAATTACATCAAAACTTGTTTAACTGTATCCATACTAGCTTAACTTTTTTACTCATTTACTTACTTACCTATTTAGCTATACGATTATTTCGACAATTTCTGGGCGTCATCTTTGGTTTTCAATATGCCAATTGTTTGCATCAGGAGGTTTATTTTTTCTTTTTTTTTGTTACCAAGAATGACAAAAATTACCGCGGAAGACCGTATTCTGATTAAACATTTGCGAACTGAAAAACAGTGGGGTGCTAGGAGATTGACTAATGAGTTTCCAAACAAAGCCTGGAGCATAGTTAGTGTCAGTCGGGTTACCAATAAAACTGACAACGACAGTACAACGGAACGTAAACCGGAAGAGGTAAACCAAAATCTGCCAGAACACAACAGAATATTGATCGGGTGAGTGGGCTGATCTGCAGTCAAGATGATGATCCTCACAGGCGCCAAAGTAAACATTGAATACTATTGTGAGCATATTCGGAGACAAGGTTTGCTGCCTGTAATTCAAGCGACACGTGTTCGCCATAACTGGACATTACAGCAAGACGGAGATCCATCTCACGCAGCCAGAAATACGATCAACTTTCTTCGTCATTAGATTGTTAACTTTATCAAGCCAGACACGTGGCCACCAAACAGTCCTGATTTAAACCCAGTAGATTATGCCATATGGAGTGCTTTGCAAGAAAAAAATCTACCATCGGCGAAAATTTACCACAGTTGAGCAGCTCAAGTTGGCAATAATTCATGAATGGAGCAATCTGGGGCAGCGCTTTATTGGCAGTAGCATAAACGAATGGCATCGACGCTTAGAAAAACTCGTTGAGAAGCAAGGAGGACACATTGAACATGATTTCTGATTAGCTAAATACTTGGCACAACAAAAAAAAATTACTTGAAACAAAATAATTAATTGAATTAATTTTTTAATAACTTGTATGCTACAGGATGTTCTCACTTTCTTTTGGCCCACCCTGTAGATGTCTCATTTAACTACATTACCAAAAACATTCAACTTATTGAACCATCTAGACTACTTGAAAATCAGCAATAATTACGTGCATAACTTTCCCGAAGCAGAGATGGGTGTTTTAGCTTCATTACTAACACTGGATCTCAAATCAAATCAACTACTCGAATTCCAGAAACTGTGTTATTTATACAGGTTATAAACATTCATCTAGCCGTCAATAAGCTGTCTGAGCTACCCGATAAAATGGTTACCATGATAGGCCCCGAATCGCCTATACTTCAAAAGAACAAACTCGAATTATTGTCAGATGGGTGTTACTACTTCAAGATTATTCGTTTGATATGCAGCATATCCAGGGCAAGAATAACACAATTGCTGATCTACTATCAGAATTGTAATCCTAGTTATTCAGAACATTCAGCTCATCGTACCTGAATTTAAATTTTAACGTCCGATGGAAACGACATTCATCAACATGCAACATTCTGCAGTGTATGAAGAAAGCGGAATTCTGATGAACTACAATCAAATTTCAGACTTCATTTAAAAACTCTTAGGTAACCAGTTACACTGATGTTACGGATAACCTGATCAAGTAGATATACATAGATAGATGGATGGATGGATGGATGGATGGATGGATGGATCGATGGATCGATAGATAGATAGATAGATAGATAGATAGATAGATAGATAGATAGGTAGATAGATAGATAGATAGATATATAGATAGATAGAACGAAAATCTTTATTTTCAAAGGATTAAGAATTGGGCACGCAGGCCCGTCTGACATTCTGCCCTTCTTCCTCTCATACATTCTTTCATTCAACATCTCTTATGAAGCAATTCTTTGACAACGAAAGAACAATAAGCATTACAACGCAGGAAAAATAATAAATAATACATAACTCGTTGAGGCAATGTTTAACATGGGCATCATAAATACCCAAGGCGGGTGCAACGTGCCACACATATGGGAATGTTTTTTTTTTTCCTGGCTAGTTGTCGTTCGAGATAATTTACCATTATTATTGTCTTTGTTGCTTTTTTATTTTTTTTAAGGAGGCATGTAGTCTGTTTTGAGGTAGTGTTCAAACAGGTTGCGACTGTATGTATAATGATTGGTGGTGTCTTTGATTTCTTGTGGAAGATTATTCCACAACTGAGTGGCAGAGTATGCTAAGCTTGTTTTATATAAGTCTATCCTAGGTTTAGGGACGTGAAGTATATTTAGTCGTTCACTATGTCTTGCGTTATATTTAAACAATGGCCAAAGGTAACTTGGGGCATTTTGAAATAGGATTTTGTGAGTTAGTTTAGCCTTATTAAAAAGTAGGCGTTTGTGGAGTGGCAGTAACTGAAGACGTTCATGTAGGTTAGAATTGTCTGTAAACTTATCACCATTGATTAGACGCACTGCCCTTTTCTGGAGCGAATAAAGGCGTTTTGATATTGATTTGGAGCATCCATCCCAGATTGTGAAGCAATAATCAATATGTGTTTGTATGTGGGAAGTATAGAATATCTTTCTTGTGTTTTCGTCGAGGAAGTTTTTAATTTTGGCAAGTTGGTAAACTTTTTTTTGGCTATTTGTTTAACTAGAGTATGAACATGGGAATTAAAGGATAGATTTTGATCTATGATAAGACCCAGTGCCTTTTGCTCGGTTAAACTTTCTATAGGTGTGCTACCAATGTGCAGCTGAAGAGTTCCCTGCGAGTTTAGAGTATGAAGACTTTGCCTCGTTCCTATTAACATAGATTTTGTTTGAGAAATGTTAATTTGCATGCAGTTTGCATGACTCCAGTTAACTACACTATTTATTTCCTGTTGCAAGGATAATTCTAGCACATTACGATCAATAGCGTTTGTATATACTGTGCAGTCGTCTGCAAATAAATTGCAGGACGATGACAGATATAAGGGAGGATCATTTATATAAATGGCAAATAACAAAGGGCCAAGTATAGACCCCTGAGGTACTCCAATATTAATGGTAATAGCTTGGGATAGAGAATTATTGTGTGATACTACTTGTTTTCTGTCTAATCAGAATGAGTTTATTAATGTCACTATGTTAAAGCTTACTTTCATTGTTTCTAGTTTTTTTTATTTATTAGGATAGTATAATCTATCATATCGAATGCTTTTTTAAAGTCTATAAACATCGTTCCACATAGAGTATTGTTGTTAATATTTTGATGCCAGTTTTCTATCATGTTTGTTAGGGCCGCATGGCAGGAATATTTTGGCCGAAATCCTGACTGGCTGTCAGCTATTAGTTTGTGGCGAAATAAGTGCTCTAGTGTTGTTTTGTGGATGTGCTTTTCTAGCGGTTTGGATAAAGAGTTTCTTCTATGGAAATACTTATATGGAAATTGGCCTATAATTACTCATGATACAATCGTCTAATGAACCAGTTTTTAAATGAGGATACACTTTAGCGATTTTAAAGGCTGATGGGACGTGACCTTTGGTGGGACATTGATTGTATATAAAAGTTAGTGACTCGCAGATCGCCGGTGCAGCATATCGAAGGATCCGATTACTGATTCCATCTAGTCCTGATGAGTTATTGTTTTTTAGGCTACTGAGATGAGTAAATACTTCAGTGGTCATCATTAGCGGTATGTTTGTGGGAATGTCTCCATAGCATTTGCTCTCACAGAATGATGATAATAAAGATATGTCATGAGGCACATCTGGTATTGCGGCCTTCAGTTGGTTTATGTCAGTCTGAAAGAAACTACTGAATTGATCACATGTAACCTGATTTGATGGTAACGATTGTGGTGATTTGTGTTTGTTTGTCAAGGTATTAATTGCTTTCCATATATCTTTAGTGTTGGTTTTACCTATTATTAAGTTCTTAAAATAGTTTTTCTTTTCCTTTCGAATAACATATTGAACTTTGTTTCTCAGACTACGGTACATAGTTAGATCTCTTTTTTTATGTGCCCTGTCCCGGTCTCTCATAAGTTCAACTACCTCCTGTGTGATCCAAGGGGGCTTAGTGTGGTGTTTAACACGAACTTCCTTAAATGGAACATGTTTATCAAATACGCTTAGAAAGGTCTTCAGCCAGTGGTCCAAAGCATCATCTGGGTCAGGAAGCTGGTAAACATAGTCCAGAGATGAGTTGAGCAAGTCTTGTAAGAAGGCATCTTGATTGAAGTTTTTGTAATTTCTATATTTTATACTTACATGTTTGTGTTTGGGAGCTTTGATACTTCTTTTCGACCACGTGTAACATACTGGGTAGTGATCGCTCATTGCATTAATAGTTACGGTACATTCTGTGATGTTGTCAGCACACGTAGTATAGATATGATCTATAAGTGTTGCAGATGAATTTGTTATTCTAGTGGCTTGTTTGACTAACTGTTGGAAGTTATATGACTCTATTATGTTTTCCCATGTTTTGTTTGATTTGTTAGTGTCTATGTTGAAGTCGCCTAGCAGTATTATTTCTCTAGCATTACTAAAGACTACATCCATCATAGTGGTGAATTTTTCATACCATATATTTCCTGCACTGGGGTTTCGATAAAGATAGCCAACTACTAGGGGTATGCGATTTTGAAGCTTAATCTCAAGTCATACACACTCAATCTCACATGTTTCAAAATCTAGCCTACGGTGGGCATTAAGCTAGTTAGAAATATAAACTGCAATGCCCGTCTCTTGTTTCTGATAGGGATCTCTTCTAATGGTTTTAAAGCCTCTGATAGCAATGTTTTCATCTGAGATGTTGCTATTTAATCGACTTTCGCTAACCCCGAACATGTGAAAATTTTGATTAACTATAAGTGATAGTTCAGGCAGCTTCCCTAATAGATGGCAGATATTTAAATGCCCGATTCTGAGCCCATTATTACTGAGCCAGTGTTCGTACTTATTAGACATTTTAACAATGCGTAATCATGAATATTTTAAAACACAGAATGAATACAACTTACGTCCTTTATAACAAATACACACTCTAAAGT
Organism: Cepaea hortensis; assembly: GCA_963921405.1. Taxonomy (NCBI): domain Eukaryota; kingdom Metazoa; phylum Mollusca; class Gastropoda; order Stylommatophora; family Helicidae; genus Cepaea; species Cepaea hortensis. The sequence goes on from OY992876.1 coordinate 345,577,131, forward strand.
ACAGAGAAACAGTAATATCTCTATCAATATAAACACACAACAGACACAAAATAGTATAAAGATAAGTAAGGATGATCAGTGAAGACCCCCTCACTCAGAGTATAAACGCGATAAAAATTATTATAAAAGATATCTAACTAAGTGTCAATCTCTGTGACTTCAATACGAGGCAATGTTTACAGCCACGTATAATCTAATATAATATTTTAAAACAATAACCAAGTATGCGCATAAACTTTCTAGGAGAGGCAATTTCTTGTACCGAGATCCGGTGCTGCTTTGTGCTGAATTGCTAGTAAATACCAGGCTGTGTTGGTCCTTGGTACAGCAACATCATAAGTGCCTGACGAAGTGAAGCTGGGCTAAAACGTGTGAGGTATAACAACTCTGGGTTACAATGGAATGGATACTGTTGATTTCTCACGGGTATGTAACGACTTCCAACTACAGGCTCTGATTCGTGGCTAACAGGAGGCTGTGGTGGCACGTTGTTGTTACTACTGGATTGATCCTTGCTGTGGAGAAGAGGGAACGTATATTCATAATTATCACCCTCCTGTGTGAAAGAGGGCGTATTGTACGGATTTGGTGTGGTGGAAATGTTCCGTCTGGCTTGGATATAAGGTGCCGTGGTTATGAGTGGTCTGCTCTCTTCTGGCCTATTGTTACTTGATGTGGCGGCAGTATGTCGTCTGGCTTGAGTTTGAGGTGGTGTAGCTAAAAGTGTCCTACGCGATCCAGTATTGGATGTAGGTTGTGTACGTTCTGGGTATTTATTATTTTTGGCGAGCAAGCTGGTGCCCAATGTAGACAAATGCACTTGATCCTTACAAAGTCGCTTTTTAGGTGCTCCAGACTGTGAAGTAAACACCGGTGTGTTGTTGATGAACTGTATGTTGCTGTGAGAACAAAACGTCTGCAATATGTTGTTTATTTCAGCTAGACGACGCTGGAATAAATAACTCGGTGATATGATGGAGGAGAAGAAAATGGACGAGTTAGGGAAAGTGTGATGTAATCCGTTCAAGAGCGCCAGCAGTTGACATGTTGTGATTTGCTGGTTGTTCATGGTGTCATTGATACCAATATGAACGCTTGCCCTTTTTACGTTAAGATTTACAGCCAACCTCCTAATCTTGTCTGTTAGCCGGTCAACACCAGCCCCAGGCAATGGAATTATGTAAACAATGTCTTTGTCTGAAGTGGCCATCCGGTCGCTGTATAGACCTTTCATTACAGAGTCGCCTATTATAATGTGTGTACAGTCGGGTCGTGCTGTCTGCACATGTTGGTTGTCATTACGCCTTGCCCGTTGTTTCTCCCATTTAGCAGCAGTCTGTACGTCTCCATGTGGCTCTCCCTGTGTTTCCTGGAGGCGTGTGTTGTCTGTTGGCAGTGCACTATAGCTCTGTACGTTTTCTGACGAATTTTCTTGAAGCACTTCGAATCTGTTGCTTATTTTTACACCAATGGGATAGACTGCTTGTAGCGTTTTATCTTCCTCTGCACGTTGAGGTTTTTTCGCGTCTTTTTGTGTTATTTGTTTTTGGTGAAACTGGGCTTCAAGATTCTCCGAAGTTGATACAGCTGCTTGGGAATTACACGCTTGTACAGTTGTGTTGGTGGTGGTCTCGTGCTGTAAAGTTTCTATTGTTTTTCTTAGCAACAGATTTTCCTCTCTCAGGAGCGTGATTTCTGCTTTGAGAGCAGTGTAGTCACTGCTGGTCTTGCTATTAGTTTCAATGTTCGATGTCACAGCAGCGGTGAGTGCCTTTAAGGATTGTTCTATTACCTCAATGCGCTTATGACAATCGCACGATTGTTCATTGATAGTTGGTGTGTTATCTAAGGCTGGTATTTCTTCTTCTACTCTTACGTTGGTCTCAACGTTGTTTTGGAGGTGCTCCATTGGATATTCAATGGCCAAGACTACTGATGGGGTAGCTGACCTCGTGTTGATGGTATTGTCCTTGTCGCATAAATAAACTTGAGATTCGATCAATGACAAAGAAGATCCAACATAAGTCTGAAAAAACAACTGACTCTTTGATGTTGTCCAGACTGAGAAAAATACGTCGTTAAAACTGTCTACACAGTCGGCATTTCTAACTGGGAAACAAAATACATGGCGTCAAAATGTCTACCTCTGGTCGGCGAATCTGTATGATGTGGATTGTTCGGAACAAATACGTCACGTTACAATGTCTACACCGGTCGGCATTTTGTTAACAAAATTGTTGCTCGAGACGAACAACGGCGTCATTTGTCTGCGAGGCGGGAGACGGCATTTGAAGTGCCAGACGGAGAGTCTGGAAAACAGGCGGGATGGATTCTCTGATGTGGGGAATTCTCTGGTTCACAGACAGACTGGAATTTCCCCAAATGAAAGCAAATTTGACCGCGGGTTGACTCCAGTTAGTCTAGAACAGGAGGAGGAACCAGACTCTGGACTGGTAAGCGTCTGGACTTTTTGGTGACGTCACTCACAGCCCAATATAAAAAGCGTTGCAGTAAACAAGAGGAGTGAGTATTATAGATGCGGTGATATAATGTATTATAGGTGTGGTGATATAATGTATTGTTTTATAAGTGCGGTGCTAGAAAGTATCATAGGAGCGTCGGCACTAGTATTCTATTGTGTGGCTTCAACTAGCTTGAGTGATATATCATTTTACTCAGGGAGTTGAGGACAATGTAGTGGAATAATAATTAGAGAGATTAAGGATGGTTGAGAGGGAGGAGAGGAATGTGAAATGGTAGGATCTTCCAGTAGGGCATCTGCTGGGTTTCTACCCGTTCCTTTATTCTTTCCTGGTGTTGCCATGTCTCAGATCATATGATGAGTTATTTGGCCGTATGACAGAGATCGGATCTCTGTTATAGATCTGAGTGCTGCTATTGGCCTACACTCACCTAATTCCGGCCAGGACTGAGTTGCCCTCACCATGGTATTCTCTATTCTACAGGTTCCATTTACAGGTCCACGTATGTGTGCTATGATTTTGACCAGTGAAGCTAACACATTTTAGAAGATGATGGCTCAGAATTTGAAGACAGAAGTTGCTGAGAGGCCGCTACATTGGGCTTATACCCAAGTTGGTTTGCGGGAACCTGACTTCTGCTGAGCAGGATATGCTGATGATACCTATGTTTTAGCAAGTGATAGGTGTATCACTGAACAGTCAGAACATTATATATAATATATATATATATACACAACACTGATACCAGAAACAGTCATATAAATATTATACTGATACTGGGAACTTCAGATTGTGTTGTTAATATGGGGAATATTTAAAACCAATGACACTACAAGCACTTGGAATCAACGACTGGCAAGAGAAGGTCCACCAGAGAGACGAATGGAGACGGATTGTATTTGCAGCAAAGAACCTCAATGGCTCGGAACGCTGAAGAAGAAGAAGAAGAAGAAGAAGTGACACTAGATCAAGTAAGATTTCCCCAGTAATAGTGACAATAGTGTTAGAATTTTCTAATTAATATTCGGTTAAATAACAGAGGAAATTCATAGTGTAAAACAGATTGAAGACTCTCATTAGACAGTGTTTGTCATGGGTGTCCAAGCATCCTAGTGGTTCAAGAGACAACGGAGGAAGTCTTCACGTGACCGGAGGAGCATCACCTTGGTGAGGTTGCTTGTCTGGACTGAATGGTGCTAGTGTGTTCTCAGCACAGTGATGTGAATGACTATACTCCTGAACACTGATCTGAGTCTACAGACACTTTAGAGTACACGTCACAAATTCTACACTTTATACACACACACACACACACACACACACACACACACACACACACACACACACACACACACACACTTCTCCTACATATACTCTTTGCTTTAATAAATTTCTTGTTTTTATTTGTTGAAGCAAGAGTTGTCAAGTATGTTATGTTGGGGAAGAATGAGAGGGGGCATGATCCAGGGGTGAGTAAGAGTGAGAAGAAGGTGTCTTCAGATTGAAGGAGTGTTGTGGACGGAGTCTGCTGGATATCTCCAGGATAGTGATATTGAATTAAAAGAAATGTGGGTGTTGAATCCCCTCACTCCAGGGACGACACTAAAGTGGTTAAGAAGAGCACATAACTACTACATTCATTCTTTACACACACGACATTTATTGGGGGGTCGTAAACGTGATCTTTGGACAGCGGGATCTTTCGTACAAGGGATCTTTAGACAACGGGATCTTTCATAAACGGGGTCTTTTAACACGGGATCTTTTGACACGGGATCTTTAGTTAGAGGATGGAAATATCCTATTAGTGAGAATCCAGCTAGAGTGAGTGTGGATAGGGGTTAGGACTTATCTTACCTGTTCACACTTCACACGTCTGCATAGGTCTGTGGTCCTGATTCTACTCTTGTCACTGAGTGACTGTGTTGTGTTGTGTGGTGTGTTATAAAATATATAGATTAATTGTATTTGATCATTATCTATATATTTGTTTAGAGATAATCTATACTATATCTGCTGAGTTACCTCTCTGAAAAATGGCCACTCCTAAACTGACTACGGCAGAACTAAGGGCAAAGGGGGAAGAAATGGGATTGTCGGGTTCTGCCCTAACAGATTACGTACAGGAGGTGGAGAGGGAGTATCGTCAAGCAGAAAGGGAAGATCGAAAGGCTGAGTTGGAATTGAGAAGGATGGAGTTAGAGCAATCAGCTAAGAAATTGGAAGCAGAACAAGCTGCTAAGCAATTTGAACCTGAGCAAACTGCTAAGAAATTGGAAGCAGAACAAGCTGCTAAGAAATGGGAAGCAGAGCAAGCCATGAGAAAGCTGGAAATTGAAGCTGAACAGGCAGCTAAACAACTGGAAGCTGAGCAGGCAGCTAAAAAACTGGAAGCAGAGCAAGCTGCTAAGAAACTTGAGGTTGAGCAAGCTGCTAAGCAACGGGAAGCTGAACAAGAAGCTCAGAAAAGGGAGCACAAGTACCGGATGCGGGAACTTGAGCTCAAGAGGCAATCTAGTGGGGAAACTGAGGGAGCAGTGGGAGGTTCATCTCTCCCTGGCTCAACACCAGTAGGTGGACATAGCTACCATGCTATGAAGTTCCCTCTAGCGATCTACGAGGAGGACAAAGAGAAGATTGACCAGTACCTTCAACGCTTCGAGGCTATGTCGGTTGCAATGGGTCTGGAGCGTGACAAATGGAATCTCAAGCTATCCCAGGGTTTACTCGGGACCGGTTACGAGGTTTATTCTCGCCTGCCACCAGGACATGAGAACAATTATGACGAGTTGAAGACGGCTCTGCTGAAACGATTCGAAGTTACGTCACATACCTACCGGAAAACATTTCGAGGAGCGAAACGAGAACCGGGGGAGTTGTTCACCACCTATAGTCTGCATCTGAAAGCCTATCTCCATAAGTGAATGGATTTGGCTGGGTTCGCGCATGACTATGAGAGTCTGGAAGAACTCATGGTAGTCGACCAGATGCGGAAGCAAATGTCGAAATCTCTCAGGACATTCTTGGGAGAACAAGGAGCGGAACGAATCGACATGGTGACGAAATTGTCAGAACGGTTCGTCGATGTCCATGGGGAGGCAGCAGAAAACCTTTCTACTAACACCAAAAGTCAGGAAAAACATAACCTGAAGAAAGCCAAGAGCACAGGAACTAAGAAGGTGGAACCATATGTCAAAATTTCAGAGGAGAGTTTGGAGAAGACGAAGGGGGAAAGCAAGAGCACTTCGAGCTCTACACAAAAACGACCATGGTCGGAAAAGTGGTGTGCGATTTGTAAGTCACCTTCTCACAATACGAAGGATTGCAAATCAAAGGCTAAGAACCCTCACTTATCGGCATGTCAAGTGACTTCAAAGCAGGTGGACACTGACAATGCCAAGGTCGACAAGGAAGCTCACCAGCAGGAGAGCTCATTAAAGTCCGGCACTAGAAAATCTAGGACAGGGAAATGGTGCAAACACTGCAGGTCGAATACGCACAATGCTATTGACTGCAGGGGAAAGTCAGGAGACACTCAATTCGTCGTGTGCCCCGGGAAACCTAAGGTGGAGCCCACCGAACAGGTCGAGGCCAAGAGAGAGACTCCAGACCAGGAAAAACCACCTGTAGTGGAATTGGTAGAGGTTAACGGTCGTCAAGTGGAGTGTTTATACGACACAGGACTGGACGGGGAGGCCGTGATTTCTGCGGATCTGGTACATCCAGAACAATTCACAGGTGAAACCATGGAGATACAGCCTGCACAGAAGAGTTCTGTAGCCATGAAATTGCCCATTGCCAGAGTGGAGTTTCGGTCAAGATATGTCACCGGCACCATCAAGGCCGCGGTGTTGACCGATCCCATTTTTCCCGTAATCCTCGGTTGCCGGTATGTCTTTCTGTAAATGCCCAGGGAGCCAATCCATATGGGAGCAATACAGACTCGCTCTCAGACAAGAAAGGATGAGGCAGAAGCAAATGTGACTAACCCAATGCCAGGGGAGTTGCGAACTGCCCAGAGTGAGGATGCTACTCTACGTCCTTGCTACAAAAAGCTGCAGAAAAGTGCTGATCCACCCAAACGGGGGCAGTACTATATGAAGAATAGGATACTCTACAGGAGAGCCTGAAGGGGAGACAACCTACACGGTCAGTTGGTGGTCCCAGATTCTTCATATGGGGCATACCATCTCATTCAGTGGGCATATGGGTATTGCCGCCACGATGCAGCGAATTTCCTGCCATTACTATTGGCCGGGAATGACAGGTGATGTGCGTCGGTATGTGAAGTCATGCCCTGAGTGCCAGAGGGTGGCACCAAAACACTGGACAGCGCCGGTGGTCTTGGGTGAAATGCCCATCATGATCTTTCCTTTCGAGAGGGTAGCCATCGATATTGTGGGTCCACTTCCTAGGACTAGGAAGAGGAACATGTACATACTCACCATGGTGGATTGCTGTACAATGTGGGGTGAAGCCATACCGTTGACCACGATTGACTCGAAACGAGTGGCGGACGCACTGATGGAGGCCTTTACCAGATTCGGCTTTCCTGATCAAATACTGACGGACAATGGGTCCCAGTTTTGTGGAAAACTTATGGAGGAGGTATTTAGGGTGTTCCACTCTAACCATATCCATACCAGCCCTTACTATCGTCAAGCCAATGGACAAGTAGAGAGTTTCAACGGCACGTTGATGAAAATGCTCAGGAAACTGGCACAGGAGAAACCTGATAGGTGGGATGAATATATCACATCAGCACTGTTTGCCTATCGGGAAGTTCCTCATGGCTCAACAGGACTACCACCCGTTACGTTGCTGTTTGGTCGTCCAATCAAAGGACCGTTGGAAGCCATGTTGAGGAGTTGGACTGAAGAGGGGACGTCAGAAGAAGTGATATCTTCTTACAAATATGTGGAGGAACTGAAAGAAAAACTTCACAAGGGATGGACCCTGGCAAATCAAAACTTGAAAAAGGCCAGAAAAAGACATGCGGCTTACTACAACCGTAGGTCTAAAGACAGATCTCTAGAGGTGGGAGACAAAGTATTGTTGCTACTCCCAACGGGAAACAACAAACTGGAGATAGGTTGGCAAGGACCATTTCCCGTGGAAATCTAGAACCAACTATCAGATCCGGATCCGGGGAAAGTCGAAGATTTTCCATATCAATCTCTTGCGGAAATACGAAGAGAGACCCGGAGAAAAAGCGGCTCACCTCATGGCAATGGCAATTGCAGTGGAGACAGAAGTGGGAACCAACGAGGGCAGGGAATATCCCCTGGCGCACCAGGAAACCTACAAAGAAGTGCAGGTGAACCCTGATCTGACTTCCAAGGAGAGGGAAAAGATAACCCAGGTTCTCGAGTCTCATAAGGAGATACTGACTGATAAACCAGGACGAACGAGGTTGGTGGAGTTCGAGATGACTTTGACCACTCAAGAGCCTGTTCGCCAAAAGGTTTACCCAGTGCCATTCTCTAAAGAAAAGGCCCTGGAGGAGGAAATACAGAAACTGTTGGAGGATGACGTCATTGCGCCATCCACATCCCCATACAATGCGGGGGTATTTTTGTTGCGAAAACCAAGTGGACAACACCGGTTGTGTATAGACTACCGACTTCTGAACAGTCATACACAATTTCAGGTGGAACCTTTGCCGAATCCAACTCAGTTATTCGCGAGGCTCCATAAGGCAAGGTATTTCTCAAAGGTGGATCTGAGTCGCGGGTATTATCATATTCCAGTCAAACCAGAGATTCGACCACTGCTGGCTTTCAGTACCCCCAGTGGACATTACGAATTCAAGGTCATGCCCTTTGGACTCAGTAATGCACCTAGTGTGTTTACTCGCGTGATGAGGACTTTACTTGATCCTTTACAGGATCCGTCCATCATCTCATTCATGGATGATATTCTGATTTCCAGTGACAGCTTGGATGACCATTTACAATCCTTGAAAAGAGTTTTCAATAGGCTCAAGGGAGCAGGGCTTACTGCTCGCCCAACCAAGTGTATGATTGGTTACCATACTCTGGAATTTCTAGGTCACACCATAACTCCAGGACACATTGTCCCAGAGGAAAAGAACCTGGAGAAAATCAGATGTGCTCCAAGGCCAAAAACGAAGAAGGATGTGCGATCTTTTCTCTCGTTGTGTGGATTCTACCACAAATTTATCCCACATTTTACTTAACTGGGAGCTCCATTAACGGAAACCTTGAAAAAGGGATTCCCGGACCAAATCGTTTGGACACCAGAATGTGAGAGTGTCTACAGTCAGTTGAAGGAGGCCTTGGTCAGAAAACCAGTGTTACAGCTCCCGGAACTTTCCAAACCATTTGTGTTGAGAACGGATGCAAGTGGGATTAGGGTTGGGCAGCTTTGTTACAGGAAGGAAAAGACGATGCTTCGGTTTTGAAACCAGTGGCATATGCAAGCAAGAAACTTCTCCCGGCTGAGAGGAATTATTCGACCGTCGAGAGAGAGAGAGAGAGAGAGAGAGAGAGAGAGAGAGAGAGAGAGAGAGAGAGAGAGAGAGAGAGAGAGAGTGTTTATCCCTCGTATGGACCGTGCAAAAATTCCAGCCATATTTGTATGGAGTTCAGTTTCGAGTTCAGTCGGATCATCAACCCTTGATGTTCCTGGCCACTTTTCAGAAGCTCAACGCCCGTTTGATGCGGTGGTCGTTGCTACTTCAGCCATACCACTTTACAGTGGAGTATATACCTGGGAAGGAAAATGTTGGAGCTGATTTCCTGTCGAGACATCCAGTTCCGGAAGAAGAGGAATAGATCATCTGGATCGAACCTCCAAGAAGAAAGAGTTGTTGCGGACTACTCTCTTAGGAGGGGGCCTATGTCGCATAAATAAACTTGAGATTCGATCAATGACAAACAAGACCCAACATAAGTCTGAAAAAACAACTGACTCTTTTATGTTGTCCAGACTGAGAAAAATACGTCGTTAAAACTGTCTACACAGTCGGCATTTCTAACTGGGAAACAAAATACATGGCGTCAAAATGTCTACCTCTGGTCGGCGAATCTGTATGATGTGGATTGTTCGGAACAAATACGTCACGTTACAATGTCTACACCGGTCGGCATTTTGTTAACAAAATTGTTGCTCGAGACGAACAACGGCGTCATTTGTCTGCGAGGCGGGAGACGGCATTTGAAGTGCCAGACGGAGAGTCTGGAAAACAGTCGGGATGGATTCTCTGATGTGGGGAATTCTCTGGTTCACAGACAGACTGGAATTTCCCCAAATGAAAGCAAATTTGACCGCGGGTTGACTCCAGTTAGTCTAGAACAGGAGGAGGAACCAGACTCTGGACTGGTAAGCGTCTGGACTTTTTGGTGACGTCACTCACAGCCCAATATAAAAAGCGTTGCAGTAAACAAGAGGAGTGAGTTGACCAGATTTCTGAAGTTGGAAAGAGCGATGCAGTTTTCCGAGTTGTGGTTTATAAAAGAAACTAGGGTGTCAAATTTTTGATAGTTATCGGCGGACATAGATCCAGTCTGTGATCGCCTAGTTTCGATTAGCAACCGGGATAGGCATATGGTAGGCTATTAATCATATCTAACTTAGAGTGTGATTAGGAATAGAGTACAGTACTGTGCGGTGATATAATGTATTATAGGTGTGGTGATATAATGTATTATAGGTGTGGTGATATAATGTATTGTTTTATAAGTGCGGTGCTAGAAAGTATCATAGGAGCGTCGGCACTAGTATTCTATTGTGTGGCTTCAACTAGCTTGAGTGATATATCATTTTACTCAGGGAGTTGAGGACAATGTAGTGAAATAATAATTAGAGAGATTAAGGATGGTTGAGAGGGAGGAGAGGAATGTGAAATGGTAGGATCTTCCAGTAGGGCATCTGCTGGGTTTCTACCCGTTCCTTTATTCTTTCCTGTTGTTGCCATGTCTCAGATCATATGATGAGTTATTTGGCCGTATGACAGAGATCTTATCTCTGTTATAGATCTGAGTGCTGCTATTGGCCTACACTCACCTAATTCCAGCCAGGACTGAGTTGCCCTCACCATGGTATTCTCTATTCTACAGGTTCCATTTACAGGTCCACGTATGTGTGCTATGATTTTGACCAGTGAAGCTAACACATTTTAGAAGATGATGGCTCAGAATTTGAAGACAGAAGTTGCTGAGAGGCCGCTACATTGGGCTTATACCCAAGTTGGTTTGCGGGAACCTGACTTCTGCTGAGCAGGATATGCTGATGATACCTATGTTTTAGCAAGTGATAGGTGTATCACTGAACAGTCAGAACATTATATATAATATATATATATACACAACACTGATACCAGAAACAGTCATATAAATATTATACTGATACCGGGAACTTCAGATTGTGTTGTTAATATGGGGAATATTTAAAACCAGTGACACTAGATCAAGTAAGATTTCCCCAGTAACAGTGACAATAGTGTTAGAATTTTCTAATTAACATTCGGATAAATAACAGAGGAAATTCAGTGTAAAACAGATTGAAGACTCTCATTAGACAGTGTTTGTCATGGGTGTCCAAGCATCCTAGTGGTTCAAGAGACAACGGAGGAAGTCTTCACGTGACCGGAGGAGCATCACCTTGGTGAGGTTGCTTGTCTGGACTGAATGGTGCTAGTGTGTTCTCAGCACAGTGATGTGAATGACTATACTCCTGAACACTGATCTGAGTCTACAGACACTTTAGAGTACACGTCACAAATTCTACACTTTATACACACACACATACACACACACACACACACACACACACACACACACACACACACACACACACACACACACACACTTCTCCTACATATACTCTTTGCTTTAATAAATTTCTTGTTTTTATTTGTTGAAGCAAGAGTTGTCAAGTATGTTATGTTGGGGAAGAATGAGAGGGGGCATGATCCAGGGGTGAGTAAGAGTGAGAAAAAGGTGTCTTCAGATTGAGGGAGTGTTGTGGACGGAGTCTGCTGGATATCTCCAGGATAGTGATATTGAATTAAAAGAAATGTGGGCGTTGATTCCCCTCACTCCAGGGACGACACTAAAGTGGTTAAGAAGAGCACATAACTACTACATTCATTCTTTACACACACGACAGTCCTGTTCATTCATTGTATGTGTTAGTTGAGAAACATTGTCTGCTGTGATGTCCACAGCTGTAGTTGTGGGCTGTGTAGATTCTGAGTCCTCACTCGAGACAAGCATGTTGATGATATTTTGTGTCTTTGATATGTCTCGACTCGTGAATGTAATTATTGAGTTCTCCAGCTCGACAAAGTCTAATTTTAGCCAAGAGTTAATGTTTTCAACGCTGCCCTGAGCTAGTTCTTCGAATGACACAAATGTATTGTAAGGACTGGCGTCGTAATCAGATCTTCCACGTAGGCCCCGCTTCTATCTTGTCTGTGTTGGATTCATTCAGGCTTGTAATAATTGATGAGGCACGTTCGAAATGCCTCATAATGGAGTGTATTGTTAAAGGATACTGTAACACATTGGCCAGAGTTGGTGTGTTGGACTACTCGGCCGACTGGATTCACACACCTGGCTAGCTTGGTCTTCACCGCCTTCTCTTTGTTTAGTGTGTATGGTTTATTCACGGCCGATCGTAAACCGGATCTTGTTTTAACACCAGTCACCTCCAGAGAGGCCTCTCCTATCGATGACATTACTGCATCATGTTATCAAACCCGTTTGAAGAATGCAGCGATCTCATTGTAGTCTAGACGCTCCGCGGGCTATTTGAAGTCATGTGTCCTATCACTTGAAATGGATATTGTGTGCTTGGCAACATACCACGCGCTAATCACACGTTGTCGTTAATCGATAATTGGTAGGTTTCAAAATTGAATGACCTTACCGTCCATTTATCAAAGAAACCCTCATTTCACTAAACCACAGTGGGATGCAGAGGTGTTTCCAAGGCACCAGGGCCGGGTTACATACTGGCCAAGACCTATTGACGCGTCCTCGTCGAGCATCCTGGGCAACAGGTCCTTTCGGGGTCCTGGCTAAAGTCAGTAGGATCGCCGATTCCTCTGAAGTCGGAGAGTGTCTGCCTGTACGGCGAGGAACCACCAGTCTGCAAACCAATAAGCCAGACATGGGACAACGGATACTCACGCAAAACTCAGGTCCTGTATGACATCACACTGATGTTGGACAATAGGATGCCTTCATGCGACATACAGGACTTCGCGTTGGAGCTCAAGCCAACGAACACAAGCAAGCAACTAAACCACAGTCACATAGACTTAAGATATTAATTCGATTGGATGGATGCATGGATGCATGGATGGATGATGGATGGATGGATGGATGGGTGGGTGGGTGGGTGGATAGATGGATGGATGGATGGATGGATGGATGGATGGATAGATAGATAGATAGATAGATAGATAGACGGATAGTTAGATAGATAGATAGATAGATAGATAGATAGATAGATAGATAGATAGATAGATAGATAGATAGATAGATAGATAGATAGACGGATAGTTAGATAGATAGATAAACAAACAGTGAAGCTAGATATTTCCTGTTATGAAAGAATACTATGGATGCATGTGAATAAAAGCCACAAAAATAAATAATAGAAGACAGGACTATGAATAACCAGGATTATTATGGAAAATAAACTCGTAAAACGAGATTAACAGTTTAGTAAATCGTGCTGTTCCCGAATCACTTTTATGTGTTTTGATGTTTGGTTTGAAGAAATATTTATCATATCCATTTTTGCAATCACATCGTTGTTTCTACATTGATTTCCTAGACAATCTTGACTTGCACGCCGCCTGAAATAAGAACCGCTGTAATCTTTCTTAATTTGTCAGATGTCCACAAAATGCAGTTTCCAAATCCCCTGGCGTGGCCAACTTTCACAATCTATCAAATCAGGCTTTCTCACTTGGCAACGTTTTTGCGCCCACAAGATTAATGCACATTATATACATTTTACAAAAACCTGCCTGATAATGTATCACAGATCATAGCTCTTCAGGTTTCATACACACTCGGCGCCATTTATATATGTGGGCGTGTGTAAGTATGTATGCATCTACGTCATTCTCCCGGTCGTTACTTTGATTTGTTTCTTTAAAAACATTAATGCTTTCATTCTCTTCTATATCTTTGACAGCTTTTGCCGTTAGCATAGTATACGGGATATTCAAGTAGATGGTATTTTAATTTGGTCAGAATACTTTGTAACAATATTGTGGATATAATCAAAAAGGATGTTATGATAACTACATGACAGCCAGATCGCTAGAAGTCTTATATTGTTGATACATTCGTTCTATGTTGTTGTTTTATTTTCTTGAGTGGGGTGGGTGGGGGTGGGTGGGGGGTGGGGGGGGGGTGGGGTGGGTAGAAACATGGAACATCTCCTGTCTCACTTAAACAACAAAACTCATATTTGCAATTTGCCATGTAGCTGAAAAACAACATCTTCTTCTTCTTCAGCGTTCCGAGCCATTGAGGTTCTTTGCTGCAAATACAATCCGTCTCCATTCGTCTCTCTGGTGGACCTTCTCTTGCCAGTCGTTGATTCCAAGTGCTTGTAGGTCTGTACATGTATTATCTCTCCACCGCCTTCTTGGTCTACCTCGGGGTCTACGGTCATTTATTTCCTGAGTGTAAGCGAGTTTTGTTTCCCTATTATCTTCCATTCTTTCTATATGCCCCAGCCATTGTAGTCTATTAGCCTTCATGATACCAGTGATTAGCGGGGACTTAAACAGATCATAAATGTCTTTGTTACTTCTTCTTTTCCACTCTCCACTTTGTGTATCCCTAATGGGTCCAAAGATGCGTCTTAAAATTTTGTTCTCAAAGGTTTGTAACAAGGCTTCGTCTCCTTTCGTTGTACTCCAGGTTTCAGAGCCATACAGCACAACTGGTCTGATCAGTGTTTTGTATATTGTGATTTTGGTGTTACGAGATAGCGCCTTTGATTTTAGTAGATGTTGTAGTGCATAGTATATCTTATTTCCAGAGTTGATTCTAGTTTGTATTTCTTCCCTTATGATGTTGGAGCAGTTGAAGATCGTACCCAGGTATTTGTATGTTTCCGTTCTTTTAATGGTCATATTATCTATTTGTATGTGGCCAGAGTTTCTAGCCATTCCGTCTCTTGAAATTACCATATATTCTGTCTTATCTTGGTTGATAACCAGCCCCATCTGTTGGGCTTTTTCCTTTAAATGAGTCAATATTTCCAATGTCTTTTGTTCACTTTGCCCTATAATATCTATATCATCTGCATAACCAAGCAGCTTGGATGTTCCTCCAATATCACATTCCTCCTTTACCTTCCTTACAACTTTCTCTAGAGCCAGATTGAAGAGTAGCGGCGATAGTGCATCACCCTGTTTCAAGCCAGATGTTATTTGGAAGGGGTCTGATTTCCTGCCTTTATATGTTACTATATTATAAGTATCTTCCATGCATAGTCTGGTCATGTTGATTAACTTCCTTGGTATTCCAAATTCCTGCATAGCATTCCATAGACTATTCCTATGGACACTATCATAAGCCTTTTTAAAATCCACAAAAATGTTATGGAGATCTCTTTTATATTCCCAAAAAAAAACAACATAACAGTGTCAATTAGATATGTCAAAGCACAAATTCTTGCTAACAACTTGAACGTTACAATGTACATACAAGAAGCACTGACACAGAAATATATATATATATATATATATATATATATATATATATATATATATATATATATATATATATTATACAGCCCACCTTCCAAAGAAAATCACGACTGCCGCTGTTAGAAGCATGATAGAAATTGTACAATATCGCTACGGAAAAAATGTTTGAAGAATAACATAAGAAAAAAGCACAGGTCTTTTGAAAGATTAATAGAAGTCTTGAATCGAAATTCTATTTAGAAGAATCTATACATAACTTCGGGTGATGGTAGATTGTGTCGAGATATACAGAAGATCGACGGGAGGTTAGGTAACATAAAGGAAATCAACACATAACTTCGGGTGATGGTAGGTTGTGTCGAGATATACAGAAGATCGACGGGAGTTTAGATAACATGAAGGAAATCAACACACAACTTCGGGTGATGGTGGATGGTGTCGAGATATACAGAAGATCAACGGGAGGTTAGGTAACATAAAGGAACCTTTTACACGTCTGGAGCTCTATTGATATTTTGGTGCTAGTCTCATATTGTGTACACCAATCAGGATCCAACCGATGGTGTGGTCAATGGCATACGGGCGACGTTTACTTTCCATGATATTTTCTGACACCCATTTATTGCTGGGTCGACCTGGGATAGCAAGACCTCTCTGAGGATTTGACTACATGACAACAGAGCGACAGGCATGCATTCTGGAGACCACGCTACCAGCGCTCCCTAACAAAACAGCAAATGCAGCCTGGCATATACATGCCCAGACACAGTAAACACTTATCGAAGAATATGCTAGCAAACTTGAACTCGACTTGAAAGCGTGAGACGCTACTTGATACTCGTAGAATGACCTCAGCAAAACACTACTAAACAGTAGCATACATGGTGTCTGAAAGGGGTCAGGAATATGGCGTCCTTAATTTGAATATCAACTAGTAGAATGTCTGCCTTCAGACACAAGC
This sequence comes from Cepaea hortensis, assembly GCA_963921405.1. Taxonomy (NCBI): domain Eukaryota; kingdom Metazoa; phylum Mollusca; class Gastropoda; order Stylommatophora; family Helicidae; genus Cepaea; species Cepaea hortensis. The sequence goes on from OY992876.1 coordinate 345,593,281, forward strand.
GCGAGAAGTCTCAAAAATTACCCCTGGCAAGAATGCTAATACCCAGACCCACAGTAACATGGCAGATGGGGAGCAGACAGTTGAAACAAAGTTAACTTTACAGCTTCCATTTGTGGTGTCAGTGTTTGTCTAACCCCGCTCTCAATAACACAGAGGCGGAGCCGCGGGGAGGTCTGTTTTATGTGTTTTTAATTGTTTGATCACACAGAAGCCTTCGACAAACAAGACCACACTTAAACACCGGGGAATCGATGTTTATTATTAGCCGGGTGGAGTGGCTAATGATACTTCAGGTGTTTGTCGTAAGGAGACGATAGAGCGGATGTATTAGAGGAGATACTTTAGGATTCTGGCTGAAGTGTTTGTGTGTCAAAGTAGATAGGTGACAATGAAAGTAGACCTCGATTTATTATCACTAGCAAACATCTAAAACGGAGCTGGCGGAAAGAATTTTTAAAACTGCATTCTCTAGAGCCGAATTATTTTTTATTTCTTGTATGAGTGCCTATCATTACCAGTTTATTTATGTCTAATGGCACTGACAACTGACAATGGAGACAAAACATCAGCAGTTAAGTTCAGCGAGCGGTTGGCCGAGTGGCAAGAATGCCGGGCTCTCATTCGGGAGACCCGGGTTCGAATCCTTGGTAAGGTGTGAAGTTTATTTCTGTCCGGGGCAAAAAGAAAACTCTAACCTCCACAGTTCGCGGCGACTGCACTAATCATGCGGCCTTAATTCATCAAGCTCAAGACCCCATGTCCTACACCGCAAGGTACTATAGGCAGTAAATGACAGTTTTTAATAAGTGAGTGATATGTAGCAGATATGTACCCACATTCCGCTATTGATGTTGTCTTCATTGACGTCACTCCAAAAGCTTGAGGAAAACGTCCGAGTTCAAAACATCAGGCCAGCACTACCTGCTGACAGAGCTGCAGTGGTGTAGTGGCAAGACGCCGGATCGGCATCTCTGTGTTTGTTCTTGGGTTCGGATTCGCATCGAGGTGGGTTTTCAAAAGTGGCCTTGTCTTCCAGGTTAACATAGCCTAACATGGGCTCCATAAAATATCTTGGGAATTAAAGGCTGCCGGCGATTGCTCTGTAAAATTATAGGTTCAGCACATTATACCCAATGAACATTTTTTTCCGCATATTCTTTACAGGACATTGTAGTCAACACCAGCATGTTTTAGCTGCTGTTGATGTCTTGGCAAGATATACGTTCAGTAGTTTGTCATTGCTTTCTGAACGACCGGCTCACATACGTCAGTAAGTTACCAACGTGAGCCACTAGGATACGGCACGAGCTGTTACATGGAAGACCATGATTGGTAAATAGAAGAGGCAAGGAATATAGTACTATATCAATAGCCGGACTTGAATGTCTCCAGTTGTATAAATGCTGGTAGCTCTGGTTAGTGATCACATCAACTTAATAGATAATTGACAGTTCTGATGGATGCCAGCCCCGGTTATTGGACACACCTATTCAATGGATAATAGGCAGTGTACATGGATGGCAGCCCTAGTTAGTGATCCCGTCATGTAACAGATGACAGTTACAGCAAACCAGGTTACATTATGTCATAGATGAAAGTTAAAATAGATAGCAGACTTGGTTACACCATGTAATAGATGGCCGTTTACACAGATGACAGTCCTGGTTACATCATGTAATAGATGATGATAATTCACATAGACGACTGACGTGGCTTTAGAAGTTCACATAGATGACAGACGTGGCTAGAGATAGACCAGTTCGACAATTGCAACATTTGTTCTTTTCAAGAATGCCTTCTACACGCGACAAGCAATACCGTCATTCATTAGGTCAATCAATCTGAAGACTCGTATTGAAGTCCTTTCCTGGTGTCCCTTCACTGTCTCCTGTTCAATCCAATTCTCTTCAGCCAACATTAGTCCGTGCTCCAACAAGTTTTTCTCTGTATCTCTGTCCACAAATTGTTCTGGTTGTCACAACATGTTCTAGTTTTTGCCTTCTCATAATGTGACCAAACATTACGACTGCTTCTTTCTGATGATTGTGATAAGTTGTCTTTGCGGCTTAGCTTTCCTCACAATGTCCCGATTGCTACTTTTGGCTGTCCAATTAATTTTCCGCATTCTTCAATAAAGCCACATCTCCAAGGCTTCTATGGATTGTTTCGTCTGTTTACTAATTGTCCAGGATTCACAGCCGTATATTAAAAGATACCTGCAAGTTATATTTATTTTTCTCTATAATGAATATTTGAAGAATACAGTTATTGCCCTTGACCTGTGTGCATGCTGGGCCCTTCAATTTGCGATCAAACATTCCCAGGAAGGAGCTACAACTAACGTGGTTGACACTGATCGGACAATAAATAACCACTAATTATAGAACAACACAAGAGCATTAACAAGAAAAGCTTATGGAACTCAGGATGTAGAAAACTGTTGAATGAAATAACGCCAATGTCTTTAGGAAGGGCGGGGAGCTAGAAGCACGACAAACCACTTTATCACTTAGCGTCGTTACGATTTGGGGGTCATGATTTGTGTTTCTATCAATGCGAGCGGAACGCTTGATCTCACCCTTGTATGCTATTGTGACAGTCTCTTGTAATTTTGCCCTTGGGACTCCTAGTGGGGTACAGGCCCCTTGTACCCCTTGAGCGCCGTGGTTGACTGGATGTTGGCGATGTTGTCCTGGGTGTGAGATAGCTGGTCTCGGGTGTGAGATAGCTGGTCTCGGGTGTGAGATAGCTGATGTAATGTGTGAGATAGTTGGTCTAAGATGTGAGATAGCTGGTCTCGGGTGTGAGATAGCTGATGTAATGTGTGAGATAGTTGGTCTAAGATGTGAGATAGCTGGTCTAGGGTGTGAGATAGCTGATGTAATGTGTGAGATAGTTGGTATAAGATGTGAGATAGCTGGTCTAGGGGGTGAGATAGCTAGTCTAGGATGTGAGATAGCTGGTCTAGGGTGTGAGATAGCTGGTCTAGGGTGTGAGATAGTTGGTCTAAGATGTGAGATAACTGGTCTAGAATGTGAGATAGCTGGTCTAGGGTGTGAGATAGTTGGTCTAAGATGTGAGATAACTGGTCTAGAATGTGAGATAGCTGGTCTAGGGTGTGAGATAGCTGGTCTAGGGTGTGAGATAGCTGGTCTAAGGTGTGAGATAGCTGGTCTAGGGTGTGAGATAACTGGTCTAGGGTTTGAGATAGCTGGTCTAGGGTGTGAGATAGCTTGTCTAGGGTGTAAGATAGCTGGTCTAGGGTGTGAGATAGCTGGTCTAAGATGTGAGATAGCTGATGTAAGGTGTGAGATATCTGATGTAAGGTGTGAGATAGCTGGTCTCGGGTGTGAGATAGCTGGTCTAGGGTGTGAGATAGCTGGTCTAGGGTGTGAGATAGTTGGTCTAAGATGTGAAATAGCTGGTATAGGATGTGAGATAACAGGTCTAGGGTGTGAGAGCTGGTCTAGGGTGTAAGATAGCTGGTCTACGTTGTGAGATAGCTGGTCTAGGGTGTTAGATAGCTGGTCTAGGGTGTGAGATAGTTGGTCTAAGATGTGAGATAGCTGATCTAGGGTGTGAGATAGTTGGTCTAAGATGTGAGATAGCTGGTCTAGGGTGTGAGATAGTTGGTCTAAGATGTGAGATAGCTGGTCTAGGATGTGAGATAACAGGTCTAGGGTGTGAGATAGCTGGTCTAGGGTGTAAGATAGCTGGTCTAGGGTGTGAGATAGCTGGTCTACGTTGTGAGATAGCTGGTCTAGGGTGTTAGATAGCTGGTCTAGGGTGTGAGATAGTTGGTCTAAGATGTGAGATAGCTGGTCTAGGGTGTGAGATAGTTGGTCTAAGATGTGAGATAGCTGGTCTAGGGTGTGTGATAGTTGGTCTAAGATGTGAGATAGCTGGTCTAGGATGTGAGATATCTGGTCTAGGGTGTGAGATAGCTGGTCTTTGGTGTGAGATAGTTGGTCTAAGATGTGAGATAGCTGGTCTAGGGTGTGAGATAGTTGGTCTAAGATGTGAGATAGCTGGTCTAGGGTGTGAGATAGTTGGTCTAAGATGTGAGATAGCTGGTCTAGGATGTGAGATATCTGGTCTAGGGTGTGAGATAGCTGGTCAATGGTGTGAGATAGTTGGTCTAAGATGTGAGATAACTGGTCTAGGATGTGAGATAGCTGGTCTAGGGTGTGAGATAACTGGTCTGGGGTGTGAGATAGCTGGTCTAGGGTGTGAGATAGTTGGTCTAAGAGGTGAGATAACTGGTCTAAGATGTGAGATAGCTGGTCTAAGATGTGAGATAACTGGTCTAGGATATGAGATAGCTGGTCTAGGGAGTGATATAGTTGGTCTAAGATGTGAGATAACTGGTCTAGGCTGTGAGATAGCTGGAGTAGGCTGTGGGATAGCTGGTCTAGGCTGTGAGATAACTGGTCTAGGGTGTGAGATACCTGGTCTAGGGTGTGAAATAGCTGGTCTAGGCTATGAGATAGCTGGTCTAGGCTGTGAGATAGCTGGTCTAGGCTGTGAGATACTATAGCTTGTCTAGGCTGTGAGATACCTGGTCTAGGCTGTGAGATAGCCGGTCTAGGATGTGAGATAACTGGTCTAGGGTGTGAAATAGCTGATCTCGGCTGTGAGATAGCTGGTCTAGGGTGTGAGATAGCTGGTCTCGGCTGTGAGATAGCTGGTCTAGGGTGTGAGATAGCTGGTCTCGGCTGTGAGATAGCTGGTCTAGGATGTGAGATAGCTGGTCTAGGATGTGAGATAGCTGGTCTCGGCTGTGAGATAGCTGGCCTAGAACCAACTCTCTTTAGTTGACGTCTATGGCATGCGCCGAAGGTCTTCAGTGTTACTGTTCTTTACTTTCCTGCTGGGTCCTTTGTAACACGCGGTGCTTAAAAATGACCCCAAGACAGGAAGAAACCATCACAATTGGTAGGCCTGAGTGCACGGATGAATAGGTGGTCAGTTTACCTCTCAATTAGTGGACGATGAACATTCGTGATCATAACCTGATCTGCGTAGCTCCTAGCTTGCAGATGTCCAAAGATGCTCTTCCAAATATCTCCATTCCCCATTGTGAATGTTCCACCTAATGGCGCTCTTGAAGCCAACATATCATTCGGTGGTTTGCTTTATACATAACAAAGGTAATTTAAAGCATTTATAGACTGTTTATAATTTATTGGCAAGCTTAAGTTCAGTCGTTTTACACAGATTTCTGAACGGCCGACGTTCATATCATTGTCAAAATCAACGCATAGCGGTTTACTCCCAAGTTGCCGGCTGTTGACTTCGAACCTGTTAGGTCGGGGTCGTGAAGCTGCATTTCCTATCCCTAGCCCGCATGTGCGGACACTTTATACATAAGCCATCATACAAGCGCTAGGAAGCAGTCGATCCAGACACATGAAACACTGAGGCATCCAGACGACAGGCATCACTGACGCGCCATGGGTAGAAGACCCAAACGATCTTTGGGGAGGAAACACTTGTATAAGTAAA
>OY992876.1:345603785-345686285 GCA_963921405.1 Cepaea hortensis
TTTGGCAGTAAGCTTCCTGTTCTCCCAGACTCTTTTTTCTAACATGCTCATTGTTGTTGCTGCCTTGCCAATCCTAATGTTGATTTCCTGATCGAGGGATAATTTGCTATTTACCTCTGATCCTAGATATGTAAGATGGTCTACTATCTCCAGTTCGGCGTCGTCAATAAAGATTGATGGTACATCATGTGCACCTTGTGACATAATCTGTGTCTTCTTTTTGTTAATTGTTAAACCAAATTCAGAACAAGCATTGGAGAATGCAGATAGTAGAAGTTGTAATTCTTCATCAGAGTGGGTCGTAATCGCAGCATCATCCGCAAAAAGCAACTCTCTGATTAGTACCCTGCTAATTTTGGTCTTGGCCTTCAATCTCTGAGCATTATAGAGGCCACCATCTGAGCGTGAGTGAATGTATATACCGTCATCCTGATCAGAAAGGCATATTTCAGTAGAAGTGAAAAGTATATCCCAAAGAGGGTGGGGGATAGTACACAACCTTGCTTAACTCCACTCTTGATTTCAAACTCTTCTGAAGTTGAGCCATCAAACTTGATTATACCCTTCATGCCTGTGTGGAACGATTCCACAATGGACAGAAGAGTTGGTGGGCAGCCAATCTTCTTTAGTGCTTTGAACAGACCCTCACGACTGACCAAATCGAATGCCTTTGTGAGGTCGATGAAGGCAATAAACAGTGGCTGATTTTGTTCCCGGCATTTTTCTTGCATCTGTCGCAATGAGAATATCATATCAATGGTAGACCGGTTCTGACGGAAGCCGCACTGTGATTCGGGGTAGACTTGATCTCCCAGGACTTGAAGTCTGTGCAGGACAATTCTGGCAAATACTTTCCCAACAATACACAGAAGTGAGATACCCCTATAGTTGTTACAGTCGCTCCGATCTCCCTTGTTCTTGTACAGCGTTATGATGTTTGAATCTTTGAAATCCTGTGGGACTTGTCCTTCTTGCCAGCATAGCTCTATTAGCTGGTGGATCTGTAGAGCGAGTGTGTCTTGCCCACTCCTGATTACCTCTATTGGAATCCCATCCTTACCTGGAGCCTTGCCAGATGCAAGCTCATTTATAGCACACTTAACTTCTGTTATAGTGGGAAGTGTGTCCAGGTGGTCAAGAGTTGGCAGGGCCTCTATGGCGTTGAGGGCATCATCCGCTAGCTTGAGTAAAGCTCTAAATAGTGCTCGACCCATCTATCCATCTGCTGTTTCTTATCAGTGATGATTTCTCCAGTCAAGGTTTTCAATGGTGCACTTCTTTTGATCATTGGACCACAGGCTTTCTTTATCCCTTCATATATGCTTCTGATGTTTCCCTTATCACTTGCGATCTGAATGGACTCACATAACTTGATCCAATAGTCATTCGCACACTGCCTGGCAGCCTTTTGTACATCCTTCCTCGCTTGCTTCAGCTCACTCAGAGTGTTACGCGTTTGTTTCTTAAGAGAGCTATCTTCTTTTTATCAATCAAGGACTGCAGTATCTGGCTGTTTGCCGCAAACCAGTCCTGCCTCTTATGATCCACAGTGCCGTAAACCCCTACCGCTGTTTTGTAAATAGTTTCCTTAAGTTTACTCCATTTATCATTTACTATACAATTTTCTGATGTATCATTGAAAGCGTCTTCAAGTTGCTGTTGAAATTCAAAGCATTTTCCAGGATCGTGAGTGTTAGTAATATTAATCCTGGGGCTAGACTTGTGTTTAGCTGTGTAGATTCTCTTTGGTCTCAGTCTAACCCTTGCAACAACCAAAGAATGATCTGTATCACAGTCAGCACTGTGGTAACTTCGACTTAATGATGTATGGTTCAGATGTTGTCTCCGTGTGATAATGAAGTCCAGCTGATGCCAATGGCCGGATCTTGGATGTTTCCATGTGACCTTATGCATCTCTTTTGTTTTAAAAAAGGAGTTTGTAATACATAGGTCATTTCTAGTGCAATGCTCCAGCAGCCTTTGCCCATTATCATTCATGCGACCGATGTTGTATTTTCCAAGGCACACTGGCCATGAACTCGAGTCCTTGCCCACACGAGCATTGAAATCACCGAGCATGTAAATGTAGTCGGATTTTGGAACTGCCTTGATCGCAGAGTCTAGCTGCTCATAGAACGTATCCTTCACATCATCAGAGGAAGCTAGTGTCGGTGCATATGCAGTGAGAATGGTGGCAAATCCATAAGAGGTTGCCGAGCGCAGTGATAATAATCTTTCATTACCTCCAGCTGGGATATCAATCATTCCCAGTAGCGAATTCTTCACTGCAAAGCCCACACCATGTTGCCTTTTTTCTGCCTGCCCTCTTCCCTTCCAAAAAAAGGTGTAATTGTTTTCCCTGAGTGACCCTTCCTCAGCGAGGCGAGTCTCCTGCAGGCCAGCAATATCAATGTTAAGACGATTGAGTTCAGCATCAATCACAGCCGTTTTTCTCACATCGTCAAGTATTTGTCAAGTCAGTGGAAAATCCTGGACACATGGTTCTCACGTTCCAGGTTGCAAGCCGTAGCTTGAGGTTTCTATTCTTTTTATTAGTACCTGGTGCATTGGTTTTACAGCCTGCGATTCAGATTTTGTCCTAGCCCCAAGCACCCATTGAAGCAGGCAGGCTGTGGCGGATCAGCACCCAATTGGCTGGGGGCTGCCCAGCTTGACGCGGGCGGTAGCTGATCAGTGACACCTGTAGGTGTCTCCCACCGTCAGAGGCAACGCGTGGCGCCCCATGTCTACGCCAACTGACAATGACTTATAACCCGTAACAGTTGCCTCTCGCTTTGATTCCGAGACCGGTTAAGACCAGGGATGGAGTTATTGCCTTTCCATAGCACAAAGCCTGGGCTAAAATAAAGAAACCATGTGTTGCCCATGCAGCATGATCCCTCTCTTGGCCTGCCTAGTTCACTCCAGAGGAAAGTTGACACCTATAATCTGGAACAAGACAAGCTGCAGAAGCTGCCGGATCAGCAAAGCAATGCTCTGTCCGCCTCCTGTCCGTACCCTCCCAATTGCGCTCTTCCGCCCGAAGCCGTTGGCACAATGTGGGGTGTCGGGTTTGGTAAGCGCCGCCCAACATTCGGTGCTGACAGAAAGCAGGTAGTACCGTCTACTGTCATACGGTAGCTCAGTCATATCTGACTAAGACCTGACTTATACATTCAGGAATATACAAAATATAATGGCGCTATCACATTGCAGACTCATAGCAGGAACATGCTTGGGGACAAATTGTTATCAATAGTGAAATAGGCAGAACTCTTTAGGTGTAGACACAATCAGACGAAGTCATTTGTTTGGAGAATATATGTTTCTTGTTCTTGAATGCTCTCCCGTGCCACGCGTGTTCTTGTCGTGAGCTCCATGTCGCTTGTACCACTCCCTATTTGTGCTCGCCTAGTTAGATTGGATTGATACTTATTCCACTCCTTTATGTTTTTATATGACAAAACACTCATTCATGTCCATCATTCGATGGCTTGTATTGCGCAGAGCTTCACCCCAATAACCAACCTTTAGAAATATCTCTCTACCATTAGCCAGATGTGGTGCCGCTGGTGCCGTCATGTGTGAATTATCTATCCCATCTCGCCAAGCTGGCTGGGTGTGGACCGCTGGGTGCGGTGTTGGTGCACGATAAGGCAGATGTGGTCGGGGCCCTTTGGGATGATGTGTGCAATGTGAGAGAACAGATACACCATCATTGCCCTGAGGTAATGGTGCGGCAGGGAGTGATCAGGGCATCTAACCGACATATAATACTAATAGGAAATCCCAGACGGATACATAATCAGATTGCAAATATTAGTATCGGCACTCTCTGCTGGTTGTTGAAGATAACGATAGAGCGTGTATGGGAATGTGCCGAGTCCAGCGATGCCTGTGTTTGATTTGAATTAACTCAACCCTAATCCCGAATCCACGCGAGGGATCTTCTTCCACTTCTTCGCCTCGCCAACAATAATCTTGTTCAGACATAATTGCCCATAATATTTATTTTCTTCATGTTTAATTGTCTTAACTAATTCAGTGCTGAAGAATAACATATCGTTAAATGTGTGCTCCCCTTTGGTCAGAAGGACGACACATCGCCATACTCGGATCATCGTGCTATTTGTTTTGTTTCCTGGTATCTTCCGCAACTACAGTGCTCAGTGAAAGTAACTTTACATTTTAATACTTAATCATTTGATTGTGTGCTATGTTTGGTCCAAACCTACTTCTTGTTTGGCACCGAATCAATTAATAAACAATAATCTTCAATATTGAATTCCTCTTGCTGGGATCTGTAGTTCCCTTTTAAGTCTAATGAAATTGTTTTACTCTTTTTAATACACATATTAAAACAAAGGCTCAAGTGTATAGAAGTCTTGTTAGCAATCGTTATAGCAAGCAGGTGATGTTACGTTCCTTACTGACTACATGAAAATAATGAATGTTACTGAATGCGTCCATATCAACGTTCAAAAATAAAGATTATACTTGTGAGAAGAAGATACAATAACCAGATGACCCTTATAAAGACCTAGAGGTACATCTGGCGTATATTGATACCTGTTTATTTAAGATCAATCGGCACCCTGTGGGTAATGTGATCAGTATCACTCCGGTCGTCTTTACTTTCCAAGAAATTGTTGGTACCCATTTTAGGTTAGGTCAATCTGAGAACCGTGATCATTTTAAAGAACAATCAGCATCATCTCAACCTCGGATGGAAGCCATGACCAGCAAGTCAGCAGGCGAGTGTATGGTGTCTCCCTTCCTACAGAAGGACATGGTGTGGTTTCATCACGGAGGTAGTCGTATGTGTATGTGTCACAGCATTATGTGGTGGCACGTGACCAACACGGGGTGGCGGTAGAGTCATGGCCAGACGCTCGTTTGCTATCACGTAGTTGTGGGTTCGAATCCCAACGGGAGAGATTAGAATTTTACAAATAGACTTGAGCTTCCAGGTCGACCCAGGCTACATTCAATGCCAGGGAATGTCTCGGGAAGTAAAGGCGGCCGGTGTGATACTGAGCATATAACTCACCGGGCGCCGTTGGTGTATCAACATACGGTCTAGCACTATGTATGCAATAACCTCCGAGTGCCGATTAATATATACAGTTGTGGGTTTAGCACCATATGTCCAGAGTGCCTTAAGGTCTGTGGAAAGATCTGTACTTCACTCATCATCTCATCTCATCTCATCTCATCTCGCCTCATCTTGTTTTTCTTGTGCCTTGAGGTGTCGAGTTGAAGAACAACCAGCGGGAGAGTACCTGTTTATGGACTTCATAGATCGAGATTCCCATTGACACATTATTCCCTCTATCCATCGTTTACATGGTCGGCCTCTTCTTCTGATTCCATTTGGTCTGTACATCACTGCGTGTTGTGGTATACTGTTAGTTGGTAATCTAGTTACATGACCGAACCATTTAACTTGCTGTTTTCTATGTCCTGTATTCATCATTTCTGATTTTCTCTCTTTTTTATTTCACTTTACGTCACTGTATGACCAAACACATTGTATGTTTCTCCTGGATAGTGATTATATTTTGTATTGCATGCATGCATTAAATGTTGGCTGACCATGACAGAAGAACTAAACTGACATGACAGCATCGCCAATGTGCAGCTCGCGGAGAGAAGTAAGCAGATTGCAGAGAATCAAGAGGCGAGGAGCACATGTTTGCCCTGGATATGACACACATTGATGACTCTTGTCAACAGCATAAGTGCAATTTTTCTCTTCTGGAATGAACAAGCCACAAGAAATTTACGGAAGGTAGTTCCGGCGCATTTACTGCAGTTGGGATGTGAAATATTAAGCCTGCACATATTCTAGGTCAATGTATATGATGTGGGGTGTGTAAATCGATTTCTCGTATCTTTCCTTCCTAAACAATTCAAGAACTTTATGAAAATGTTCCGGTGGCCACGTTCGTGAGCATGGATCGGCTCCAGAGCTTACTGGTCAGATAGAAATATGTACCCCCCGCTGGGGCGTGTACTTGGACCACTGTCTTGACAGGCAAGCATACTATCCACTAAGCCACCGCGTCTTCTAAAAGTGTACAGAGTTTTAAAAACACAAGTTTATAATATATTTGACACAGAGATGATTAATATAGAATGAGAGAAAGGAAAAATTGACAAAAGATAGCAAACAAAGAAGGGATTACCGTGCAATGGTCAAAGGCTTATGCTCCATTGAGGGAGGTGACAATGAAAGGCAAAAGAAGAAGAAGAGAAAGAGAAGGACGACGAGAAGAGGGAAGAGAATGAGGAAGAAGAAGAAGAAGAAGAAGAAGAAGAAGAAGAAGAAGAAGAAGAAGAAGAAAACACTTCTGATAATGATGATAGTGATACATCTACATTCATTAATTCATTCATTCAGTAGCATGTCCTTTGCAGAACCTCGCTCCCATAAAAACCGTCTGGAAAACCTCTCGATCATAAGCACATTTTCCACCACCTCCAATTTTTCCTCATTAACATATATTTCTTTCTCCATAGTAGTTTTATCTGTATACATTATCTGTGTTTTTGCTATGTTAAGATATAAGTTGTGATTTTCACTATTCAATTGGATTAAGGTTATTAGGTTTCCTATACCATTCTGTGTTGTGGACAGCAATACTGTATCATCAGCATACCTGGTTTGTCATGACCACCGATATTTAGGGCAGCATATAGCTCCCTGTTTATATCATCTCTGATATTTGTAATTATATTATATATCTACATGCCAGCAGCAAATGTTTAGTTGATTATTTGGCAATGATGTCGGGATGTACCCGTCAAATGGAACCATTAATAACGGAAGAATAGGTCCAGTCTATTTGCCTCAAAGCGTAACCCACTCCCACATTCCCTAACAACTATGTTCTCATTTGTAGATTACAGATACAAATATCGATGTTCTCATTTGTAGTTTACAAATACAAAAATTAGGAACAAGCGTACCTCGCATCCAAAGGTGTCTCCTTCAATTAAGATCATATTTTGAACACAACTCAATAATAACATTTAATTATGCTTGCAATATAAAATAGCAAATACATCCGTTTTGTGGATTATCTATTTTACATAGTTTGGCCATGTAGATGTACATTGCTACGAACAGATACGTCATGGAATTGTTGCAGTGTAGACTGTCGGACATCGCTGCCCAACACAAACTGTGCATAGCTAGTGAACAGAGAAAATGGGGCATGTGTGTGTTAGAGATCAGACAAATTCTGGATTACAGCAAGCAATATTTAAATAACAGAATATTAAAGTGAAGTCAGTAAACACATTACAAAAATAAAAATAAATGAAAAGTACAGATTTGATCAAATTCATCAAAATTGGAAAGGTATTGGGTAACATTTCTGGTATACACTTATAGACAAAGATTCACTCACACATACATACAACACACACATACGTACACACACGTGACACACACATATACACACATACAGTTTAAAGATGGCCGCCCCACTTTGATATGCACCAAAGAGGAGCAATGTTATCCGTTTTGTTTTTAATAAGTGAAGGGGTGGAAACAACAATTATAGAAACTCATCAGCGAATGAAGTTCCAATATGGCGATTTATAAGAGTTTAAGAGTGAAGTAGGAAGTTTTAAAACGGCGTCAGTTTTGTGACAGACCGGGCCAGGCACACCGAGTAGTAACCACAGGAATCCAAACACTTTTCTGCCTCTGAGGACTTGCAATGAACGCAGTGGTGACTACATCGAACAATGATACATTTGTTATTTAGTTGCTTTCAAAAATCAAAAACAGGAAAGATAATATTAGAGGAAGATGCTATAATGAAGAGGTGGAATGAGTATATAAGAGAATTATATGAAGGAGAAAGGGAAGAATTAACAGAAGATAGTAACTTAGAAGGTCCACCTATTCTGAAAGAAGAAGTCGCTGACGCTATGAAGCGTATGAAGAAAGGAAAAACAGCTGGGCCAGATGAAATCACAATAGAAGAATTAGAAGTATTGGGAGAATTTGGAGTAGATATATTAACCAAAATGTTGAATGATATTTACAGCAGTGGATATTTACCCAGTGATATGCTGAAATCTGTATTTATAGCTATACCAAAAAGACCAGGAGCAATTGATTGTGAAGATTTTCGTACAATTAACCTTATAAACCATATCACTAAGCTTCTACTCAGAAATGGAAATTAGTGAAGAACAGTATGGATTTGTGGAAGGAAAGGGCACAAACAATGCAATTTATACATTACGGACACTAATAGAAAGGTCAATAGAGAAACAGAGAGACATATATTTGTGCTTCATAGATTATACTAAGGCATTTGATAAAGTAAAACATGATGAACTGATTAAAATGTTGGAAGATATCAACACTGATGGAAAAGATTTAAGAATAATAAAGAATATTTACTGGAACCAAGTAGCAGCAATTAAAATGGGAAATAAAGAGGGTAGTTACGAACAGATAAAGCTAGGAGTACGACAAGGGTGTGTCTTGTCACCAGATCTTTTCTCCCTGTATAGCGAAGTAATAATGAGAGAGATCAAAGAGATGCCAGGAATACTAGTTGGAGGTTATAATATATATAATATACGCTATGCAGATGACACAGTATTGGTGGCGGATAATTCAACAGACCTACAACAATTATTAGACGTTGTAGTAACAGAGAGTGCAAGGAAAGGACTCTCCTTGAATATCAAGAAAACAGTAACAATGGTAATATCAAAGAAAATGGTGACACCAAAATGTGACATAGAAATAGAAGGGAAAATCCTTAACCAAGTGGATAATTTTAGATACCTAGGGGCATTTATAACATCAGATGGAAGATGTACAACAGAGATTAGGAGCAGAATAGGGTAGGCAAAAGCCGCATTTCAGAAAATGAAGAGTATCTTATGCAATAAGTCACTATCACTGAATGTAAGAAAGAGAGTGCTGAAATGCTATGTAGAACCAGTTTTGCTGTATGGCAGTGAATCTTGGAATGTAAATGAACAAATTAAGAAGAAATTAGAAGCAACAGAGATGTGGTTCCTGAGACGAATGTTGCGAATTCCTTGGACTGCCAGAGTAACTAACGACGACTGCCTGAAACAGGCTAATGAAACTAGAACATTATATACAACAATAAGACAGAGACAAACAGCTTTCCTCGGTCATGTGATGAGAAGAGAGGCACTGGAGAACATCGTGACAACTGGAAAGATCGAGGGGAAGAGAGGCAGAGGTAGACCAAGAGAAGTGATGCTGGATGGATTGAGACGGTGGCATGGAGGAATATCAGCAGCAGAGTTGATCCAGAAAACCAAAGACCGAGATCTATGGAGAGCCATGAACGCCTACGCCAGCCGACACGGCACTTGATGATGATGATAATATTAAAAATTAAATTTAAAAGAAAACAAAAACAGTTGAGGTTGTCATTTGAAGGCCCCTCGAATATAACTGCTAAGATGAGCGTTGCTAACGCCTTGCACTGCCAGAGTAACTAACAACGAGTGCCTGAAAGAAGCTAATGAAACTAGAACATTACATACAACAAAGAAAGAGATAAACAGCATTTTTTGGTCATATGATGAGAAGAGAAACATTGGAAAATATTGTAACAACTGGAAATGGAAAGATCTTTAGGGAAAAAGACAGTGGCAAACCTGGAGAGAAACGTTGCTAGTGCCATAAAGCAACATCATCAGTAGAATTTATCCAGAACACCGAATCTCTGTATATGTGTACCAAAGCGTGATGTGCACATTTGTCCGTGCTCTAATTTATGGGTGTGGAGAACCTTCTCCAAATGTCTAACCCCTGTCGCTCTTTCCATCCATTTGTCCGATTGTTACCATATGTTCTAGATTAGTTTGTTTCTCTTCTCAAAATGTAGCCAGAATGCTATAAAACCAACAACAAAACA
The DNA here is from genome assembly GCA_963921405.1 of Cepaea hortensis. Taxonomy (NCBI): domain Eukaryota; kingdom Metazoa; phylum Mollusca; class Gastropoda; order Stylommatophora; family Helicidae; genus Cepaea; species Cepaea hortensis. The sequence goes on from OY992876.1 coordinate 345,613,718, forward strand.
CACATAGAATCCACACACCGACACCCACACACGACACCCACGCACCCACACACCACACCTACACACTCACAAACACGCACCCACACACTCACACAACGCACCTACACACCCTCACCCACACAAACACACATCCACACCCACACATCCACACACCCATACTCACACACCCGCACGCTCACACCCAATCACCCACGCACATGCAAATTACCACAAGCGGCTAAAAGTGTCAAAGTTTGCCTATGCTGTCTGAGCGAGAAGTTATTGTTTAAGTCCAGCTGACCGATGTAGAAAATGATCTCGCTACCCCGTCGTAAACGTACCGGAAATTTAAGCTCAAGAGCATTAAGTTCACGGCCATTCACATGTATAACTGTATATATACACATGTTACAACTCTAACAAGATCACTTGTGTTTATATTCTGATCAGCAAGATAGAGCTATTAGAGAAGCCTTGTCACCGGTCACTTGGAAGGAGGACTGTGAGGTTAAGGTGGAGGATATTTTACGGGTACTGAAGAGGGTTAAAGACACATCGCCAGGCCCGGACGGGTTGATGTACTCCCTTATGAGTAACATGAATGATGGGGACTTGTATGAGATGGCTCTTTGTTGCAACCTAAGCATAAATACGGCGGAAATACCCCCAGGATTGGATGCTATCTGGTTAGTTAGTTAGTTAGTTAGTCGACAGATCATCCTCATTGCACATCGAACCATTCAGTCCATAAGTGCTCGGATCCCCTCCTCAGCAAATCCCGCAGCGTGTAGCGGCTAACGACGCCAGTTCTGTGTTGGTTTATCAATCTTCTTTGGCTTCCTGCGTAGTGTTCTTGTTTGGCCACACCTCTTTTAATTTGCTGCTCTCGCAGTCTGGCCATTGTTGTAGATTCACAGTCATCACTTGGTTCTCGCAAAAGTCTTACTTCTCGTAGAGCATTCAGAATGTCGGCCTGGTCCATGGCGCGTCCGCCCTCCACAGTAGCCTCACCTGCGAGCTTGTCAGCCCGCTCATTTCCTTGTACTCCCGCATGCCCTGGCACGAAGATGAAACTAATCTTTGCCAGTCGAGACCGCTCCAGAGGCAGCAACCATTCTCTTCGGATCGACCCCTCCTCTATCCTCTTGATCATGTTCATTGAGTCGCTAAGGAAGCAAGCCCTAGTGAATGTCTGTGTCTCGAGCCATGTTATTGATTTACTTACTGCCATGACTTCCATGGTCAGGCTACTTGTGGTTTCAGTAAAAGCACCAGAGTCCTCCTTCACAATTCTCCCTCCGGCCCGAGCTGTAAAGGCCCATGAGCTTCTCACATGTCGGACGACCGACCCATCTGTGTAGATGACCGCGTCACCGTCTAGCGAATTCTCGAAAATCAACGCTTGTACTTCAGCCTCAACAGCAGCCGGATTTTCTTGTCTGCATTTTCTGTCAAGTTGGATGCAAACTGAAAAGGATGTGCAGAAGTCTGTTGGCACTTGCACCCACTCCTCGCCAGGTTCTAAGTCCTCAAGTGAACACACCTGTTGAAGAATGTCCTCGGCTTGACCCATCCACGACCGTCCTCTTTTTAACCTGCTGCCCTTCACCTTCCTAATTTCACTATGCAGTGGATGTTGTGTGTTTGCGTTAATTCTGAGGTAGGCGCGTGCCCTGCAATCTTGTATTCTCTCTTCAATGGTTGGAAACCCAAGAAGGTAGCGCATCGCCCTGCATGCTGTATCTCTTGTACATCCAAGAATAATGCGCATAGCTTCATTCTGTATCCTTTCCATCCGTTCTATCTGCTTATGGCTGAGAGTCAGGATTGCCATTGCATACTCCAAAACAGACATGACCAACCCCTCGTACAGAAGACATAGATGGCGCTGCTCACAGTTTGCTGCCGCCATCACCCGCATCGCTGCCAAACCCCGCTTGGCCTTTGTTATCACCTGGTCTATGTGCACATTATAAGCAAGGCTTCGATCAAACCGTATCCCCAGGTAATTCATTGCCTGCGTTCTTTCCACCATCTCTGAACACAGCATTACAGTTGGTGTTGGAGTGTTGACAATATGATTATTCAACGAGAACCAAGTCACTGTTGCCTTTGTTGGGTTGACCATTGCCCCAGCTTCATCACACCAAGTACTTATGCGATTGAGTTCGGTTTGTAGTTCCACAGCAACCTCCTCTCTATCCTTCCCCTGACGATACACTAAAACATCATCGGCATATGACAATTTCCTGCCAGGTCCAGTGATCTGCTCACTGGTGATTCTCACTGTGTAGGCGTTGAACAGTACCGGAGATAATGGTGATCCCTGTGGTAGGCCAGGATATATTGTTGTTGGTTCCGAAGTCCAACTGCCACATCTAAAAACTACTTTCCGTTGGAAGAGGGCTGCAGCGATCCAACTAAGGAGGAATGGACTTATGTTTAGTTCGAGAAGCTGAAACATTAAAAAATCCAGTGGTACTCTGTTGTATGCGTCCTCAAGATCAATCGCTGCAGCAACGGTTTCAGTGCCTGAGTGGAAACCTTCATAGACATCCTGGGGAAAGACTGCTGCATTGGTCCAGGTTTCCCTTTTTGGACGGTACCCACCCAGGGTGGGTGGGAAAACACCTTGCCTCTCTAGTTGGCTTGATATTTTCTTGGCAATGTCAGGCTTCGGCAAGGGAATCAGATAGCTGTGTAACCATTCCTCCTTGATGCTAGCACCCCCTATACTGTTGTTGTACATGTCTGCTAGTTTCTCTAGCTCATTGTCGGTACACCTATTAATGTCATCGTATCTTATGCCATCAGGACCTGGAGCACTGTTTTTTGATCGTCGAAGCACAGCCTTGATTTCTTTCACTGTCACTGTGTCTTCATCCGAAGTGTCCTGGGCCTTGCATCTGTCTGAGGTGACCTCCTTGGCCAGATTTCGGCCTCCCATGTCTGTCTGGTTGCTTTGCTCAAGGTAGCGTTCAAAGGACTCACAAATATACACCTGGTATAAATGGAACGATCTACATGCTAAACGCCACATTGATTTTATAGGTGCATTTTTTTGTATTTATAGATTTTATGCTATCTGGTCCCACTACCAAAGTCTGGCAAGGATCACTCCAGACTTATTGGATACCGAATTTCTCTTTCTGTTATTTCTTGTTAATATAAAATCAATGTGGCGTTTAGCATCTAGATCGTTCCATTTATACCAGGTGTATATTTGTGAGTCCTTGTGTTTATAGAATGTGTTTGTTATATAGAGGTCGTGTTGACTCCATAATCCTATCAGGCTACTTCCGTTATCATTTCTTTCATTATGTTGGTCTCCAAATGCTCCAAGATGTTTTTCTATGCCCGCTCTGTTGTGTCATAGTCTTGTATTGAAGTCTCCCATAACTATGATGCTGTCCTGCTTATCTATTTTATTTAGCATGTCATGGATGTCTTCGTAGAATTCCTCGCATTCTTGCTCATTATTGTTTATATTACACTGTGCGTATATTTGTAATTATGTTGTAATTGTTTGTTCTTTTATTCTCACTGTTATGATTCTTTCTGATATACATTTTATTTCTAGTATTCCTCTTGCTAGCCGTGGTTCAATGACTATTCCCACACCGTGTCTTTCCCTTTCTTGCTGTTCCACTCCAGAGTAGACAAACGTGTAACTGTGGTGGATCTCCTTGCATTCTTCCCCCTTTATTCTGGTGTCCGCTATTCCCGTCAGTCCAATTTTCCTCTCTTCCATTGTTTCTATAAGTTCTTCTTCTTTACTATCAAAACGGCAAACGTTCACTGTGCCTATTTTTTGAATCGCTGATCTATCTCGTAGTCCATTAACATTGGCGGGTCTATATCCATTTGGGTCAGTCCGTTTATATTTCTTAGTTTTTCTATCAGCAGCATGAAGATCCCCTGCCGGCTTGTTAGGCCAGTCGCAAGTTTAGGACAAACATCTGACCATAGGGAGTCCATCCCCTATGGCGAGCAGCCATATCCCCGTTAGCCCATGGCCCCGCGGTCATGATTTCCCAGTCTACACCGCGTGGGGGTGTGGTTGACTTGTGTAGTCTGCGGCTCATCGGCAGGCTACTAATTTTCACTGTTCACCCCTCCTGGGAGAGGCTAGCATATCCTAACCCTGCTGGCTGCAGAGGTATTGTAAAGGATAAGGTACACTTCTCGCTGTAGAGTCGTACTCTAATTATTGGTCTTCGTTAAGAAAAGATCTCTTATGCACAAGAGTGGAAGTATAATTGTAATTTTTGAAACAAGGAATACACCACCATGAAATCCCAGACACACCAGCCTAACTCTACGACCCAGAAGGTCAGGGGATAACGAGTAAATACATGATTGTGTGCATTAAAGAACGTGCATTTCTAGAATACACAAGAGACGCTGATTATATATAGACGCTGAGACTAATGCCGGACACATATCGAATATGTTCATCTGTGCTGGTTTACTTTGATTGCTTCTGACACGGGATTCAGTTTAACAGCGAGGAGATACAGGGTCACACGTGTGGCTAACAGATGGCAGGTATAATGTAGATGAATTTGTATATTTGTATTTAATCGACTTAGTTTGCCAGACACCCGGAGTAGTTTTTTCTACAGCTGATGGCTACGTCTTCAGGAGGAAGTGTAACCATGCACCGGGAATTGGTGGGAATGGGAATCCACCATTTCGAATTTGTAGTAGCATTAACGAGAGCAGGAGAGTTTACATTGTTATTGTTGTTATGTGTGTATGTGTGAGTGTATAGTGGCGGACTGGCCAGGGTATCAGCTTGTCCGATGGCAAGAGGGATATCTCATCTCATCTCACCTCATCATGTTCCTCTTGTACCTTGTGGTGTCGAAATGAAGTATAAACAGCGGGAGAGTGCCCGCTTATGGACTTCATGTATCGATATTCCCATGGACTCTGTTATTCCCTGCGTCCATCTTTTACGTGGTCGATCTCTTCCTCTGCTTTCCTCTGGTCTGTACATGTCACGGGAAACTGCGAGTTTAGTTATTCCTCGATAACTTACACATAAAATTAATTGCAATGTATGAGGATGAAAAATTATTGACAGTTAGTCAGAATAACAATCAAGCCTTCAGTTTTGAGCGAGGACAAAGTGAGGGTTATTGACCGAATGATAAAGACGAAAAATACTGTTGTGATAAGGGGTCAGTGACTGCCGATCTTATCGGACGAGCAACGGAGACGAGGAGACATCGGGTTGTGGAACACACGAAGGCGGTGATCAAAGAGTTAGAACCCTTTGATGTGCGACGAGTGATGAACGCGGGGACTCAACGGAGCGGACAGGAGCACGGAGCGCAACGAACGAATACGTGACTTCAGAAACCTTTGATAGGGGAATCACGGCAAAGTTGATTGTTGATGTATGAACATCAAACAATAACGGAGAATCGGAAACTGCGTATAAATAGTGTAAACTTGTTTTTGTAGTTAGTGTGTGCTCCCAAACTGGACGGAGAATATCTATGTGTCCTTAATAAAGAAAAGAAATTATAGTCCCTTATTGTTTAAAGGCGATGGGATATTAGTGCATATGTGCTTATATATATTTCAATTCATGGACTAAAATAGATTATATAAGGTATTTAGCTTTAGCTTAATAGTCTAGTATAGAGAACAAGGTGTCTGTGCTGGCTATTACCATTTCCTTCGTTTAGCTAATCGTTTAGACTTTAGTGTATTCATCTGTCTTATGTCAGAGTATCTTTCGGAAGCTTCTCAGTACGGCTGGAGAAAGGCTCTCACATAAGAAATAGTATGAAGCAGACTCATATCACCTGATTGAATATATCTCCCACAGGTTCTACTAAAACTCCTGACCTACTCAGAGAAGATAAAAAGAAAGAAGTTACTTCACTGGTGTAATGAAAGTACTTCACTAGAACAACTTAAACATAGCCATTCACTAATCGTGGGCCGACATAACGAATGGCAAATAACAGGTTTTTTGAAAACCAGGGAAAGGACTTTCATTCTATAAAGGCAGAACAACATAGGCTAAATATATTTGAAGTGGGTAATACCCTAAAAGAAAAATTGAAGAATTCAAGAACAGGTTATATATATTCAAAAACTGTTAAGTCGATCTAGAGACATTGATAGACAGTGGTGATGTGTTTTTCCGTGATGGATGGTACAACTTCCAAAACCAGGACATATGTGTTTTTTCAGTGACTTACCTTGATCGCATTATTTTCTGGTGATAGACATTGAACATTTGTTTTCTAAAATTGGATTACGTCCAGACTCAAGCGGAGCGGAGCATCCAGGATGAGAGCTGTCCATATGTGTGTGATGTCTTGTGCTTGGCCGTATGCAGCTGATAGATGTGATACGGAGACTAGACATTCAGAGTCCTATCTTGCACTCACAATAGAAGACACTACCAACTACATATACACAGTGCATACATACACCAGACATAGTTTTAATTAATAAATATTTTATTAATCGTTGGAGGAAACTGTTGTCGGAGTATGTGATGAAGGAATAAGAGAGAGAGAGAGAGAGAGAGAGAGAGAGAGAGAAAGAGAGAGAGATATATATATATATATATGGAATAGAAGACGGAAGGGAGGAGTGTAGACAGAAGTCTGTCAATAATCCCAAAGTATTATAAGCTTAAAGGTGTGCTTGTTGATTCCACGTTCCTCCAGGGACGACAAGCGACATTAAATGGTGGAGCAGCGATTTACTTGAAACGGGTTACCTGCATATTGGCACAGGCATAGCAGGGTAACTTCCTAGCGGGGTAACTTGAAGCAGGGTGTCTGCCTAGCGTGGTAAATGCATAGCAGGGTACATGCCTAGCGGGGTATCTGCATATTGGTACATTATATGATAGATGCATAGCAGGGTATATGCATAGCAGGGTACATGCATATTGGTACCTACATATTGGGATATACATATAAGTATACATATTGATGACTTTTAATGGAAGCACGTTCCAGACAGGGTGAATGTGGATAGGTGTTCAGACACAGTACATACCTGTTCACACTTGACACGTCTATGATAAGCCTTTATCCTAAATCTCCTCTGGGGGTTGAGAGATTGTTTGTGGTGTACTGTGTAGTGTCATAGATAATAGATACGAATATAGACCTAGATTATAATATATCTATAATATATATATATTTGATTTAGATAGTGAGTAATTACTTACTGCTTTGAAGTGTCTTTACTCTACCTGCTGACTCACCTTCTTTAACTATGGCCACTCCTAAATTAACTACGGCGGAACTTTGGGCAAACGGGGAAGAAATTGGTTTATCTGGTTCGGGCTTAACCGATTACATTCAGGAGAGGGAGAGGGAAAATCGCCATGCAGAACGGGAAGATCGAAAGGCCGAGTTGGAATTGACACGAATGGAAATGGAACAGACCAACAAGCGGTTGGACGCGGAAGAGGCCAACAAGATAAGAGAACATGAATACCGCATGCGAGAACTAGAACTCAAAACACAAACTAAGGGAGAAATAGATGTAGCGGAAGGAGGATCATCTTCACATGGTTCAACCAACATGAGTGGACCTGGCTACCATGCAATGAAGATTCCCTTAGCAGTTTATGAGGAATCTACAGAAAGATTTGACCAATACGTAAATCGCTTTGAAGCTATGTCAGTCGCTATGGGACTGGATAGAAGCAGATGGGCTCTTAAATTATCCCAGGGATTACGAAGTTCGGGTTACGAGGTCTACACTCGCCTACCCCCAGAACATGAAAATAATTACGATGAATTAAAAGCCGCTTTGATGAAGCATTATGAGATCACAGCCCAAACGTATCGGAAGAAGTTTCGATCGGCCAGAAGAGAGCCGGGAGAGCTATTCGCCGCCTACAGTTTAAGGCTAAAATCATACCTCCAAAAATGGATAGATTTGGCGGAGTTCAAGCGGGACTATGAGAGTCTGGAAGAGCTCATGGTTGTCGACCAGATGCGCCAGCAAATGTCAGAACCACTGAAGACATTTCTAGGAGAACAAGGGGCGTAACGGCTTGATGTTATGAATAAGCTGGCGGAAAGATTCGTAGAAGTCCATGGGGAAGCAAAAGAAACCAATATACCCACCACAAAAGGTCAGGAGAAACAAGACCGAAAGAAATCTAAAACTGGGAAGGAGAACAAGTATAACCTTATATGAAGACGTCAATGGAGAGTTCAGAGAAGGTGAAGGAAGGAAACCAGAGCACCTCGAATTCTCCAGCAAAACGACCGTGGTCTGAGATGTGGTGTTCAATCTGCAAGTCGCCCTCTCATAACACAAAAGACTGCAGATCGAAACCGAAAAGCTATCACTTCGCGGCATGCCAAGTGATTCCTAAGAAGGTGATCACAGACAAGGCTGAGGTCGGCGAAGAAGCTCTGACTAAAGAGAGCACACGGAAAGCTTGGAAGGGAAAATGGTGCACACACTGCAGGTCGAAAGCACATAATACTGTGGACTGCAGATGCAAAGAAAAGGTCGAGGAGGTGGAAGACACTCCGGACCAAGAGAGGCCACCTGTAGTTGAACTGATTGAATTCAATGGCCAGGAGGTTGCTTGTCTCTACGATTCAGGTTTGGATGGGGAAGCTTCTATAGATGCCAGCCTGGTAAGGCCAGACCAACTTACAGGGGAGACCATTGAGATACAGCCGGCAATGAGGAGTGCGGTTACCATGACGCTGCCAATCGACAAGGTGGAGATTAAGTCCAGGTACGTCACGGGCATTATTCCTGCAGCTGTATTAGCTGACTCCCTATATCCAGTGATCATTGGTACGAAATATGTGTTCTTGGGGGTGCCCAAACAGCCCGCCCACAGGGGAGCATTAACCAGTGGATCTCAGGGGAAGTAAGAAGAGGCAGAGACACTATGCGACAACTCAGTGGTAGGGGAATTGCATACTGCCCAGAGGAAGGATACTACGTTGCGTCCTTGCTACAGGAAGCTGCAAAGAAGTGCTGAGCCACCAGAACGGGGACATTACTTTCTGAAGAATCGGCTGCTTTACATGAGAACCGGAAGAGGAGACAACCTGCACGAGCAGTGGGTGGTTCCAGAGACCCACCGTCCTCACATTCTTCAGAGTGGACACATCATAGCCGAGAATCGACATATGGGTGTCAGAGAGACATTGCAGAAAATGTCCGGCCATTATTGCTGGCCAGGAATGACCGGTGATGTACGCCGGTGGGGTAAATCTTGTTCAGAGTGCCAGAAAGCACAACCCAACAATCGGACTAAGAGTAAAATATTTCTTAAGGTGGAAGACCAAGTGGAAGTATGGAGTCCAGAAGAGACTAATATACTCCAAGAAGGATGGAAAGGACCTTATCCTGTGGTAAAGGTGGTGTCCAAAAACATCTACAAAATCCGGATCGGGGAAGAACTGAAAAATCTCCCTAGGCATCTCATTAAGAAATATGAGGAGAGATCCGTGAGCAAAGCTTCGCACCTTATGGTGATGGCAGCCATTAAGAAAAAGGTTACAGGTCCAGACGAAGACCAGAGATCGTCAGTACTACATAGGAGAGCATGTGGGAAAGTACGTGATAGGTCAGATTTACCCAACGAAGGGAGGAGGGACATCACACGTCGGGGGAGGGACAAGAGTGAAACCTTCATTAGTAACCAAGTTCAGAAGGGGTGGGTAACGTCGGGAAAGGCGAGAAATACCCAGGACTCCAACCGATGATTGGCTGACCATATCCAATATCGCCCAAGATGGTCCTGGAAGCAAAAGTCCAGGAGGTTTGGGAAAGACGACTCGGCCCAACGCGGACGAGGCGGAACATCTCCAGATGCAAAGCCGGGGAAAACCAAGAGAATATGGAGACAGTGTTACAGTCAGGATGGGACGATCCGTCTGTATTGTGAGCCGTCGCTTACGCCAGTCGAAAGTAGGTCGACCGAACGTACATGTGCGATGTGCCGACACTAGTGTCTATCATGAGTAGTATAGTAGGCTGTCAGTGAGATCGCTTACTTGATGAGGAGGTGAGCCATGTGAGGATACAGCACCTCATCTTAAGGATCATCAACACTTGATATTCCTAGCTACTTCACAGAAGCTCAACGCAAGATTGATGAGATGGTCGTTGTTACTACAGCCGTACAACTTCACAGTGGAACATCCCTGGTAAGGAGAATGTAGGAGCGGATTTCCTATCTAGACATCCAACTCCAGAGGAAGAGGAATAGGTTGGTGGATCATAGGAATCAAAACTACAGTGAGGAAGAGTCGACGCGGTCAACTTTCTTAAGAGAGGGCCTATGTCACGGGAAACTGCGAGTTTAGTGATTCCTCGATAACTTACATATAAAATTAATTGCAATGTATGAGGATGAAAAATTATTGACAGTTAGTCAGAATAACAATCAAGCCTTCAGTTTTGAGCGAGGACAAAGTGAGGGTTATTGACCGAATGATAAAGACGAAAAATACAGTTGTGATAAGGGGTCAGTGACTGCCGATCTTATCGGACGAGCAACGGAGACGCGGAGACATCGGGTTGTGGAACACACGAAGACGGTGATCAAAGAGTTAGAATCCTTTGATGTGCGACGAGTGGTGAACGCGGTGACTCAACGCAGCGGACAGGAGCACGGAGCGCAACGAACGAATACGTGACTTCAGAAACCTTTGATAGGGGAATCACGGCAAAGTTGATTGTTGATGTATGAACATCAAACAATAACGGAGAATCGGAAACTACGTATAAATAGTGTAAACTTGTTTTTGTAGTTAGTGTGTGCTCCCAAACTGGACGGAGAATATCTATGTGTCCTTAATAAAGAAAAAAAATTATAGTCCCTTATTGTTTAAAGGCGATGGGATATTAGTGCATATGTGCTTATATATATTTCAATTCATGGACTAACATAGATTATATAAGGTATTTAGCTTTAGCTTAATAGTCTAGTATAGAGAACAAGGTGTCTGTGCTGACTATTACCATTTCCTTCGTTTAGCTAATCGTTTAGACTTTAGTGTATTCATCTGTCTTATGTCAGAGTATCTTTCGGAAGCTTCTCAGTACGGCTGGAGAAAGGCTCTCACATAAGAAATAGTATGAAGCAGACTCATATCACCTGATTAAATATATCTCCCACAGGTTCTACTAAAACTCCTGACCTACTCAGAGAAGATAAAAAGAAAAAAGTTACTTCACTGGTGCAATGAAAGTACTTCACTAGAACAACTTAAACATAGCCATTCACTAATCGTGGGTCGATATAACGAATGGCAAATAACAGGTTTTTTGAAAACCAGGGAAAGGACTTTCATTCTATAAAGGCAGAACGACATAGGTTAAATATTTTCTAAGTGGGTAATCCCCTAAAAGAAACATTGAAGAATTCAAGAACAGGTTACATATATTCAAAAACTGTTAAGTCGATCTAGAGACATTGATAGACAGTGGTGATGTGTTTTTCCGTGATGGATGGTACAACTTCCAAAACCAGGACATATGTGTTTTTTCAGTGACTTACCTTGATCGCATTATTTTCTGGTGATAGACATTGAACATTTGTTTTCTAAAATTGGATTACGTCCAGACTCAAGCGGAGCGGAGCATCCAGGGTGAGAGCTGTCCATATGTGTGTGATGTCTTGTGCTTGGCCGTATGCGCTGATAGATGTGATACGGAGACTAGACATTCAGAGTCCTATCTTGCACTCACAATAGAAGACACTACCAACTACATATACACAGTCCATACATACACCAGACATAGTTTTAATTAATAAATATTTTATTAATTGTTGGAGGAAACTGTTGTCGGAGTATGTGATGAAGGAATAAGAGAGAGAGAGAGAGAGAGAGAGAGAGAGAGAGAGAGAGAGAGAGAGAGAGAGAGATAAAGAGAGAAATATATGGAATAGAAGACGGAAGGGAGGAGTGTAGACAGAAGTCTGTCAATAATCCCAAAGTATTATAAGCTTAAAGGTGTGCTTGTTGATTCCACGTTCCTCCCGGGACGACAAGCGACAGTACATCATTGCTGGTTGTGGTATACTGTTAATTGGTAACCTACTTGCATGGCCAAACCATTTGACTTGCTGCCTTCTAATAAAATCTAGTGCAGCTATAAACCCCACTTTAGTCCTGATTTCTTCAATTCTGATCTTATCTCTTCTTGATACATTGATTATTCTTCTCAGGAATCTCATTTCTGTTGTGATTTTTCTTTTCTCTTTTTCTGTCATAGTCCAGGTTTGGCATAGGCAACATAGAGTTGGTAGGAAGATTGTGTTGTAAAGTGCTTTCTTAGAGGGCTATGTGGGTCCTTAACAGAGTAGACCCCTTCGAGCTGTGGACAATATGTTGAGAATGTTAATGGCGTTTTAGTCCTGACAAGTAATGCTATAGTCCGTCTTTCTCCGTCTCTCTCTCTCTCTCCTCTCTCTCTCTCTCTCTCTCTCTCTCTCTCTCTCTCTCTCTCTCTCTCTCGCTCTCTGTTTCTCTCTGTGTCTTTCCATCTATCTCTGTCTCCCTATCTCTACATCACTGTATCTCGCTCTCCAAGTCTGTCATTGTCTCTGTCTCTGTCTTTCTCTGTCTCTCTCTATCTCTCTGTCTCTCAGTGTCTCTCTCTATCTCTTTCTGTCTCTATGTTATTCTCTCTGTTTCTCTTTCCATCTGTTAGACTGTCTATCTCTGTCTGTCTGTCTGTCTGTCTGTCTGTCTGTCTCTCTGTGTCTCTCTCTCCGTTTATGTTTCTATGCGTGTCTATCTCAGTCTCTCGCTTTCTTTTTCTCTGTCTCTTTATATCTCTGTCAATTTCTGTCTCTCTCTGTCTCTGTATCTCCCTGTCTCTGTCTCGTTATGTCTATCACTCAGTCTCTCTCTGTCTATCTCAGTCTCTCTCTTTCTTTCTGTCTATCTCTGTCACTCGTTCTCTGTTTTCTTTCCTCTCTCTCTCTCTCTCTGTCTCTCCATGTCTCTCTCTGTCTCTCGCTCTGCTTGTCTTTCTCAACTTCTCTGTCTGTCTATATGCCTGTCTATGCCCGTCTGTCTCTCTCTGTCTCTGCCTCAGTCTGTATATGTCTGTCTCTATCTATCTATCTATCTATCTATCTATCTATCTATCTATCTATCTATCTATCTATCTATCTATCCATCCATCCATCCATCCATCCATCCATCCATCCATCCATCCATCCATCCATCCACCCACCCATCCACCCATCCATCCGTCTGTTTGTCTGTCTGTCTGTCTGTCTGTCTGTCTGTCTGTCTGTCTATATATCTATGTATCTATCTATTTCCGTGTGTCTTTATGTGTTGTATTTGTATTTTGTCAAGATACAGTCATAATTACCGGGTCTGTGGCGTAGGAGTAAGGAACGCGACCTACAATCCCGCATACAACGTTCGACATCAGCTGTAGACTGCCGTATGTTGATGTTAAACAATGTCATGGACATTGTTCGGTCAGAAAGCAATGGCAAACTAGTGAATCTAAACTTGCCTTGTCAATCACAAATACCCAAACATGCTGGGTTTGGATGCGACATTCTGTGAAAGGACATGCAATAAACTTTAACAGACATAACAGCCCAACTATAATAACACTCTATAAGAATAACAACCAGTTTGTGAACTGGCTTTGAACTCAGGCGTTGTCCATACATGTATTACTGCTTCTTGTAGCACTGGACTGATTTTTGCGTGTGGATGAGCTTTCCCTTTTACCAGTGTCCCTCGCCATCAGGCGAATTCACTTCGACTTCTGAGGTACTTGTAATTTACGTCCCCAAATCAAGGACTACCTTCTGTACAGATGCCAGGAAAGTCATGTTGTGTAATCTCATAGAAAATAAATTGAAGAACTTGGTGACAACTGGCAAGATCGAGGGGAAGAGAACATGGAAAACGCAGAGAAGTAAATACCTGGATGGCTTGGCCACGTGGCATGGTCGAGACAAGAACACTTAGCTGATCCACGACTCGAGTGAGTGGTCGAGTGAGGTGGCGAAACTTGACCGCCCACGCTTACCGGCATGGACATGATGATGATGAAACCAAGGACGAGAAGTCAACTTACACAATTGACCGGTGTAGGGATTGAACTCACTACCTCGTCACCCGCACACCGGATGTTTATTATCCATTCGGCCATGCTGGCCGCCAAATACAATTTATAATGCTTTAGCTATTTACTAAATGTTGGCTTGTATGTGTCTGGAGGCCCCTGGCTGTGGTCTATATTTGCACATGATAGAACATCTTCTAATGATCTCTTTGTTTCCTGTCGTCCTTGTTATTAATTTAAAATATTCCAGTTATTTTCTGTCATAACATCACCTGCTAGCGTCTGTGGCGTAGGGGTTAGTACACCGCCGTTGAACATTTGTTTGACATACCGAGTCCTGGGATCAAGATTAGCCGCTTCACATAGCCACAGCGGGTTCTTGCTGCAGAGCGTTGTGGTTTGGTAAGTAAAAACACGGATGTATTCAAATAAAGATGAAGACAGAAAAAAAATTGGAAGCAGAGTTGTCGTTGGGCAATGAGAATATGGATATTGAAAAGAAAAATATAATGAAAATATACAACTGAGTAATGACATTTAATAAAGTTATATGAATAGATAAGATGGCAAAATAGATAGAGAAATCGAAATCAGATGTCAAAAAACAAGTGCACATCTCTCCGATGTTAAAAAGCAAATGCAACTATCGACCATACTGAAACATGTAAATATACTCATGTCCTTAAAAAGACATATAATAAATAGCATATTCACACTAATTCTACGCTACCAATGTCAAACTTGGACATTATCCAAATCACACTTACGCAAAATCAACATCTGTGATATGAGGTGCTTGAGAAGTGCTGCCAGCATAACTATCCAAGAAGTAGTAAGAATTGATATTCTCAGACAGACAGTGGGATCAACACCTTGTACCACATATATTGATAGACAGAAGATCAAATGGTTCGGCCATGTCGTTAGAATGCAACACCATCAACTACTGACAAAGGCGCTACACCGAAGAAGATCTGATATAAGAAAAAGAGGACGCCCGTGATGGAAATGGATTGACCACATCAAAGACATTGTACAATCACACGGAATGACACTATCCAATGCCATCCATCGGGCGTTGGAAAGTTAACTATTTCTACCCACGGTGCTTGACGGCAAAAATGAGAGATGACGATGATGATGATATGAACAGATTATAATAATAACAGAAAAGCTTAGTCTACAACGACAAGAAAATACATGTATAAAAATATAAAAAAAAAAAAACATCAATAAGAGTGAATAAACATTATCAAATAAATTGAACATTGAACAGCAACAATAATGAAATAAGCAAATGAAAGTTAAACAAATCAATAATGTTACTTAGCGGAAAGCGCCTCAGGAAGATAAGATAATAAGTAAAATGATGTTGTTTTGCTGATGGTCATCATGAATTGTGTTAATGCGTTCCAAATGAATAAATGTGCTGCTGTTTTTGAAATAGGGTTTGCACATCAACACAGTAGGGGATTAAAGTTAGCTGTAGTTCTGAGGGATTAAAGTTAGCTGTCGTTCTACGGGATTGAAGTTAATTGTCGTTTTATAGGATGAAAGTTAGATATTGTTTTAAGGAATTAAAGTTATTTAAAAAAAAAAAGATTACAGTTAGTTGTCGTTCTGAGGGATTGAAAATAGCTGTCATTTTATGGGATGACATTTTGATGTCGTTTTATGGGATGACAGTTGGATTTCGTTTTATGGGATGACAGTTGGATTTTGTTTTATGGGATGACAGTTGGATTTCGTTTTATGGGATGACATTTTGATGTCGTTTTATGGGATGACATTTTGATGTCGTTTTATGGGATGACATTTTGATGTCGTTTTATGGGATGACAGTTGGATTTCGTTTTATGGGATGACAGTTGGATTTCGTTTTATGGGATGACAGTTGGATTTCGTTTTATGGGATGACATTTTGATGTCGTTTTATGGGATGACATTTTGATGTCGTTTTATGGGATGACATTTTGATGTCGTTTTATGGGATGACATTTTGATGTCGTTTATGGGATAACATTTTGATGTCGTTTTATGGGATGACAGTTGGATTTCGTTTTATGGGATGACAGTTGGATTTCGTTTTATGGGATGACATTTTGATGTCGTTTTATGGGATGACATTTTGATGTCGTTTTATGGGATGACATTTTGATGTCGTTTTATGGGATGACAGTTGGATTTCGTTTTATGGGATGACAGTTGGATTTCGTTTATGGGATGACAGTTGGATGTCGCTTTATGCGATTAAAGTTAGATGTCGTTTCATGAAATTAGAGTTAGATGTTTTGTTTATAGGATTAAAATTAGATGTCGTCTTATGGTAGTAAAGTTCGCTGTCGTTCTAGGGATTAAAGTTAGCTGTCATTCTACGGGATTAAAGTTAGATGTCGTTTAATGGGATTAAAGTTAGATGTCGTTCTATGGACTAAACCTAGCTGTCGTTCTAGGGATAACCGTTAGCTGTCGTTTTATGGATTAAAGTTAGATGTCGTTTCATGGGATTAAAGTTAAATGTTATTTTACGGGATTAAAAATGAATGTCGTTTTATGAGATTAAAACTAAATGTCGTTTAATGGGATTAAATTAGATGTCGTTTTATGGGATTAAAGTTAGATGTCATTTTATGGCATTAAAGTTAGCTGTCGGTCTATGAGATTGGAGCAAACATAATATAGCACAACGTGATAGTACCCGAATGAAGCAAACACAACACAGAAGTGCCCGAATATAACAAACACAACACAGCAGTACCCGAATGAAGCAAACAACAATACAACAGTACCAGAATGAAACAAACACAATATAGCAGTACCAGAATGAAACAAACACAACATATACTTACCATAATGAAGCAAACACAACATAGCAGTACCAGAATGAAACAAACACAACATATCAGTACCAGAATGAAGCAAACACAACATATCAGTACCAGAATGAAGCAAACACAACATAGCAGTACAAGCATAAAGCACACACACCATAGCAGTGCCAGAATAAAGCGAAACAACATAGCACCCGAATTAAGTAAACAGAAAAGGGTTGAAAAAGGAGGATCGTATCCATTGCACCGGATGTTACCTCATCTAGCTCAATCTCGTCACAGAGCAGCTAACCGTCTGCCGAAAGCCTCGCACAGCGCACGAAACCCCCAGTGTTGTCCGAAACAGTTGCAACGTATGACGGAGTCCGACATTGAACCACGGACCTTCTGAATACGAGGCACACTACTGACCTACTTGGCCATGGGAACCCCAAAATCCAGGCGACCAGGTCTAATGTGTCTAGTGACGTCACGATTAATTCGGGAGAATTATGTTGGTATGCAAAATGCCGCTACGTAGTGCTCAACACAATTATTTGAAAACCAATTGTTAATAGACATCTAATGGAGGTGCAACGTGTAGAAGAAAACATATTATGATCAACTCTATGATCCTTGACTATACTTGAAGAATTGATAAGACAGTCTTTTAGTTTCTGACACAGTAGATAGTAAAATGGGGGAGTCGGTGGGGGGATGGGGGGGGGGGGTGTCCGTGGCGCCTACCTGCGGAACCGGTGGTCATGCGTTCGATACAACATCGAGATGAGGAGTTTTTCGCTGACCTGTTCTCCTCGATTTACCCTGTCGAAAATGGGTCGTTGGAAATTGTATAGGAAATAATGGCGGCTGTCTTGATATTGGCATTATCTACCGAGTGTAGATCTAGCACCATATTTCCAATTCACTTCAAGACGTGAAGAAGGTTCTTAAGTAGGGAAGTAGAAGTGCTGGCAACGAGCATTGACAACAACAATTACCATAAAAGAAAGTTCTCCCCCACAACGGACTGCAGGTGAGGTTTATTGTAACCACACACATCCATGATTGTGGGTGGAGTGGCTGAGACATAGGGCGTTGTGGTAAAGTAGATTTTGCAGGGAAGATATATATCCCTATTAGCTAAGACCGACTACTACAGAAAACAGAAATGGCAGGTAAGACTTCCTAGGGGTGGAGACAGGTCATAAGACAAGTTTCTAATATATTTAAAGACAGGTTTTCACGTAGAAGGTCAGGAAAACCAGGAAAGTCACCGCTTTTCAAAGAGGAGAACTCTCACTCTTGGGTAAATTGAAATAAACGTGTCGCCTTCCTGTCACATATTGCTCTCCAGAGTTGGTGTTAAATTATGTAGCAATAACACATTTAACACATAAAACCTTAGACAAACACACATGAAAAGAGGGAAAACTCCTTCTTATAAATTATAACATAATGGATACTGGGAAAACCAGGGGGGGGGGAGCGGGTTATGTATGTTTTAGTGGCATCTTAAAATATATACAACTCAAAAAAAAAAGAAAAAAAGAAGAAGACCTAATAGTTTCTCTAATTATCACCGTAAATTACTTAAAATTAGGGCTGCGGAAGTTAACGATGAATTAATCGATTAATCGTTAATTTTTTTTTAACGATTAATGTTTTTATTTAACGATTAATCGAAAAATTTTCTCCCATCACTTATAAAAATGAACCGGATGTCGAAACATTGTCGGAAATTTTAACCATAGAGCTGCAAACACAACCGAGCTGCAAAATTGTACTGAGTCACCATTGATTGTGTAAGCTGCAGAAAGATGTACCAACAAGATGAAACAGTATGTTTATTATGCTACAGAGTCTTCTACAGGTCAGAGAAGCATTAACTGTCTACATGTCAGATGAAAAAAAAAGCAATACAAAGGTCCAAAACTGTCAGGTTCAGATTGGGAGAAGATTTCGAAATATGTCAAAGTTTTGGACTTATTCTGTCAGACCACGGTCCTGCTTGGCGGTCAAGATTTTGTTTCATGTAGCTGTGTATTGCCATTGCTATCATCTTTGACAAAGCATATGACTGTACACGATGATGATCCGGGCTACATAGCTAAATTTAAGGCAACATGTATTAATGACTTCAGTGAACGTGTAGCTAATATGAGAAGTATTGAAATACTACAGATTGCAACAGTACTTGATCCACGCTACAAATACCTTAAGTGTTTGTCAAAGGATACAAAAGAACGAACTTGGTCACGTATTGAACAAAAAATAGCAATTAATGTTCATGATAAGCAGATGGAGACTGCTGCAACGAATGATACTGACATTGACAATGAAACTGTATGTGAACCAAATGAAGAGAGTATTAAGCTAACTGAATCTGAAATGGATAAGCAAGTTGCTGAATCGGTTGACTCTTTACAATGGTGGAAACGTAATGAACATCGATATCTAAAATTGGCATTCCTTGCAAAGACCATTCTGTGCATACCGGCTACCTCAGTTCCATGTGAACAATTGTTCAGCTCTGCTGGTTATATTGTTAATAAGACGCGCTCGTCACTGGAAGCAAATACTGTCAACATGCTCGTCTGTTTGCATAGTTGGTTATTAGATGACATATGAACAAGACAATCCAGTGTTATTTCGATTTTTGACAAATACGACTATAATGTGAGTTATATGACTATAATTGTTTTGCTTTAATCGAAATTAACGATTAATTAATCGTTAATTTTTCAAAAGTTAACTATTAAATTTAAATTAATCGGTCGCAGCCCTACTTAAAATGTTTCTGTGGCCTCACAAGTGATTAACTAAATTTTCAACGTTATTTTATCACAAGTGAGTTACTCAAATATCTCTTATATCACCACATCTGCTAATCTATAATGTACTTGGGTTCACCACAAATACTAGACTAAAATACTATTCAGTGCACCGCAAATACTAGACTAAAATGCGCTTTAGTTTACCACAAATACTAGACAAAAATGTCATTGAGTTCAATATATCGGGATCCATAGAAATCAAGTTACTAGAGTTGTTGTTGGCCTTTGCTATTTTAGAGAGTATCAATAGAGTAACTGAATTCCACAAGGCTGGGGTTGCTCTGAAAACGGAGGGATCAATTATGTTCAATGGAAGTTCGGCCTTACTGTATTAGAATGGCGAATTCCGTCTTCCTACACTGAGGATTTTAACCCTCCTGATGATGCTATTCTTCAATTCAGAAATATACCAATTGAAGCCAAAAGACCACCATCCCCTGTTGAAAACATGGACCAAAACATATTTCCATACACACAGTAAATGGGGGGGGGGGGGGGAAGCGTGAACAAGAGGGAATTGGAAGGGATTATTATACAGGGACAGGATAGCCAAAACATGTCCTGTTGGGTGCCATCAATCCACAAATTGGATGTGATTCCGACTCCCACACAATATCTGATGTATGCATTCATCTCTCAAATCGGTAAGATATGTCTTATTCATTCCTGCGCTGTGCAGGTGAATCATTCTCGTGTTATCAAGGCCCAGTCGCCTAGATTATCTGGTTTGATATCAGCAAGAATGACACTATTACACAGTCTGGCATTACTTCCTTTCTCCAGGATAAATGGTTGTATAGCAGGACATCATATTTATGCCACATTTGTACAGACTCATGGAGAAAACTCACTATTAGTTACTTCATACATTACTATAAATATAAAGAAACTTATTCTCTTTGTAATATGTATAAAGTGATCGTAAATGATAGTTCTGAAAAGTATCACCCATAGACAATATCACCCTCCACTCACCCACCCACACACCCCAACCACTCAGCCAAACACACATCCCCAACCACACAGTCCCTCACCGAATAAAACGTCCTCTGCCAACGTACATATCATGCACCCACCCAAACACACACACCCACCCACACTTCCCCCACCACACAATCTCCCTCTTCCCACACACACATCCCGCAACCAACCCTAAACACATCGCCAACCCACACACATCCCAACCCATACAATATGCCCACCCACACACACACACTACCCATCCACCACCCCACACACCTTCACCCACCCACACATCCTCTACGCATCCTCCACCCATCCATCTACACACTCCCAATCACTAATCCCCATCCACCCATCCCTCAAACACATATCCCCCCGACCGACACCCACATCCCCCACCAACTCACACATACACCACTCATACACATCCCCCGTCCACACACATCCCCACCCATACACACATCCCCATACACATCCGCCATCCATGTACTCATCACTCAACTACTCACACCTACACTACCCACACCCACCAATCAACACATACCTCACCAACATACCCACCCACATTCACACACCCCAACCACCCAGCCAAACACACATCCCTCATCCTCACACATCCCTTACCCACCCGCACATAACTCACCCAATCACACCTCCCCCACCCACACACAACCCCACCTACACACACACATCTCCCCATACATCCCAAACCCATCCACACATGCCTCACCTACAAACACCCTCACCACCCACGCATACATCCTCCACCCACCCACACTTACTCCACCTACACACACACAAACCCACCCACACAGACATATCCCCCACCCACACACATTCCCACACCCATCCCCCAACAAACCACATCCCCCACACCCACACATCCCTCACCCACCCACCCACACACATACCCCATCATACAACCCCCGATCCAACAACACCCACACACTTTCAACCATCCCACACACACACACACATCCCACACCCACACACACATCCCTCACACACCACACATCCCTTAACCCACCAACACACATCCCCCACACACAACCCTTCCATACATACATCCCCCCCCCCATACACATCCCACACACATGCATCCCCCACATACACATTCACAAACACATCCTCACAACTAGACACATACATGATGCCTCTCTCTCTCTCTCTGTCTCTCTCTTAAACACACACACACACACACACGCACACGCACACACACACACACACACACACACAAACTCTCTCACTCACTCTACAGTAATGTACATGTGTTCATATTATACATGATAAAATCGAGTGGCATTCAAAATTATAATGTGAAGATGGGAATACACAAAAAGTATGTAATAGCATGTTACATGACATGCGTGCGCCCATATCTCTCTCTCTCTCTCTCTCTCTCTCTCTCTCTCTCTCTCTCTCTCTCTCTCTTCACACAAATACACACACACACACACACATACACAAACACTCACAAACATACACACGCAAATAACACATATACCCACGTTCATACACACACTTACACAAACACACATCCACACACATACACACATAGTTACACACAAGTACACACATAACACACGAATACACACTCCCTCGCATACACTGCATGCATGTACACATATACACACACACATATTCACATACATACACGAACATACACACATACACACGTACATACACACGTATACACACGCACATACATATAAACACACATAAACACTCATATAAACATACTCACAAATACACACACTAGCACACACACATACAAATATGTGCACACACATACACAATATACGCACATACACACCCATACACATACACACATTCATACACATAGAGACATGCATACACATACACCCACAAACACACATATAAACACAGACACATAGACACACATACACACGCCTACCCACCCACCCAACCACCCACCCACACACTCACACATACACTCACACATACACGGTGCCTCGCATTAAACAAATATGAATAAACTCCCACACTTTACACACGCATCAACTGACGACTATCATAAGCATCCTCACAAGAACATCCACATTGGGGGGGGGGGGGGAATTGGAAAACATGGAAAAAATGGAAAATGGTGAATGAAAATATGATTTATATTGGGCAAGATTGAAGGGGAAAGAACAAGGCGAAGGCAGAGAAGTATGTATGTATGTATGTATATCTGTATGGTTTGACCACATGACGTGGTCGGGACAAGAACACAGAGCTGATCCACGACTCTGGTGATTATGTGGGAGGGCGATATATGACCGCCCACGTTTACCGGCTTGGCGCATGATGATGATGATCACATCATACAAGTGGTGTCTGACTTTGCACTGTATTGAGAAGAATGTTTAAAATATCGCGGAAAGAGAATAAAAGAAGCGTCGATGAACTGGTAGCTGAACACTCATATAGGCACACGAGACTTGTGAGAGAATAGTGGGCAAATGAGCACAGGAACACGGAGAGCGCTTAAACTGCTGGACAACAAATGATAGTTCAATCAACACCAAGTTCACCAACATGGCAGATAACAAGAAGGATTGGGTAGAAGATGAAAAGAAGAATGGAATCGATGTTCCATCTAAATCACCGAATGTTGTCAGTGAGACATCGACTGTATGAGATACTGGTATGGAACAAGACAAAGTTGTTACAGCATCGAGAGAACCACGGAGAAGGATATTCTCTTACTTTGGCAACTTAAAAGGTTCACAGAGAAGGCTACTCATCTACTCCGGCATCTTAAAAGATTCACGGAGAAAGGCACCCTCTTACTCTGGCAACCTAAAAGGTTCCCGGAGAAGGGTACTCTCTTTCTCTGACAACTTAAAAGGTATACGGAAAAGGGTACTCGCTTAAACCGGAACTTAAACGGTTCACGAAAAGGGCACACACTTACCCTGGCAATTTAAAAGGTTGCCTAAGGCTACTGAAGAGTGAGGAGATAAAAGATACATTCAAAGTAGAGGTAAAGAACAGATTTGATGCATTGTCCGATATGGCAATATTATTTCAAGTTGTCAGCAACCAATGGGAAATATTAAAGAAATAAGTCAACCAAGATGTAGAAACAACCATCCCACAAATAAAGATAATGAGACGCAAGAAATGGATGAAGGAAGACATCTTAAAACTCAAGGAAATAAGATGAAATAACAAAAATAGCCATGATAAATATAAAGAGATTCACAGGAAAATTAAGAAACTATGCACAGAGGCAAAAGAAACATGGCTTGAGGAAAATTGCAGGTAAATTTAAAACCAACACAACACACAGAATACCAAATTAATGCACACAAGTATTGATAACGCAACTAGCAAAAGAACACACACATCAACGGGTTGCCTAAAAACCAAAGATGGCAAAATCATAATAGAAAAAGATCAGTTTTTATATACGTGATCAGATTATGTGAAAGACCTTTGTGATAATACAAGAGAAGAACAGTATGAACTCCGAAATAATAATGAAGAAACATCAATTTTGAAAATGGAAGTTCAAAATGCTGAAAATGGCAAGATCCCGGGTGCAGATAACATCACAACAGAGATCAATGTCGAAGAAGAATATGGATCCGACCAGGTCACCAGACTGCTGAACGCAATATATGATACTGGAGATATACCTCCTGAATTATGTAATTCTATATTTATTGCAATCCCGAAGAAATCAGGAGCCTTGGATTGTGATCAACATCGAACAATTAGTATTATGAGCCAAATCACGAAGATTTTGCTAAGAATTATCATGAAAAGAGTTAGGAAGAAAATATAACCCGAAATAGGAGAAGAACAATGTGTGTTTATAGAAGGCAAAGGTACAGTAAATGCTGTATATATGCTGAGAACATTAACTGAACGTTCTGTAGTAGTTAACAAAGATCTAAACATTTACTTTATTGACTACACAAAGACATTCGATAAAGTCAAACATGTCAACATATTAAAGATGCTTGCAGATCTACAAATTGATGGGAAATAATACCATGGACAAACAGAAAAATCAATGATCAAGTCCTACAAGAAACAAATAAAATTCGTAAACTTATTAGAGAAATTAGACGGAGATAGTAAATAATTTTTGGTCACGTTATGAGAACACATAAAGTGGGGAACTTGGTGACAACTGGCAAGATTGATGGGAAAAGAGCAAGAGGAATGTAGAGACGTAAATGCCCGGATGGCTTGCCCACGTGGCATGGTTGAGACAATAACACTGAGCTGATCCACGAATCTGGTGATCGAGTGAGATGGCGAGGCATGACCGCCCATTCTTAATGAAGTGGCACATGGTGATGATGATGAAGGCTGATGGCCTAGACCACAGTCATGTGCATGTGGAAAGCAAAGAGAAACCATGACATTATACATCTCAATGAATTGAACAACTGAAGCTGATAAAGAATCTCAAAGATTTGACCCCAGGCCGAAGAGATCAATAACATGACCTAGGGTGAGCCTTATGTCCCAACGAGAATGGCCAGTAGAGATGACGGCACAAACCCGACTGTAGTGCTGCAGAAAGCCCTGCCATCGGGCATGAGGATGCAGGAGGCAGGAGAAATGGCCAGAGATAGAGAGACTTTGCGTTGATGAGAGCTACCTTCTACACAGGACCTGCTATATGATGACGATCGCCTGCTAGTGCGCTGAGCGAAACATATTTGCGCTAAGGACTAAAATATGTGAACCAGCTCATGGTAGTTCAGCTTGGGGAAACATTGATTGGGACAGACAAAGAGGCAGAAGAAAACAACAAGTCACCTAACACCTATAATGCCGTGAACTAGCACATATGACATCCTAGTAATTTCGCACGCCTACGTCGGTGTCTGTTGCTGCATTGCCTTTTATTTGACGGCAAGAATGTTAGGAGGGCGTCCGGTGCAGGCGTCATGCACATATTATTTACATGGCATGATATCTTTAAACACACATTTGTTACCGTAATCCCGCAGCTCTCCCATCCTAAATCTAATGTTGCAACGGCATTAGCAATTTTTGAGCCGTCGTAAGGACAGCATCTATTATAGCCTGTCATTTCCTTTCGAGAAATATCAAACATGGCCGCCATGATGTCATGTATGAGGTCACGCCACGTGACCAGACTGTGACGTTTCCAGAATAATCATTTAATCAAGTGTTGCAAAATAACGACGTGGTATTCACACTTGTAATTTATTCACACATGTTGACAGGGCATATAATGGCAGGGAAGAATCCACATGGAGACAGCAAGCCTAGTATGGTTTCTTCTTCTTATAGTTCATGCCGTCTGGCGTTGGTGATCATGTCTGTTTACAATTTTCTATCTCGTGTATTAGCAATCATTTCTGATATCGACATTCCCCCATGCCATGATGTCAACCTGTCCGGAATCTTCTCCCTCGGGGTTTCTCACCCTCTTCTCCCTTCCAACCTTTCCGTTGAGACGACATACTCCAGCTTCTCTTTCTCATGATATGCCAAGAGAATGTTGTCCGTCTTCGTCTAATGTGATTAACCAGTTCTTTTTGTTAGTTCACTTATTACATTATATCTTTGTTACCATTTCTATTCGTCCAGTGTGTCCTCGTCATTATTCTACAAACCGGGTGGCTTAGAGGCGCTGTAATTCAAGAAGGACATGGTCCTGCTCTTAGGATAGTGCCTCTGACGTATAGCCGTCACGGATAAAGGCGTCAAATTAGGATGGTCTTGTGTTCACTGTACAGGTGAACAATTACTTGTCAGTGGGCATCAAACAGGGCAGTACACACGCTGCAACCGAATATCTGCACAAGTTATATAACAGATTCGTGGAGACTGAATAACTGCACAATTTATATAGAAATCTATGAGACTCAATAACTGCACAAGTTATTGTGTGGTATATGAGATTCAATAACTTCACCAGTTATATAGCAGTCTATAAGACTGAATAACTGCACAAGTTATATAACGATCTATAAGATTGAATAAGTGCACACTTTATATAGCAGTCTATAAGACTGAATAACTGTGCAAGTTATATAGCAGTTTATAAGACTGAATAATTGTACAAGTTCTATGAAAGAGTCTAGGAGACTGAATAATTAATCACGGATAACAGGAGTACACAACAATTCACTGTAAGAATTGATAGAAAAATTCAAGGATAATGTGAATACACATGTAAATCCTACTTCGAATTCCATGGGCTAAAACTCACTTAAGGATATGAAATCGTACACATCTTAGGTGGCACTGTTTGCATCCAACTAGATAGAAAATGCAGACAAGAAAATCCGGCTGCGGTGGAGGCTGAAGTACAAGCGTTGATTTTCGAGAATTCGCTAGACGGTGATGCGGTCATCTACACAGATGGGTCGGTCGTTCGACATGTGAGAAGCTCATGGGCCTTTACAGCTCGGGCCGGAGGGAGAATTGTGAAGGAGGACTCTGGTGCTTTCACTGAAACCACAAGTAGCCTGACCATGGAAGTCATGGCAGTAAGTAAAGCAATAACATGGCTCGAGACACAGAGATTCAGTAGGGCATGTTTCCTTAGCGACTCAATGAACATGCTCAAGATAGAGGCGGGGTGGATCTGAAAAAAGTAGTTGCTGTCTCTTGAGCGGTCTCGGATGGCAAATATTAGTTTCATCTTCGTGCCAGGGCATGCGGGAGTACAAGGAAATGAGCGGGCTGACAAGCTCGCAGGTGGCGGAAGGCGGACGCGCCATGGACCAGGCTGACATTCTGAATGCTCTACGAGAAGTAAGACTTTTGCGTGAACCAAGTGATGACTGTGAATCTACAACCATGGCCAGACTGCGGGAACAGCAAATTAAAAGAGGGGTGGCCAAACAAGAACACTACACAGTAAGCCATAGAAGATTGATAAACCAACACAGAACTGGCGTCGTTAGCCGCTACACGCTGCAGGATTTGCTGAGGAGGAGATCCGTACACTTATGCACTGAATGGTTCGATGTGCAATGAGGATGATCTGCCGACTAACTAACTAACTTAGGTGGCACTGTAAACAAAAATGGGTGAGGCCAGTCAAAGTTTAACCAACATGAACCTGCCTTGGGACAAACACGTTGGATAATATTTGCATCTTTATCTTGCATCATTATCCTTGAATTCTTTTTATCAATTCTTACACTGAATTGTTGTGTACTCCTGTTATCCGTGATTAATTATTCAATCAATGTGAATACACATGTAAATCCTACTTCGAATTCCATGGGCTAAAACTCACTTAAGGATATGGAATCGTACACACCTTAGGTGGCACTGTAAACAAAGATGGGTGAGGCCAGTGACAAAAGAAACACGGGAAGACACGGTAGAGAATATAACAAGCCGCAGAGGTAAATAGGAGACATTGATTACTGCTTGTGCTAAACGCCTGTCCACCGGGTCAATACATTTCAGGAGTGGCAGTTTCGTAACACAATGTTATTACTTGAAAACCATTCAAACAGGAACGGAACAATACAAGAACATTAAGCAAATTCGAGAGAGTCTGGAATTTCAGCAAGGGCAGACAATTTGTTTTCATTAGGTACAATTCAGTATTGGACTCGTGGTGGCATCGTCGTGGTGGCATAGTGTCGTGGTTAGAAGGCTCGCATTCTTGCTCGGTGGACATGTATTCGAATTCCATCAGCAAGCGGATTTAAAAAAAAAAAATTAATCTAGGCTACCAGGTCGATCAGGCCTTAAGTGGGCGTCAGGAAATAAACTAGGAAGGAATGGCGGTTGGTGTGATAATGACCACAACACCAGATGACCACTTGGCATATAACAATATGGGCCACCACCACCATACATCTAGTGGTAGCCGCAGTGTCCCAGTGATGAGCACCCGTGTCTGCCGGCGGAGTGGTCACGAGTTAGAATTCGCATAATTAAAATTGACTTGGGTTCCCACTTGGGTCCAACCTGAAATGGGTACCGGGAAATGTCCCCGAAAGTGAAGGCGACCGGAGTTATATCGACATCACTGCTCCAATGCTGAATAGTTTATACAACAAATATAGAGCCAGAACCATATACCCAGTCAGTCTATGGCATGCAGACAGGGTTCTATGCCTACTGTTTTTTTTAAAACAGATTTGATATATTGTCTGATCTAGAAATATTATTCCAGGATGTGAATGATCAATGGGAAATGTTAAAGAATTCAATCAGTTTGGCTGTAGAAACAACTATTCCAAATTTAAAGAAGGTGGGTCGTAAGAAATGGATGACTGAAGAAATTTTACACCTAATGGAAACAAGAAGACTCAACAAAAAGAATCCTGCCAAATGTGAAGAAATTCACAGACAAGTCAGAATATTATGTAGGAAGGCAAAAGAATCATGGTTTGAGGAAAAGTGCTTAGAAATTGAAAAACAACACAACAGTCAAAATACCAAATTAGTGCACAAAAGAATTCAGGAACTTACTAATAAAAGAACAAGTACATCAACAGGGTGTCTAAAAACTAAAGATGGCAAAATCATAATAGAAAAAGACCAGATTCTACATGTATGGACAGATTATGTGAAACACCTTTATGATGATAACAGAGACGAACAGTATGATATTAGATTTAATAATGAAGGACCGCCAATTTTGGAGATGGAGGTTCGAAATGTTCTTAAGCATATGAAAGCTGGCAAGGCCCCCGGTGCAGATAACATAACAACAGAAATTATTAAAGCTTTAGAAGAATTTGGACTAGAGCAAGTCACCAGACTGATGAACACATTATATGATACTGGAGATATACCTTCTGAATTATGTAACTCTGTATTTAATGCAATCCCAAAGAAATCAGGAACCTTGGAATGTGATCAACATAGAACAATTAGTATAATGAGTCACATCACGAAGATCTTGTTACGA
Organism: Cepaea hortensis; assembly: GCA_963921405.1. Taxonomy (NCBI): domain Eukaryota; kingdom Metazoa; phylum Mollusca; class Gastropoda; order Stylommatophora; family Helicidae; genus Cepaea; species Cepaea hortensis. The sequence goes on from OY992876.1 coordinate 345,643,267, forward strand.
ATTATCATGCAAAGAGTGAGAAAGGAAATACAACCTGAAATAGGGGAAGAACAATGTGGGTTTCTAGAAGGAAAGGGTACAGTAAATGCTGTGTATATGCTGCGAACAGTTATTGAACGTGCTATAGAAGTAAACAAGGATATAAATCTTTGCTTTATTGACTACACAAAGGCTTTTGATAGAGTTAGACATGTCAACATGGTAGATATGCTTGCAGATCTACAAATTGACGGGAAAGACATAAGACTTATAAAAAACATATATTGGAAATAACAAGCTGCCATAAGGATTGATAATGAAGTGGGACAATATCAACCTAATAAGAGAGGTGTTAGGCAGGGATGTGTAATGTCTCCAGATCTTTTTTCCCTGTACAGTGAAAATATTTTCAGAAATGTAGAAGACATAAATGGAATCAGCATTGGAGGACGAAACATAAATAACATTATATATGCAGATGATACAGTATTGATTGCAGACAATGCACAGGATCTGCAACAATTAGTAGCCACGGTTGTTGTCCACAGTGAGCAGCTGGGGTTGGAATTAAGTTGTAAGAAGACACAGGTTATGGTCGTCATCTAGGAAGAACGAAATACCACAATGTAATATACAAGTAAATGGGAATATTCTTCAACAAGTGAATCGATACAATTATCTCGGAACAGTCATAACATCTGATGGGAGATGCCTTGAAGAGATTAGAACAAGAATCGCCATTGCGAAAGTAGCCTTTAACAAAATGAAAAACATTCTGACCAAAAAAAGATGTCAATTGAAACGAGAAAAAGAGTGCTGAGGGGATACATAGAGCCTGTTATTTTGTATAGATGTGAAACTTGGACAATGTGCAGTCAAGCTGAAAAACATCTGATGGCTGCAGAAATATGGTTTCAGAGGAAAATGCAAAGAATACCATGGACAGATAGAAAAACAAATGACCAAGTACTAAAGGAGACAAATAAAAATCGTAGATTGATTAGAGAAATTAGGCGTAGACAGTCAAAATATTTTGGACATGTTATGAGAAGAAATGGACTGGAGAACTTAGTGACAACTGGCAAGATCGAAGGGAACAGACCAAGAGGAAGACCGAGAGGAAAATATCTGGATGGCGAGTCATGACCGCCCACGCTTTCCGGCATGGCACATGATTGATTGATTGATACCAGATATGCGTAAGGCACATAGAACGGGTTCTATACCTACAGTTACTGTCACTATACACCCGGTATGTCTAAGGCACATAGAACGGGTTCTATACCTACAGTTTCTGTCACCATACACCCGGTATGTCTAAGGAACATATAACGGGTTCTATACCTACTGTTTCTGTCAACATACACCCGTTATGTCTAAGGAACATATAACGGGTTCTATACCTACAGTTTCTGTCACCATACACCAGGTTTGTCTGAGGAACATATACCGGGTTCTATACCTACAGTTTCCGTCACCATACACCCGGTATGTCTAAGGCACATAGAACGGGTTCTATACCTACAGTTTCTGTCACCATACACCCGGTATGTCTAAGGCACATGTAACGGGTTCTATACCTACAGTTTCTGTCACCATACACCCGGCATGTCTATGGGATGTAGAAAAGGTTCTATACCTACAGTTTCTGTCACCATACACCCGGTATGTCTAAGGCACATAGAACGGGTTCTATACCTACAGTTTCTGTCACCATACACCCGGCATGTCTATGGGATGTAGAACAGGTTCTATACCTACAGTCTCTGTCACCATACACCCGATATGTCTATGGGATGTAGAACAGGTTCTACAGGTTCTATACCTACAGTTTCTGTCACCATACACCCGGTATGTCTAAGGCACATAGAACGGGTTCTATACCTACAGTTTCTGTCACCATTCAGCCGGTATGTCTAAGGCACATAGAACGGGTTCTATACCTACAGTTTCTGTCACCATACACCCGGCATGTCTATGGGATGTAGAACAGGTTCTATACCTACAGTCTCTGTCACCATACACCCGGTATGTCTATCGGATGTAGAACAGGTTCTACAGGTTCTATACCTACAGTTTCTGTCACCATACACCCGGCATGTCTATGGGATGTAGAACATGTTCTACAGGTTCTATACCTACAGTTTCTGTCACCATACACCCGGCATGTCTATGGGATGTAGAACAGGTTCTATACCTACAGTTTCTGTCACCATTCAGCCGGTATGTCTAAGGCACTGTAGCATGATGAAACAGAATTCCTCATTCCCAGTTCGACACATTTCATAAAGATACTTTAAGTCTTAACGGGGACCATCCCAAATATAAGGGCTATTCTTAGATCGAATGTTCTAGAACGAGTTGGGGGAGGCGGCGGTATGCACTTGTCTTTTGATTGGTTCATAAGTAATGAGCCCACGCTATTCCTGGGCCATATTTTAAAATCTAATTAGTTTGAGCGGGGATCTCACCAGGAGCGGTCGCTAGTGTGATGTGATGACCCAACAATGCCCTTAAAGATTCAATAATATATTGTTCTCTGGACAGCAGGTACCACTTTAAAACATACTTTAATGTTGTAGTTGTGCCTGATAAACGAATGAGAAGAATGTATGAGTATTTTATGAATAAAATGTGAAAGTGGAAAACCTAACTTCTGTGCGCCAGAATTCTGAACACTGCATCTCCAACCTTGACACGTCTTTCACGCTGTATACTCCAAATGCATATCAATCCCTTGTTGTGACTGGTTGCGTATGCTTGATGAATGTGTGGCACACTCATGCAGATTCGCAAACCCAAACCCCTTGTGCATTCTTAATGCCTAGGATGACTCATTCTTAACTCAACTGTACCTTTGCTCTCGTGCGAGTTAACAAATGGCAGTCTGAATGGGAATGAGTGATGTAAACATGTACACGTTCCTTTGTAAAAAGCTGAGAATGATGGAGTGAGTGAGTTTGTGATTAATAAATAGCCTCTCACATCTAGTGGAAGAAAAGATGCTTTAATATCCATATGTAAACAGGACGGTGTGGCACGCCAGAATTGCTAAGTCCATGTGATGCCTGGTTATATGCTCAAGAGAATTAATACAATTTCTCTCTGCAGCATTACACTGTTACCTCTACTGTTGGATGGTTCATATAAACTAGTTCCTAAGAGAACCATAGGTGTGTGAACCTGTGTCTCAGTTGGCTGAATATAATGTATAGCTCATGCAAATTTACAAGGACTAAACATGTTTTTCCACATATGTGCTTGGTGCATATGTGAACAATTGTGTATGCAATTGAGCTTCTGTTACCTACTGTAGTAGACATGAAAATTACTCAGTGGGGAAAGAGCACATGATGATGATGATGTACCTGTGAGACAAGTCTGGTGAAAAAGGGGTGAGGTCTGGCATTGCTGTGTGAATATGGAATAGGACATTCATGCACCGGCATCGCAGCCATGGGAATGGATGTCTGGTCTGCTGATTGGGTAGATGCCATTGGTTAATCCATATTGCATATTGCAGTTGTAAATGCCTATTTTCCATTTCCCTTCACAATGCCTGTCCCATGTTGCTATGTCACAATGATTGCTGTACTGTGTCTGGTCTTCCTTGTGCCCAGGTTTACTGTGGTTCAAACATGGTGAAACTTAGACCACATGAATGCTTGTAATTGTGTTAAGCTACCCCTGTCTCAACATATGGTCTTGTGATTACTGTAACAAGCTATGTGGAGGGTCCCAAATAACTATGTCTCAATTTTCTCATGTATATTTCATAGCCCTGGCTTTAAATAGGTCTTTCCCTGCCAACCCTCCTCCGTTTCCCCCGGACTCACTGTCACTCTCTATTCGACCTAAGGACCTATTTCCTGCAGGGTCGTTCTGGCTGACACGCATACAACATGACGTTCTTCAACATATTTGTAATTGTAAATTTAATAACTCAATACATAACAGCACAGAAAAAAAAAATATCTGACAATTAACTCATAAACATCTACACACAATCTAGAGAGAAAACTAGTCCATACAATATCAACACAAATATAAATCTCCTAGCTCATCGTTTTCCATATTGTCCCATGAATTCACAACCACCTCATGGCAAGTTCACTGGTCTTTATTTCCCGCGTAGGTTGTTCGAACAACAGGGTTCCATAAATCCAGGATTCCAATTTTCCGTGTCCTACACGAATGTAGTGTGTCCAATGGTTAGGGAAAGTGCCCTGGGATCACGGGGCACAATTTTGGTGGGGAAATACTCAAGGAGAATAAATAGGATATATGTACGGGTGTGTCCGTGACTTAGGCGGGATCTAGCCCAAAATGCAAACATACTCGATCCCAGCTCAACGAAACGCCTGCCGAGGTGTCTGAAAGTACTCGTTCGGGCTCGCCGTGGTTCTATCTGGTATAGCCCAACAGCAGCAGGGACTTCATAGTAAACATAATGTTCTATGTCGATGCTCTGTCGAAACTTCCGGCTATATTCGCCGTCAAAAGAAGGATCCTGTAAAGTTAAAACAATTTTGAGAGCCTCTGTTGTAAACTTCAGATACAGCCGGCATGGAGATTCCAATGGTCTCAGCATGTCGGTTGCCATACATAAAATCCATACAATTACCTAGTATTCAATTGTCTTCATACCACACTCCTCTCCACACTCATACCATGCCTTTATTAATATTGGGCACATACCTTCTCAGGCTTCCCTCTCACTTGCAAACCTTGCCTTTCTCACGACAAAGCTATTGTGGAGTAGTGTGCGTAATTATGTATGTTTCCTACTCTTAACTAATATCATAATAGTGGGTCTGTATGGACCGCAGTGCATCTCCCTCCCCCATCCCTAGCAAGAACAGGAAAGAGGAAACTACCCTGTCCGGCCGCCGCTCTTGTCTGAGCTGTCACCGCAATGTATCGGCCGTGTCTCACATAAACCATATATTCAGATGAGTTCAGGTTCTCTCAGGGAGACAGGGAAGTCCATTTATACTCCCAACATCCTCCTATCGACCAGGAACCACCCGGTCCACCTGCTCCCCCCCCCCCCCATCAGCCGAAAGACGAAAGAGATAGCACAGTGGATCGCCTCTTCTGGCTCAAGAAGATATAACTCAGATGGGTGGAACCGGTCCCCACGGAGCCCTTCCCCTCGACATGCCATAGCTATAGAATGTTTATATTCAAATGAAAGATGACACTAAACAGAGGTAAAGCCATAGGAAGAAAGATAGCCCCCTACCCCCCTTATCCACCGCCAAGAATATGCGACATCATCTGGGAAAAGATATTGCCCCGATTTGTTCCCCCGCCATGCCCAGATCTAGACGCTTAGCCAAATTGGCAAGACTGCCGTTTCACCAAATCGTCTCATTATTCGAGACGACCAAGCTTAATATGCCCAGGTCTGGCAGGACCTATTAATCTAAAATTACCTTTCATATCCCAGCCGTAGGATGCGGCACTTTATCTGTAAAATTCTTTAAAACTTTAATACATTGTGCCGACCACAACCGACAAGGTTGACAACGGACTTTTCACGCCCAAACCATTACCCTAGGTCATATTTGGTGCAAGGCGCGCCATTGGGTTTTCCCGAAGAACAGATAGATTTCAAAGTATTCGTGTCAAATGCTCGGGTTATGAAAGTACTCCAGAGAATCCCACTCCGAAGGAATTGAGCGGATAGGTATGAGGACATGGGCCACTGGGGTTTCGCTACATAGGCCCCCTCTTAAGAAAGTCGAACCCTACGAACTTTCAACTGCCAGAGGTTCTTTTCGAATTACCTCCCCCTCACCTTCGACCATAGGATTCCGTGACATAAAATCCGCTCCCACATTCTCCCTTCCGGGGATGTATTCGACCGTGAACTGATACGGTTGTAAGAGCAATGACCATCTCATTAACCTTGCGTTCAGTTTCTTAGAAGTTGCCAAAAACGTCAGAGGTTGATGGTCGGACTGCACTTTGAACGGTACTCCATACAGATAAGGTTGAAATTTCTGTACCGCCCACACTAGAGCCAGACATTCCCGTTCGATGGTGGAGTAATTCCGTTCCACGGGTAACAGTTTTCTACTGGCATATGCCACCGGACATAGCACAGTAGGATCATCTCGCCCTTCCTGCAACAGAGTTGCTCCAATCCCTATGTTACTCGCGTCGGTTCTTAGAACAAACGTTTTCTCCAAATTTGGGAGTTGCAGGACTGGCCTATCCACCAAAGCCTGTTTCAGCTTCCCATAAGCCTCTTCACAGCTCGGGGTCCAGACTATAGGATCTGGCGATCCTTTCTTCAGGGTTTCGGTTAACGGTGCCCCAATTTCGTTGAACTTCGGAATAAATTTCTGGTAAAACCCACACAGAGACAAGAAAGACCTAACATCCTTTTTGGATTTAGGACGGGGTGCGAGTCTTACCTTCTCTACATTCTTTTCTTCCGGTACCAAACCCCCCGGGGTAATAGTATGTCCCAGAAATTCTAAGGATTGATAGCCAATCATGCATTTGGCTGGACGGGCAGTTAACCCCTCCTCTTTCAATCTTATGAAGATCTGTTCCAAGGATTTCAGGTGATCTTTAAGATTGCCAGAAGCGATGAGAATATCATCCATAAACGAGACGACAGAGGGATCCCTTAAAGGGTCTAATAACTTTCTCATCATGCGTGTGAACACACTGGGCGCATTGCTCAGCCCAAAAGGCATCACCTTAAATTCGTAATGGCCGCTCGGAGTACTGAAAGCGAGCAAGGGTCGAACCTCAGGCTTCACAGGGATCTGATAATATCCCCGGCTTAAATCGATTTTTGAAAAGTACTTTGCCCTATTTAATCTGGCAAACAGTTGATTTGTGTTTGGTAACGGCTCAACTTGGAATGTCGTACAACTGTTTAAATGCCTGTAATCAATACACAAGCGGTGCTCCCCGCTTGGCTTTCTCAACAAGACAACCCCGGCATTATAAGGAGAAGTCGAAGGAGTTATGATGTCATCATCCAGAAGCTTCTGGATTTCGGCTTCCAGGGCCTTCTCTTTCGCAAAGGGCACTGGATATATTTTTTGGCGAATGGGGTCTTGGGTAGTCAGAGTCATATCAAACTCAACCAACCCTGTCCGCCCTGGACGATCGGTAAGAATCTGTTGATGGGACTCCAACAAACGGATGACTAGTTCTGTTTCTTCAGCCGACAGATCAGGATTTATATGTACATCCTTATAGGTTTCCCCAGGGTGTAAAGGATACTCCCTATCCGCGTCTTCGCCCGATTCAGTTTCCATCGCGACCGCCATAGTCATGAGTGGGAGAGAAGTACCATCGGATCGTTCCTCATATTTTTTGAGGAGGTTAATGTGGAAGATTTTAGATTTCCCCCTGATCCGGATAGCATAATTGGTACGGGACACAACCCTTTCCACCGGGAAAGGCCCCTGCTAACCAATCTCGAGTTTATTGGAACCTACTGGAAGTAACAACAGAACCCGATCCCCCACCTTCAGAGACCTATCTTTCGTCCTTCTATTGTAGTAGGCCGCGTGTCTCTTTCTGGCCGCTCTCAGATTCTGAGCCGCCAAAGCCCAACCTGTCTGGAGTTTCTTCTTTAACTCCTCCACGTATTTGTAGGAAGATACCACCTCTTCGGAAGTCTCCTCCTCTGTCCAACATCTCAATAAGGCTTCTAAGGGACCCTTGATTGGCCTCCCGAATAATAGAGTGGCTGGTGGCAACCCGGTTGACCTATGGGGAACCTCCCGATAGGCGAACAAGGTGGCTGGGATATATTCATCCCATCTGTCTGGTTTCTCTTGAGCCAGCTTCCTAAACATGGTCATCAAGGTACCATTAAACCTCTCTACTTGCCCATTAGACTGAGGGTGGTATGGGCTTGTGTGAATGTGGTTAGTCTGGAAGATACGAAAGACTTCCTCCATCAGCTTACCACAAAACTGAGACCCATTGTCCGTTAGGATCTGGTTTGGAAATCCCAACCGAGTAAAAGTCTCCATCAGTGCATCAGCCACTCGCTTAGAGTCGATGGTGGCCAACGGTATCGCCTCGCCCCACATGGAACAGCAATCCACCATCGTCAGAATATACATATTCCTCTTCCTAGTCCGAGGAAGAGGACCAACCAGATCGATGGCAACTCTCTCGAAAGGAGAGTTCATAATGGGCATATCACCCAAGACTACCGGAGCCGTCCAGTGTTTTGGTGCCACACGCTGGCACTCTGGGCACGACTTGACGTACCTACGCACATCTCCAGTCATCCCTGGCCAGTAGTAATGGCAGGAAATGCGCTGAAGTGTTGCCCCGACACCCATATGTCCACTGAAAGAAATGGTGTGTCCCATATGAAGAAGCTGTTCCCGATAAGCCTTAGGAACTACCAGCTGTCCATGCTGCCGTTCCTCCACTCCGGCTCTCCGGTACAGTAACCGATTCTTCATATAATACTGACCCCGTCTTGGTGGGTCAGCACTTTTTGGCAACTGGTTGAAGCAAGGTTGCAAAGTAGCATCCTGGCTTTGAGCAGCTCGTAACTCCCCAGGCAAGGGATTCACGATCAAGGCCGGCGTCTGCTCCTCCTCCGATTGAGATCTGGTTTGCATCGCCCCTACGTACATGGGTTCGTTTGGGATCCCTAGGAAGACGTAGCGGCAACCCAAGATCATCGGGAAGATAGGATCGATCAGAACGGCTGCCTGAATAGTGCCGGTAACATATTTTGATTTGATGTCCACCTTCGCAATTGGAAGAGACATCGCTACCGCACTCTTTGTCGCCGTTTGAATCTCAATGGATTCCCCGGTTAGCTGCTCTGGGCTCACTAAGTGTGATGAAATTACGGCCTCAAACTGAAGACCTGTGTCATAGAGACACTCGACTGGTTGTCCGTTCACAAGAACCGTCTCTACTACTGGTGGTTTTTCTGAATCTTTGTTCCCAGGATCCCTCCCTTCTACCTCCTTGTTAGATCCCTCCCCGGTTTCTACAAGACAGGCAGCATAGTGAGAGTCTTTCTGTTTGCGCCTGCAATCGGCCGTATTGTGTGTGGGAGATTTGCAGAAGGCGCACCACTTTTCACTCCACTTTCTTTTGGGAGATCCAGGTGGACTCTTACCAGAGGGTTTCTTAATGGGAACTTTTCGAAAGGATCCTCCTTTTTGGTGTGAGTGGGTTTGGGGTTCTTCTTCTTTCCAGACCCAGTGTCTGGTGATCGGAGATTGGGTTGTGCCAGTTCCCCATTATCCCCATGAGCTAGCACATACCTTTCCGCCAATGTGTTGACTACGTCTAACCTTTCTGTCCCATTTTCAACCAAGAAGGTTTGCAATGGCTTAGGCATCATCCTCTTCATTTGGTCCACGACCACTAATTCTTCTAAACTTTCATAGTCGTTGGCAAATCCTGCTAATGACATCCATTTCAAAAGGTAAGACTTAAGTCTAACACTGTATGCTGAGAACATCTCTCCTGGCTCTCTCCTCGACTTTCTGAACTGTTGTCGGTAAGTATGGGCTGTCATCTGGAACCTTTTCAATAATGCCTTTTCCAGGGCCTCATAGTCATTCTCCATACCAGGTGGCAACCTTGAATAGACCTCATACGCGGTCCCCCTCAGGCCATGTGAGAGTTTCAAGTTCCATTTCCCAAGTTCCAATCCCATAGCCAAAGCCATCGACTGAAATCTGTGAAGATACTGGTCGATCTTATCTTTGTGTTCATCGAACGGGAGCAATGGGAACTTCATTGCCTGGTATGGACCGCCACTAGAAGTTGTTGAGTCAGGGAGAACTGCGCCTCCAACTGCACCCTCGCTTTCCTTGGCAGTTTGAGCTTTCAGCTCCAACTCCCTCATACGGAACTCATGGTCTCTGGCTGCCTGCTCGGCCTCCATCTTCCTAGCCTCAGCCTCAATTTTCTTTGCTTCGCGCTCTGCCTCAATTTTCTTAGCTTCGCGCTCTGCCTCGAATTTCTTAGCTTCGCGCTCTGCCTCAATTTTCTTAGCTTCGCGCTCTGCCTCGAATTTCTTAGCTTCGCGCTCTGCCTCAATTTTCTTAGCTTCGCGCTCAGCTTGTCGAAAATCTCTCTCCACTTCTTGAACATATTTCTGTAACTCAGCCCCTTCATAGCCTATCTCACGCCCTGTAGCCTGCACTTCAGCCACATTAAATTTCGCGGATGCCATCTTAACTCAGAGGGTAAGTGAATAGGTAATGGACAAATGGATATAATACACGACCACAACACTTCGTATGTCATCAGTCTGTGCCAGGAAGAGTATAGACAATAGCCAGGTACGGTAAGCAGAACCTATTGATATTAGACCAGAATATCTGTCCCCTATCCCTATATCAGTCAGAGCTCCACCAGGATTTAAAATATCCCGCGACGTGCCCCCAGAAATTGTAACAAGCTATGTGGAGGGTCCCAAATAACTATGTCTCAATTTTCTCATGTATATTTCATAGCCCTGGCTTTAAATAGGTCTTTCCCTGCCAACCCTCCTCCGTTTCCCCCGGACTCACTGTCACTCTCTATTCGACCTAAGGACCTATTTCCTGCAGGGTCGTTCTGGCTGACACGCATACAACATGACGTTCTTCAACATATTTGTAATTGTAAATTTAATAACTCAATACATAACAGCACAGAAAAAAAAAATATCTGACAATTAACTCATAAACATCTACACACAATCTAGAGAGAAAACTAGTCCATACAATATCAACACAAATATAAATCTCCTAGCACATCGTTTTCCATATTGTCCCATGAATTCACAACCACCTCATGGCAAGTTCACTGGTCTTTATTTCCCGCGTAGGTTGTTCGAACAACAGGGTTCCATAAATCCAGGATTCCAAGTTTCCGTGTCCTACACGAATGTAGTGTGTCCAATGGTTAGGGAAAGTGCCCTGGGATCACGGGGCACAATTTTGGTGGGGAAATACTCAAGGAGAATAAATAGGATATATGTACGGGTGTGTCCGTGACTTAGGCGGGATCTAGCCCAAAATGCAAACATACTCGATCCCAGCTCAACGAAACGCCTGCCGAGGTGTCTGAAAGTATTCGTTCGGGCCCGCCGTGGTTCTATCTGGTATAGCCCAACAGCAGCAGGGACTTCATAGTAAACATAATGTTCTATGTCGATGCTCTGTCGAAACTTCCGGCTATATTCGCCGTCAAAAGAAGGATCCTGTAAAGTTAAAACAATTTTGAGAGCCTCTGGTGTAAACTTCAGATACAGCCGCATGGAGATTCCAATGGTCTCAGCATGTCGGTTGCCATACATAAAATCCATACAATTACCTAGTATTCAATTGTCTTCATACCACACTCCTCTCCACACTCATACCATGCCTTTATTAATATTGGGCACATACCTTCTCAGGCTTCCCTCTCACTTGCAAACCTTGCCTTTCTCACGACAAAGCTATTGTGGAGTAGTGTGCGTAATTATGTATGTTTCCTACTCTTAACTAATATCATAATAGTGGGTCTGTATGGACCGCAGTGCATCTCCCTCCCCCATCCCTAGCAAGAACAGGAAAGAGGAAACTACCCTGTCCGGCCGCCGCTCTTGTCTGAGCTGTCACCGCAATGTATCGGCCGTGTCTCACATAACCCATATATTCAGATGAGTTCAGGTTCTCTCAGGGAGACAGGGAAGTCCATTTATACTCCCAACATCCTCCTATCGACCAGGAACCACCCGGTCCACCTGCCCCCCCCCCCCCCATCAGCCGAAAGACGAAAGAGATAGCACAGTGGATCGCCTCTTCTGGCTCAAGAAGATATAACTCAGATGGGTGGAACCGGTCCCCACGGAGCCCTTCCCCTCGACATGCCATAGCTATAGAATGTTTATATTCAAATGAAAGATGACACTAAACAGAGGTAAAGCCATAGGAAGAAAGATAGCCCCCCATCCCCCTTATCCGCCGCCAAGAATATGCGACATCATCTGGGAAAAGATATTGCCCCGATTTGTTCCCCCGCCATGCCCAGATCTAGACGCTTAGCCAAATTGGCAAGACTGCCGTTTCACCAAATCGTCTCATTATTCGAGACGACCAAGCTTAATATGCCCAGGTCTGGCAGGACCTATTAATCTAAAATTACCTTTCATATCCCAGCCGTAGGATGCGGCACTTTATCTGTAAAATTCTTTAAAACTTTAATACATTGTGCCGACCACAACCGACAAGGTTGACAACGGACTTTTCACGCCCAAACCATTACCCTAGGTCATATTTGGTGCAAGGCGCGCCATTGGGTTTTCCCGAAGAACAGATAGATTTCAAAGTATTCGTGTCAAATGCTCGGGTTATGAAAGTACTCCAGAGAATCCCACTCCGAAGGAATTGAGCGGATAGGTATGAGGACATGGGCCACTGGGGTTTCGCTACAATTACCACAGATAAGGGTGAATGGAACACATATCACCCACAGTACATCAGAGTGAAATACACTGCATCATCAAACTAGGAGAGGTGTGTTTGGACCACACCCATCCTTTTCCTCCCCATCCCCAATCTGTGTCTGTTGATGTATAATACATATGTAAAGAGATGTTGTGCCATTTTATATATCGACAGAGAACAGTATGGTGGAGAGGCCATCCATATATCATCTGGGACAACTAAACAGAAGTCCTAGATCCAGATGTGACTCCCTATCAAAATGTGGGAATATCAAGAAGAGTTTTCTCTCAGCTCTTTAACAGCTGAATGCATAAATGGGAGCAAAACACAATCTGAAGCACTACCAATGTGGTGAACTGGACAGTGATTTTGAGTCAGTCAAAAGGTCAAATGAGACTAACATCAAATCTTGTTCTATGAACTACATTCATGGAGAACTGTGGGGTAACTTGGAGTGTTTGTTTATCTAAGACAAAACTTAGAAAATATCCAGCCTGATGCTCACACAGTGATTCTTGAAGAATGTGAGGAACAGTAGGGAAGTTGATCTGGCTAAGTGAGTAGCTGCAATGTATGGGACATTCTGTATGTCATTATTGAAGTACCCAGTGACAGCCTTCACTGATAGCCTGATCAACCGTGAGATGCAGTACCATATCATCATACCAAATCTTGTCTTCAAGAGGAATGAATCTGCCATGAAGCTTATTCTGGGGAAGCTGTTAACTGGAGCTAGTCCAACATCAATGCTGATGATAAACGGATTCAACAGACCCAGAACAGTAGTTTCTTCCTTGGGTTGCTGTGGCGAAAGCCTGGCTGCACCCTCTCCTCTTGCTTATTATTCAGTGTATTATAAAGAATAATTAGAAATGTTATATAAATGTTACGATCACATTATATTTACGGTTTATAGAGTAATTTAGTTTGGCCGACTTATCCTGGCCAACTTCAAACCAACTGACAACTGGCCCGGAAACGACCACTTGCGTATCCTAGTTCCATATCCGGTCTCACTCTTCTGCTAGCATTTGCAGACAGCGGTCGGGGCCCATTTGTGGTGTTCAAAAAGCAACGTTTATTTAAATAGTAAATTACTTAAATAAGTAATAAGAAAGAGAAAATTTTATATTGAACAAGGGCCCCGATCCGTAGTGAGAATCTGATTCTGGAACTAGGTAAGATCAACCGATTATTATTCCTATATATATTTTTGATGTTCATAACAGTTTTGCAATGAATGTGAGGTTACGACATGATGGCCAGCCAATTCCACAAACGGCATGGTTGCCCATAGAATATATATTAGTTAAGAGAATATTCAATTTACAACTGAGTTCAGTTGTACAAACTTGTTCTTAATAGAACGAAACACGTCACGTTCTACAATATTCGTATAAATCCGGCGTCTAAATCTTGGATAAATTCTGAGAATATTATCGCTGGCAGACAAAGGAGACACTGCAATGTAGTACAAAACCACGCTAGTTTTAAAGTATACTCGGGTTGAGATACTTTGTTAATATATTAAAATAAGGTTAATATTACTGTTACTGCTAAGACTAGAATATACAGTACTGAATGGAAGGGTTTAAATCAAATAGTAGGTATTTCATCAAAATGGCCTCGCTATATCTAAAACCAGCCCCACGCCATGGCATGACCTAGTTATCATGCCCACGCCGCTTGGGCGCCCATACTGTTCTTTTCTAGATTAGCTCAGTTCTTAAGTACGGATAAGATCTCTTCTCTAGTTAATACCTTCTCAAGAGGAAGACTCTTCTTTATATATAGGTGGATACGTGGATGACTATCACCAACCTAGGCAGTATTCATTGGAGACTATTCTCAGGCCTCTCGGAATGAATATCAGTGGAGAGCATATTCAGACACCGTAGTATCTGGAACAATTTCCTTACTTTACAACACACCCTTGTGTCTCTTGCACACTTAGGAGCATCAGTTGTGATTGTTAGGTTTGTGATCCATGTCTTTTCCTATCACATCATCAGTACTTGTCTTGAATATTTCTTTTCGCTGAAGGGAATTGGATCCATTCACTCATATATATATATATAATTCAGGATCAGACTGTACTCTCCTCATGAATAGAGATAGGCACTGTCACGTACGAGTGTAAATCAATCCTTTCCTTTCTACCTTGTCGGTATGTCCAGTCAGAATAACAGTAGGAATGTCCTAATAATTACAGCTGCCTTTGCCTTATGAGAAGATTATAGCTATAGCAAAACGGTTGAATAAAGATGGAAGAGTGATTCCAGACCATAGCTTACCCGATGTCCTGTTTGACTTTATTTGCAGAGTTGTTGTGGTGCACCCTCGAGCGGCACCCTCATCATCAACCAGCCTCAGCGAGTTCACCCAGAACTATTTGTTGCCTGAGTCAAAGTAATACAGTTCCCTTTGCTGTCATCATCAAGTGAGAACTGATGGACCGGAGAGGAAAGCTGCAGACAACTATCGTGGGAGCAATGGATATGAGCTGAGTCACAAACCATCAATCTGACTTCAACCCACCACCGAATGCTTTGCTGTGCTTCTATGATTTCAGAGCACATGAAACTTTGTTTGCTGTATTAGCTAGAACATTAATCCATTTTACTTTTATCTTCCGAGTGGAGACATTTTTTTTTTCTTTTCTTTCATTTATAATTAAACTGTGCGGTCTGATTTGTAGACCATCACACAAAACTTTACCTACTGCCTTTTTCACCTCATAATAATTAATAGTAGTGTAGTGTGTAAGGATAGAAGTTGAGTGAACTAGTTGTGTCTCTCCTGTATGTTATACTTGAGGGCACTGGGGGCTTTTCTTCATCACAGGGTAGCGTGTCACTGCTAACTAAGTCAGCTATCATCTATCGGTGTATAGTGTCCAACTTTACTTGCATTTCCCTGTGCCACTGATAGGAAGGTAGACTCATCTGGGACCAGGATTCATACTATCTAGACCCAATACGAGCCTTTTTGTCTTCTTCTCCTTCAGTGGACTGACCTAACCAAGGGTCAGCTTTTCTATCTACATCCTTACCCGTAGGGTTTTCTTATATGGCTGTAGATTACGCGACAGATTGGTGTCTCGTCTCCGGGATTTAATTTTAACCCAATCCTACAGATTGAGCTGCTCCTCTGCGAGATAATTTTTTTTCAATAAGTTCACTGTCAACTGTATAAATTGCCTGTAACACTATAGGTCTACTAGATGATTGTGTAGGTTGGTAGGATTTCCTTTCCACGTAAGATTTCCTTTCCACGTAATTCTCACACTAAGACTAGACGGTTCTAGTATTAGTTGACTGCGAGTAAATATTTCAATTTTTATACGCGAATAAGAAAATATACAGCAAAAGCAAAGTGGGTTGGTGACAGATTGGTAAGTGTGTTTGTTTGTCCTAATTAATTGCTATACATACTATATTAGGGCATTTAATTAAGTTGATTGATAGATAGGGGGTGAGCATTGCTTAAAAGTTTTTTCAGGTATCTCATCTAGGTGCTCAATTATCATGTCATTTGACAAGCAACCCACTACCCAGGAGTTGACGGAGAAAGGGACATTGATGGGATATGAGGGTGATGAGTTGAGGAAGTATATCAGAGAGGCTGAAAGAGAATGGAGGCAAGAACAAAGGGAAGAAAGAATCCGGATGGCGGAAATAGAATCAGAAAAACAGATGAAACAGGCTGAACTGGAGAAGGACAAGGAGTTAAAACTAGCCGAACAGGCGAGACAGCAGGAGATAGAATTAAGAAGACTGGAATTACAACACCCAGATGCTTCAAGATTCAGTAGTGCGAGTTCTCCAGTCTATAGTATAGATACTCCTCCAGCACAGAATGGTTCTCTGGGATCCATGAGTTTTCCTCTGCTGCCATTTGATGAAAAGACTGAGCAGATGGACAACTGGATTGACAAATTTGTTTTGATGGCCGAAGCATATAGCCTGCCCAAGGACAAATGGAATTTAAAAATTTCACAAGGACTCCGTGGCGCAGCGTATGATATATTCTCTAAACTACCTCCTGGACAGGAACGGGATTTCGACTCTCTGAAAAGTGCTCTTCTCAAGAGGTATGAGTTGACTTCATCTGCCTACCGAATGAAGTTCCGAAACGCCAAGCGGTTGCAGGGAGAATCGTATTCCCAGTTTGCCTCACGGTTACATACTTATGTCACCAAGTGGGTGGGACTGAGTGAATACGAGGCAACCTACGCAGGGCTAGAGGAGATGATTTTGGCAGAGCAGATGAGGGAGACAATGCCAAAGCCGATGCAGACTTTTGTGGCAGAAAATGGGGGGACTCGGTTAGCGGAGATAACCTCTCTGGCGGAAAGATACCTAATGGCCCATGGCGAAGCGAATACCACAAAAGCTGGGAGTACTCATGTTGAAAAACCACAACTCTCTAAGAATTCAAATAACTCCGGTAAGGACAGCAGAGGACAATTTGGGAAAAATGTGGGTCCTCATCAACATCATGGGTTTCAACAATCAGCACAAAACCCACCCACAAACCATAGCGGATGGGGCAAACCTTATTGCAAGAACTGCAAAAATCATGACCATCACACACGGTTCTGCAAGAATAAACCCCAAACCCACTATGCGGCGTGCCTAGCTACGGGAACCGGAGACCACCCCAACAAGAAATCTGGGAGCAATGTTAGACCTCCTGTGGTTGAAACTATTATGGTAAATGGGAGTCAGGTGCGATGTCTATATGATACGGGACTCCAGTATGATTCAGTTATCGCAAAATACCTAGTCAAACCCGGCCAGCTAACAGAACAGACCGTTACAATAAAGGGGGCCACCATGAGCTCTGAGACAATAGAGGTGCAGATTGCAAAGGTAGATGTGGAATCTAAATATGTCACTGGGACGATTTCTGCAGCAGTGATGGAGGATCCAGTGTACCCATTCATGTTAGGATGTCGGTATGTCTACTTGGGCGAACCAAAATCACCTATAATTGTTGCAGCAGTGCAGACCAGAAGTCAGACAGCAGTGTCGAGTGAGCCTGATCTTCGCCTTAATAATCCACTACCTCGAGAAATTCGGGCTGCCCAGGCAGAAGACCCAACACTGAAACCCTGCTTTGGTAAACTACCTAAAGCACGGAATCCACCTAAAGGGGGCGATTTTTATATGAAAGAGAAGCTTTTGTACCGGCGGGCGGGAACCAAGGATCACGACCACGGGCAACTTGTTGTTCCATGTAAATTCCGGAATCAGATATTACATATGGGTCACACCATATCTTTCAGTGGACATATGGGAGTGGGTGCCACTACTCAGCGTATTACATGCCACTATTTTTGGCCAGGAATGTCCGCCGATATTCAAAGGTATGTCAAGTCCTGTCCAGAATGCCAACGGGTCTCACCTAAACATTGGACCGCCCCAGTAACTTTGGGCGAAATGCCAATTTTGAGTATTCCGTTTGAGCGTGTTGCCGTGGACATTGTTGGTCCTCTGCCACGCTCCAAGAGGAAGAATGCATTTATTCTAACTCTAGTTGATACATGCACTATGTGGTCAGAAGCCATAGCTCTACCTGGAATAGATTCCAAACGAGTAGCGGATGCCCTAGTGACTATCTTCACCAGATTAGGTTTTCCTAATCAGATTTTGACAGACAATGGTTCGCAGTTCCGGGGGAAGTTAATGGAGGAAGTCTTCAATACCTTTCGGACTCGCCATATCCATACAAGTCCCTACCACCCTCAAGCTAATGGGACGGTGGAACGCTTCAATGGAACCCTCATGTCGATCCTACGTAAGCTAGCACAGGAGAAGCCAGAATGTTGGGATGAGTACCTGCCCGCGGCATTATTTGCATACAGGGAAGTACCACATGCCTCGACAGGACTTCCACCTGCTACACTATTATTTGGTCGACCTATAAAAGGACCACTGGAGGCCTTAATGAGGACTTGGACTGAGGAGGGAGCTGATGAAACTGTCATCACTGCTTCCCAGTATGTTGAGGAGTTGAAGCAAAAACTGGAGACAGGCTGGAAATTGGCAAATTCCAACCTGCGTCGTGCCAGAAAGAAACATGCCTCATCCTATAATAAGAAAGCCAAGGACCGTTCTCTGGAGGTAGGAGACAAGGTCTTATTACTTTTACCCCAAGGGAGTAATAAGCTGGAAATTGGATGGCAGGGACCTTTTCCCATCATAGAAAAAGTATCCCATACAAACTACAAGATTGCTATTCGAGGAAAACAGAAAGTATTCCACATCAACTTACTTAGAAAGTATGCTGAGAGGGTAGCAGATCCACCGGTGCATCTGATGGCATTATCGGTGGCAACTGAGGTAGAAGGTGGAGAGGACTCAGGTGTAGAGTATCCGCTAAAACCCCAGGAGACCATGAAGGATGTCGTCATCAACCCTGACTTGGAGACGTCTGAGTTGGAGAAGATAAAGCGAATTCTAATGTCTCACGCCCCGGTGCTAACGGATAGGCCAGGTCGGACTAAGCTTGTAGAGTTTGACATGAAATTAACAAACGCAGATCCAGTCCGCCAAAAGTATTACCCTGTTCCCTATGCAAAACAGGAGGCTTTACAAGCCGAAATAAATTACCTATTAAAAGAAGGAATAATTTCGCCCTCGGAGTCACCCTATAGTGCAAGTGTGGTGCTTTTGAGAAAACCCAGCGGCGAGCATCGATTGTGCATCGACTATCGTCAGCTAAACGGAGTCACAGAATTTCAAGCGGAACCTTTACCGGATCAAGGATTACTGTTCGCAAAACTGAGTAAAGCGAAGTATTTTTCCAAGATAGACCTCAGTAAGGGGTACTACCAGATTCCAGTAAAGAAAGAAGTCCGACCTTATTTGGCTTTCAGCACAGCTGACGGCCATTACGAATTCAACGTGCTCCCATTCGGGCTGAGCAACGCTCCTGGTGTGTTCACCCGAATGATGAGATTATTATTAGATCCATTAAAGGACCCGAGTATCAGTAACTTTATGGATGACATCCTCATCGCCTCGGACACTTATGAGGAACACCTGCAGTCCATCGACAGACTGTTAAGGAGACTGGCAGAGACAGGGCTCACCGCCAGACCGGCAAAATGCCAGCTCGCTTTCCGGCAGCTGGAATTTTTGGGGCATACAGTGGTTCAAGGACACATGCGCCCAGAACAAAAGAACGTAGATAAACTACTCAAGGCTACCAGGCCCAGGACCAAGAAAGATGTCAGATCCTTCGTATCCCTCTGTGGATTTTATCAGAAGTTTATCAAAAACTTCAACGTTTTAGCTGCGCCATTAACAGATGCCACTAGGAAAGGAGCACCTGAGCAAGTTAAGTGGACGCCAGCGTGTGAAGAGGCTTATACTACGCTGAAGGACAGACTAACAGCGAAGCCTATTTTACAATTACCCGACTTGTCGTGCCCATTCACCTTAAGGACGGACGCGAGCAATGTGGGAATTGGAGCAACTCTTTTACAAAAGGGTCGAGATGATGGAGAGATGCTGTTTCCAGTAGCTTACGCTAGCCGCAAGTTAAATACAGCGGAAAAGAACTACTCCACCATCGAGAAAGAATGTTTGGCTCTGGTATGGGCTATACAGAAGTTCCAGCCGTATCTATATGGAACCAAGTTTATTGTACAAAGCGACCACCAGCCTTTGATGTTCTTAGCCTCATCCAAACAATTAAACACAAGATTGATGAGGTGGTCACTATTACTGCAACCTTATACCTTCACCGTGGAATATATTCCTGGCAAATATAATGTTGGAGCAGATTTCCTAAGTAGACACTGCTCTACAGAAGACGAGGTTGTGGCTACGCTACTCAGTGTTCCAATACACTAGCTTGAAAGCTAGCAAACGAGAGGGCTTAGCCAGATTGTAAAAGTCCGTGTCACGTACTTTTTTCCCTATGGGGGACATCTGTGGCGAAAGCCTGGCTGCACCCTCTCCTCTTGCTTATTATTCAGTGTATTATAAAGAATAATTAGAAATGTTATATAAATGTTACGATCACATTATATTTACGGTTTATAGAGTAATTTAGTTTGGCCGACTTATCCTGGCCAACTTCAAACCAACTGACAACTGGCCCGGAAACGACCACTTGCGTATCCTAGTTCCATATCCGGTCTCACTCTTCTGCTAGCATTTGCAGACAGCGGTCGGGGCCCATTTGTGGTGTTCAAAAAGCAACGTTTATTTAAATAGTAAATTACTTAAATAAGTAATAAGAAAGAGAAAATTTTATATTGAACAAGGGCCCCGATCCGTAGTGAGAATCTGATTCTGGAACTAGGTAAGATCAACCGATTATTATTCCTATATATATTTTTGATGTTCATAACAGTTTTGCAATGAATGTGAGGTTACGACATGATGGCCAGCCAATTCCACAAACGGCATGGTTGCCCATAGAATATATATTAGTTAAGAGAATATTCAATTTACAACTGAGTTCAGTTGTACAAACTTGTTCTTAATAGAACGAAACACGTCACGTTCTACAATATTCGTATAAATCCGGCGTCTAAATCTTGGATAAATTCTGAGAATATTATCGCTGGCAGACAAAGGAGACACTGCAATGTAGTACAAAACCACGCTAGTTTTAAAGTATACTCGGGTTGAGATACTTTGTTAATATATTAAAATAAGGTTAATATTACTGTTACTGCTAAGACTAGAATATACAGTACTGAATGGAAGGGTTTAAATCAAATAGTAGGTATTTCATCAAAATGGCCTCGCTATATCTAAAACCAGCCCCACGCCATGGCATGACCTAGTTATCATGCCCACGCCGCTTGGGCGCCCATACTGTTCTTTTCTAGATTAGCTCAGTTCTTAAGTACGGATAAGATCTCTTCTCTAGTTAATACCTTCTCAAGAGGAAGACTCTTCTTTATATATAGGTGGATACGTGGATGACTATCACCAACCTAGGCAGTATTCATTGGAGACTATTCTCAGGCCTCTCGGAATGAATATCAGTGGAGAGCATATTCAGACACCGTAGTATCTGGAACAATTTCCTTACTTTACAACACACCCTTGTGTCTCTTGCACACTTAGGAGCATCAGTTGTGATTGTTAGGTTTGTGATCCATGTCTTTTCCTATCACATCATCAGTACTTGTCTTGAATATTTCTTTTCGCTGAAGGGAATTGGATCCATTCACTCATATATATATATATAATTCAGGATCAGACTGTACTCTCCTCATGAATAGAGATAGGCACTGTCACGTACGAGTGTAAATCAATCCTTTCCTTTCTACCTTGTCGGTATGTCCAGTCAGAATAACAGTAGGAATGTCCTAATAATTACAGCTGCCTTTGCCTTATGAGAAGATTATAGCTATAGCAAAACGGTTGAATAAAGATGGAAGAGTGATTCCAGACCATAGCTTACCCGATGTCCTGTTTGACTTTATTTGCAGAGTTGTTGTGGTGCACCCTCGAGCGACACCCTCATCATCAACCAGCCTCAGCGAGTTCACCCAGAACTATTTGTTGCCTGAGTCAAAGTAATACAGTTCCCTTTGCTGTCATCATCAAGTGAGAACTGATGGACCGGAGAGGAAAGCTGCAGACAACTATCGTGGGAGCAATGGATATGAGCTGAGTCACAAACCATCAATCTGACTTCAACCCACCACCGAATGCTTTGCTGTGCTTCTATGATTTCAGAGCACATGAAACTTTGTTTGCTGTATTAGCTAGAACATTAATCCATTTTACTTTTATCTTCCGAGTGGAGACATTTTTTTTTTCTTTTCTTTCATTTATAATTAAACTGTGCGGTCTGATTTGTAGACCATCACACAAAACTTTACCTACTGCCTTTTTCACCTCATAATAATTAATAGTAGTGTAGTGTGTAAGGATAGAAGTTGAGTGAACTAGTTGTGTCTCTCCTGTATGTTATACTTGAGGGCACTGGGGGCTTTTCTTCATCACAGGGTAGCGTGTCACTGCTAACTAAGTCAGCTATCATCTATCGGTGTATAGTGTCCAACTTTACTTGCATTTCCCTGTGCCACTGATAGGAAGGTAGACTCATCTGGGACCAGGATTCATACTATCTAGACCCAATACGAGCCTTTTTGTCTTCTTCTCCTTCAGTGGACTGACCTAACCAAGGGTCAGCTTTTCTATCTACATCCTTAAACGTAGGGTTTTCTTATATGGCTGTAGATTACGCGACAGTTGCCCATGGATAGGATTTCCTAAATTCCCAAGAGTCGGGAAATGATGATAGATACAGATACTGTAACGGAATGGTGTAGTGGTAATTAGAGAGGAGAGGTGGAGGAAAGTTATTGGGTGGTGGAGTAAATAAGAAGTGTTGTATCTTGTTTATCAACCTGCATGTGTGACATATTTTATGCATTTTCTATGCAATAATTGAAGTGTTGACATGACAGGAGATGAGACAATGGTCATCACTGAACTCACCATCAACTCAATAAATTGTGTATTCAATGGACCAGTGTTTTAAGTACATGTCCCCAGTGAATTTCTTGTACAGTTGCTGTCAAGTGTTGTCTCTGGTGACTGTCTTAAGTGCTGTGGTTGGTTATACATATTGTGAAAAGTCCTGTATAGATGTTGTCAAGTATCACATGATGTCTACCTTGTACAATTGTGGTGTAAACAATTCCTTGTGAATGTATGTCCCACTTTTGGCAGGAAACTGTCATGTAGATGTCTTGTCCAACAGATTTAATGTACCGTTATTGTTGAAGTTTGTTTGTCTACAAATAAATAAAGTCCTAAAGTCCTAAAGACTAATTGAACTGATATAGGTCACAAAATGACAAAAAATATAGGGAAAGATCTATGTGACGGACGAACAGCACACTGGCAACATTATAATGAGTGAGAGGGATCCTCAGTTGTACAGGCGCTAATGGTTCAGATCTTCTCTGGCCTTGGGTGAACTAGTTACTTCTTATATAAATTTCTGTGTAGATACATAGTAGTCTCACAGTGGGGGTTTGAGCCAAAGAAAAATGTTCTCCAAAAAAGTCTATTGCGGGAATGATTAGCTCATTTGAGTGACCTCTAGACAAAACGTGCTAAATCATATCCTTTATCTTGTTAATTATTATTCAAGATATATCTCCAGAGAACACTACAAACTAGGTCCTCTGTCAATCATCAAATAATTTGTCACATAACTGGTAGGCTCTTTCCGGGATATAAACCCTGGGAAAACCTGGTCACATAACTGGGTTCCTCTTTTCGGGATATAAACCCTGGGAAAAAGAACACTCGTCTCGGATTTAAACCCTGGTAATAACCTGCTAGGGGCTCACATACCTTGTGCCCTGATGACGGGATACAAACCTTGGGCATACCCTGCATAAGACTCACTTTTGGGATCTCTATGTTGGTATTAAAATCCGGGGTGACCTCTCGCAAATCAGACCAAATTCTTGGAGTTTTTATGGTGTTGTTTAATGGACCCTGTCTCTTATATGAGGGCAACTGTCCAGACATGTAAACCCACAATAAATCTCTAGAAGGTTTGATTTCATTAATAGTGATAATATTGCATGTATCACTGTTTTAATATATCAGTTAGGATTCAATGTAGCAGACTGAAGATGATGTATAAATATCTTATGGGTCAACATAAATGCTGTATCCATGATATTTAAGTTCTCAGTATGATATGACTTATTAGCTTGTCAATATTGTTGTATAATTTTGTGCATGCTGGTTGTTCAATATATGTATAAAAAAATTAAGGTACCTGAAACACCAAAGAACACAAATTATTTTAAATATAACTGAGACAGCTAGTACAGGGAAAAATTCATTTTTGTCCCTGAAATTAAGACACTTGATCCAGTAAATGAATATGGGGCCTACTCCATCTCAAAATTAATTGATGGCATGGGTGAGAGAGGGGAAATATTGTTGTAACTACAACATTTTTTAATGTCACCACATCACCTAAAATAACAACTCCCTATATTCTCTTCTCCCCATAACATGCTTGCAACACTGAGAGCAGAGAGTGTGAACCCTGATGGAAAATTTGGGCAACCATTAAGACACCTCACTGACAATCTCTCTCGGTGATAGTCAGTATTCGTACCGGTTAATGACCAGTGTCGATTCGACATCTGGGTTTATTCTTCAGTTGTGTAACCCTGTCAGTGGCCCTGATCAAGCAACTGCGCGTGAGCACAATTGAATCTCCAGGAGAAAACATCCTTATCAACTCCGTCACTTGCCATTTCTGAAGTAGTGGTATTATTAAGCGTACTTGATACGTAATGGACGAGAGGAAGGGAAGATTCTACCTGATGTCATGGGCGGTCATATAAAACCGACCACAGTCTGGTGTCTATAAGACATTAGTCTATTGTTCGATGGTGTAATCTCTCTGGTGTACTAGGATCCATGTCGCCAGGAGTGAACTCATTGAATCTCCAGGAAGGCCATCAAAATAACTGGACCCTTAGCCATTTATATGGAAGTGGAGAGCATACGCAAATTATGTGTCCAGGAAACGATGGATAACCAACCTGATGTCATTGGCGTATCATACGACTAGGAGCATAACATGGACTACCTGAAAAATTTCATGAAGAGATAAAACAGGATCCGTCTCCGACGTCGGCCGTCAATTCATCCTCAGCTGAGAAAGCGTTTCTGCCTTTAAAATGGTGGAGATTAAAGGACGGACAAAGTTGAGTACAACTGATGTCATTCCCCTTTTTCATTCTCAATGGGAAGACTTTTCTGCCGGAAGAAGGTGGGAATGTAAATAAGGATTACTGTCTCCAAACAGTTAACTCTTATATGGTAGAGCTCACTGCAACTCCAGCAGCTGACACTCTATACACAATGTCTGAGAAAGTGGACTAACGAAAGATCAGTTTCAAACAGCTGACTCCTTTCAAGATAAAGATCCCTGCACTCCAGCAGTCGACTCTTTATATAATAAGAACCATGCATTATGCAGGGGAATCTTATATTAATACTGAGATGCGAGGTGTATTCACAAGACCTGGCCAGTCCTATCCTCAAAGTCAGTAAAATAGCTTCCAAAATTCCAGTCAATATTGGTAACTAAGAAGCTAACCCACATAATCACACACCTTCAAAGGTGGCTGTGATAATGACGAACTTCTCTATGCTGAGAGGATTCGCCCAATTCGCCAAAAGTAAACGTTTTACTCATGTGGGAGAGAAAGAACGGATACTTCCCAGTCACTCAAAAGCACTTCGCTAAAGCATGGCTGAAGACAACTAGTTGGAAGTTCCACCTGGAATTCTATATTAGTAGTAGTAGATGTTAGTCTAACTGCATCTACAAACTCAGTTGCTGCGTTGGAAACAGCTTAATTAGCAACTAAGGAGAGAAAATGCTGTCACTTCTCACAACAAATCAAAATAGAGGCATAACGGAATGAGAGAATCTCAACCGACAAGCACCTCTAAATCTATGGTAGGACTACGGAAATAAGTCAAGGAAATATAATGGAGAATTGCTACCATCTGCAAACACAAGAGGCTTATTGGAAAGGTAGACCCGGTGTCCAACGCTAACCAAATTTACAATAGTAGATTTTAGCCTTAACAAGTTTTGCAGCGGCTGCTATACAGTTCACCCGGAAGTGATTGTCATTGCTCCGGTGATGATGAAAAATTTTAACCCAGTTCCAAATGCCAAGATTACTGTTGGAGAAAGTGTTCAGTTAAATACACTCTCGCAGGATTATCATTCTCCGGGACGAAGGGAAGAATGAAGTTCTGATAAGATGAACAGTTGAGAGATCCATGGAATGCAACAATTCTCTCTAAACGTCATCTAGAAGTTGGCTTAATTGCAAGGCCATTACTTCACATAATGAATCTCTATGGAACATTCATACATTACGAAATGGTGTGACTCAGAGAGATCATTTATCACAACAGGAAATATAGCAAGGATGTCAGCAGTGGAACACTGTCAGAGGTAAATAGAAGAGCAGTTCACAGATGAGTAGAGTCAGGACTCCTGATGCTCCCAGTGACTTAAAGGAACATAATGCAGGGCTAACTTCATGGTCTTTGCGTTTGCCACCAAATTCATCAACTGATGGAATGTTGGGGCAGATTTTTTTTTAAAGGAGAAAAATCACTGAGTTCCAAATGTACTACTCTAGTAGGGTAAAGGGAGACAGGGAGTAATTGACAAAACCCAATTGAGGGATCTGGGAACTGTGGATTTCTGAAAAATTATCTGTCATTCCCATGAAAGATTTAAGAGAGGGGCCATGTAGCATGATGAAACATAATTCCTCATTCCCAGTCCGACACATTTCATAAAGATACTTTAAGTCTTAACGGGGACCATCCCAAATATAAGGGCTATTCTTAGATCGAATGTTCTAGAACGAGTTGGGGGAGGCGGCGGTATGCACTTGTCTTTTGATTGGTTCATAAGTAATGAGCCCACGCTATTCCTGGGCCATATTTTAAAATCTAATTAGTTTGAGCGGGGATCTCACCAGGAGCGGTCGCTAGTGTGATGTGATGACCCAACAATGCCCTTAAAGATTCAATAATATATTGTTCTCTGGACAGCAGGTACCACTTTAAAACATACTTTAATGTTGTAGTTGTGCCTGATAAACGAATGAGAAGAATGTATGAGTATTTTATGAATAAAATGTGAAAGTGGAAAACCTAACTCCTGTGCGCCAGAATTCTGAACACTGCATCTCCAACCTTGACACGTCTTTCACGCTGTATACTCCAAATGCATATCAATCCCTTGTTGTGACTGGTTGCGTATGCTTGATGAATGTGTGGCACACTCATGCAGATTCGCAAACCCAAACCCCTTGTGCATTCTTAATGCCTAGGATGACTCATTCTTAACTCAACTGTACCTTTGCTCTCGTGCGAGTTAACAAATGGCAGTCTGAATGGGAATGAGTGATGTAAACATGTACACGTTCCTTTGTAAAAAGCTGAGAATGATGGAGTGAGTGAGTTTGTGATTAATAAATAGCCTCTCACATCTAGTGGAAGAAAAGATGCTTCAATATCCATATGTAAACAGGACGGTGTGGCACGCCAGAATTGCTAAGTCCATGTGATGCCTGGTTATATGCTCAAGAGAATTAATACAATTTCTCTCTGCAGCATTACACTGTTACCTCTACTGTTGGATGGTTCATATAAACTAGTTCCTAAGAGAACCATAGGTGTGTGAACCTGTGTCTCAGTTGGCTGAATATAATGTATAGCTCATGCAAATTTATAAGGACTAAACATGTTTTTCCACATATGTGCTTGGTGCATATGTGAACAATTGTGTATGCAATTGAGCTTCTGTTACCTACTGTAGTAGACATGAAAATTACTCAGTGGGGAAAGAGCACATGATGATGATGATGTACCTGTGAGACAAGTCTGGTGAAAAAGGGGTGAGGTCTGGCATTGCTGTGTGAATATGGAATAGGACATTCATGCACCGGCATCGCAGCCATGGGAATGGATGTCTGGTCTGCTGATTGGGTAGATGCCATTGGTTAATCCATATTGCATATTGCAGTTGTAAATGCCTATTTTCCATTTCCCTTCACAATGCCTGTCCCATGTTGCTATGTCACAATGATTGCTGTACTGTGTCTGGTCTTCCTTGTGCCCAGGTTTACTGTGGTTCAAACATGGTGAAACTTAGACCACATGAATGCTTGTAATTGTGTTAAGCTACCCCTGTCTCAACATATGGTCTTGTGATTACCACAGATAAGGGTGAATGGAACACATATCACCCACAGTACATCAGAGTGAAATAAACTGCATCATCAAACTAGGAGAGGTGTGTTTGGACCACACCCATCCTTTTCCTCCCCATCCCCATTCTGTGTCTGTTGATGTATAATAACACTATCTTTCAACATATGTAAAGAGATGTTGTGCCATTTTATATATCGACAGAGAACAGTATGGTGGAGAGGCCATCCATATATCATCTGGGACAACTAAACAGAAGTCCTAGATCCAGATGTGACTCCCTATCAAAATGTATGAATATCAAGAAGAGTTTTCTCTCAGCTCTTTAACAGCTGAATGCATAAATGGAAGCAAAACACAATCTGAAGCACTACCAATGTGGAGAACTGGACAGTGATTTTGAGTCAGTCAAAAGGTCAAATGAGACTAACATCAAATCTTGTTCTATGAACTACATTCATGGAGAACTGTGGGGTAACTTGGAGTGTTTGTTTATCTAAGACAAAACTTAGAAAATATTCAGCCTGATGCTCACACAGTGATTCTTGAAGAATGTGAGGAACAGTAGGGAAGTTGATCTGGCTAAGTGAGTAGCTGCAATGTATGGGACATTCTGTATGTCATTATTGAAGTACCCAGTGACAGCCTTCACTGACAGCCTGATCAACCGTGAGATGCAGTACCATATCATCATACCAAATCTTGTCTTCAAGAGGAATGAATCTGCCATGAAGCTTATTCTGGGGAAGCTGTTAACTGGAGCTAGTCCAACATCAATGCTGATGATAAACGGATTCAACAGACCCAGAACAGTAGTTTCTTCCTTGGGTTGCCCATGGATAGGATTTCCTAAATTCCCAAGAGTCGGGAAATGATGATAGATACAGATACTGTAACGGAATGGTGTAGTGGTAATTAGAGAGGAGAGGTGGAGGAGAGTTATTGGGTGGTGGAGTAAATAAGAAGTGTTGTATCTTGTTTATCAACCTGCATGTGTGACATATTTTATGCATTTTCTATGCAATAATTGAAGTGTTGACATGACAGGAGATGAGACAATGGTCATCACTGAACTCACCATCAACTCAATAAATTGTGTATTCAATGGACCAGTGTTTTAAGTACATGTCCCCAGTGAATTTCTTGTACAGTTGCTGTCAAGTGTTGTCTCTGGTGACTGTCTTAAGTGCTGTGGTTGGTTATACATATTGTGAAAAGTCCTGTATAGATGTTGTCAAGTATCACATGATGTCTACCTTGTACAATTGTGGTGTAAACAATTCCTTGTGAATGTATGTCCCACTTTTGGCAGGAAACTGTCATGTAGATGTCTTGTCCAACAGATGTAATGTACCGTTATTGTTGAAGTTTGTTTGTCTACAAATAAATAAAGTCCTAAAGTCCTAAAGACTAATTGAACTGATATAGGTCACAAAATGACAAAAAATATAGGGAAAGATCTATGTGACGGACGAACAGCACACTGGCAACATTATAATGAGTGAGAGGGATCCTCAGTTGTACAGGCGCTAATGGTTCAGATCTTCTCTGGCCTTGGGTGAACTAGTTACTTCTTATATAAATTTCTGTGTAGATACATAGTAGTCTCACAGTGGGGGTTTGAGCCAAAGAAAAATGTTCTCCAAAAAAGGCTATTGCGGGAATGATTAGCTCATTTGAGTGACCTCTAGACAAAACGTGCTAAATCATATCCTTTATCTTGTTAATTATTATTCAAGATATATCTCCAGAGAAAACTACAAACTAGGTCCTCTGTCAATCATCAAATAATTTGTCACAGGCACATAGAACAGGTTCTATACCTACAGTCTCTGTCACCATACATCAGGTATGTCAAAGGCACATAGAAATAGAACAGGTTCTATAGCTACAGTTTCTGTCACCATACACCCGGTATCCCATTCCTCTGGAAAACACAAGACTAGGCCAAGAGAGGGAACATGTCATTTGGGCACCACATGTTTCTCTGAAGCTCTGCCCAGGCATTGTGATGGAATATTGGCCAAATTCCAACTCACATACATTGGTCTGTCAAGACTGCAAGGTGCCACTAACACCCGGTATGTCTAAGGAACATATAACGGGTTCTATACCTACAGTTTCTGTCACCATTCACCCGGTATGTCTAAGGAACATATAACGGGTTCTATACCTAAAGTTTCTGTCACCATACACCCGATATGTCTAAGGAACATATAACGGGTTCTATACCTACAGTTTCTGTCACCATACATCCGGTATGTCTAAGGCACATAGAACGCTTTGACTCAAGTAGTGGAGAAGAGTCATTAAACACAATTGTCCAACATCTGTTTCCTTCTATGGTTCTGTGATGGTGTTGGGTCATAGCATATGTTAGGCCTGAGAGCAATGAGGAATATGTGGCCAATATTTACCTAACGTTAGCAGGCGATGTGGCGAGTCCTAGGAACTGCGTCCGATCGTGCTCATGACAGTTTCTTCTCAACTTCGCTAAAGTGCCAATAGAACCACTAGAAGTGTCCGTGGCTTTACATTGACAAAACAGTCTTCGGTAATCTGGCATTCTCATTGGTGAAGATATTCAGTGAGAGGAAACTAAGTCAACGGTGTGTTCTATTGCTGTGAGGTTAACTAAAGTAAATTACCTTTCTACACACTTTAAGGTGCATTGGTCATATGTTACTGAACCTATATCTGTGTAGACTGATCAGCACTCAGCGAATGCTGTGGTCAGTATGACAGCGTCACAGCACCAACCATGACTTTTGGTCTACATCGACTTGCTGTGGGGTTGAGAAACAACAATAACTACTTGCCTACATCGAGTTGCTGTGGGGCTGAGAATTAACAATAATTACTCGCCTACATCGAGTTGCTGTGGGGCTGAGAATCAACAATAATTACTCGCCTACATCGAGTTGCTGTGGTGCTGAGAATCAACAATAACTACTTGCCTACATCGAGTTGCTGTGAGGCTGAAGATCAACAATAATTACTTGCCTACATCGCGTTGCCTAAGGCTGAGAATCAACAATAACTACTTGCCTACATCAAGTTGCCGTGGGGCTAAGAATCAACAATAATTACTCGCCTACATCGAGTTGCTGTGGGGTTGAGAAACAACAATAACTACTTGCCTACGTCGAGTTGCTGTGGAGCTGCGAATCAACAATAACTACTTGCCTACATCAAGTTGCTGTGGGGCTAAGAATCAACAATAACTACTTGCCTACATCGAGTTGCTGTGGGGCTAAGAATCAACAATAACTACTTGCCTACATCGAGTTGCTGTGGGGCTGAGAATCATGGGGCTAAGGACCAACACAACTACTTGCCTATATTGAGTTATCATGGGACTAATAACCAACAACAACTACTTGCCTATATTGAGTTGTCATGGGGCTAATAACCAACAACAACTACTTGCCTATATTGACTTGTCATGGGGCTAAGAAACAACAACAACTACCTGCCTATATTGAGTTGTTATGGGGCTAAGAACCAACAACATTTACTTGCCTATATTGAGTTGTCATGGGGCTAAGGACCACCAGCAACTACTTGTCAATATTGAGTTGTCATGGGGCTAAGAACCAACAACAACTACTTGCCTAAATTGTGGTGTGATGGGGCTAAGAACCAACAACAACTACTTGCCTACACTGTGTTGCTAAACGGCTGCGCACCAACAATATCTATATACTTTCTTATATCGAGCTGTCTGAACTGTAACATCTTCTTTTACAGGTTGATTACAGTAATTACTGTCTGACTCTGTAGTGAAATGTAAAATAGGAGCACTTTAGCGTCAGAGATTATTAACTTAATCGCTGCTTCAAACAGAAGTAAGTTAAACAAGTTTGATAGGCAAAGCGACGCCAACGAGAGAGAGAGAGAGAGAGAGAGAGAGAGAGAGAGAGAGAGAGAGAGAGAGAGAGAGAATGAGTGAGATGACAGGGAGAGAGGGAGAGAAAGAAGGAGGGAGGCTAAAATAACAATTGTTTGTGTGACACTGTGAACTTAAAGTAATAAGTGAGGTAAAGAACAGACAGACAGACAGACAGACAGACAGACAGACAGACACCAGCACGCCCACCCGCCCGCCCGCCCGCCCGCCCGCCCGCCCGCCCGCCCGCCCGCCCGCCCGCCCGCCCGCCCGCCCGCCCGCCCGACCGACCGACCGACCGACCGACCGACCGACCGACCGACCGACCGACCGACCGACCGACCGACCGACCGACCGACCGACCGACCGACCGACCGACCGACCGACCGACCGACCGACCGACCGACCGACCGACCGACCGACCGACCGACCGACCGACCGACCGACCGACCGACCGACCGACCGACCGACCGACCGACCGACCGACCGACCGACCGACCGACCGACCGACCGACCGACCGACCGACCGACCGACCGACCGACCGACCCACCGACCCACCGACCCACCGACCCACCGACCGACCGACCGACCGACCGACCGACCGACCGACCGACCGACCGACCGACCGACCGACCCACCGACCCACCGACCCACCGACCCACCGACCGACCGACCGACCGACCGACCGACCGACCGACCGACCGACCGACCGACCGACCGACCGACCGACCAAGTGAATGTGATCACCATGTCAGGGTAGTGAAATGTAAAGAAATGATCACCGTCTTAGGATAGTGAAATGTAAAGAAATGATCACCGTCTTAGGATAGTGAAATGTAAAGAAAAATCTTTATTTTCGAAAAGTTGAGAATTAGGCACGTAGGCCCTTCTTCTCTATTTCCTCTCATACATTCTTTCATTCAACATCACTTACGAAGCAAATTTTTGACAACAAAAGAACAATAAGCATTAAAACGCATGAAAAATAACTAATAACAAATGACTCACTGAGGCAATGTTTAACATTGGCATTATAAATACCTAAGGAAGTTGTAACGTGCCATACATATGGGAATGTTTTTGGCTAGTTATCATTTGAGATAATTTACCATTATTATTGTCTTCTTTCGTTTTTGTTTATTGGGAATGTACTGAGGTAGTGTTCAATCAGTTTGCGAATGTATGTACAATGATTTGTGGTGTCTTTGATTTCTTGTGGAAGATTGTTCGAGATAGACAATGATAGACAATGCTTAGTATAGATGAATTCACTTTTCCAGGACAATGGATAGTATTGATGAGTTCACTTTTCCAAGACAATGCCTTTTATAGATGAGTTCACTTTTCCAAGACAATGCCTTTTATAGATGAGTTCACTTTTCCAAGACAATGCCTAGTTAGATGGATTCACTTTTCCAAGACAATGTCTAGTATCGATGCATTCACTTGTCCAAGACAATGCCTTTTATTGATGAGGTCATATTCACAAGACAATGCCTAATATAGATGAATTCACATTTCCAAGAGAGTGCTATTAGAGATGAGTTCACGAACGCAAGCTAGTGGCCAGTAGTCAGGTGTACAGTCAAGGAACCTTCCACACACCTCTACCTGCACTGGGCATATGCTGCTAAACCCGTAAGTGTACAGACCCCTCGGCACCCAGTTGGTGTTGTTGTCTGTATTTGTATAGACCCACCGGCACCCAGTTGGTGTGTTGTCTGTATTTGTATAGACCCACCGGCACCCAGTTGGTGTGTTGTCTGTATTTGTATAGACCCACCAGCACCCAGTGGGTGTGTTTTCAGTATTTGTATAAACCCATAGACACTCAGTGGGTGTGTTGTCAATATTTGTATAGACCCCTCGGCACCCAGTGGGTATGTTGTCAGTATTTGTGTAGACCCCCTCGGCACCCAGTGGGTGTGTTGTCAGTATCACGCCGGCCGTCTTTACTTCCAAGACCTTTCCTGGCACCTATTTCATGCTTTGTCGACCTTGGAGCCCCGCGGTCAATTTTAACAATCCGAAACCGTCTTCATCGAACCCACGACCACCGGACCGCTGGGCGAGGGTCTAGCCACCGAGGCTCCCATGGTGATGTGCAGTGATGAGTTAATCTTCCGGTGACAGTCGCGAGTAGAAATTATTTTACTGTGACACGCCAGTGACGGGTGGAAATTGGTTGGCTGTATTGAGTTGTGAAGAGTGAAGATGAGACCACTTTGTCGAGATAGTGGCAAGTGAAGATGTGTTCACTATATCGGGATAGTGACAAGTGAATGTGATCACCATGTCAGGGTAGTGAAATGTAAAGAAATGATCACCGTCTTAGGATAGTGAAATGTAAAGAAATAATCACCGTGTTAGGCAAGTGAAATGTACAGAAATGATCACTGTATCAGGATAGTGAAATTAAAGGAAATGATCACTGTGTCAGGATAGTGAAATTAAAGGAAATGATCACCGTGTCAGGATAGTGAAATTAAAGGAAATTATCACTGTGTCAGGATAGTGAAATGTAAAGAAATTATCTCTGTGTCAGGATAGTGAAATGTAAAGAAATTATCTCTGTGTCAGGATAGTGAAATGCAAAGAAATAATCACCGTGTCGGGATGGTGAAATGTAAATAAATAATCACCATGTCAGGATAGTGAAATGTAAAGAAATAATCACCGTGTCGGGATGGTGAAATGTAAAGAAATTATCTCTGTGTCAGGATAGTGAAATGTAAAGAAATAATCACCGTGTCAGGATAGTGAAATGTAAAGAAATAATCACCGTGTCGGGATGGTGAAATGTAAAGAAATTATCTCTGTGTCGAGATAGTGAACTAAAAGAAAATTATAACCGTGTCAGGATAGTGAAACGAACAAGTGTGTTAATTTCCCGATAAATTGACCACAGTTCGCTTTTCTAATATAACCATAAAGAGTCTAAACTTTATGCTGCATGCGCCTTTCTTATTTGTTAGAAAGAGAAGGAAATAACCGACAGACTGATTAATGTACTAAGTAGATATGACAAATGAGATAAATATGTAGATTTCATGTACGTCTTCTCCCTGGCGATGTTTGTATTCGAGCGGACATAATCTGGATAAATCGGTTCAGTTTGAAGTATTGATCAGTGATCTTGTCACGACAGTTATTCCACTGGAAATTGAAGGAAATTATTTTACAGTGAACAAGATTTTAGGAAGATAGGGACAGCGGTCGGATAGATCGGTATCGGTGTGAGCTGTGGTGTTTGGTTCACGGGAAATCTGTAGGACAAGATTATAAAGGGAAAATGTTCAGTCAGTGACATTAAATATTCGAAGAGGGAAGACCGACCGAAAGGTCACAGACTGAATAGTCGCGTCCACATACTGAACAGTCACTTACACACACTGAACAGTCAGTCACAAAAGCTGAACAGTCACGCACACAAACTGAACAGTCAGTCAAACAAACTGAAAAGTCACTTAATACACTGAACAGTCACTTAAACAGACTGAACAGTTACTTACACAGGCTGAACAGTCACTTAATACACTGAACAGTCACTTACACACACTGAACAGTCACTTATACACACTGAACAGTCAGTTACACAGACTGATCAGTCACTTACACACACTGAACAGTCACCTACACACACTGAACAGTCACTTAATACACTGAACAGTCAATTACATAACTGAACAGTCACTTACACACACTGAACAGTCACTTACACACACTGAACAGTCACCTAAACACACTGAACAGTCACTTAATACACTGAACAGTCACCTACACACACTGAACAGTCACTTAATACACTGAACAGTCACCTACACACACTGAACAGTCACCTACACGCATTGAACAGTCACTTAATACACTGAACAGTCACTTACACACACTGAACTGTCACTTAATACACTGAACAGTCACTTACACACACTGAACTGTCACTTACACACACTGAACAGTCACCTTCACACACTGAACAGTCACCTAAACACACTGAACAGTCACGCACACAGATTGAACAGTCACTTACACAGACTGAACAGTCACTTACACACACTGGACAGTCACATACACACACTGAACAGTCACGCACACACACTGAACAGTCACGCACACACACTGAACAATCACTTACACAGAGTGTACAGTCAGTTACACAGTCTTAATGTCACACATACACACACAACACACACTCACACACACACGCACACACAGACTAACAGTTACACAGAATGAAGTAGATACCGTCATCCGTGTGAATACGAGAAATGACAGCAGAAGATCCTATTTGGGACTGCGACATGTTTCCCGAATTGGCCCACGGAGACAAACATCTACACAGAGATGATCTGAACATTGGCTCACAGAGACAAACATCTGCACAAAAGTTGATCTAGACATTGACTCATGGAGACAAACATCTACACATATATGATATGAAAATTGGCCAAAAGAGACAAACATCTACACAACGATGATCTGAACATCGACCCCAAGAGACAAACATCTACACAGAGATGATCTGAACATTGGCTCAAACAGACAAACATCTACACAGAGATTATCTGAACCTTGGCCCCAAGAGATAAACATCTACACAAAGTTGGCCTGGACATTGGCCCACGGAGACAAACATCTACACAGAGATGATTTGAATATTTGCTCATAGAGACAAACATCTACACAAAGATAGTTTGAACATTGGCTCATAGAGACAAACATCTGCACAGATATCATCTGAACATTGGCTCATAGCGACAAAAGTCTACACAAAGATGACTTGAACATTGGCTCATAGCGACAAATATCTACACAAAGTTGATGTAGACATTGACCCACGGAGATAAACATCTACACAGAGATAATTTGAATATTGACTCATAGAGACAACCATCTACACAAAGGTTATCTGAATATTGGCTAATTGGGTCAAACATCTACTCAAGGGTGGTCTGAACATTGGCTCACAGAGACAAACATCTACACAAGGGTGATCTGACCATTAACCCGTAGAGACAAACGCCTACGCACAGTTGATCTGAGCATGAGCCCACAAAGACACACATCTATACACAACTGATCTGAGGTCTCATTCAGCTCGTAAATAAAGCCACACAAATGCAAAACGACAGGTGTTTTTGTGAAATTATTACCAAAACTTCGAACAAGAAGGTTAAGACGAGATATCAATGGGAAGCAGTCAACGTAACTGTCGGTTATTGTGACTAACTAGCAAACTAAACACAAACAACAACAATTAGAAACCGCTTTCTTGCATATAATACAATACAGAAATGAAGGATATAAAGAGGAAGTAAAAGACAAGTATCAAGGTGCAGCATTCACAGCCGGCTGATGGCCCACGCAGAAATGACCAGGTGCTCTTGGCGATTTGCTAACAAGACAAACGGGCATTTCGAAATAATACTGCCTGTTAATTCCTGTTTATTTTTACCTTTCCCCTCGGAATCAAAAGCGGCGTTTTATATAGAAACATAATAAGCCTAATTGAAAACGGTTTTTGTGTTGCTTGTTCGAAGCTCGCAGGTGCCAGATTCTCGAAATTCATTTCAGTTTAGTATTTCTGAACTCCCCCCCCCCTCCCCCCCCCCCCCCCAAAAAAAAAAAAAAAAAAAAAAAAAACTGAAAGCTCAGCCTCGTTTAACGTGCTTCTTCAGCGTCGGTTATAATAACCCTGATCCGTGTTTTGTAGATTTTTATTATCTCTCCTTTCTTTGCTCTCTTTTGAATTAGTCCAAAACAGGATTGGCTACATATTTTCCCACTGTTTTCTCGAAGTTTAAAAATCTTCGTTTATATTGCTCAGAGAACACGAAGAGCCATATTCACAAAGTGATCAGTGGGCTCGCCGGTCCGGGGTCAGTCCCCATCGGAGGCGCCATTATTTTCCCCATCAGTACGGCTTTGGGTCGACACAGCCTGTAACAAATGGATACCAGACAGTTTTCATGGCATTGTCAGGGACGTGAGGTGAGGAGGAAGGGGGGTGACCACCATGGTCATGATTATGTGAACGCGTAACACGTCAAGACCCATTAGCAGTAGCCGATGAGACTATCTTTACATACCAGACATCATTAGCAAATGTGAGCCCTACATAATCATATGCATAATGTGGAAGAACATACATATCATGATGACCTAAAGAGTAGTGAGTGACCAGAAGATCTGGCCAACGCTTAGTCCGCAGAGGAAAGGCCAGAGGAACACATAATTAGACTGCAGCTGGTAGCAGCAGTTTTGGGACTCTTCACAGGTTGTTGAAGAGCACTTAAGGGAATTCCTAAGTGCTTTGATGTCTGTTCTTAGCTCAACTCAACTCAACTATGAAACATATTGATCCATTTAAAATATGTAATTTGTATTCTCTGCTGCCAGTTTCAACTATGGATGCTGTCAAAGACGCCGTCTAAACAATTTACATCTTAACTAAAATAGTTGCTAAAAGCTTCACATTTCACTGGAAGAAAGAAAACCAGAAATGATGACATCCTGTGACATAACGCCCACACTTGTTGTGTGTTCAGGATAGTTTTGCACTTTTATTTTGCATGTTTGCACGTTGATTACATAAACACGCAAACTCAGAAAGAAAAGTCTACAACTCGCGCTCTCTTCCTTAGATTAAATCCTGCAAATATACATTAGCTAATCAGATGAAGATCCTTGACCGTAATCGTAGCTCGTCACTAACTCGATTTCCTCCTACCCACCCACATCCAGGGGTCATGCAGAGTTGCCCACATGAGAGCAATCTGGAAAAACTAGTCCGCTAAAGCAGCCGCTGCTAAATGTAGATGGAAAATCACCAAATTACGTGCCAGTTTTATTCGCAGCTGTGCCTGAAAACAATAGACAACAGAAAGCCAAACTAATTAGACCTATAGTTATTAGCGCACGAGAGAGCTGATACAGAAGAACAAAAACATCAGAACTATATTTTACTTTCAGTGATAGGTAAATTTTGTGCATGGTTTAACCTGATAAGTGTGACATACAGGCCTGTGAGAGTATGAGACACGAAGACGAATATGAAGATGTTGAAGAAGAGAAGATGGCTATGAAAAAGAAGAAGAATACAAAGAAGAAGAAGAAGAAGAAGAAGAAGAAGAAGAAGAAGAAGAAGAAGAACAACAACAACAACAACAACAACAACAACAACAACAACAACAACAACGAGTCAGCATGGTCGAATTGATAAGAGTGCTCGATCTTAAATGTCCGGTGTGCTGATGAGGTAGCTGGTTCAACCCCTACACCGATCAGTTGGACTAAAATGTTGACTTCTCGACCGTGACTCGAGGAGACGTAAATTACAAGTACCTCTGAAGTCGCAGTGGGTTCGACAGATGATGTGGGACACTGATAAAAGAGAAAGCTATCTGCCACAACCCAAATCAGACTAGGTCAGAGGTTATGGCAGTGTTCAGTAAATGGATACCTGGAACATGAAAAGTGAATACTTTTCACGCAGCGTGGAAACGCTGGGACTCGCTTCACTGTCGGCACGAGGCGGATCCTTAAAAAGTCACTCTACGTTGGACCGTGGTCAAGAGCGGACCAGGTCGCGCCTGGGACATGCCAATGGCCTAAAAGAGAGCCGTGTTGTATTTTATAGATGTGAAGATAGAAAGATTTTATATATGTGTTGAAGAGGTGGTATAATTGTGAACAGTTGATGATATGTGATCACATTCGTATAATTGAGTAAACAGCAATTGATTTAGCGTTCTGTTAAGTTTGTACATTTCGTGCTGTGATTCTTAGTATGACAGAGGAGAAAGTGAACGTAGACTATTAGTCAGTAACCTGCTGTGGTTCAGCGATCTCAAAGTGACAGCCTATGAGTTAGTCAACGATGTGAGGACGCATGTCCATTACAAAGAGCTGGGTTCTGCAAAGACGAAGGAGCCGAGAACATAACCACGGTAACGACCTAGTATACAAGCAAAGCCCTAGAAGAACAACAGTGGCGATAGAGAGAATGAAGCGACATCCACCAGTATGAAAAGTATAAGTCGCCATTTATGGTGTATTCTTTCAACCCTTAGAGGTCCAGCTGCACACACACGACGCATTCGGTGCATACAATTGCAGGGTACATTACTGTCCCTTCGGATGTCAGTCGCATCATTAGTATTATAATTGAAAGTCGACTGATACATATCTTTGACTCTCTCCACACATCAGTCGTGCTGTGGCACTATCCCACACGCAAACATCAGTCCAGCGTGCTAGAAGTTTGCTATACTCGATCAGATCTAAATATACCAGTAATGCAACTAAAGATCAGCTGAATAACAAAGATGCTAGATGTATCAAAATACACTTCATCAACCGGCTGCCTGAAAACACAAGATGGGAAAATAATAATAGAAAGAGATCAGATTTTACATGTATGAACAGCTTACGTGAAAAACCTTTATGATGAAACAAGAGAAGAACAGTATGGCATTCGGAATAATAATGAAGGACCGTCAATTTTGAAGATGGGGGTTCAGAATGCTGTTAACCATCTGAAAACTGACAAGACCTCCGGTTCGGACAACATCACAACAGAAATTATCAAAGCCTTAGAATAATATGGAATAGACCAGGTCACCAGACTGCTGAACCCAATATACGATATTGGAGTATATCTTCTAAATTATGTAATTCTATATTTATTGCAATTCCGACGAAATCAGGAGCCTTGGATTCTGATGAACATCGAATAATTAGTATAATGAGCCACATCACGAAGATTTTTCTAAGTATCATCATGCATAGAGATGGGGAAAAATACAACCAGGAAAAGGAGAAGGAGAATGCCGGTTCGTAGAAGGCAAGAGTACAGTAAATGCTGTGTATATGCTGAGAACATTAAATGAACGTTCTATGGAAGTAAACGCTGGTCTCCGTGGCGATACTATCGGGGACGCGATTTGTAATGCCGCTTACCCGGATTCAAAACACAGCGGTGACAGATTTGGCAGCAGACCGTGTCGCGCTGGTTTTAACGTGTTGATATGGGAGCCGGTAATTCAGAAAGCAATGGCATACTCCTGATCGTAAAAGTTGCCAAGACATCAATAACAGCAGTAAAATATGCTGGTGTTGACTGCAAAGTCCTGTAAAGGACATGCAACTAAAAATAAACAGAAGTAAACAAAGACCTACGTCTTTGCTTTATTGACTACACAAAGGCTTTCGATAAAGTAGACATGTCAACGTGATCAAGATGCTTACAGATCCACAAATTGATGTTAAAGACTTTAGACATGTATAAAAAAAAGGCATATATTGGAAACAACAAGCTGCCTTACAGATTGAGAGGTGTGTGAGACAGGGACGTGTAATGTTTCCAGATCTTTTTCCCTGTGCAGTTAAAATATTTTCAGAAATAATGTAGGCATGAAAGGAATCACTATTGGAGCATGTAACATATATGACATTAGATATGCGGATGATTCAGTATTGATTGTAGACAATGAGCACACAGTGAAAACTAGGGTTGAATTAAATTCTAAGAAGACACCGATTATGGTCGTCACTATAAAGAAGGAAATAACACAATATAAAATCGAAGTAAATGGGGATTTTCTTAAAAAAGTGAATCGGTACAGTTCTTTCGGAACAAGAATCGCCGTGACGAAGGTAGCATTTTGCAAGATGGAAAACATACTGAACAATAAAAAGATGTCATTTGCGACTAGAAAGAGAGTGTTGAGGGGCTACACAGAATCTGTACTTTTGTATGGATGTGAAGCGTGCACAATGAACAGGCTAGCTGAAAAACCTGTGATGGATGTGGAAATGGGAAATGTGGTTTCTGTGGAAAATGCAAAGAATGCCACGGATAGATAGAAAAACCAATGACCAAGTCCTACAAGAAACAAATGAAAACTGTTATCTGATTAGAGAAATTAGACCTAGACAGTCAGTGATTTTGGACACATATATATAGAAATAAATTGGAGAGCTTGGTGACAACTGACAAGATAGGGGGAAAGAGAAAAGGGGGAAGGCGGAGAAGTAAATATATAGATGGGTTGGCGACGTGGTATGGTCGAGACAAGATCACTGAGCTGGTGATAGTCTGAGATGGCGAAACATAACCGCCTATGCTTATCGACATGTCACATGATGATGATGATGACTTCAGAATGCCAACCATTCAAGCCTCTTTATAATCCATAACGTGTTGCATTGGTAATCATGTCTGTCCACAGCCTTCTGATTCGTGTACTGCCAATCATTTCTGATACTGATATTCCTTCACGCCAGCTCCCTCCTCCTTTACCGTTGCGATCACATAATTCAATGCTCCCCTTCTCATGGCATGCTAAAAAAAAATTTGGACTGTCTTCTTATGATGCCCAGTACAATATATTCTCGTATATTGAGAGAGGAAGAGGGGGAAAGGAGAGAGAGAGAGAGAGAGAGAGAGAGAGAGAGAGAGAGAGAGAGAGAGAGAGAAGTGGGGGGGGGGGGAGAAATAGAACAAAGAGAACGTAAGCGTAATTTTCGGAATATTCAACTGCGTTTCTCTACCTCTTTCAACAATATTGTCAACATGAATCCAGAAATATAGTGTACTCAGGCGTGCAGGACTTGTTTTGCCACGAGCCAATTCAATATGTTATGTATCATTTTTATTTTTAGCTTGACTCGTTTCAGCAGAGTCCATTCGACAGGAAACAATTCTTAACATGCCTGCAGCTCTGTCTGAACAACGGCTTGTGAAATTCATTGATTAACTTGCACGATATAGTCCCAACTGTAACCGTTTGAGTTGTTAAAACAATGCGTATTTAAATACAATAAACGAGAATAATTATCATCATCCAACACCTAGCCGGCTGACGCTTGGGCGATCATGCTTCTCCACAAATTATGATCTCCGACGCCATGTATCAGTTCGTGTGTTGACTCAC